>VDFB02105785.1:31933434-32006287 GCA_007258455.2 Sequoia sempervirens | reverse complement strand
TGACTCACTACTAGTATTTCCAAAGCTTGAATCCTTTGGAGTGGGTGTCGACATTTTAAGAAAAAAAATATTCCTAACCATCTCTGCATTAGAAGCTTCTACCTCATATTTCTTCAAATGTTCTTGTAGTTTTTCACTCTCCAACTATAATCTCAAGATCTCGGGATCTAGAGATGCAGTGGATGAAGTAGGATCAATTTTGACCTTGTGTGTGGGACTTACAACAAATGAAGTATGGGTAGTGGTATTGGTGTTGAAGGTAGTTTTCTTGGGCTGATCAATGGGCTTCTTCCCATGATTTACAAATGATATCCTCTTAGCTATAGCAGGAGGATTTAAGGCTCTGGTAGTTGAAATAGATGTGGCATAGGTACTAGTAGCAAAGGTTCCCATCAGGACGGTTACTTCAAGGATGTCATTGGTCATTTTAGTAGCAAATTTAAGAATATTTTTGTCAAAGGTTTTGGGCCTAGCAACATCTTCTCCAGTCTTTATTTTTGAGAATCCCTCTCAAGTTGCTTAGCTCTAATCCTCTCTTCCCTCTCCTTTAACGCCTGCAGTCTATTATCTTCTTCTTCTTTAAGCATTAGTTCTTCCTCTTCTATAGCTTGCATATCCTTATCTATGTCTTCCTCATTTTCTAGAACATCTCCAGGCTCACTTGGGGTAGGAGTATAGTAGGCCTAGTCAACAGGATCTCCCTCAAGAGAAAGGTACACTTGTACATCAGTAGATTCACCTCTTGGCTTAAAATTATTTCCATTAAAAATGAAGCCAACTACAGGGGTTGAAGGCTCTGAAATTTTTTTATTCTTACACCAAAACTCCCACCTATCCTCCTCTCTTGAAATATTAATCTCATTATCAAACACTTGCTCAATAGGAAAAATTCCTTGGTCTATATTAGAACCTTCAACTTCACGTGCCTTTTCATGGATATTAGTAATACTTACTTCAATATTAAACGTAAGAGATGTATCAATAGGACAATCAATAGACTTACTCAATTTAGAGCTTTTCTTAACCCAGGTGGGTTGCTTCTCTTTTGCAGGTTTAGATTCTTCCTTCTGGTCATGATGCTTCTTTGCATAACTTTTGGTCTTCTTCATTATGTCAAATATGTCAAAATCCTTCTTCTTACATTCCTTTTGAGAACTTATCCTTACACTAGTATTAGAGAATTTAGAGCCACCACCCAAAATAATGGGAAATAGAAAGTGATTGCACTTTGACTTTGTACTTCTAACTTTAGAAAATATTTTAAACATATAACCTAACACAAGGTGACAAAATGAACTAAGATTTGACATATAATATTGGGTATGACATGACTAATTACAACAAAAGTTAAACCAATTATTCTTCAAATGGTAAAGAACATCATAATAAAAACACTTGACTCTAAATGTACCAGATCTAAACTAGAGACTTTGGACTTAGCTAGTCCCTAACAGAGTCACCAATCTATTGGTTATCTTTTATGAACCAAACTAATCTCAAGAAATTCCTATGGAATATTCCATTTGTAATACTTAGTACTCTGAAGGGATCGACCAACGAACGAGTATCAGTTGCAAGACTTCTACTGATCCTATGCTTTGGGCTCTATGAAACCCGAGAGAGTGATTCCACAATGTATACTTAGGAATTCACAAAACTATAATTAAATACATTTTTAATAATAGATACTTCTCATAAAATCAATCAACAACATAGTACATCAAATAAGTTGGCAACTTATTTATCAATGTCCTATACTTGGAGCATGAGAAGGAAAAACTCAACACAAAACAAATACAATGGTATCCATTTGAAAGCTTGTCAAATAAAAGTGATTGGTTGATGAATCAACCTAGAAACTGAATCATGAACACTTTGGATAAACCAGTGCCTTTGTCCTAATCGCAAAATCAATATCAACCTATATAACTAGATAACAACTAAACAATAGCAACATACAATCTGAAAAAATACGGCATTACAACATTCCCCTATTACAGTCATGATCATTACTACATACAAATATCCTAGCACCCAATTCTTATGAATTAACAATCTCATCCAGGAATTTACATTAATTGTTTGAATTAACAAGTAGGAATGAAATTAAACATCCATTGAGAAACAATAGAGACAAAAAAAACAAATCCTTTATTGCTTGCATTCATAACATATAAAATAAGTACAAGGAGAGATAATAGCCATGAAATTGGTATTACTATGTGTTTTGTATTTGCTATACTGTTATCGAAATTACATACATAACAATAAACTAGAAACTTAAGACAAAACTCTAAAAAATGCTTGATATTCCTTTTACAATTCACAGTGTTGATTGCAAAACAATGAGCTCCTACTTTTTGGTGTTGAATTCCTTCTTATAGAAACAAAGGAGAAAAACAAGCCTCAATCCAAAAAGTACACATGTCAAAACTTCATTAGACCAATATAACAAAGATTCTCCTATTCAGTTACACTATATTCCAAAGAGTGGGAAACATGTGGGAAAATGAAATTAGTATTCATTTGTCATTGGAGACCAAGTCCAATTTTCAAAAAGGTGTCACCAAATAGTTACCTCAAAATTTGTTCCTACACACACAAATTGAAAGAAAGAAAGCATGACATAAACAAAAAGAAAAGATAAAAGATATGTCCATGTCTCTAGCCTTGTCATCAATTCAACTTGAAGAAGATGCACTATATTTTCCATACTTTATCAAAATCCTAATCTATACTAAATCAAGGCTATGCAATGCAACTATCACTTATCCATTATTTATCATCGTTGCTAACTTCAAAATTTCAAATCACCACCCCACCATTTCATATCAGTCCACCACCCCTTCCAAGTATCTACCTTTCCATACTAGAAATTCATCTTCAGTGGACCAATTGAAATTCATGACTTCATCAGCCCTTACTTTATAAAGTGCACACTTGGTGACAATTTGGATATCCTCCTTATCAAATCCCAATAGGAAAATATCAATATGAACTAGCATATCCATATTTATCTTTAATGTGTCCATATCAAATTTCTGACAAATTAACACATCTTGATTTGAAATAACTTTATTGGTTTCATTTTTCCACTCTTGCAAATTTTTTGTGCTATCATCATCCCTTGGGATGGATGGAAGAAGGAAATGATGTAATTCATGGAAATATTTTACCAACTCTTTTATTTTTTTCTCCAATGGTTCAATATTTCACCTGTATCCTTCAATCTTACCTACAAGAACCATAGTAGGTTTAAAATTTTTAGGTAGATTGGCATCCTACTTTTAACTCTGATTGACATCAATATGAATTCCTTCTTCCTAGGGATCCAAATTTCCATG
The DNA here is from genome assembly GCA_007258455.2 of Sequoia sempervirens. NCBI lineage: Eukaryota > Viridiplantae > Streptophyta > Pinopsida > Cupressales > Cupressaceae > Sequoia > Sequoia sempervirens. Next base: position 32,002,943 of record VDFB02105785.1, on the reverse strand, counting down.
AGTGGAATAGATATTTCTCTATCATTGTCAAAATTACTGATAGCAACCACCATGGATGAGTAACTATAGGGAATACTATTCATCTCGTTACTCACTCTTGTGTTCAAATGTGCCAATATTGTAATGAATCTTCATGTTTCTCTTGAAAATTTCTTCATCATGACTATCACATTTCTCTTTATATTTATTTACTACCTAAGAAACTCTTCCCTATTGATATCTTCTTCAACCTGGGGCCTTATGATATATTGGGTTCCACTATTGAAATGGAAATACTTCCCATGTTGTATGACATAATTTCCCATGAAGAACTTACTTCAGTAGTAAACTCTGGGGGTACAACCTCTTGTGAAGTGGTGGGAGAATCAACATCATTATGTATAGGCTTTTTCAGGTTGGAAACTTTGCAACTTATTTTCCAATAATATTACCTTTGTTTGCAACTACATATTATGTTTATCAAGCCTTCCATACTTAACTCTAAAATCATTGTAATCTATCCTTGAGCTTGTCCTTTTCTACAGTTATAGATTCTATAGTGGCCTTGGTAAATTTCGCAACATGAACTGACATATTTTCTCCCTCTAGAGCCAATGATTCTAACGATCTTTATTATTAGACCTCCATTGTAGTTAGGTGCAGGCTCAACAATATCAAGCTTCCTTGTGCTTGGGGCCAAAGACAATATAGCCAAGGCTTCCCATTGCTCACTGAAAGAAGACCCCTGTAGTGCAAGTGCAACTTGTTCTTCTATATCATAAAGAGGCCTATCACGTTTATTTATTCTGTCAAATGCTATGGAATGAGGTAAATCCCATTTTGGAATTGGAATCTAGCTCTGATTTCAATTAAAACCTTTTTAAGGATGATGGCACCTGATAATTCTGGATGAAGGATTCTCTCTATAGCTAGGTTTTTTACATATACATGTCTTTTAGCTTTCTATACAAATTCTATAAAATCATGAGACTTTATAAACGAGTTATCATCTAAGAAATTTGCACATGCCTCAACCCGCATATCATCTCTTCCATTGAGTCCAGTGAGATCAAATTTTCTCAATATCAAACCCAATTGATGTGTCACTCTTACTAGTGGTGTAGTGGGAACTCCTTACATTTCCTGCTCTGACCCCCAAATATTATCATCAAAGCCTTCATTAGCATAGTCCACTAGACCAATCACTTCAACCTTTTTCATTTCCAATGGTGGCTCTCTTGGTGGTAATTCATTGGGTGTTGGAGAGTGAATGTCCACAATTTTAGGATTTACTAGCCTTGGAGGAGATGGTGGTGGTACTTGTGGCATAGGAGGAGGAGGCTTATATTCCATTTGTTGAGAAGGATCAGAAGCTTGATCAATTTTCATTACGTTATGCTTTCTCCTTACAAATAATTTTATTCTTAGTTCATCAGAGGATTGAGATGTAGATTTTTCTCCCATAACATGAATTTATCCTCCATTATGTTCTTCTATAGTTGGAGCTTTCCCTTTATCTTTCCTTATTACCCCTTTAGTTTCAAGGTGGCCCACTATTGAGTCAAAATTCATTGATACATGCTCCATGTTTTGTAATATATTTTCAATCTTTGGGAGAACCTTGAAGTTATGTTCTTCTTACTTTATCTTTCTTTGCATATTATTGAAGGCAATCCACCTTAGTATTCTCTTTTCTTGCTCCTAAAGTTCCAACACATTTCTTATCACATCCTCTAGATATTGGAAAATATGTATAAATTTGGAACTCTTGTTTCATTCTTTCAACCAAACCATAAAACCTTGAGGGCCATACCTCACCCTCTCAACTGACCTCCGCATGTAGTAGGTTTTGAGTATATCATGAATCTTATTCCAACCTTCCTTGGTCATTACAATTTTAGAAAAATAAGAGTACAAATAAAATAATATTATTCCAATCTCCCTTGGCATTCCCATGACAAGATCATAACAAATTATTTGGAAAATAGAATAAAATGGGTTTTGGATGTAAGGAACAAAATAGCTAACAAGGAAAGCCTCTTTATCATGTTTCCCTATTACAATACTTTGACCTACAATTTCTACTAGATATATCGGTAGGATGTGGACTCTTGATGCAATCTTAGTTTTATCATTCTCCTGGTTAAGAGTGTTCTCATTTATCTTATGCATTTCATCACTCCATCTAGTGAGTTTGAAAACAAGACCCAATTCCTCCTTGGTGATCTTGACTATTTCCTCCCCATCACATGTTCTTATAGTTCTTGTTACTGGGTCATAATTGGAAACTACTACATTAAGTAAGTCAACATCCATATATAAATTTGGTACAAACAACTTTCCTAGGTCATAGTTCCAAGGGTTACCTACTGTGATACCCATGTTTCTATTCCTGAACTAGCTATAAAATAGTTCCCATCTGGTATAAGGTAATTTGGAATCCTTAATAAAGTAGTTCGCCCTTAGGTTTATCACTGGTCAAGGGTGGTAAATGGTCAATGAGGTCTTTATTCAAAGGTATTTTGGGAGCAGAAGCTTCCCCTTTAGATTTTGACACTTTTACTATAGGATTCGTAACAGAAGAGGTACTACAAGGCATGGTGTCTTGTTTATTTGAACAAGGCTTACAAATTTTTTAAGGGTTTGACACAAATTATGCAATGCAAAAATAACAAAATTCTCTTTTAGGAAAGTCAAACCTTAAAAATGCTAAACGAAGAAAACCCTAAGTGACTCAACAGTTTGAGAAACCACAACTTATAAATAATTCTGATGGGAGGGCAATAATTCACTTATTGGTTCTCTTCGCAGGTTGTCAACCCTAGTTCTCACGTCAAAAATATTGAAAAACCACAACACAAGTTCCTTTGATGTGTAGAGTATACTTCACAATGCTGAATTATTCCTCAAAGATAGGAATTAATAATTATGCAACTTCTTACTTCTATAGCTCAATGTCCTTTTAGTTATTAAGGCTCGCTCATGCAAACTAAAATGACTCACTTACCCTCAAACTGAGTTTTGAATGCTAGTCATTGATCTTTTTGGAGTGTTAGTTAATAGACGGTCCAAATTTGGCCATATTATTATGAAAGATCCAACTGTACACAACCACAATACTTACCAAATGGTAGAAAGCCACATGGAACCACTTGTTAGTGGTACGTGGGCTCCAACATCTCTTTGTCGCCGTAGCCTAGATCCATGTGTCTTCTTTCCCTCACCCCCATGAGTCATAACCCATGTGCAACTTTCATCAATGGGGAGATGGAGTGAGGTCGAGATTAAATCTCTTGGCTTCTTCATACACACTTCTTAATTACTCAAAACTTTATTGTTCTTAAAACATCCACGGCCTAGATTAAAAGATCTTCAAACACATGCATTATATCTACATTACTAATGCATACTTTATTTTCCATGCCCCATATTGAAATATTTAATTAATATTTATGCCTGCGCCAATGCTTCTACATCCTATGGATCATTCCACATGGTAAATGATCACTTCCCCATTGGGATTCTACCAGTAAAGGTGAGACCCATACATGATAATGGGAAGTAGTCAAGATTAATCCATGTCACCTGCTATCGACCATTGATTCATCTAAAATCTCTATAGTAGACCACTTGAAACCACTAGGCCCACTATTTAGACCAAACACATGACATCCGTTCACTAGCTTGTATGATTATTTTAATGGAAAAAAAAAACAAATGGAAATTTGGGGAATGGTCCAGATGCGGCCACATCATTCATTGCCCACCATTGATTTCCTTTGACAACCAACTACATGCATTATTAAAGACATTAGGCCCGCCAATCATACGAGACACATTGCCTTTGCCCATGAGCCTATGGGAATAAAATAATAAGTAATAAAATGGAATTGGCATGAAGGGAACAATGGAGATTTTTTTGCATCAATCAATTGTTAGTCAGGGGTCCTCATATCTACACATACTGAAACTGCTAATCTTAAAAGAGGGACCCGACTAGGACAACAAGATAACACCCATGGAAAAGATGACTTAAAATCCAAAACAAATTTAATAGGAAATAATTAGTCCGACTTAGGAAAAAGTTAAAGAAATTTCTCAACACATGACAACTAGTAAAATAGACCAGAGGCTTGATTACTTAACAGGTTTTGATGGCACAAGATGTGACTTAAAATATTGAGAACTGGCAGCAAGGGGATAATATAGAATTAAAACCTTAGTGAAGATATGAACTCAAAGGGTTTTTCAAATAAGACTTTGAATAACTAAAACCATTAAACAGTGACAATAGACAAAACCTTAAGCCTCAGTTAAAATTTCAACCCAAGTTTAAGCAAGATTTTGGAGATGGAACATGAAATATTTAAGGGGTTCCATCAGCCCCCACTTTAAATAAATTGCTAACACCATGCTATGAGCAATTACTTTAAAGTAGCAAAATGAGAATTCAAACAAGAAGGAAGAAATGAGAGCCATCTTGGAAAGCCTTGTGCCAAATCATATGTTTCTAAGTAAAGCTACTTCATGCAAGAGAAAAGGAAAAGGAAGGGGTTGCTCCCAAAATGAAAACACCAAACACATAATGTATCTATGTATTTGGGGTTAGTATGTTGTTTGATACAATGATATTAGAGAGCTTGGAACTATCATCATTCCCCTAATACACAGAATTGGAAGAATGATTCAAAGAGAGAAAAAGAAAAGAAAGGAAAGAGCCTTTTTGGTCAACATGGAAGAGAAATAGGGTGTCTCGGTTCCTTGTGTCATCCCCAAAAGGAAAACACAAGACAAATGAAAGGTAAATAAAATATAATGAAGAATATTTTGGGTCAACATGAAGGAGACATGAATGTCTCAATACCTTGCATCATCCCCAAAAGGAAAACACAAGAAATGAAAACGAAAGGAAAAGATAAAAGATTAATTAAAAGGTAAAAGTATATGACATATAGAAGAATAAAGGTACAAATAGAGGAACACACATAGAGAGAGAAACATCAAATAGAACATCATGGGGGATCACAGTATGCACATGCAAGCAAACAGAAAGAAAATCAAAGGAAAAGAAAAAGAAAAGATAAAAGACTAGTAAAGAACATGTGATTCAACCATCTAGCAATTCATTGACATCCTAGTCTTGTTCAATATATGTAGAATGAAAATCACTAGCAATAGGGACAACATCAAGTTTTGTACTAGAAGAATCACCAAGTTCAACACATGGTGAATCACTCGATTTAGGAGGATCACCATGGTTTTTGTTGTTTAAGCTCATAAAAGAGGAAAATAAGAAATTTAACTCATTATGCACTTCCTCATCAATTTTAGCTATTTCCTCATCATCGTACAAGTTAACCACAATAGGATAATGAATGATAATATCCATAGAAGTTGTTGGTCCTTGTTGTGTTTAAGGTATAGCTTTTTTTTATTCTAGTAAGAGAGGAGGGCCATCGTTTATTGCTTCTGTCAAGTTTGGATTTTGATTTTCAATGTTATCCTTATTAATCTTTTGAGCAATAGCACAACATCTACATCTACACTCTTTATCATTGTGGTTTATTTTATTATGATTTTCAAGTTTCATTTGTGTAGGAGCGGGTTTGTTAACCATAGGTTCCTTTTATTCTTGTGAAGGAAGAATAGAACAAACTATAGAAGGTTGTTCAACCACTTTCTCTTTGACTTTGTAAATTTTCTTTGGAGGTAGATTAGGACTTGTTTTGTTTTCTCTAGGTCTATTGTAGGAAATAGGCAAGGGACTTTTCATGGATGGGCCATGGTTTGTTGGAATGGTTTTAGACTTGACATTGTTTTCTCTAGGTAGTGGAGGTTCAAGCATGGGTAGAGGTTTAATCATGGGTGGAGGAAAGTTTTCAAGGGATAGTTTGGCTATACATTTTTCCTTGAATTTTCGGTAGGATAGGAAAAGTAAGTCTTCATGGGGTTTTATAGGTTCCATAGGTTCAGACCAAAAAAAATCTAAGGAGAAATTTCCATGAAAAGACAAGGGTCTAAACCCACTATGGTTCACTTTGAATATTTTATTGTTGACTAGAAACTTTAAGAACTTATGGAGAATGGATGGGACCACATTCATGGAGAGAATCCATTTATAACCTAAATTCACATGAAATTGGTTCAAATTAGAGATGATAGAGAATGATACATTTGATTTCTTCAGTCCTACTTGTAAAGGTAGTGTGATTGATCCCATCTTAGTATGAGAAAAACCATCATGTGTGTTTTAATCCATGCTTTTAGTTTATCATATCTGTCTTGAGTAAGTTCATGCACATATAAAAGTTCTTTTGTGATCACATTCTCTCCATAGACTGAATCAATTAAAATCCCAAGAGTGGGGTTGTTATTGATTCTGTCGGCTATGTAAAGAGGACCATCAGGTGCATGTTTGATTATTTCTTCTAAAGAGAAAGTAATGTCAATGGTTTGTTGTTTGTGTGGCTTGATGTTAACCACTCCAATCATTGTATCAATAGGAATTGGTTCATTAGTATCCTTAGGAATTTTTTCATCATCATCCATAGGAATTTGTTCATGATTGCTCAGATTCTCATCATCTATTTCAACATTCATCACATCGGTCTTAGTTTCATTAGCCTTAAAAAAAGAAATATTATGGTTGGTTATGGGATTGGAAAATATTTATAGGTTTTGGTTGGGAGGGGCCACAAACTTATTACCTTTGTCATTTATACCTCCAATTTGGATATGATTGGAATTAATGAGGTCTTGCACAAGATGTTTAAGATGCTTGCAATGTTTTGTATCATGTCTTTTTTGTTGGTGATAAGCATAGTAGGAATTGTTTCTAAAGTTTAGAGGTAATGGCTTGCTAGGGTCAAGGGGTCAAACGAGAGGTAAGGTAAGCATGTTTTTGTTTAAGAGTTGGGTCATAATGTTGTGAAGTGTGTCGGGTAAGGGAGTAAACTGTCTTTGTGGATGCACAAAGATATAAGAATTACTCTTTTTTATAGAAGCTACTTGGGTATCAACTGGTTGGGTAGGTTGGGAGGTGGAATTTAGTTGAAGGAAACTTCTATTTTGTCCTCTGAAAGGTTGGTAAGTGTTTTGGTTTGAGGCTTTGGTCTTTTCGATTCACTACTAGTTAGGGAATTCTGATAGTCTCGAAGGGTAGTGCATAAATGCATGAAGGAAGAGAATTTCATCATGGTAAGCTTATCCCTTATCTTGCTTTGTAATTTTTCTATGAACATCTTCTGAAGGTGGGAATCGATAATTTTCACACTGATTTGGGAATAAAGCAATTGGTAGCATGAAATAAAGTCAATAAATTTTTCACCCTCATTTTGTTTGTATCTCATCAAATCAACCAATGTCATGGACCAATGACCATGTGCACTTTGAAATGGTTAATAAAGGTCTCAACAAGTTCATTGAATGAATGAATTGAGTTATTCAGTAATGCAAAAACAAATCCAAATTAATTCTTTCAAGGATCGGGGAAAAAGTTTAGCCAATGTTTTTCTTCAAGGATAAAGTCACTACACAAAGTAGTAAAGGCATTAACATGATTAGTAGGATCTCCCTTTCCTCCATATTTCTCAAATCTAGGGATCTCTATACCTTGTGGCACTGGAGTTCTCAATATCTCCAAGGAAAATGGATTTCTCTTGACATAGTATGAAGGTGGACCATTTTGATTTTGATTTATGGTGGAAACTTGGCATTGGATGGATGAAAGGATTTGTAAGAGGTGATTAATGATAGGTTCATTGCTTCTAGTAGATGATGGAGATGAATAGGTGGTGGTATGTATCTACTAGAAGGACTAATGAATGAGTTTCTTACTGGAGGAGATATAAGATTAGGTGCCACATAGGTATAAGGAACACTAGTGGAAATGTTCGAGGTAGGAAGGATGCTACTAGTTGGTTCCATTGTTGTGGTCACATGAGGAATGGTATAGGTGGGAATTGAGGTTATGGTTGAAGAGGGAAGATTTTGATTTCCTCCTTAGCTTTGCATATTGTTTGAGGCTTGAGCACCATTAATGCTGGGAGGAAGATGATTTCCAATGAGTTTAGCTATGTTACATACAACTTCTAATCCATCATCACTTTCCATCATATAGTGAAGGTTCTCTTTGGAAGGTATAATAGTGTTTGAAATGTTTTCAGTACTTACACTATCTTATAAATGAGATAAGTCTTTATGCATTTTCATTATGTTTTCTTGAGGAATATGATCAATCTTTATTTGGACACTTGGTACAACACTTGTAGGTAAGGTAGGTATAGGAAAAGAGGTTTCAAAGGTATGGTCCATACATAGTGAACTAGTTCCATCACAAGAAGAGAGATTGGTAAGCCAATATCAACAATGAGCATCTTATCGTGGGATGCCATGAGTCTCTCACTTCATCTAACCATAGTAATGGAAGTAGGACACCAAGTACTATAGCTCATACAAGGGATAAACCATAAAAAGTGCAATGAAAACAATATCCTATGCTTGCAATTACACTTGAAATGAAAGAAATTGGAATAACAACAAATTTGGAAAATGAAACACAAAACAAAAAGAAACCCATAGAAACATAGAAAACAAATTTTAGATTCTGAAAACATAAGAATCAAAGTCAACAGGGACTAAGATGCCAGGTGTAAGCGTGTAAAAGGGGAAAACTAAATAAACAATGCCTCTACGCTAAATAAGATATTGCCTCTAAGATTAGGAAATTTAAACTAAATTAAACTACAAAATATACATAGAATTTATCCTATTGCTCTCTAACTCTAAAGACTTCTCTAATTTACTTAGCTCTCAGATTTATAAGCTAATTAAACTATTAAGTGACACTTAGAGAATGAGAATTAATCTATTATGATTCTATAATGCAACTAAGATGATTCTACAGTAAAATTCATGAGAAATAAACTACTGTAAACAGCCATGATTGAAGAACTATGAAGTGCTGAAGAAAGCTTGATGGATTGCTTGATGAATTGATCCTAAAACTTGATTGCTTGAATGCTTGAATGTCTGGAAACCTGCAGAGTAAAATTGCATAAGTTAGGATCCTTTTTGTGTAGCCCAAGAGCTATATTTATAGCTTTCACGGCAGCACAAATGTACAGGAAACCGGGATGAGGGGCTGTGATTTCTTCTGGAGAATCCAAAGGCATGGGATGAGAAGAAGGAGCTGATCATGGAGAATGGTTTCTCCCCATGAAAACACCAGGCAAGATAAGAGGGAAGGTGGGTGGAAGGTTGTTGAGAGATCTTCCTGCAGATTTTCCCTGAAGCTTTCCCGTGAATGGCAGTGCCATTAATTTGATTGGTGGGGAAATAAATATTTATTGGTGAGGGAATAGTGCAAACTTTATGCAATAAATTTAAATAATTTTAATTTATTTAAATTTAGCAAAAATGAGGAATAAATAATTTAATAAATCAAACTATAGGGTTTGGTTTTATTAAATTAAAGGAGAGTGATAATTAAATAAAAGATTTTTGACAATCTTTATTTAATTAAGAGGAAATGTGAAATTAAATAACACGAATTATTTAAATTGTGTATTCAATTTTAAGATAGAAGAAATAATGGTAATAATTAAATAAAACAAAGTTTTTAATTTTGTTTATTTAATTAAGAGAGAATTAATGTGATAAAAATGATAATAATTAAATAAAACAAAGTTTTTAATTTTGTTTATTTAATTAGGAGAGAAAAATAGGAGAATTGATAAATGAACTTAATATAAATAAATATTTCTATTTATTTACTAAGTAGAGGAATTTAAGGTTAATTAATCAAATAAGGTGTATTCGATTAATTGGATTCTCCAGACCATTTTTAGGTGTCTACATTTTGCCCCTCTTTGAAGTGATGTGTTTACACAGTGTTTCAAAGAATGTTTTTGCTTCGGCTGCCAGTATTGACGAAAGGTTTTAAAGCATGCCCCAGACTTGTCCCAGATGATGAATTTCGAAAAGATAGTGATATATGCCCCCTCGGGAGATAAATTGATGAATTTTGGATATTTTATGAATTTTTCAAAAACTTTGAATTTTTTATGATGGTTTGATGATGAATTGATGAAGAAACAATTTATCTCCCGACAAGATTGTAAATGGCCCAGTGATTGACAAGAATTATTTCTCAGAATGAGAAATAAATAAATCCCATAAAATTTCCCCAAAAATAGCCTATAAATGCTCCAAAGGTCATTTTCAAAAGTCATTTGTGCATTGAATTTTACAAATTTTGAGATAGAGACCCCCCAGAGTAATCAGAGCTAGGATGCCGATCCCATACCACACCCACCGACTCGAGCATGTGCGTCGTTATCAATGTCCGGCCGACTATGGACCTCCGGTATGTACTTCAACTTGTCCTCGTAATTTGCGCCTTTATTTTTGATTTATTTTTGTATTTTTAGAGTTTTAGCACGCGGTGAACGCGGTGTAGCGCGCCCGTGTTTTTCTGTAGCGCGTCATAGTTTTAGCGCATCCGGTCAATAGCGTAGTGCGTCCAGTATGTTCTGTAGCACGTTAGGAGTTTTAGCGCGCAGGGTCAGTTGTGCAGCGCGTCAATGAAATTTTACAGCGCGCCAGGTATTTTAGCGCGCAGGGGTAGATCTGTAGCGCGCCTGGTGAGTTTTGTAGCGTGTCAGGAATTTTAGCGCGTTAGGTTGATTTTGTAGCGCTTTTAGTAGCATTGTGCGATTTGATATTCGTCGATTTGTTTTTAGTTTGATCTTGATGGAGAATTGATCTCATGATGAGCGAGATCGATTGATTGATAATAATTACCTTCATGATAGGTGAGGAATAATTATGTATTCTGAATGAATGAACCCAATTGTTAGACACGGGTTCTCTGATGATTTGATAGGTTGATAGGTAAAAGCACAATGTTTAGAAACTTTGATGATCTTGTGATATTCTGATTAAAATGTTTTGTTTTGCATGAGTACAGGAGCAGTTGGATGTGATTCAGTTGCGGGAGTAGTTCCCTTGGCCGTTTGATATGATTTCACGACTGTCTCCTGACGAGAGACAGCATATTGCTTCCTGTGGTTTAGCTACATTGTTGGACATGCCCCATATTAGACTTAATAGGGGTTTATTGACGGCCTTGGCAGAGAGGTGGCATAGTGACCACAACAGCTTTCATTTACCCACTGGTGAGATGACAGTGATGCCAGAGGATGTATGGCATATCCTTCGCATACCGTTCGTAGGAGAGATTGTGGTCTATGACTCGGAGGAGGTTGGTGGGGTAGAGGCCATGCAGAGGGTCTTTCAGGATCCCCACATTGCAGGAGAGTGGATCCCATGGATAGATATATATGAGTCATATGCTCCTCTTCCTTCAGTTTTGGCAGGTTTCATTGGTGGATTCCTTTGTCCTAATAAGAGGTCAAAGGGTCTATCACTTGGATGGGGTCATGTGCTAGAGGGCCTGGTGGTCCATAGGACAAGATATGCATGGGGCATGTGCATGCTTGCCCAGTTATATCATGATTTGCATTGGATTGTTTATCTTGGCGGCAGCAATCTATCGGCAAGGGCTACCCTTCTCCAGGTATGGGCCTGGGAGCACATTGTTGTTACACGTCCCGTACCCGTGTTGGCCAGACCAGCGATGAGGCCGTATGTTTTTCGATACAGAGGTAGGCCTACCCAGCATATGATGGGGAAGCTTGAGTATTGGAGATGGATTGTTGATGACATTGAGGCAGTGACCTGGCATCCGTACATAGACTGTGATGCTTGGGACAATGATGATATTGAGTTGGGGTTCTTATCCGATTCCATGTATTTGATCGGGAAGAGCCCCAGGGTCTTGGAGAGTTCCCTGTTTCGTCGGGTGTATAGACAGTACGGTATTGTGCAGTGCATGCCACAGGGTGTAGCCCACTATGGATGGCGATGGATTGATGTTCCTGATTGGGGTCCTAGCTTGCCTTACGGGGCACTTGTTGAGGGTTACCTTGCCTTGCAGCCATCAGCGTGGGAGGTTCGACGAGACATTGTCAAGGCACCCATTACACCTGAGTATGGAGAGTATCTGGCTCTGCACCCGCCTCCACGAATTACCATTCCAGATGAGCCAGCACCTGTACCGGCAGCCGTACCGGCAGTAGCACCAGCAGCTGCACCAGCAGCAGCACCAGCAGGGGGTATTCAGGTCGGTCAGCGACGGGGGAGAGAGGGGGATGTTGATGTTGATGTGGAGAGCAGCTCAGAGACTGACCGCAATGACAGTTTTGACAGCAGTGAGGATAGCAATGACGATGATGGCAGAGATGGGAGAGGACCGAGCGTAGCAGGTTTATCAGAGCCATCCTCCAGTGTGCCTCGTAAGAGGCAGGCTGTTACATCTTCATTGGCAGATCCCTGAGAGGTGGCAGGCTTACAGGTACAGGTGTAGACTTTGCAGGGACAGTTAACACAGGTGCAGGGTTTATTAGCTCAGACCTAGGCTCAGACGCAGGCCCAACTAGCTATTGCTCAGACCCAGATCACATCTCTGATTAGTGAGAGAGATGGGGCTTTATAGGCAGCAGCGACCGCATAGGCTCAGGTGACAGGGTTACGAGCACAGTTGTCCACAGCCCAGGCACAGATCGCAGCCTTGACGTTAGAGCGGGATACCATTAGACGGACAGCTGAGACAGCACAGGCGACTGCAGAGAGGTTACAGAGAGTGGCAGATGGGACTTCGGTAGCGGATTATATGCGAGAGGCCATGCGGGCAGGTGCTGAGATTGAGTTCTACTGGAGCCGTTACCATGAGTTTTTCCCCCCAGAGCAGAGAGCCAGCTATGTTCAGTCACGCTCAGAGAGGAGTCGGTCTAGGACAGTGAGCAGAGGTGTGACACAGCCTCTTCCGAGAGATCCGAGAGATCCTAGGATGTCTGGTGGTGGTACAGATACTGGTGCGAGACCTGCTCCTTCTGGTGGGAGTACTACCTGATATGTATATGCGTACCCACTGAGAGATTGATACCGCTATTTTTGACATGATGTTATTTTCATTCTTTTCAGACTTCATTGTATACTTGACACTTGATGAGATATATATGTGCAGCGGTTCGATTGATTCATGATATGTGTTGACATGATTTATGTGATGGATGCATTGATTTTATGATGTATTGACTTGATGGATGTGTGGATTTTATGATGTATTGATGTGATGTATGAAATGATATTGACGATGTATTTCTTTTCTTATGAGATGTAATGTATGATTATAAAATGTGATTGATGATGTATGGAAATGTGATTTTGTGATAAATGGATGACTAATGATAAAATGTAACGATGTATGTAAATGAAATGTGATAAATGAATATGTGATATGTGTTAAGTGTATGATGAATAATGAGATGTGAATAGAATGATATAAGATAAAATGTGATTTAAAATGTAATGACAAATGAGTAGATGATATTTAATGAATGATGAGATGTAAATGTAATTGAAATGTAATGATGAATGGAATGATATTTAATGAGATTGAATGTAATGATGTGATGAATATGTAATGATAAATGATGTATGGATAAATGAATATGTAATGATGAATGTATATGATAGATTTAAATGGAATGATATGTATGATGAAGATGTAATGCAATGAAATGTAATGATAAATGGAATGATATTTAATGAGATTGAATGTAATGATGTGATGAATATGTAATGATAAATGGAAATGTAAATGATATGTGATGAGATGTGATTTAATTGTAATGATAGATGAGTAGATGATGTTTAATGGATGATGAGATGTAAATGTAAATGAAATGTAATGTAATGGAATGCAATGATGTATGATGAACATGTGATGATAAATGAAATGGTGTAACATAACGTGTATACATGATGTCACGAAATGAGATCTTTATTGTGGATTGATGAGATGAAGATATGATCCCATATGAGGTGTCAAGTATACTCAGTCTTTAGTAAGAAAAGATAACATCATTTGCGATTGAATCATTGTAACTTGTGCCATCAGTACTCTGCAGATGTATTATTATGAATGCAATCTATGTTAACCATGCAAATGCCTATTTTATCAATGCAAATCTAAGTGTCACTTTAATAATTATTTAATCTGCTTTGTATCATCACTGAGCTTTATTTTTAAAATGTTGAAAGCGAATACAAGCATCAATGATATGAGATAGACCAATGATGACCTGAGTATTTCTTTCATGATTTTTGATATTGCAAGCGAACACAAGCATCATGGTATAAGATAGACCAATCATGACCTGAGCATTTCTTGCGTAAACAAACAAGAATTAATCATTTTCTTAAGTGAATTTAAATGTCATCCATGATACTTGGTAGAGCATTTCCCGTGACAATTCACAAAACAATAATGACTAATTCACAAGCAGCAGACAAAGAAAATATATCATTCTTCTTCCTTACATCTCTAGTTCAATACATCATTGAGTTTCTCCAAAGAAATGATAATCAAATGATAAAAAGCACAACAATTCAAATTCTAGTTAATGTATTTTCAAATCATTATTCAGATTAGATCATCATTGTCGAGATGTGTGTGTTGATGTGTGCATGATTTTCCCAAATGTTTTGACCAAGTGATGCGACCTAAAAGACCTATCCTAGGGGTCTCAGGGACTGATCAAAGATTAGTCTTGCCTACGTTATACATGCAGAGACCACGTAGTTCGACTGACACAGGCTCCACTGATGCAGACTCTATTTTTGGGTTTTTGTTTTTCTGATGTCTTTGGAATTTTGGATTTTCTGATATTTTTGGATTTTGAATTTTCTGATGTTTTTCGATTATGGATTTTTTGATGTTTTTGGATTTTGGATTTTCTGATGTTTTTGGATTTTGATGGGTTGCCACTTGATGTTGTTATGTTTAACTGTCCTTCCATGCAAGCTGAAAGACTACTTGTACCAGATAACATTAGGATGTTGTCCCCAAGCTAGGGTAAAACATGGTATCCTTGCTATGATATGGATAGTGATAATCTAAAATGATAGATGGAAATGATATGAAAGGAAACAATCGTAACAACACTGTACCCAATAGATAGAGGAGTTTTGGTAAAAATCACAAGTAATGCCTGTTTGCCAGGTTTTCATCACTTGTTTTTATTGTGTCCTCTTTTTTTATTTATTTATTATTATTATTTTTTAATATATTTCTGTCATCATGACGCCTGTTTGCCAGGTTTTCATTGAGACAACTTTATTGACCGTGCACTAGATATCCTCAAGTGTAGAATCGTCGGAGATGAATGCTGTTCATGGGCTCCTCCAACATGTCTCCCTCTGGTGTAGACAGTCGATATGCTCCTGATCCATAGACTGATATGATGACATAAGGTCCTATCCAGTTAGGTTCAAACTTTCCCTTCTTTTCTCTGTCTGCTTGATTTCTAGGGTTTTCCCGTAGGACCAAGTCTCCAATCTGGAAGACTCTAGGTTTAACCCTATGATTATAGTTTCTAGACATCCTTTGTTGATAGGCTGTCAAATGATTAACAGCTTGTTGTCGACGTTCATCAAGTAGCTCTAATTCCTGAAGTCTAGAGACCCTATAATCTTCATCTGAAATGAGTCCCTTTAGTGAGACTCGAAGGGATGGAATTTCTACCTCAATAGGTAATATTGCTTCTGATCCATAGACAAGAGCATATGGTGTAGCTCCTGTTGGTGTTCTGATGCTTGTCCTGTAAGCCCAAAGAGCAGGGTTAAGCTGAACATGCCAATCACGTCCCACTTCATTTACAGTCTTCTTGAGAATTTTGAGGATTGTCTTATTTGAAGCTTCTGCCTGTCCATTACCTTGAGGGTAATATGGGGTTGAAAAGCGATGTTGGATGTGGAACTTTTCACATAGTTCTTGGACGTCTTGGTTCTTGAAAGGCCTGCCATTATCTGTGATGATTGACTGGGGTATCCCATATCTACAAATGAGATAATTAAGAATGAAAGATGATATTTGCTTTCCAGTGATTGTGGTTAAGGGAACTGCCTCCACCCATTTTGTAAAATATTCGGTTGCTGTGATAATGAACTTGTGTCCATTAGATGAAGATGGGTGAATTTTCCCTACCAGGTCTAATCCCCACTGACAGAAAGGCCATGTAGTTGCAAATGGATGCAACTCCTGTGCTGGTGCATGTATAAGATTACCATGTATCTGGCATTTTGAACATCTTTTGACAAACTGATAAGATTCTTGTTCCATGTGTGGCCAGTAATACCCTAAACGAAGGAGTTTCTTGGCTAAAGATAATCCACTTGAATGTGTTCCACAAATTCCTTCATGGACCTCGTGTAAAGCGGAAGCGGATTCGTCATGTTCTAAACAACGTAAAAGAGTACCATCTAGGCCTCGACGGTAAAGGGTGTCGGCAATAATGGTATGTTTGGCGGATTGGCGTATGAAGTTGCGCTTTTGGTTGCGAGAAAGATCTGGTGGTAAGATATTATCTTTCAGATAAGCATAAATGTCTCCATAAATGGAGGATTGGGCACTATCTAAGAGGCTTATGGTTTGGGATTTGGGATTTGCGTATGCAGGATTTGATACTTGTTCTACAATAAATCGATAACGATCTTGCGTTTCAGGCATTTGTAGAAGAGATGCTATTGTGGCCATGGCATCTGCTGCTTTGTTCTCTGATCTTGGTATCTGCTCAAATTTGATTTCTATGAAGTACTTTCGTAGGTCATCCACCAACCTCTTGTACAAAATCAGTGTGTCATCCTTAGTTTGATAATCATTGTTGACTTGATAGATGATTAACTGGGAGTCTCCATACACCTGTAGTTCTGTGATTTTCCATTCAATAGCCACTTTAATTCCAAGGATCAAAGCTTCATATTCTGCCACATTGTTAGTGCAACGGAAGGTAAGCATGTATGATCGCGGGATTGTGTGCCCAAGAGGTGTGACAAATAGAATTCCTGCTCCTGATCCATGTTGTGTGTAGGATCCATCGAAGTAGAGTTGCCATGGTTGTGTTGTTACATTGAGGATATCTGCATCAAGAAATTCCATGGTCATATGATGACTGTCAAATAATGGAGCTTCTGCTAATTGATCAGCGATGGCTTGTCCTTTGATAGCTCACCTTTCCACATACTGAATATCAAACTCACTGAGGAGCATGACCCATTTTTCCAACCTTCTTGTTAAAGCTGCTTTGCTCAGTAAATACTTGAGAGGATCAATTTTTGCAACAAGTTTGATAGTGTGAGTAAGCATATAGTGTCACAATTTTTGTGTTGCAAATACTACTGCTAAGCATGATTTTTCAATGAAGGTGTAGTTTACTTCATGTCCATTGAGTGTCCTGTTGATATGGTATATAGCTTGTTCCTTTCCCTCTTTATCCTCTTGTGCTAGCAAGGCTCCTAAAGAAATATCTGTTGTTGCAATATATAACAATAATGGCTTGTCTTCACTGGGTGGTACCAAGATTGGTGGCGTCATTAGATAATGCTTGATTTGATTGAAGGTACTCTCACACTGTTCATCCCATTTGAAAGGCACATTTTTATGTAAGAGATGGTTGAACGGATGACACCGATCTGCTAGTTGGGAGATGAATCTTCTGATGGACTGTAGTCGGCCTTGTAGAGATCTTAATGTGCTGATATTCTTAGGAGGTGGCATTTCCATAATGGCCTGGACTTTTGCCGGATCTACTTCAATTCCCTTTGTAGAAACTATGTATCCTAGGAGCTTTGCTGATGTTACTCCAAAGGCACATTTCTTTGGATTCAATCTGACTTTGAATTTTTCCAACCTGTCAAATATTTTGGCCAATATCTCTAGATGTCCTTCCCTGGTGTAAGATTTGGCTAAGATGTCGTCCACATAGTCCTCCATGAAGGTATGCATCATGTCGTGGAAGATTGTTGTCATAGCCCGCTGGTATGTAGCTCCTGCATTCTTTAACCCAAAAGGCATGACGTTCCAGCAAAAAGTGCCCCATGGACATGTAAAGGCTGTCTTTTCTTGGTCTTCAGGAGCTATCTTGATTTGATTGTATCCTGAAAATCCATCCATGAGTGATAGCATTTTATGTCCGGCTGTGAGATCTACAATCATGTCTATGTTTGGCAAAGGAAAATCATCCTTTGGACATGCTTTATTTAAATCCCGGAAATCAGTACATATTCTGATGGTGTTATCTGGCTTTGAAACAGGCACAATGTTGGATATCCATTCCGCATAGTCAATAGATCTGATGAATCCAGCATCTAGTAATTTCTTCAAGTCATTTTTCACTAATAATGCAACATGTGGATGCATTTTTCTCAGCTTCTGTTTTACTGGTTTAGTGCCAACTGTAAGGATAAGTGATGCATAATGAGATCTATGTCCAAGCCTGGCATGTCAGAGTATGACCAAGCAAAATTGATGCATCGTTCTTCAAAGAATTTGATAAAATCTGGCTTTTCTGTATCTGTCATGGATGCGGCCAGGTGTAATATTCTTGCTTTTTCCGCTATGCCAATATTAATAGACTGTGTGGGTTCTATTAACACTGATGATCTTTCATGGTAATGTTGTGGGAGAATGTCAAACCTTCCATCCTTTGGTGCCTCAATGAGGTTTTCGCCATCGGATGCGTTCTTTATTTTTACTATTTTAGGATCAAATACTGCCATAGAATGGTTTTCACCATTAGATCCATTTTTTTCTTTCATATTTTTGCAACTGGAAGGTTTGGCATCCTCCTGCCTAAAAGCATCATTAAAAGAAGTATTGGTAGAACAAGCATCGGATTCCTCACAGCAAAGGTAGTTAATAATGGAGGAATCATTGTCAAAAACAGGGAGATTAATAGGATGTTGGGCTTCCCATTCGATAAGTTCGGGATGTAGTAAAGGCAATGAATCCTTAGATGGGTTGAGGTCAGCGATTGTGAAAGCTCGGACGGAAATGTCGTCTAGGTTGTCTATGGTTATGTCGAGGCCTACAAAGGTATTTTCTTCCACATCATTTATCTCAATCGATGTCCGTTCATCTTCACTTGAGTCATCGAAATTTTGTGTTTCAAAGACAATAGGATTAAAACTTGAGCTTTGACCCTCCTCGTGATTGAGGGTATACTTTTTGATAATGTCAACCTGAATATCTTCATAGGAAATTTCTGATAAGTTGTCCCACTCATACTCATTTGAATCTGTTTCAGAATTATCTCTTATTTGAAGAATACGCTCCACAGTTTTATTGGTGATTTCTGCTCTTGCTTTTTCTGTGTATCCTAGTCCAGTTTTATCCTTATGTTGGAGCGTAAGAGGCTGGATTGGTTCTGTTATGCCTTGTTTCCTTAATCCAAGAGGTCCCTGTCCTGAATATCCCATCTTCTCAAGAATAGTTTTTCCTTTCCCATATTTAGTTGTCTCTATGATGTTACTTGTGGAAGCGGGGGCTTCCTCATCCTTATAAAGCCAATTTAGTATGGCCTTATCTTCTGATTCTTCATCTAAGCTGCCAGCTTTTACAAATCTGCCATCTAATGCTGTTGTAGATTGTTCTAAAGTGTGGGTGTTTGTAGATGGTTGTCCATATGTTTGTAAGGAGGGTAACATTTGTGATAGATGGAATGAGTGTCCAACACCATATTCACTAATTCCTTTGTCACTTATCTGTAGTTCTTTGGTGAATTGATGTGAGAGTGGAGCCAATTGTTCTTCAACATTTGAAGGGTTAGATTGTGCCAGCCTTATCTCTTGTGATCTTTGTTGTTTTGGAAGCCACTTTGAAATGAAGCTTTGTTGTTGCTCACTATCTGATGTGCCAACTTCTCTATTGTTAGGTATGAATGTATCCTGAGATGTCTTCAATGTATGAAAAGATTGGGTGTCATTGTAGTCTGTTGTGATTGTTACCTCCTGTCCATTGACAGGAAATTTTAGGCATTGATGATAGGTAGATGGTACTGCTTGCATATCATGGATCCAAGGGCGTCCCAACAGTATGTTGTATGTTAGTTCCCTATCTAAGACTTGGCAAACCACTTTTTGGACAATAGGCCCAACTTGAATGGGTAATATGATCAATCCTGTAGAGGACCTTTCTTCTTCATCATATGCTTTGATTGTGATTTTTCTTCTGGTATCAATGGCTTCATCTGAGTATCCTAGTGCACGAATCAGCTTTAAGGTACACATATTTAAACCAGCCCCTCCATCTATCAGGACACGTTTTACACGATGTTTGTGGATAAGGACTTCAATGTGAAGGGCGGAATTATGCGGGTGGTTGAGTGATACATCATCATGTTCAGAAAATGAAAGGCAATGAGGTGCAGATAGATGTCCCACCATAGCTTGGAATTGACACACATCTAGATTGTTAGGTACTGTAGTTGATACGAGAGCTTGTTCAAGAACCTCTTTGTGTGATGGGGAGATCTTCAAAAGTTCCAAGATTGATATTTGAGCTGGTATTTTCTGCAATTGATCGATGAGATTATATTGATTGGAGGGGGGATCCACTAATGGGGATGATATTGATGCTCCTTTCAATATAACTTTGGATTGTGCCCTTGTTGTGGCATTAACCAGTTGGTACTCTTGTTTCCCTTTGAGTGTGACTACATTGATTTGGTTTTCGGATTTGTCCATATGTTGTTCCAATTTGGTAGATGTAATGTCATTTTTCTGGTTGATTTGATTGCATAACTCTTCATCCTCTTTGGCAGCAGAAAAAAAAAGGATTGTTGCGTCATAAACATAACCAACGTTCTTACCTTTGGTGTTTGCAGAAGAAGATTCTCCCTTTTGATAATTAGGTAGAGGATTTTTGAATGTTGTATGATCCTTGTTTGTTTGAGGGCCCTCTACGAATACTTTCTTTTGATCTATGAGGTCTTGTACCACATGTTTTAATTGCCAACAATTTTCAGTCATGTGACCTTTATTTTGATGATAGTGACAGTAATGTAAGTCATTCCACCATGATGGTTTGACTTGAGGGTCCCAATTTCTAGCCTCTTGCACTTGAATGAGTTTTTCATTTAAAAGTTCTTTGAGGACTGATTCCAACGATTGTCCTAATGGCGTGAATTTTCGTTTATTGGAGGGTCGTTGGAATGATTGGGTTTTCGTTTCTCCACTGTTTTGATTATTGCCTTGTCACTACTTTGTTTGATATTAAAACCATTGTTTTGTTTGTTTGTAGTAGTTGGTGTCAAGGTGAATACTGGTTTAGATGTATGTGCATCGATCATGGTATCAGTATTCTTGTTCTTTTGCCAAAATCTTGGCTTTTCGTTGTTGCTGTTAGAGGAATGGTTATTGTTTGAACCTTCAGTGAAATGTTTGATTGTTCCTCTTTTGATTAGAGCCTCTTCGATTTTAAGCCCTTTTTCGATAACTTGTTCAAATGTGGATGGACATTGTAAGTCCAATCTGTAGTTCATGTCATCTACTAAGTTATCAATGAACATCTCTATCTTCTCCTCTTCAGGAATAGATCTAGGGTATTTAGCAAATAGCCTTCTCCATCGTTGGAGAAAAGAGAGAAACTTTTCGCCCTTTGCTTGTTTGGTGTTGTAAAGTTCTTTTAAGGTTACCCCATGTTGGATGTTGAATGAGAAGTGTGTTATGAACCTATTGATTAGTTCCTCAAAGGATTGAATTCCAGGTTCTAATTTAGAAAACCACTCCATGCAAGTGTTTCCTAGGCTTCTTGGGAATAACCGTAGTAAGTAAGAGTCCTCGTGTGCGAACTCTATGCTCATAGCTCGAAATTCTCGTACGTGGTCAAACGGATCAGTTCTCCCATTGTATTTGTTGTATGTTGGGTACTCACAATACCTTGGAAATGGTATCATGTCGATGCTTGAGTCAAATGGATAAGGGCAAATGTCTTGTAATAGATACCTCTTTGTTGGCCCTTGTTGGATATTCTGGAATTGTAATTGTAACTGTTGGATTTGTCTTGTCAAAGCATCTATTTGATTTGGATTCTCTATATTAGTTGAGTTAGGTGTGGTTGCTTCCTTGAGTTGATTGACATCAAAGTCTTTAGGAAGCTTAGCACCTTTGTCAGCTAATAAGAGAAGATACTTTTCCATGTGTTGCTCTAGCATCTTTTCCATAAATTTATGGAAATGAGGGTCTTGTTGCACTTTCTTGATTTCTTCTGCAGTTATTTCCTTCTCATGTGAGTTAATAAGAGGGTCAGTGTTGCTATATCGTCCCCAAGGGTTTTCTTCAGTCATGGCTGCTATTTTTTTGTTTTCTTGTTCTTGTTGTTTTTGATATGCTGCTCGTGTGAAGATAGGCATACAAACGTTAAAAGGTTTACCCTAGACTTTGATCTTGGATTTGATTGGATAAGTGTCAAGGTTGTTGATTTAAAATCTGATTTTGTTTTTGTCTAGTTTCGTGATGAAAGGATGATAGAATCCTTGATAGAGAAATTTTGACAGAAAATTTCAGATTTTGGCGATAACGACACTATACAAGATGCTGCAAGATCTAGGTATAGGGGTAAAGCTTTTCTTTTTGTATGACTATTGCGTTCTGGACTGTAAAAAAATGTTTTGAACTGATAGAAACCTTGTATTTGATAAGGTCAAGCTGACAAAATGCCCTATTAACTCTCTATTTTTTGGGTTTTGTGGCGCGCTAAAACAGATACCGGGCGCGCTAAAACTGAGACTAGGTGCGCTGAAATAGAAATCAGCGCGCTAAAATAGAGACCAGGCACGCTGAAACAGAATCCAGGCACGCTAAAACAGAGACTAGGCGCGCTGAAATAGAATCCAGGCGCGCTAAAACAGAATCTAGGCGCGCTAAAATAGAGACACAAAGCGCTAAGACAGAGATCGGGCACGCTGAAACAGATACCAGGTGCGCTAAAACAGACACCAAGCGCGCTAAAACAGAAACCGGGCACGCTAAAACTATGACCTAAAGGGGTTTTAAGACAAAAAAAAAAACCTATCTTATTCTATGAAACTCACTTGGTCTGGTATCATATTGGATGGCCGGTTGTGGGATGTATTCAGGACGAATTCTCTGACTATGATTGTGATGTTGCCTAAGAGCTCTTCTTTGAAAGTATGCTTGTGAGTCCAAGGGAGCTACGGCGTAGTTGTCTGTATAACCTCTAGAGAAATCATGATACCTATGAATAAAAGTTCTATGTTGAAGTAGAACTTTCCTGCTTTGATATAGGAACTTTTGTTTTCTTAAGAGTTGTTTGTAGGCAAGTGTCCTCTTTGGTTTTCAGATTTGTTTGGCAAGAGATTTCTTGACAAACTTGGTGGATACCCAATCTCGAATCATGAGAAATTCGCAAGTGTTTTGATTTTTAGGATTTTTGTGATGATCTTATCTGAGTTTAATGATAGAAAACACAACAATCAAGAATAGAATGGTTTTAAAATCCTAGAATCTAAACAAGTAGTGTATGTTCTCAAGAATCAATGATTCTTCTTGATTTTTACTGGTTTGATAACAAGATAAGACAATTCAAACAGACTCACTCCTAGAGACAAAAGGTCATCATTATATACTCGAACGGCCCACAGCTTGGAATTGCATCGACTCACACAGCCATGTCACCCCCTAGAGGGTGCTCGTGTTTTTGTCTTTTCCAGGTGCGTACTCAGAGTGACGAAAGTGGATACCAGATCCCCTGAGCAAACAGTCCTTGGCAATTATATGGTGAGTGCTTGAGGGTAGATTCTTCCCCACCCCTACACCACCGAGTATTACAATGTTCGGAAACTGACAAGCGTGCTTCTAGTTCTAGTTTCTTAGATAGGGTTTCCGTTCGGAGCGGCAAATGGATAAACTCCCTCGAGAGACCTCCCAATCTTTAAAACAAAGATTTTGGGGATGGTTATCCTACGCACTTCCGTTGAAAGAGGGTTTCCCCAAATTCACATAAATTTTAAAGTGGGTTGGAATACCATGGCTTTTGGCTGTCCCCACTCAGGTCGTTCCCGTAGGGTGAGTACTTTTTCCCACTACGGCAGGCCTGTCTAAAGGTTTTAACAAAAGCATAAAATGCATAAAGTAAATGGTGAGTCTGGTATTCTGATGCACCCAGTTAAGGGGAGAGCATAAACCTGTCACCCAAACACAGCAAGATTCTATTCTTTTTAAGCCCAAAAGATAAATGATTTACTTCTAATGGAGATATTGCTCCATGACAAGCAAAATGTTCAATTTTAAAACCTCAAATAGAAGTGTGATGTTTCTATCCTAGGATTGGTACATTTTTAATCCATTTCTATCCTAGGATTGGTAAAATTTTAACCATTTCTATCCTAGGATTGGTAAATTTTAACCAAACAGAAAGAAATAAAAGAAATCTGGCCGCGGACGCATCGGATCCAGATGAAATAAATGACTTTAAATGAAAAGAAGTGGGGCGCTGGAACAGAAACTAGGCGCGCTAGAACAGTGACCAGGCGCGCTGGAATAGAAACCCGGCGCGCTGGAACAGTTACCAGGCGCGCTATAAAAGGAACCTGGCATGCTAAAACATAATCCTGGCACGCTGTAAAAACTCTCGATCCCGCAAAAACTTTTACGCCGATTCCTGTACGACAAGATTTTCAAAAATTAGCAAAATTCGAGGTATTGCCCCACGGTGGGCGCCATTCTGTAAGCGTGTAAAAGGGGAAAACTAAATAAACAATGCCTCTACGCTTCTAAATAAGATATTGCCTCTAAGATTAGGAAATTTAAACTAAATTAAACTACAAAATATACATAAATTTATCCTATTGCTCTCTAACTCTAAAGACTTCTCTAATTTACTTAGCTCTCAGATTTATAAGCTAATTAAACTATTAAGTGACACTTAGAGAATGAGAATTAATCTATTATGATTCTATAATGCAACTAAGATGATTCTACAATAAAATTCATGAGAAATAAACTACTGTAAACAACCATGATTGAAGAACTATGAAGTGCTGAAGAAAGCTTGATGGATTGCTTGATGAATTGATCCTAAAACTTGATTGCTTGAATGCTTGAATGTCTGGAAATCTGCAGAGTAAAATTACATAAGTTAGGATCTTTTTTGTGTAGCCCAAGAGCTATATTTATAGCTTTCACGGCAGCACAAATGTACAGGAAACCGGGATGAGGGGCTGTGATTTCTTCTGGAGAATCCAAAGGCATGGGATGAGAAGGAGCTGATCATGGAGAATGGTTTCTCCCCATGAAAACACCAGGCAAGATAAGAGGGAAGGTGGGTGGAAGGTTGTTGAGAGATCTTCCTGCAGATTTTCCCTGAAGCTTTCCCGTGAATGGCAGTGCCATTAATTTGATTGGTGGGGAAATAAATATTTATTGGTGAGGGAATAGTGCAAACTTTATGCAATAAATTTAAATAATTTTAATTTATTTAAATTTAGCAAAAATGAGGAATAAATAATTTAATAAATCAAACTATAGGGTTTGGTTTTATTAAATTAAAGGAGAGTGATAATTAAATAAAAGATTTTTGACAATCTTTATTTAATTAAGAGGAAATGTGAAATTAAATAACACGAATTATTTAAATTGTGTATTCAATTTTAAGATAGAAGAAATAATGGTAATAATTAAATAAAACAAAGTTTTTAATTTTGTTTATTTAATTAAGAGAGAATTAATGTGATAAAAAAATGATAATAATTAAATAAAACAAAGTTTTTAATTTTGTTTATTTAATTAGGAGAGAAAAATAGGAGAATTGATAAATGAACTTAATATAAAAAAATATTTCTATTTATTTACTAAGTAGAGGAATTTAAGGTTAATTAATCAAATAAGGTGTATTCGATTAATTGGATTCTCTAGACCATTTTTAGGTGTCTACACCAGGAAGGGCGTCTTGGTCCTCTTAATGAGATTTTGAAGTTCCAAGGGCTGAAATAAATAAACAACAGAGATAAATTTTTGAAGACAAAATGCTTAGAGGGACTAAGATGCCAAGAAGGGAATTTTAGTCCTAGTAGAGGTTTTTTGCAGAAAAACAGTGAATTCTAGAATTTCAACAGTGTTTATAGATTTCCTATGTAGTATACTGATGCTTAGAAATAGAAAAATGGGAAAGTAAATGCAAGATAAAGTAGCTAGAAACAAGAAATTGAAAGCAATTTTTCAAGTTTGAATGCAATAAGAATGCAATGAAGATGAAGAACAATGCAGTTTTCAATTTTTCAATGAAATGAAATGATGCAATAAAGTAAATATGTAACCTATATGTACTTTCACTAATTCAAATATAGGAAACCCTAAATGCAAGATGCAAGATACCTTAGATGTAGTTTCACTAATGCAAGATTCAATGCAAGAATGAATGCTATCCAGATATTAGGAGTTAATAGACTCCAAATCAGAAAAGAAATAGTGTCAAGTTCAGCAAAATGATCAATAGAAAAAATGCGGGTATCCTTTTTAGGATATCACACTTTTCTCACTCAACCATTCAATAATGTCATAAGAATCCTAATTGGATTGACTAACAACCTCACAAGGTGAGAAAATTCTCAATTAGGAGGGTCCTAGGAAGAGGTTCTTAAGTTCTAAGGGTTTCACCACCAAGCAAATGCTTGGAATTTTATTTTTTTTAAAACACATTGTGATATGCAAAATGACCTAAAACTAGAAATGCAAGCTAATGAAAGATGCAAATGATGAAATTATGCAATAGGGGGATAATATGTGTGCACTTGGGAAATATGGAGATGTTGTGAGGATTTTATTAATGCAAAGAGGCTGCCAAAATATGTTGTGGAGGACTAAGATGCCCAAGATGGCATATTAGTCCCACTGTATTTCTTGAGGCAAATACAAAGTCTTTAGATCTCAGAAAATCTATGAAAATAGAGCCTGGGGGGACTAAGACACCCAAGATGGTGTATTAGTCCCATTCTAAATTTCTGAAAACTCTGAATAGGATCTTGAGCTCCAAGGACTACACTAGCTTCCCTTCCGATCTCAGGTTCTGAAACTTTTGAATATGGCCTATAAGTGGGTTTCTGTGAAGATGACAACTTTGTAATGAAACTTTGCAACTTTTGCAACTTTGCACTCCAAGTTATTTTCAAGTCCACAACCTAGATCTACAATCGCAAATATGCAAGAGGGAAAAACTTGTTGTTTGTTTGTGAGTGGGGGTTTGCCTTGGTCAAATCCCTTGTTGGTAATTAAACCTTGAAATGAAATAGAAAAAATGAAGGAAATGGTGAATGAAGAACATGCAATGCTACAACACACCAAACCCTTGCAAAGTTTGCAAATTTTTTTGTAATACTTGCAATGGATATGGATCTTGAATGATTGAAAGATAGTACTTTAATTTCTTACTTGAATCAAAACCCTACATCACAAATGTTAGCACAACAATACACATGATGCAAGAAAAATATTTGATATGATGCTTGAATCTGAAAAATAGCTTCAAATGCTTGATGAATCTACTCTTGAATGCTATTGTGAACTCAATTATGTTATGATAAAAGATCTCACAAAAGAAATGGTTTGAAATGAATGAATGAACCTTGTATTTATACTTATATATTCTTAATATCCCAAAATAATATCACACCAAGCAAACATATGAATTCATTAATTAAAGGAGGCTAAATCCTACTAGAATTTGAAATTAAATGTTGAAAATGACTCAAGGAGGAGTAATATGCCCTAGGTAATGCATTAGTCCAAAGTCCTAAAAACTTGGGGCATAGACACCGAAAAGGGGCCCAATCCGGAGATTCCAAAACTAGGGTCTCGAGAGCCTTTGGGGACTAAGACACCCTAGGTGGTGTTTTAGTCTCGACCGAAAAAATTAGGGACACACTGATGGAGTCATTAAATTAACATTTATGCATTGGAGAATGTCGGGATTAACCAGAAAAATATGTCATTCATAGGCCTTGTGGACACAAAATAGGACAAATTAACCCATCAAGAAGCATAATAAAGCAAGGCGGGCCCAAACAAGTGTGAAAATGCAAGGGTATGTATTTTACTACACTACAGTAATAGTGATAATTCTATAATTTTACGACTCTCACATGGCAAGGAGAAAATTAAATACATACTAATCAATTATATGATCAAGTGGTTCTTCAAGAACACCAAGTTCCTGAAATATCTTGTCTAAAGCATGACATTCATCAATAGTATGGCCAAAATTTCTTTGATATTGACAATGAAACATATTTGTACTTTTTCCTTTTTGATCTTCTTTTCTAGTTGGTAATGTTATGAGGTCTTGGTTAAGGAGTTTTTGTAAGGATCATTCCTTCCTCGACATGGGACATGAAAATTCCATCTTCTTGAGTTTATGTGTTGACGAAGGAAATGGGGATCCAAATTCGAAGATTCAGATTTGTTCCAACATCAGACAATGGAGTGTCTGCCAACTACATACACATGAAAATAAAATAAACTAACTAAACACACATGAATGTAAATGGATTTCTATCTTCATCTCCATCCTATTATCCAAGATCTTGTGTTGATAAATAAATTTTCTCTTAGAGCACTATGCACAAGAGGCTATGGTGAATGGAGATTAAAAGATTGAATGTAAATGATATGCAATAACAGAATAAAGCATGATAAACTAAAATGCTAAAATTCTAAAATGATATCAAAAGAGTGCCAAGAATTCTAAGAGTGAATGTAAGGATGCAAAAGATCGTGAATGTTGTAGATGATTGAGAAATGAGAAAGGGCAGGGTTTAAATAGATCTCCTCAAGGGTGGATCCAATATTAAGGCGAATGTGGGATAAATATGAAAAATGGTAAATAAAGAAAACAGATAAATATATGAATTGATTTATGAATATGCAAATGGATTGTTATGAAATATGTAAATGCATTGATATTTCAATGATCATATATTATGAAATTGGATTTGATGGATTTTACACTAGTAGAATTTGGGAAATAAAAGACTACGTGACTATAACTTTTAGTCACGTGACTAAAAATTTTAGTCACGCGACTAACACTAGTAAAATTTGGAAAATACATGACTAATTTGATCATCATAAGTGACTAATTTGGTCATCAGGTAAAATCACAACTAAATAATTGGTCAGACAAATAAAAATGACTAAATAAATGACTATTACTCCTCTATTCTTTTTTCTTTCGAATTTGATCATAATCCATAGAGCTTAAGCCCCCCTCATGTGACCCCTTCATAAATGGGCTATTTGACCACCTAAGTTGCTTGGTGCACCAAAAATACCTATTTACATGGAAGGCATTGCCTCTTGGTGTATTCTTAGGGCCTTCACATATTTTATAAAAAAAATTAACATTTACATTCTTTAACTTTTATTACTCATTATGTTAATGAATAATTAATGTTTTTAACTGTGATTTGAAGCCAAATTGATTTTCCTGTTGTGTTAGAATGTCAAATTTATCAAAGAACAATTGTGGTCAATTTCACTAATAAAATATGATTGAAACAATCCAATTGCATTTTCAGAGCTATCTTTCATTTTAAAACACAAATAAAAATGACTAAATAATTGGTCACACAAATAAAAATTAGACAATATGATATTAAACTGGTTAATTAAAAAAAATGAATTGCAGGAGTGGATTGTATTATAATATAATATAATAATAATATATTATATTACAATATATTATAATATAATATGATATAATATATATTATATGCTAATATTATTATTATTATATTACAATACAATATATTATAATATATTTTAATATAATATGATATTATATATATATATAATACGTACCTTTTTTATGATTTTTATTAGAAAAATCAAATACCATCGCCCACTTACCGCTTTTTTACTTCATTTTATTTTTATTTCAAAATTAAATCTCTCGCTTTTAAATATATTATAATATTATATTATTATATAATATTATATTATTATATAATATTATATTATTATTATATATATTATGTAATATAAAATTAAATATTAATATTATATTATAATATATTTAAAAGCGAGAGATTTAATTTGGAAATCAAAATCAAATGAAGTTAAGAAGCATGCAAGTGGGCGATGGTATTTGATTTTTCTAGTAAAAATCATAAAAGGTACCTATTTTCTTTAATACAATGTGAAAAATCAACCATTCGGCCTAGGGTAATAAAAAAACCCTAAATCAAAAAGAAATCAAGGCCTAATCTCATTCCATTTTTCACTTGTATTTTTGGAGAAGAAACTGAGTTCCACCATGCCTCGGTAGGGTTTGAGAGTCAAATGGTGACTCATTCTACTATTTTTGATGATTTTCTTGAAAAAAATCCTACAAGGTAAGTCTTTGGTTTTGAAACTAAAAAGTATTCTCCATTTTGAAGCATTTTATTGAGCTCACTTCGCCACAACAGAGTATTTTTCTGATGTATTTCCTTTGCTTACCATTTGTTGATATCTCTCCTCTTGTTTTGACTGCCATTAGAGTATCTTTAAGGCTCATTTCTAAAGACTTTGAAGGGAATCTCCTTTACAACAATCTTGTGTAAGTTTCATTATTTTTATGTCTTAAATTTCTATGAGAATAGGTTCGATTCGAGCTCAGGAGAGGCAATGTGATAAAAACCCTTGTATCTCCCTACACAAATCTTGATGGGTTACTTTCTTTCTGTAGAAAATGTAAAACTTTGCACTCTCAACTTACTATTTTCATTATTTTGAGGGCTTTATGTGTTTTAATGGTTGCGACCTTCATAGCATTCTAGGTATTTTTCTTTCTATTCATTTTCTCTCCCTCGTGGTTATGTGGTAGAGACCCAAAACTCAATAAAAAAACTTTTGTATACTTGACGTTTCCACAAAGGAAACTCTAAAAATTTATAGATTATAAAGAGAAAATACTCCACTATGAATAAAAAATATACCATTTCATATATAAATAGCATGCCTTGAAATTATTTCTTCAATTTTCTTTTATGCTCTTCATCCAAGTAAAGTGTTTGATTGTGAATGGGATGAATGAAAAATTGGACATGAGCAACCATAGTGTGTCTGAATTCCTTTGAATGCTTCTCTAAATAAGCCTCTAATTTGTGTACATCCTCTCTATGAAAAATATCCTAGAGAGAACCTTCATAACTAAGAGAATTATTATATTTATTGAAAATATTGATTTTAATAGAAGGCTTTGTTCCAGCTTCTTTCCACTTAAGATCCCAACTTTGGGCATTTTCAAAGAATTTGATCTTTTGTAAAATATTTTTCTAATTCTGGCTTGTTTTACATGATGTCAATTTCGATCAATGAAACTACCAACTGTTAATCCCAGGTTGGATTTGAATATTGAAAACTTCTTTTCCCAAGAGGTAATAACCCCATCACTATTAAGATTAGGGAGAAAATCTAACTTTATTTTTTCTTTTGAACATTTTCTATATTTTTAAGAAAAAAAACTTAAAGACTTGCTTTGTAAATATTGTGCAGAAGGAATGTCTCCTATAATATACATTTAAGTTTTTTTGAAGTTTTTTGTTTTTCTTAAATAATTTTATTACAATGGAATTTTAGTTATCAGAGACATTCTAATAATTTTTTTAGTTTTTCTTAAATAATTTTATTATTCTAAATAAATGACTTCCATGACTAAATAAAATGCCTACTATGACTAAATAAATGACTATCATGACTAAATAAATGACTACCATGACTAAATAAATGACTAGTTAACAACAATCAATGACTAAATTAATGACTAAATATATGACTAAATAAATGACTAGTTAACAACAATCAATGACTAAATCAATGACTAAACCAATGACCAAATCAATGACTAAATAAATGACTAAATCAATGACTAGATAAATGACTGAAATAGTTTAGTCATAAATTTGGTCGCGTTATAAATGACCGGTAATAAACTACTAATGGTCACATGACCAAAATTAGTCATTTATATGCAATTTTTAGTAGTTTATTTAGTCATATATTGTCTTTTTTGTACTAGTGTTATGAGTATTGATAAATGATTATGGATAAATAATATTTTAATGATTATAGATTTATAAATGATTTAATGAGATGAATTAATATTTATAAAATGGTTATGCATGAAAAATAAATATGAGATAAATATAAAATGGATAATGATAATAATAATGGATCCGCATATTGATAAAAAAATTAAGATTATTAGAGGAAATTTTTGTGTCTACATTTTGCCCCTCTTTGATACAATGCATCCTGTCACATTGTTTCAAAGAAAAATTGATCAACTGAGATATGCCTAAGAGATATCTTGATAAGGATGATGATGACTATGATATGCCCCCTCAAGAGATTAATCAAATGGATTGTAAGAATATTGATCTCTTGATAGATTAGAGGAAAATGATTAGATGATTGATATTGCACAAGTGATTAAGCAATGATGTACATTTGATGGAAATGCACAGTTGATGGATGTAATTGAACAATTGATGGAAATGATCAATATAGTCAGGTTGATAAGTTGATTAAGTTGATTGAGATAATTAAGCTAATTGAGATTGATGCTTGTGCAAGACAAGTTGATAAAATGATTGATTGATTGATTGATCAGGGGGTTATGAGATTCTGAGGAGCAAGTATATTGATTTCAGAATTGATTCAAGAGACATACATTAGTTGAACAAAGAAATTGATTGATTTTGATGTGAAAAGGAAGATGAACAAAATGATGAAGAAAAAAATGAGGGGGGAAAGACAATAAAAGAAATGATTGATGAAAGGGGGAATGCAAGGTGATGAGAATTCTTGTTCCTTTTAAGTGCTTATATCATCATCAAGCTTATTATGTTGCAAATTAGTATAAGCGTCTAGATAACATGAAAATCTAGATGACCTGAATAATGTTTGTGTTTTTATTCAGCAGTAAAGTATAAGCATCTAGGTATAAGGACTTTAGATGACCCAAATACTTATTGCATGGAAGACACTATCAGGAAAGGAATGCTCTTGTCCATGGTAGACTCATAGGTCATCGATGGTTTTGGATAACCAAGTCATAAGATGATTCATCCTATGAATAAGAAACAATCCAAGGAAAACAAACAAGTGAACATGCCCCATCCTCGCCTCTCTAGTCCAAGACATCCTCGAGAAGCTAAAAGACATGGCACCAAAGAGAAAATCATAAAATAATTAAACATCAAGAAAGAAACAAGCATCATGCTTTACTGTAAATTTTATTCTTATCACAATTTATGCGTTTTGGTTGCATCTAAAAGATGGATTGATAGGTATGTTGCAATGTTTTCTTGATTGTCAATCGTGGCTTGTTTTTATTTTGTTGAAGTTCAAAGTTATGTGGTGATCTGAAAGCATCATTATTTTTTTGAATTTTTGATATTTTTTAGGTTTTTGGAATATTTGATTTTTTTGGATTCTTTTTTTGAGGACATTTTATGATTTTTATGGATTTTCTCAAGAAATTTTATGAAAAAAAAAAAATTAGGACATTTGATTTTTTTTCTATTTTTCAAGACATTTTACAATTTTTTGGATTTTTCAAGACATTTTAAATTTTTTTTTGTTTTAGGACATTTATTTATTTATTTGGATTTCTTCTGGACATTTTATGATTTTTTTTGGATTTTTTCAGGATATTTTATGATTTTTTTGGATTTTTTTCAAGACATTTCATGATTTTTAGGGAGTTTTTTAGGACATTAAAGAGGGAATGAAATCAACTATGATAGATGCTTGGTTGAAGAAAATAGATGCCCCACACTAGAGGTAGTGCAACCATGGATAAATGATAGATCAAAATGAAAGATTCACTGCAAAACATCTCACACAAGCAACATATCTCTTGTCGAAAGATGATAATAGTTGGTTGATTGGATGCCAGGAATGATTCATTCCATAAGGCATGATGATGGTAAGTACTTAGGATCACTGATTCCTCTAAGTACGATAATATTGATATTTTTGATGATTGATTGACAAAAGATACAAGGATTGGATAATGTTTTATAGCTAGGCTCAAATATGATTTGCACGATAAGGTTCAAGGTTGCAAAGGGACGTGATGGCCAATGTTGGAGATAATTTAATCATGGATAAATGATAATTATGTGAACTATTATGATATGGTAGTGCATAAGGATATGAAAGGGAATCTAAAGCATGCATTTGTGATTTGTCCCCTATCTCATCAAGAAAAAAGGAAGGAAGTGGGACATGGATTTGGATAAGCTAGGAGATATGGAATGGAATAATGCAAGGATAAGGATAATGAATAGGATGATCAAGATAAAATAGATAATATATGGACACAATGCCTAATTATTTTTCCCCTATTCATCATCAAGAATAAGGGAGGGAAGAAAGAATGCATTTAGATAGGATGGTAGAATATGGCATGGAAGATATGGATAAAGTGTATAGGATAAGATGTATGATGTCCAAGAAGATCTTTAACCTTGTCAAGATCAAAGGTGGAAAGGTATATGATGAATGTAAAGAGGATAATGGATATGAATAATAAGATGGATGAAATTTTCCCCCAAGTGTAGAGTGCAAGAGGAATATGGAAGATAGGATATGGATAGGGATAAATGAATATGGAAGATAGTATATGCATGATAGGAAGATGGAGGGAGGATTCAAGCATCAAGTTTCATGGCTAATATCCCTCAAATATGTGCTCTAATAAACTATGACAATGAAAATTAGGCTCATAAATGTTGGTAGATTAATGGTATGATGGAAGAAGCTAAGGACTTATGCAAAGGTTTGGATTAAAGGAGAATAATGTGGGATGAATGTTGGATAATGGATAGGAGGTTGGAATTCTTGTTTATGGTTATACATAAAGGATGGAAAGATCAACATCAACACACACCTTGAAGGGTGGTGGAGTGATGGAGGAAAAATAGAGTTTGAAGGTGACAAGTTTTTAGATGGAAAATTGGAGGAAGCTTTAGGATTAGAAAATTTGGATGCCAATTTATATTTTATTGCTTCTATGAGATTTTTAGGAATCCACATAGCTTTTGACTTTTATTTTTTCTTTGTGGGCCTTTGTGGCCTTTGAGATTTTTCTTTTTTCTTTATGGACCTTTGTGGAATTTGAAAATTTTCTTTTTTATTTATGGGACTTTGTGGCCTTTGATTTTTTTTCTTTTGATTTCATGGGCCTTTGTGGCCTTTTGGATTTTTCTTTTGACTTTAAATCATATTTTCTTTTATTTTTGCATGTCTCTTCAAGGAGACATGTTGATCCTTTTATATATGTGGATTTTGATATGGAAGCTTTTGACATTTTGCACCCAAATTTCTTCCAAGAGCAATGGGATTGGTGGAGGTAGATGAATGATATGGAGGTATTATGAATGGGTTAGTGTAGGTATAATTTTGAGAGGGAATAAAGGATGCGTGCCTTTGTTGTTCTTGATGAATAGGAGATGGAGGGATGTAGGGCCCCACTATGGATGGAAGGTTTGATGGATTAGAGTTTGGATGATAAGGACCAAGGATAGATGGAAGGTTTGATGGAATAGGATAAAGACCTAGGATAGATGCAAGATTTGATGGACTAGGATAAGGACCTAGGATAGATGGAAGGTTCGATGGACTAGGATACTTAGGTTTATTATGATGGAATATGGACATGCAATGGGCACCAATGTCTTGAATGTGAGGTGTACAACCAAGGCCATGATAATATGGATTTTATTGGATATAAAGGGGTTCTAGGACACCTTGTTCATGAAGGCCTAATTATTTTCCTTTGTAGTTCATACTTTGACACATTTGTTTTCCATTGTGATATGTATTATACTTTATGAAACAAGATGCAAGTCCATCATGAGGTGGATGTGATATGGAAGGAATAGCACGATCTTGGAGTAAACCACCATGGATAAAAGTGAGGGAACCCATTTGATAAGTAAGGGGCTCATGGATAGATTGAATAGGGGTGATAGACTCTTGTGGAGGATTGTGATCATGAGGGGAATTAGGATGGGTGATAGGGTCTTGACATGGGGATGATGGGCTACTTTGATCTTGACTCGGAAAAGGATCACAAGGTGTAGGAGATGGAATAGCTTGCTCTTAATTAGTTATGGAATCATCATGAAGTGGTATGAAAGGAATATCTTGATCATGAGAAGGATGAATATCACCATGGAATGAAAGAGCATCCTTGAATGGAGGTATATCTTGATCTTGATGAGGAAGGGGACACTAGGATTTTATGGAAGGAATATATTGATCAACAGATGGTAGGACATCATTGGATATGATGGAAGAAATATCATGCTCTTGGGATGCAATGGAGTCGTGAGATGGTATGCATTCATTATATGAGGTGGAAGGAGGACTTGGAAGGATAATTTTCTCTTGAGATGGAAGGGGATCATCTTGGATGAAATAAAAAGAGATAAGGGGATCATCATGAGGTTCTTGAGAGATGGGATCTTGGTCAAAGATTGGAGAGCATTGAAGATTTTTGGTATCATTGGATGGAGTGGAAATAATAATTTGATCTTGATGTGTAGGGGAGTCTATTCTAGCATTATTTAGACTAATAGATTTCCATGAATCATTGGATGTAGATGGTATGATGGGAGAGGATGGTTGGATAGATTCGATAACTTAGGAGAAAGACTTATGAGGTTTATTTTGACTTATGGGGGATGAAGATAGATGCATGACATGGTAGGATTGCACAATATCATTTGTGTTTGAGGACTTAGATTTATTTGCACATAACTCTTCAAAATTTTCATCAACATGGGCCTTGTAGGATTGGGATGATGTATTCGGTGCTAGTAGTCTTTGGAGAAAATTGTCAAAGGATTATTTGGTTGATGGATTAGAGCTTGTGAAGTTGGATGGTGATGTCGGTGTAGGACTAGTATGCTTTCAGACAAACATTTTATTAGATGGTGATGGAGGACTAGTAGATGGAGTGGTGTATGATTCCAAACTTAAGGTGGTATTTCCCTTGTTAATATTATCATTAAGGTGGCCTAAGATTTATACGAAGTTCTCATCATCACTAGGACCAAAGTTTTCATCATCACTAGGATCTAAAAATTTCTCATCATCACTAAAATCAAAGTTTGACCCACCTCGAAGGATATATGGTTTTGGAATATCTTCATGAATAGGCAAAGGGGATCCTCGAAGTATGACCTTGGGCTTGTGACTAGGATTGTTAAGTATTAGGATCATTTTAGGAAAGTTTTGGGATGTTTTGAGGATATTATAGGATGATTAGGTGTTCTGTTTGGTTGAGATTTGTTTTAAACACACACAAAAGACACATCAGACATAATGTTTTTGAGTTTTTTCTTGATTCAAGATGAAAACAATCATGCACAATCCTAGGGTTGGCAAGGACAATAATTGTCAGATCCCACTTGGATTAATCCATGTGTGCTTACTTTTAGCAGATGACTTAGAAGCTTGGCCACATTGGCTCCCCTCCATGACACTCACTTCTCTGGGTCAACCAAGCTTTTATTTCTCATAAATCTCCCATGAAGAACTCTTCATCTCTACTAAGAGGCATAAGAACGTGGGATGGCATGAGAGGTGGTCCCTTCTGTACCAACAAATAAAATGATTTTGGCTACTAAAAAAATGGTTCTTAGTGAATACTCAAGGACATGGCACCTCAAGATCATCCAACAACCCACTTAATGCTTTAATCACTCTAATAGGGGATTGTATACCTTTAAAAGAAAAGGTAGGTACCCTGTTTTGAATGAAACTGCATGGCTAAGGCCTACATACCATTAGGACTTGATAGTTTTGTCTTATCCATTTATATACCAGTCTGATTGAAAAAATTGTTGGAGTCATTCCCTCTTTCTAGGCAGGCTCCTCTAAGGGATAAACACAACAAAAGATGAGTTTATCTTTCTAATCACTGAGTTTGCACAAGGTGAAAGAATAATACCTACCATCTTTACAATCACAACAAATAGTGGTTTATTAACCCCCTAGTTAAATCTAAGTGGAAAGAAGATAATTATTCTTTTTATGCACAAAATGAAATGTTTTCTAATGTAAAAGACAATCAGTTTCAAAATCAAGTCTTCATTGAATGTCCTACATCAAATGTCATTAGTAATTATAGATTTAAGTCTTCAAAAAATGGGAGTTTTAAATTCTTCGATGAAGAACCTACAAAAGGCCAAATTAACAAAATTAGTCATGAAATTAAAATTAACTAAACTAAAAAATTAAATAGCATTTAAGCTAGAATCTAATTAGATTAAATCAAAATAGGAATTAATTCCTAAATTAAATTAAATCTAAAATTCTGAATTAACTCTAAATTAGAAATCAAATTAGATAAAAAGAAAAAGAAAAACTAAATCTAAGTTTAAAAGTTGAAAACTCGATTAAAATTAAAAAGTAAATTAAAATTAAAATTAAAATCTAATCTAAAAAGAAGATCTAAATTAGAATGTTAATCTAATCTAAAAAGTAAAATCTAAATTAAAAATTTTAATCTAATCTAAAAAGTTAAAATTTGAATGGATGATGTGAAAGGATGGCTTCGTTTTTGAGCTCTGTCGACTGAGCTAGGGTGCTCGTGCCCTAGCTCGCTCTCTGGTCTTTGTCTGCAAGTGTGCTGGGGGGGATTTCTTTCTGTGTTTTGGGCGAGGATGACACTTTGTGTGCCCTTTCTTCTTTGTTTGCCTTCGCTGCTGCGCGGTGGGGGAGTTCTGAGCTTGCTGTGGGGTGTAGGACAATGTTTTCTTTCCTTGGGGTATTGCGGGGGTGTGGTCTGGTGCACCCTGATTCAAGGAAGCTTTTTCAATCTTTTTGGCCTGTGTAGGGCTTTGTTCGCTGGGTGTGGAGTGTAGGGTTTGTTGTGTAGCACCATTTGTTCCCTTGGGATGTGTGTTGTCTCGTTCGGGGGTGGGGTTGTGCTTTTATTTGCTACTTCTCTTGTGTTTTGGTGGGCTGTGGTTGGAGCCAGTGGGTCCTTGCTAACTCTTACGCAAGTTGGTGTCCTTTTTTTCTTGTCTTGCGGGATTGCATGCTCGTTTGTTGTTTTGTTTCAGACTCATGTCAAGAGGGGAATCATCTAGGGTTAGACCCTTGATGGATTTTGGTTCTACCTTTCGCTCAAAACCATCAGCCCAGGGGGCGAAGGTTTTTGATAATAACTTGCTTGCTCCAGATCAGGAGATGAAATATTTTGGATTGTCTGGGGGCCCTAAGATCACAAAAATTAATGGTTGTTTGGAAAGATGTAAAGAGAGCCCAAAGCTAGTTATCCTGATGGAGATGTTGGTTGATGATATTGAGTATTACTCGAAGCATTCCTTTTATTGCAAGTTTATAGGTTTGAGAGTCTCGTTGCAGTTTTTGGAATCTTGTGCTTAGAGGACCTGGCTGCTGGAAGCCAAGATGGAGATTAGGCTCTTGGCGAATAACTACTTTATGGTCTCCTTTGACTGTATGAAGGATCGTAATAGGATTTTTGAGGAGGTCCCTATTTTTACAACCAAGTTGTCTTGTTTATGATGCCATGGCATGTAGGTTTCAATCCGACTGAGGAGCTCCCGACTAGGGTCCTAGTTTGGGTTCGACTTCCATGGTTCTCGATTGAATGCTGGCCTAAGGATGTGCTGCATTTGGTAGCTTCAATGCTTGGAAAACCTGTTGGGTCTTCACAACAGATGCAATTTAAAAAGGTAATGAATTTTTCCCTTATCTATGTAGAAATTGATTTAAGCAAGCCATTGCCAGATTCTGTGGAAGTGAGTGCAGGATCGTATACTTGGGTGCAACAGTTGGACTATGAAACCCTTCCTTTTCGATGTAGATTTTGTCATGAATATGGAAAATTGTTTCGTAGATGCCCTAAAGCGAAGTGGATGGTTCCCTAATCCTCTCAACCTCATCGCAACCCACCTAGGGTTGATAGGGGGAAGGCACCTATTCCAAGTGGAGAGGGTACTGGGGAGGATGGTTTTACCCCTGTCAAAGCGCGAAATAGGAACTGAGGGCTAAAGAGGACCATGGGGGATAGGCAGGAGGATGGCTCTTTTAACAGGTTTGAGGTCCTTGAGGATCTCACTCAATAGGAATTGAATCCAGGCTTGGTGAATCTGGATCAGGGAACTTTGGGTACAGGAAAAGATGGGCCTTCCTTGGAGGTTGTGCAAGTTGTGGAAGATATGAATGTTGGGCTGATGGACATGGATCAACAGTTGACAGACCAGGTTGCGTGAGATCCTTCTATTGGTGTTCTAAAGATTGAGGAAGTTGGTTCTTCTCTACCTATTAAGGCTGGTGTTGAAGTTGGTAAGAGCTCTTTGTCATCTCCTCACATGGGTATTCTACAAAAGGATCCAAAGAAAGGGGTTCGTGAGAAGAGCTCCAAGTTGGGTAGGAAGAAGGATACTGATAAGATTAAGTCAACTAGGGAAACTTTGGTGGAGTTAGGGGCAGTCAAAACCATGGGTTCGTATTTCTTGTGTCCCCAGAAATGATTGTTATATCTTGGAATGTAAGGGTCTTGAACAGTGGCCCTTGATAAAAAGTTCGTGAGTTGGTTAGAAATCATTCTCCTGATATCCTTTTTCTTCAGGAAATTAAATTATATGTGGAAAATATTTTGAATTTGGTCCCTAGGCTATGGAAGGTTGGCGAGTGTCAGTGTATTGGTGCTCAGGGTGCTTCTGGAGGGGTGGCTTGCCTATGGAACCCTCAGAGGGTCTGTCCTCTCTGGTGGGTGTCATCTAGATCTTCTATTTCCTTGGAGGCCACATGCTTTGTGACTGGAGAGTGTGTTCTCCTCTCTAATGTGTATGCACCCATCAAGTATCAGGGTAAGCAATTTTTATGGTCTCATCTTCATTTTGTTCGCAGCCTTGTTCCTTTCCATCCTTGGATCTTGGCTGGGGACTTTAATGCTATCGTGGAGCTGTCTGAGAAACAGGGTGGAATTGCTAGGTTGGAGCCTTCCGTGATGCTTCTCAGGGACTACATTTTAGATTTAAATCTTATTGATGTTCATCCCAGTAATGGCCGCTTCACATGGAACAATAGGAGGACTGGTGTGGAATGTGTCGCAGAGAGGTTGGATCGGTTCCTGGTCTCCTATTTTTGGGTTGGTGACTTATGGTCTACATCCTCTGAGATTTTGGATTGGCAGGGTTCAGACCATTGGCCCATCAAGCTTAGCATTCTTTCTACTCAAGTGCCTCGCACTCCTTTCAAATTTCAACTTATGTGGTTAAGGGATGCCTCTCTCTACGACCAGATGATTATGTGGTGGAGGATTGGTAAAACTTCTTTTGGTTTTGCAATGTATACTTTTGTCAAGCTTCTTCAATTTGTCAAGTATCAACTTAAAAGGTGGAACAAGAGATCTTTTGGTAATATTTTTCATGAAAAGGCTGCCGCTCAAGAGGAATTGAATAGTATTATGCATTTGATTTGTGAAAATGGGGTTTCTGAGGATCTTTTAAAAGAGGAAGCTAAGACTCTGAAGATGGTGGAGGAATGTGAATTACGTGAGGAGATTTATTGGAAGCAAAAGGCTCAGGTTGAGTGGCTCCAGGAAGGGGACAAAAATACTGCCTTTTCTTTAACTCTGTGAAGGCCAGGAAGCACGGTAATTCCATTTATATTTTGGTTAATGGCAAAGGGGATTGTCTTGTCTCATTTCAGGAAATTGTTGAAGAGGCTTCATAGTATTTTGAGGCCCTATTAAGAGAGGATCCACATGGGGGTTCAGCTGAGGAGGAATAGGTGCTATCTTGTGTCCCTCAGTTGGTTTCTAGGGAGGCGAATGAGCATTTGATGAGGGAGATTTCTTTAGAGGAGTTGGAGGAGATTGTGTTTCAAATGAAGAAGGGGAAAGAACTTGGTCCTGATGGTTTCCCAATTGAATTTTTCTAAGAATTTTTTGATATCATAAAGATGGATCTCCTGGCAGTGGTTCAAGAGTCTCAACGGAATAAGTAGATGTTGAGAGCTCTCAATGCTACATTCATCGCCCTCATTCCCAAATGTGAAGGGGTTGACAGATTGAACCAGTTTTTTCCTATTTCCCTTTACAACGTTGTTTATAAAATTATTTGAAAGTTACTAGTTGAATGGCTAAAGAAGTGGTTTAATGTGTTGATTTCAAAGGAACAAAGTGGATTTGTTGCGGGTCGACAGATTTTGGATGGGGTTGTTATCGCTACTGAGACTATCCACTCCATGGCTAGTTCAAATGAGAAGGCTATGTTCATTAAGCTGGATATGGCTAAGGCCTATGACCGGGTTCGATGGTCCTTCTTGTGGAAAATATTGGGTGCTTTTGGATTTAGCGAAGAGTGGATCCATTGGGTCATGAGTTGTGTTTCGTCAGTATCCTTCTCGGTGCTGATAAATGGTGATCATTCAGAGCTCTTCGAAGCTTCGAGGGTTTTACGTCAAGGTGACCCTCTTTCCCCGTATTTATTTTTTCTTCTTGCTGAAGGTCTTGGGCACTTGTTGAATAGAAATGTTGAGGTTGGGACCATTCAGGGTTGGCAGTGGGGTGGGGATTTTCCTCCGCAGTCTCACTTACAGTTTGTTGATGATACGACTTTGATGGGAATGGCTACAATCAAGGAGGCTACTGCTTTGAGGTGGGTGTTGGATGTTTACTTGGTGGCTTCAGGGTAGCTGATCAATGAAGATAAATCCTCCATCTTCTTCTTCAATACACTGGGCCTCATTTAGCGAAGAATTGCTAATATTTTGAGATTTCAGATAGGGGTTCTCCCTTTTAATTATTTGGGTATTCCAATCTCTGTTGGCTATCTTCCCAAAGGTTCCTGGCAGAATTTTATTGATAAGTTTCATGTGAAAGTCACTCATTGGAAACACAGATGGTTGTCTTTTTCTAGACGGGTTCAACTTCTTAAATCTGTTGTGCAGGCTCTCCCTATCTATAGGTGTATGCTTCAGGTGTCTCTGGTGGGATTTCTTAGGGAGTTGGATTCCCTTGAAAGGTAATTCTTATGGGCTGGCTGCCTGTCCTCCTCCAAGTGGAGCCTGGTCAGGTGGGAGGAGGTGTGCAGTCCCAAGCAGTTTGGTGGATTCGGTCTTTGCTAGTCAACTTTGTTTGGAGTGGCTGTGGATGCTAAGCTTTTTTGGAGATGGTGCGGGGAGTAGGACTAGTTGTGGGCCAGGATACTATCTCATAAGTATCTTCTTGGTATCCATCGTCATGATATTCCTAGGTACTCTCTTGAAGGGAAAGGTTCAGTGATTTGGAGCACTCTCCAAAAGGGTGCGAAGCTAATTAAGGATGGTTTATTCTAGATATGTCATAGGGGTTCAGAAGCTCTTTTTTGGTTGGACTCCTGGGATGGTGTTCCTCCTCTCACCTCTTAGTTTTCTCCCCTACTTCTGTTGAGTCAGAGATTTCTCGAGGCTGGGTGGTCCCAGGTAAGTGACTTTAAGTCCTTATCCTTAAATGGTCTGTTGGAGGTGGTTTGTTGGAAGGATCCCACTGAGTGGCCTATTTTGGGGATGGAGGAAAGCAGTGATGAACTTAATACTATTCTTTGTAATAGGCGTTGTAGTGCTCTTCAAGAAGAGGATATCCTCACTTGGATACACAATCCCAAGGGGAGCTACTCCATTGCTTGTGGTTATCAAGTGTTATTGGATCAGAAGTTGGCTAGGGTGGAGGTTCAGTGGTGGAAGAGGGTTTGGAACCGAATTTCATGGCCAAAATGTAACTGCTTTGTCTGGACTCTGCCATGGAATAGGTGCTTAACCTAGGATAATATTCGTAAGCATGGATTCCAAGGGCCTTCCGCTTGCATTCTCTATGGGAAAGAGGAGGAAGATTCCTCGCACCTATTTTTTTGATGTCCCTTTGTTGTGCAACTTTGGCATTGGTGGTGGGGGGTTTGGAAGCAACCTTGTGTTCATGCCTCTTCATTGGTGGAGTTCTAGGATAGCTTGGGAAGACCTCCATCGCTGGCCTCCTTCTTGCAAGATGTGTGGTATGTTAGCCCTACCTTTCTTCTTTGGCAGATTTGGCTTGAGCAGAATCGTAGGATTTTTCGTGGTGTTAGTCTAGGGGAGCATCAAGTGTGGATACGCATGTTAGGTATGATCCAGGAGTCGGTTGCTGCCATGTGTGAAGTGGTGTTCCCCCTGGAGAAAGGGGATTCTGAGTTGGTGGATAGTCTGGGATTGCAGGGGATTTATTTTTCTTCTTCTATTGTGTCTAGAAGAGGCAGGCTTGGGAACAAGAGAGTGTAGAGGATGGGTAGATGGGGACCCCCTCTGGATGGAGTTTTGAAGATCAATACTGATGGTTCCTCTCGTGTTAATCCTGGGCTTGCAGGGATTGGTGGAGTGGGAAGGGATTTTGAGGGCTCGGTGATTTTTATTTTCTCTATCCATGAGGGGGTGGAGATGGTTAACCTTATGGAGGGTTTCATGATCCTTTATGCTGTGGAATGAGCCCTTGCTTTGGGTTGGCAAAGGATTATTTGTGAAATTGACTCTTAGGTCTTGATTAATCTATTGAACGCGTGGAAGTTGTTTGAGATTAATTGGTGATTAGCCTCTGTTGTGTAGCAGATTCTTCAGGTTAGTTCTAGGATGGAGGTGGTGTCCTTTGTTCATATCCCGAGGGAGTGGAATTGGGTTGCTGACTGTTTAGCTAAATGGGCTTCCGAGCAAGGTGTTGGTTGGAAGATTGAGGATTGGATGCATGTTTCCCCCGAGTTACGACAGGATTTAGTTTGGGTTCTTGGGGATGATAGAAGGTTGTTCGAAGATAGTTGAGTTTGGTCTAGGACTTGGTCCCTCTTTCTTGAGTGTAATGTTCTTTTTTGATATTCAATAAAGTTTTTACCCCTCTTTTAAAAAAATAAAATAAAAAAATT
This sequence comes from Sequoia sempervirens, assembly GCA_007258455.2. Lineage (NCBI taxonomy): Eukaryota > Viridiplantae > Streptophyta > Pinopsida > Cupressales > Cupressaceae > Sequoia > Sequoia sempervirens. Next base: position 31,958,088 of record VDFB02105785.1, on the reverse strand, counting down.
AAAATCTAAATTAGAAATTTAAAAACTAAAGTAAATTAAAAATCAAATCTATACTAAATTAGAAACTTCAATTTAAAATATAAATTAAAATCTAAACTAAATTAAATCTAAATTAAATTAGTGAGTTTAAAATCTAAAATCTAAATATAAACTTAATTTAAAACTTAAATGTAAATTAAAAAACTTAAATCTAAACTAAATAGTAAAGAAAACATTTCAAACAATTTTATTATTTATCTCTACTCCAGCAAGCTTGATTCAACGAACTTGATCATGGTGAGGTTATGTGAAAGAAAATAATTTTTTTTGTGCAAATGAAAATAAAATTGGTTGTGCAAATGAAAATAAAATTGGTTGTGAAAATGAAAATAAAATTTGTTGTGCAAAGATTTTTTATTCAAAGACCATTAAATATTTCTTGGAAACAAAGTGTTAAACCTACAAACAAATCTGCAACAGATTAACTCAAAACATCCAAACTTCTATCAAGCAAAAATGAAGCAATAGACAAACTAGGGAAAGGTCCCACCCAATGTGCCAAATGCTGATGAAGGAAATGGGGATCCAAATTCAAAGATTCAGATTTGTTACAACATCAAACAATGGAGTTCTTTCCAACTACATACACATGCAAATAAAATAAAATAATTAAACACACATGCATGCAAATGGATTTTTGTCTCCATTTCCCTCCTATCATCCAAGATCTTGTGTTGCTGAATAAATTTTCTCTAAAAGCACTATGCACAAGAGGCTGTGGTGAATGGAGATTAAAAGATTGAATTCAAATGATATGCAATAATAGAATAAAGTGCATGATAAACTAAAATGTTAACATGCAACTATCTTATGAGCTAAAATGGTAAAATTATATCAAAAGAGACAAGAATGCTAAGAGAAAATGTAAGGATGCAAAGATCGTGAATGTTGTAGATGATCGAGAAATGAGAAAGGGAAGGGTTTAAATAGATCTCCTTAGGGGTGGATCCAATATTAGGGAGAATGTGGGATAGATATGAAGAATCCTAAATAAAGAAAGTGGATACATCTATGAATTGATTTATGAATATGCAAATGGATTGTTATGAAATATGTAAAATGCATTGATATTTTAATGATCATATATTATGAAAATGGATTTGATGGAGTTTATGTGTATTGATAAATGATTATGGATAAATAATATTTTAATGATTATAGATTTATAAATGATTTAATGAGTTGAATTGATATTTATAAAATGGTTATGCATGAAATATAAATATGAGATGAATATAAAATGGATAATGATACTAATAATGGATCTGCATATTGATAAAAATTTTAACATTATTAGAGGAAATCTTTATGTGTCTACAATAGGCACTATTTTCCTTACTTGATTGGGAAACTTATTGAGGTGGAGGTGGATGGTCTATGGTTACCATACCATACTCATGAGGCATTAGTTGGTATTTTGAAAAAATCTTGTGAAGGAGAATGCCTTTCCCACTAGTAGAGGTAGCGGGCAGAGGAGATACTTGATATCCTAGTCCCCTGGTATCTTCTGATGGTTTTTGTTCTAGAAATAGATGGATTCCATGCTCATTAGTTATGTCACATCCTTATTTTCTTAATATTTTGAAGCCTTGATGATAACTCTCTTCTAAGCGGATTGGTATTTTAGTAACTCGATGAGAATAGGATAGAAGAGTGCAAATATTATCCTTGTTAACAAGTTGCTTCATGATTGATGATTGAGGCTTGCTTTTTGCTTCAATTTTGAGATGAAAAAGGTTGAACATATCAAATAATGGGATGATAGGAGGTGTTGTTTGTTGCATGGATGGATAAAAGGATGCATTTTTTTCAGGGTTATGTAGGGAATCTTGTATGAATTGTTGCATGTTATCTTCATCTTAGCCTAAGATGTCCACCTCATGAGACATTCATTAGGAGGTGAAGATTCGTGAATGTTATCAATTGCATTAGGATTATCTCCAAATATACAAATTAAAAAATCAACCAAGGATCTTAAGTTCATCCATATGTTACCAAAACATATATCCATAATGAAGTTCGATGAAAAGTTCTAGATTTGATATAATAATTGACTTGTTAAATGCAAGAACCTAAAAATGATATCTTTTGAATGAAAATTTTATGTTTCATCCATGGAATTATTTTGATAAATTAGCTTGAATTCAATTAAATTTAGAAAAATAAAATTCCAAAATCTAAAACTAAGATCTATAAATAGCCAGAAATAAAGTAAACAAAGATAGAATTATGCCTACAAATTTAGAAAATCCCCTGTATAAGGAAATATTTATCCTAGGGCGAATGGTTCCTTCTACAAGGGTTTGAAAAAATAAGTTTTGAGTTTTTGAGATAATGTTTAAGGTTGATTTTTCAGGTTACAAATAGATTCTTTCAGTTAAATTTTTTTTCAATCTTTATGATTGAATGTAAATGAAATTTGATGAAAAACAACAAGAAAAATGATAACTTTCTAGATGTACTTTTGTTTGAATTTTCTAATTGAAATGTTTAAAAAATACTAATATGTAGAATTAAATGAAAAATGAATGCAATATGTATGCAAATTTTAGGATTTTTGAGATTTCTAAGGATGAAAAATACAATATTAAAATCATAAATGAAATGAAAACTAATGCAATTTTGAAAAACCCTAAATGAGATGCAATGAAAACTAATGCAAATTCTAGATCTAGGGTTTTGAAAGACTACCAAATTAGAAAGCTTGTAGTGTAAGAATTTCTAGTTCACTAGAATGAAACATCAAGAAAGGGAATATGATTGATGAGGTAGGTTCACCAAAATGAAACGATTATCTAGGACACCTTCACTTTTCCTACTTTCATTAGAAAAATAGATCTCCAAATGATAGAATTGACTTTCAACCTAACATGAGTCAACCATATTAGGAGGATATAGTGTTTTGTTATGATAAAAATGGTCCTAAAATGAACTTTTGGGAGATGAAATTAAATGTATTAATAAACTCAATTATGTGTCCTAAAACTTGAATTCCAAAGTATTATGATAGAAAAAATAGAAATAGTTAACTTTCAGGAAAATATAAGAAGGACAGAATGGTATGTACCTGTCTACAAAAGTGGTTTTTGAACACCACTAAAGGAAAGATTCGCCCTAAGGTGAATGGGTCTATGTATAGGGATCCAAATTTTGATTTCATAGTCCTTAGATCCCAGATCTAGGGTTTTTATTTCTCCAAATTCCACTTACAAATAGATGGAAATAATATTTGTAGGTGCATTTTTGTGGCTTGAAAAATTTGATGACAACCTTGAAAAGTTTGCAAAAATGCTCTTTTGATTCAATTCCAATCCTTATTCACTTACAAATCTGCACATACAAAGAGGGAAGAAACATGTCTATTTTTGGGTGAATAGGGGTTTTCCTTGGTCAAACCCCGGTTTGGTAATTAAACCTTGATGATGAAATAATCGTAAATGAAAGGAATTTGATCGATGAAAAAAGCCATGTCACAACTCACCAAACCCATAATGGCTTCCCTTAGAGAACTAAATTCTAACACATCTCTCTAAGAATTGGATCTTGCTTGAATTGACTTAAATGATTTCTTGATTTGATGCTTGAATGTTTGAAACCTACATCACAATGTTAGCTCCAAAACAAAATATTAACACACACAAACTTTCACATGACCATATGTTCATGATTATTGATGTGATGACTGATAAATTTTCTCTTCAATGCTCTTGACAATAAGTTTTTCCCTTGTGAAAGTTTCCTTAATGCTAGATGTTTTGAATTGATAAAATAACTATGTATTTATAGGTGTTTATCCAATTTATAGGAACTTAGATTCCACGAGCTGAAATTTGAAACATGAATTTGAATCATTAAAATGCTACCAAAAACATATTATTAATCATGTTTGGGCACTTAAGGAAGACACATTCACCCTTGGGTGAATGGGTCTTGGCACCTAAATCTATGACACAATTTATAATGTGTTTAAATTAATGTTAGCATTTGTTTAATGTTGGTTTCCATTTTGGGAAACAAGAATAATAAGGCTTATGAATTCATAATTTAGGTTGTTAAAAGCTTAATTAAGTCTAGTTAATTAAGCAGATGCAAATATAATGTGAAAATGTAAAGAAGTGCATTTTTCAATACTATAGAAGAACATTCTAATGGCAATGAAATTTTATGTATGTAATATTTACCCTAATGCAAACTAATGAAAATCCTAGATGTAGGGTTTTGAAAGAATTTCAAATCAAAATGATTATAGTGTAAGAATTTCATGTTCACTAGAATGAAACATCAAAAAAGGGAGTAGGTGTGATGAGGTAGGCTTACAAAAATGAAATGATGACCTAGGACACCCTAACTTTTCTATTTTCATTAGGAAAAGAGATCTCCCAATGATAGAATTGGAATTCAACCTGATGTGAGTCAACTATATGAGGAGGATGTATTGTTTTATTATATAAAAATGACTAAAATGAAATTTTGGGAGATAATATTAAATGTCTTAATAAACTTAATTATGTGACCTAAAACTTTAATTATAGAGTATTATGATAGCAAAAACATACTATCCAAAGGGGAAACAAGTGAAATACTAGGAAAAGGCTATCTAACCCCTTATTACCCAAAGGTAGCACATGAATGAGTTGAGATAGGTTATGAGAATGTGCTCCTTGCAATATAGAAATAATTTGCATGAAATATAATACATGTAATAGTGAACATTTTATGATTCTTAAAAACACAAGTTTGAACCATGAAAGGTTGCCAAGCTTTCACAACGTTTTAGGGTAACAGAACAAGGTTTGAAATAATTAAACCTTCTACTCTTCAGGTGCTGCTAGACCTAGGCGGGTGTACCTATAATAGATGAAGCAGACTTAACCTATGATCTTCTTTCCTACAGTAATTTATCCACAATGGCATATGGAAGTGGACAAAATGGATCAAACTTGGTACAAAATGTATACTAAAATGAAGACTAAATCCTAATATGCTCAGTTAATAGATGTAAAAAAAAATGAATGAGACTGAATGATGTGAATGGTGAGACCAGTGCCTTATAGGGTATGCGGAGTCAAGAGAAATCTGAGATAAGTACTCTGTTCTGGCAAGAATTCAAGGAATTCAGCATATGATTTAGTTTATAGCTTGTATAAACATGCAAGATTACAATTACCAAGTTCTTAAATGATCCAATTGACATCTTCTAATTACTATGATCAACTTAGAGGATTTAATCTTTACTGGAAAGAACCAATTAATTGATCACACAGTTACAGCAAATGTGTACTAACAAACTGGAGGTAAACTTGTTACACCAATTCAAACAATCAGATAACATCACAATTGGAGACAACTTCGATAATATTTTCAATAAACACGACCAACAACTGATACCAGAAACAACTGCAACACATCAAAAGACTTCCATTGATATCTCCATGATTTTACATATGCAACATAGTCTCATCTCTGCGGAACATAGTTCTGAACTGTGTCTACTCTATCCTACTGTATTCTACTTCTCTTCTAATCCCCTTTACATTTGAGAATGATTATTTATATATCAGTATCCGAACAGGCACATTGTTTCATATTCTAATATCGGCAAGAAACTATTTGTATTTGGGATTTTCTCACATGTCAGCCCACAACATTCAAGTATTTGTTACTCATTCATTGAAGCAATCACCAAAACATCTCTGGAGGTATGCCGAAGGAAACTATATCGTTGATCATCCCTTTGGTCTTATGTGGCTCGCCATAACACATCCGAGTCATGAATACATCATATTAAAAACCCCTAAAACCCCATTTGTCTCCCGCCCGTCGTTGTAGCATTTCATTTGTCATAATGAAGCCATATAGTATTCTTTTATTCCCTTTCAGTTTCATCTTCGCATTCATTATAGATCATCTAGGTTGGTGAGATATCACAAAGATTACAATATGTTTTGCCGATATGTAATTTTTGTGCCTTCCATTCACCGAGACCCAAGGAACCTCTCACCGAAATGCACCTTGTTCTAACTCACTGTCGTTGTAACTTAATGGTGTCAGGAAGACCTTATAGAGAATCCACCTTGTTCTGTTGAAAGTTCCTTTATCTCCCGAGTCACCGAGACAACAACAAACTCCTTCCGACAAAGTCCCCCTGTGCTCCATCGGTGAGACCGGGCACCTCGCAAAGACATTTTAGTTTTCCTACCGAGTGAAATAAGTCTTACCGATGAAGCCATTCATCGGCAAGACAATGAGCCTTCGAAGAGACACATACCGATGCCAAAAGTTATAATGAACTCATTCCTTCATCTCATTCGCTAAGACTTATCCCAATGTGCTCTATTGGTGAAACACCCTAATTTCATTAAAACTCGCGCCAAAGACCACCTCTCCATAGATCACCAAGACATTTTTGTTTTCTCACTGCCTGAGTCCACCTGTCATTGATGACCCTCTTCACATCTTATCGGCAAGACTAGTTGTGTTCGGAAAGACACTACTCTGATATACTTTAGTCTCACCGATGTGCATTCCTTGTCATCGGTCGGTAAGACAATGCTCAATCGCCAAGACCACTTGCTGAAAACCTTTAGCTTGGCTGAAACATTTCCACATGCACCAGTCAGAGAGACAAAATGTTTTCGCTGTGACCTTACGCCTATACTCATCAATTTGGCCGAAATGAATACTTGTGCATAGTCGGTATGACATGTGGAGATTGCTGTAACGTTATATCGATACCTCAATCCTTTGCCGATAGAACCTTTGATATGCCTTTTGACAAGACATTCATATTTCACTATGACCTTCACCTGAATACGAATCCTATGCCGATATGTGTCTTTTCAAACACGGGTTGGTGAAACATGACGCGTTCAGTGAAGCATTACACCGATGATCCTGACTCATGCCGATATGAACACACCCATCACTGAGATGATGAAACTGTTATGCCGATAACTGCCAATGATTGAAATTCAGTTGCGATGACATTAAAACATCTTGTCGATAGGCAACACAGATGTTTTTCTAGCAGAAGACATAACATGGATCAGGGAGAGCCAAATGAACTCACGCCAATAGGGACTAGAATGCAAAAGATGCGTGACTCAATGGATTCGATGGGAAACATGGGAGAAATATGAGCAAAATGATATGAAAATAAACCCCTACATTTATGAAAAGGATTCCAATGGAAACTTAAGGTTATGGAAAACATGTGAAAAATCTCATAAATTTATAGTTCCAACAGTGGCTCCGTCTGGGGATGAATGATAGTCAGATCATTGCAAGGATCCAAAATCTTTGGGTGAGTAGACCAGACCAAACACAAAATGAGCTAGTGAGCAGAATGGAAATGGAAATGCAGCATGAAGGAATGAATGCAAAATGAATGCAAGATGGAGGTGAATGCAAAATGGAAGTGCACCAGAACCCTAAACTACTTTGCATGGAAAAGAAATTTGGAGAGGATACATAAGAGTTGTCCATGCACTGGCAACCCTCAATCCTCTGTGTTTCAATTTCACCATTCCTGAGCTGTTACAATATGAAACTCAAACCAAGCCTTCCCCTGTCAAACACCTGGTTTTGTGTTGAGTTCATCAAATTCTTCCTAAAGATACTCATGCAGTCCTTCCTGTCATTGTTATTGCAAATTCTTAGAGTATCATCATGCTCGGTTTGGCCCAAAATCCATACACCATCCTATAGTTCAAATTCTTCAACATCTTGGGAAAAACCCCTATTATTTTCAACATTCAAGATGCATGCATATGAAATACAATATTCTTTATTATCTTTCTCACTGTTATGTATCATAAAGCACTCAATCAGTTGTATTAAAATTTCACAATCAAAGTGCCCCTCTTGAGAAACAAAAAATTATGTCAGACCAACATTGTCTGAAGCAAGCAAATCTGAAACCCTTTAGATTTCTTTGATACCCCTATAACTCAAATCTTCAATATTAAGCATATATGAACCAATCAAATCTGGAACATTATCATCCTTGGTGTGCAGAAAAATGTCTTATCCACATGAGTTAGAAATTTCAAAAACACATACCTCATTCTAAACAGACACATGCATTTGGCCAACCTCAAAGGTTTCACTATCAACTTGAGAAAGGCAATGAGAATCATATGAATCATTGCACAAAAAAATTTCACTTTCAAAACAAATGCAAGTTGGATAAAGAACTTCAAGATCATCTTCATGTGTATATCTCTGATAGTCAAGAGTCAACAAATCTGAAATTTGCTCACAACTGAGTGAACACGTTTCCATATTTTCATTATTATAGTCATACTCATCACTTTTTTCATCATAAAAAAGAGGCCCATGATCAATTGAGAATGAAAAATTACCAGCACAGTCACTTGTTCCATAACTTGACACATCAGTTTGTTTATGTTGGTGTAATTAAATGTCTTGTACCTTGTTCTAGGTCATGATTACACCTTAGTTAAGTTTACTTAGGGACCACATAGGAGGTTGTTGGAGAATTTCCACTTTTGGTGGACTTGACATGTCATTATCTCATCACTTCCACCTTTTGTGGACACATCATGTGATTATCTCTCCACCTTAAGTGGAGTGATAACTTTTCATAGTTGTCTCATGTCATAAGATTACGACAGTTGTCATAATCTTATGCCCTTCTATGTTCTCACCTTGGCTATATAACCAAGGGGTCTCCTATGTACTATAATCATAATTATATCATATCAATGACATTGAATATAGTTTATTCTTGTCATATTTTCTCTCTCTTTTCTTGTGCTTTTCATTTGGTCCATAGATCTTGGGTGGCAGCCATAACCAATTCTAACATGGTATCAGAATATTCCGGCAAAGGGTAATGTGATGATGACGGGTAAAAAACCGTCAAATTTAAGCCAGCGAAATTATTACGTCAGCATGATGTCAGCACTGCTTTGAAAATTTTCTGCCCCTCTCCATTTGACTTTTCATTTTTGCAATCAAACGTTGAAGCTTAATATCTTGCTCATTCTGACTCCTTTTTTCAAGCAATTTTTTTTTATTTGGGCTAGAATTTTTTGCTCTACGCATTGGTGCAATCAGTTTCTAGTTTTGATGCGTGGTTTTTCCATAATTTTTAGATTCTCACAAGTGTTGCTGCTTCGTCCTCATTTTGGGAACTTCAGGAGCTCATATCTTGCTCCTACGGTAACTTTTTTCAGTGCAATTTTTTTTGAAAGTGCATGATTTTTCGTGTACTTTTCAGTGGTATGATCAGATTGATCTCATTTTGTACCAAAAATTGTACTTGATACTGTGGCCTATTTTGGCATTTGTAAGCACTAAGATCAAGTCTATCTTGTTGTTCTTGGCATCTAGCAACTGTAAAGGGACTAAATATAAAGTGCAAAATCATATATTGCTTGGGTGGTTTCTTGATTGAGTAATTTATGGGGGGGTCTCTTGGTGCATTGCTTTGATCTATTTTCTTTCTCTCTCATTTTCATGGATCATTCTAAGGTTCCTTTGCTCACATAATATAATTATTCAACATGGCATCAAAATGCATGGAATATTCTAATGAAAGAAGGTCACTCTCTATATGTTGAAAATAAGGTACCTAAACCTACTGATGATGAGAAAAAGTTAAAATGGATGATCAAACATGCCAAAGCTCTTGGGTGTCTTCGTAGACTAGTTTCTCAAGATTTTTTATTCCAGATTGAATCATGTAAAAATTCTCATGAAGCTTGGGAAAAATTGAAAACATTGTATGGTACAAAAGATGAAGTAAGAGGCTATCAAATTAATAATGATTTGATGAATCTTGATCCTAAGAACTTTGAAAACATCCAGGACTACATCACTAAGGTTAATGATCTAAAAGAACAATGTAAAGCATGCAGAATTGATAAGAAGGACATCCAGTTGGTGTACAATACAATGAACAAGCTTGGTCCTGATTATGCTTCTTTTGTTTCTAGCTTCCATACTCATAGATTGACTATGGGGTCTGCATACACTACACCTTCATTTGCATCATTTTCTGAGATGTTGATACATGAGCAACAAAAGCTTATCTCAATGGGTCTCATCAAGACTTCTAAATCTCAGGCATTGTCAGTTAGTCAGGGGAAAGAATCAGAATCAGATAAGAAACATAAGAAAGCAAAGAATAATCAACATTCAAATCAAGTAAATCCACATTCAGATCAATCAAAGAAAAAATCTTCTTCAAAAGGAGAATCATCTAAGAAGGAGAGACTTTTTTGTGCATATTGCAAGAAGGATGGACATGAAGAACATTATTGTTATAAGAAGGATATTGATGAATTGAAGAATCTTCTCAAAAAGAATCACATTGATTTTCCTTCTAGAATGTCTGAATATTCTTCTCCTTCTACTTCAAAATAGTCTAAAAAGGACAATGGTAAAACATCAGGATATAAAGGACAAGCTCTTTGTGCTCATTCAAGTCCAATATTAGGGAGATGGCTTCTAGATTCAGGAGCATCACATCATATGGCATCTTCATAGACTATCTTCTCTTCATTTCAACCTTGTTCAATGTCTCCTATATTGATGGGAAACAATACATATATGAGTGTAATAGGGAAGGGATCTATTAGCATTAGGGAGAACACTTTTCAGGATGTCTTGTGTGTTCCTAATTTGATGAACAATCTACTTTCCATATATTAGATTACACATGGTGGAGATGGGAGAACTGTGGAGTTCATCTTGATTCGGTTATCATTTGTAACTTGGAGACTATAGATGTTATTGCTACTGGGGTGGTTAATCATTCATCTCGGTTGTATTCCTTTATACAGTTTCCTTCTGATGATGACAATGTTCCTTCGACTGTTGATCATATGAACCATGATTTTGAGGAGACATTTGGCTTTTTGAACTTGGGCATACTCACATCAGATACAGTACTTGAGCCATTCATTTCATCTCCTCTATCTACTATTGTACTTGAGGATACTTGTGTTGCTACAGTTTTTGCTCCTAGTGATTCAGTACAGCAGAATTCTGATTGTCTTCCAAATATGGCTACTTTGGATGACTTCGTCACAGGTATTTCAAACTTGTTTGTGGAGTCACATCTTGTAGATTTGGAGGACACCATCAATAGCATTCATCTTCTCTTGGATGAAGATGCACCTTCTTCAATTGTTGTGAGGGAACACCTTGACCCTCCTGTTCATTCTCTACATGATCATTCTTCACAGATTGGCATGAGTGTGGATTCTTTTGGACAACACTTGGAGGAGGCTTCTTTTTCTTTAGAGGGGATATCTTTGTATTTGGATCATGTTCTACATTCATCTCTACTTGATGTTGGATTTCCCTATTTAGAAGTGTGGCCTAGAACGCCTGATTGGAGTGGTTCAGCTTTCTGCATCGACATGGAGACACTTGAGCATGCTTCAAAGACACCATCGTCCATCATCCATCTTCATGATATCCTACATACATCCTTGGTTTTGTTTCTTCCCAAGGGGAGGAATTTTGTTCGACGAGATTGGATCATCTTCAACATTCAATGTCGAGCTTCTACCATCATTGCAGGAGACTCAACATTGAGGGGGAACTACCTTGTCTCTCTTCTACTTCTCTCTTATGGGGGTCTTTTTCCTCACATGGGGTTTTTACCTTCTCATTCTTCATTGAGAGCATTTCTATTTTGTATTTCATCTCTCTTTTGAGGGGGAGTTTTTCCCATGAGGTTTTCTCCCTTTCCTCGTTTGTGAGAGATTGCATTGATTGCATTGCATTTGTATATGGGTACCTAACATGGCCTAGTAGCCGAGACCCATTTTGCATTGTTTGCTTTTGTGTAAATTCTCCCTAAGTTGCACTTAAGGGGGGGTGTTGGTGTAATTAAATGTCTTGTACCTTGTCCTAGGTCATGATTACACCTTAGTTAAGTTTACTTAGGGACCACATAGGAGATTGTTGGAGAATTTCCACTTTTGGTGGACTTGACATGTCATTATCTCATCACTTCCACCTTTTGTGGACACATCATGTGATTATCTCTCCACCTTAAGTGGAGTGATAACTTTTCATAGTTGTCTCATGTCATAAGATTATGACACTTGTCATAATCTTATGCCCTTCTATGTTCTCACCTTGGCTATATAATCAAGGGGTCTCCTATGTACTATAATCATAATCATATCATATCAATGACATTGAATAAAATTTATTCTTTTCATATTTTCTCTCTTTTCTTGTGCTTTTCATTTGGTCCATAGATCTTGGGTGGCAGCCATAGCCAATTCTAACAGTTTATCTAAAAATACCTTTTTCTCAACATCAAGTGGATCTGAAAATACTTGAAATTAATTTTGGGGAAAACCTTTGCAAAAAGTTATCTGATCCTCTTTTAAATCTTCATCATGCCATGGGCTTGAAATTTTTTGGAAACCATTCTCAAATTTACAACCCTCCTCTTCATCGCATGTATCATTGTAGCTTTCAACTGAAGATAAAGGCATTGTAAATTCACTATCAACATTTCCCATTGCTTCTTCATCCCGATCCTCATAAGAGGTAAAAGGATCCCCTTGCTGCAGATCAAAATCCTTAGGTGTATCTTCAAAATCTGAACACTCATTTGATCCCTCATAACACACACTACTCTCCCTGTCACAATCTGTCAAGCAAGAGAGATATCTTGTACCTTCATCTTTATTATGCAAGCTATCACAAGAATCATACTAACTTGCACATACCTCATCATCTATTGGATGCATTTCTTGATCAATTCCTCTATACTCATTAGAAATACAACAATTGGAATCAACATTTGTAGTTTCCCCATACCCTTTCCTCTCCATGGCATCAATGAACTTATTCAAGTGATCACAAACTTGTTGTATTGATAATTCTGACCAATGAACTGAATTAGGCTCATATACCTTTATGAATTGCTCAGTAAACATGGTCCTTGTAGGCCTATGGTGAGAAGGTAACTGTATACAAATTTCTCTCATTCTATTGTACAGAGAAGTGAAATCTTCTCCATCATACCTCCTTATGTCAAGAAAAGCATCCCAAAGACTTTTGAAATATTTATCATCTCTAGATTGTTGGTTCTGATACATACCTTGTTGCATATTTTGGTTGATATCTCCAAGTGAATCAGAATTGTGTTGCCCTTGACATTGATCACATTGACATTCTTGATAACTGCCAATTGCATTTGACACTGATCACACTAGCATTCTTGATAATTTGCCAATCTTTTTCCAAACAGGATAGTATTTTCTTGCGTTAATGGCTATGGAGGATAAGTGCTCTGCTATGCATGATATGTATCGCCTCCATTGTAGAAATTTCCATTTGTAATATCAGGTGCTTGAGGGGCCCAATATCTTCCTGCATCTTTGTATTCATTCTAGTCCAATTGCAGCCTTTTCCTATGCCATTATTCTATTTCCTTTCTCTAAGACTCATACAGTGCTTTGACCTCCTCAAAAGTTAAAAATTCATAATCAACTTGAGGAGTGTCATGATCAATAGGTCTACCCTGATTAGCCTCCATTTTTAGATAACTGAGGATCTTTTTCTTATCATATTTGAACAAATGCAATGTTTCTTTCATAGTCACCACCTACTTTTCCAAAAGTAGGAAAATGATTACTTTTGATCTTTTCCCCAGCAAAATCACCCCTTCTGAATCTTCACAAATTTAAACCTTTTCTTTAATGACTCTATAATGTGTTCTTCAACAAAATTTTCTGATATGTTTCCCTAGTGGAGTCGCCAATTTGTTCGCTCTCAAAAACACAGGTTTGAACAACCAAAGGTTTCCAAACTTTCAAAACATTTTAGGGTAATAGAACAAGGTTTGAAATAATTAAACCTTCTATTCTTTAGGTGCTACTAGACCTAGGTGGGTGTACCTATAACAAATGAAGCATACTTAACCTATGATCTTCTTTTCTACAGTAATTTAACCACAATGGCATATGGAAGTGGAAAAAATGGATCAAACTTGGTACAAAATGTATACTAAAATGAAGACTAAATCCTAATATGCTCAGTTAACAGATGTAAAAAAAGAATGAATAAGACTGAATGATGTGAACGGTGAGACTAGTGCGTTATAGGGTATGCAGAGTCAAGAGAAATTTAAGATAAGTACTCTATTCTAGCAAGAATTCAAGCTTTTCAACATATGATCTGGTTTATAGCTTGTATAAACATGCAAGATTATAATTACTGAGTTCTTCTTAAATGATCCAATTGATATCTTCTAATTACTATAATCAACTTAGAGGATTTAATCTTTACTGGAAAGAACCAATTAATTGATCACACAGTTACAACAAATGTGTACTAACAAACTGGAGGTAAACTTGTTACACCAATTCAAACAATCAGAGGACATCACAATTGGAAAGAACTTCAAAAATATTTTCAATAAACAAGACCAACAACTGATACCAGAAACAATTGCAACACATCAAAAGACTTCCATTGATATCTCCATGATTTTAGATATGCAACATAGTCTCATCTCTGCGGAACATAGTTTTGAACTGTGTCTACTCTATCCTACTATATTCTACTTCTCTTCTAATCCCCTTTACATTTGAGAATGATTATTTATATATCAGTATCGGAACGGGCACATCGTTTCATATTCCAATATCAGCAAGCAACTGTTTGTATTTGGGATTTTCTCACATGTCGGCCCACAACATTCAAGTCTTTGTTACACATCCATTGAAGCAATCGCCAAAATATCTCTGGAGGTATGCCGAAGGCAACTATATTGCTGATCATCCCTTTGGTCTTATGTTCCTCGCCATAACACATCTGAGTCGTGAAGACATCATATAGAAAACCCCTAAAACCCCATTTGTCTCCCGCATGTCGCTGTAGCATTTCATTTGTCACAACGAAGCCATATAGTATTCTTTTATTCCCTTTCAATTTCATGTTCGCATTCGTTATAACTCATTTGGGTCAGTGAGATATCACAAAGATTACAATACATTTTGCCGATATGTACTTTTTGTGCCTTCCATTCGCCGAGACCCAAGGAACCTCTCATTGAAATGCACCTTGTTCTAACTCACTGTCACTGTAACTTAATGGTGTCGGGAAGAATTTATAGAGAATCGACCTTGTTCTTCCAAAAGCTCCTTTATCTCCCGAGTCATCGAGGCAACAGCAAACTCCTACCGACAAAGTCCCCCTGTGCTCCATTGGCGAGACTGGACACCTCACCAAGACATTTTAGTTTTCCTACCGACTAAAATAAGTCCTACCCATGAAGCCATTCATCGGCAAGACAATGAGCCTTCAAAGAGACTCATACCGATGCCAAAAGTTATACCGAACTCATTCCTTCATCTCATTCACTGAGACTTATCCCGATGTGCTTTATCAGTGAAACACCCCGATTTCATTGAAACTCTCGCCGAAGACCACCTCTCCATAGATCGCCAAGACATTTTCATTTTCTTACCTATTGAGTCCACATGTCATTGATGACCCTCTTCACATCTTATCGGTAAGACTAGTTTCCTTCGACAAGACACTACTTCGATATACTTTAGTCTCACCGATGTACATTCCTCATCGCCGGTCGGTAAGACAATGCTCAATTGCCAGGACCACCTGCCGAAAACCTTTAGCTTGGCCGAAACATTTCCACATGCACCAGTCGGAGAGACAAAATGTTTTCACTATGACCTTACACCGATACTCATCAATTTAGCTAAAATGAATACTTGTGTATAGTCGGTATGACATGTGGAGATCATCATGGCATTATATTAATACCTCAATCCTTTGCTGATAGGACCTTTGATACGCCTTTCAACAAGACATTCATATTTCGCTATGACCTTCACCCGAATATGACTCCTATGCCAATATGTGTCTTTTCAAACATGGGTCAGTGAAACATGACACATTCGGTGAAGCATTACACCAATGATCCTGACTCGTGCCAATATGAACACTCTCGTCGCTGAGACAATGAAACTTTTATGCCGATAACTGCCAGTGAATGAAATTCAGTCGCCATGACATTAAAACATCTTGCCGATAGGAAACACAGACATTTTTCTAGTAGAAGACATAACATGGATTGGGGAGAGCCAAATGAACTCATGCCGATAGGGACCAAAATGCAAAAGATGCGTGACTTAATGGATTTGATGGGCAACATGGGCAAAATATGATCAAAATGATATGAAAATAAACCCCTACATTTATGAAAAGGATTCCAATGGAAACTTAAGGTTATGGAAAACGTGTGAAAAAGCTTAGAAATTTATAGTTCCAACAATATGATCATGTGGTTCTTCAATAACACCAAGTTCCTGAAATATCTTATCTAAAGCATGAAATTCATTAGCAGTATGACCAAAATTTCTATGATATTGACAATGAAACATATTTCTACTTTTTCCTTTTTGATCTTCTTTTATAGGTGGTAATGTTATGAGGCCTTGGTTAGGGAGTGTGTGTGAGGCTTTGATGGAAGTTGCAAATTTTTTATGTTCCATCTCAAAATCTTGTCACATTTTGAATACTAGGTTGGTATCTGAAGGCTTAGGGTTCTGCTTGTCACCACTATTGAAGGGTTTTTGTGTTAGCTTGGAATGCTTCCTTAAGAAACCCTTAGCTCTAAATTCTTGCAAGGTTCTAATTTTATGCTAACCTCCTATTTTCCATTCCAGTCATATTAAAATATCTTATGTCATTAATAGTCGTGCATTAACTGGTCCCTCATGCCTAGGTCTGAGTTTCTCATTTTATATATAAGGTTGAGTAAAATTCCTCTTTGGCCTTTACATCCTTTGCATTTTATGACTTAGGAACTTTTTAGCCCCTTTTCTCATACCATCCTAGAATTTCCCCTTCATTAGAACAACTTGTGGGCATGTGCTTAAAAGTTTTCACTGAAGTCCCACTGGCCACCTCTCTTTATAACTCATCATAGATTGCTTCTGAAGTGTATGTTTTAAATCAACGATGAGCAATGAGAAATATTGTTTTAGCTTCGCTCATCACAGGTAGCTTTGAGAGCTCTTAATATGAAATAGTGATGGGTGATCCTATTGCCTCTCCTTATAGTGATTAATTTTTCGCTTATCGTTAATGGCTTTTGGGCCTTGAGTTTTGTATTAGCGATCAGTGATGGCCTCCAATATTTCATTCTTCTCTACATCACTCATCGTGCATGGTTCTGTAATAGTATGTTTTCAAATAGAAATGAGCGATATGATGTATCTCCCGTGCTTTGTGCATCACAAATGGGTTTTGAATGTTAAGTTCTATATTAGTGATACACGATGTAAATGTTCAATGTAATCACTGGGATCTCTCATCACTAATTGCATGTAGAATGTATGAGGAGAATTAGTGATGAGCAATGGCATTGATGCTTTTCTTTTATTGATCATCATGGATTCATTCCAAAGCTTAAGTTTCAAAATATTGATGAGCGATGGGGTTATCTATTCAAGTTTCTTTCACTAATTTGAATATATCTTGTGTGATGTCTTTTGTATCATTGATTCTCATGCAGGTGCACCTGTCTTAATTTGGCCTCTTCACCTTATCTCCTATCATTGATGCGATCCAGAGTTCAATGTATGAATCAACGATGCATGATAGGAAGGTTAACGTGATCGAGGATGGGTCACAAATCCAAGCGCTAAGGTTTCATTGCTTGGATGCTTGCATCACTGATAGAACAAGTAAGGGATGAAATCTATCATCGATAAGAAATGACTCTTGAAGGAAAATGCAACGTGACAATATCCAAAGGACATCGTATAAAGAAAAGAAGAAAGTATTGAGGTGAATTGAGAACCACTGATATGTTTTTTAAACAAAGTGATCAACGACCATAGTTTGTATGTGAACAACTAAATGTCAGTTCGCTCACGTGAACTTACTATCAAACATTAATGGTAGCATGCCCATCTCTTAGCCATAGAGAAGGTACATACCTAGTTAGTCACAATTTGTAGTTGCTTGGAGGTAGAGAGGAATACCAAAAGTTGAGAAAATAATTCAGGAAGCTCTGGTGAATTATTACAACAGCAAATGTGTTTATCATTCACCTAGGTAAGTAGATTGCATATCTCCTCCTAGCTGAAATATTAAATTGCACTATTCTAGAAAGGTGATAGGGAATTGGGGAGACAATGTGCTTGTATACTTGTAATATCCTCAATTTTGTGATAAATACTAGGTCAAATTGGGAATTATTTTGTTCTATAAGTAGTCCTTTGATTTTTTGTACTTGGGAGGGTAATTTCAACTACAAGAAATTCTAAACCCTAGTTCTCCTACATTGCAATCATGAGTGAACCAGAGCTCAATGAATCCAGTATTAGACCTGAGAGGAAACCAAAACAAAAAGGGGTTAAAAGGCTTAAAACTCTGGATGTTTCATCTAAGGTTAAGTCAGAACCACTTGTAGTACCTAACCCTACACCAACTACTCCTGCAACATCTACTAGGTCTAGAAGTGCAAAGAAGAAAAAGGAAAAATTTCTACAAGAAGCCACTAGAGATGTAAAGGAAGGATGTTCATGAATTGGAAAGAGATGTATGGGTCAAGTTGCCATGACCACTAGGTTAATTGATGGTGTTGGTGAAATTGATGAGTTGGCCCAGCCTCAGAGTGGGTGGCAACTATTTCAGTATGCTTTTAATAGGAAATATTTTAGTAAGCCTGTGTGTTACTTATGGGGGCTAAACCTTGGAAAGTTGGTGGTGTCGAATGTGTTTGTAGAGGTGGACTTGATGATGGAACTAGCCAAGCACTATCATCCCATTGAAAAAAATATAAAGAGTGAGAATGGTGATGTGATCCTTGAAGTGACAAAGGACAAGATTGTTGAGATATTTGGGTTAAATCCCAATTACACTATGAAATTTAAGCATGCAGAGCTATATGTTGAATATGAGAATAACATATTTATAAAGAAGAAATTATTGAGGTGAATTGAGAACCATTGATATGGTTTTTAAACAAAGTGATCAATAGCCACGATTTGAATGTGAATGACTAAATTGCAATTCACTCGCATGAACTTAATATCAAGCATTAATGGTAGCATGCCCATCTCTCAGCTGTAAAGAAGGTAGATACCTGGTTAGTCATGCATTTGTAGTTGCTTGGAAGCATAGAGGAATACCAAAAGTTGAGGAAATCATGCAGCAAGCTCTGGTGAATTATTACAGCAACAAATGTGTTGATCATTCACCCGGGTAGGAAAATTGTATATCTCCTCCTAGCTGAAATAGTAAATTGCACTATTCTAAAAAGGTGATAGGGAATTGGGGAGATAGTGTGCTTGTCTATTTTTAATATCCTCAATTTTGTGATAAATACTGGGTCAAATTGGGAAATATTTTGTTCTATTAGTAGTCCTTTCAGTTTTTGTACCTAGGAGGGTATTTCGAATTGCAATAAATTGAAAACCCTAGTTCTCCTACATTATAGTCATGAGTGAACTAGAGCCTAGTGAATCTAGTATTAGACTTGAGAGGAAAGAAAAAAAAAGTTTAAAAGGCTTAAAACTCTGGATGTTTCATCTAAGGTTAAGCTAGAACCACCTGCAATATCTAACCCTACACCAAGTACTCCTACAACATCTACTAGGTCCAAAAGTACAGAGAAGGAAAAGGAAAGATTTATGTAGGAGGCGACGAGAGATATAAAGGAAGGAGGGCCACTAATTAGCAAGAGACCTATGGGTCAAGTTGTCGTGACCACCAGGTGAATTGATGGTGTTGGTGAAATTGGTGAGTTGGCCTAGCCTCAAAGCGGGTGGCAACTATTTTGGTATGATTTTAACATGCATTATTCTATTATGCCTACATGTTACTTATGGGGGCTAAAACTTGGAAAGCTAGTGGTGCCGAATATGTTTGCAAAGGTGGACTTGATGATCAAATTAGCCAGGCACTATGATCCCATTGATAGAAAAATAAAGAGTAAAAATGGTGATGTTATCCTTGAAGTGACAAAGGAAACAATTGTTGAGATATTTGGGTTAAATCCCAATTACATTGTAAAATTTAAGCATGTACAGGTATATGATGAATATGCGAATAACAAATTTGCATATAGAAATAGACTGCTTGTTCGGCATAGAAATAGAAAGGAGAGATTTCTCCCTAAGGATGCCGAGCCTTTTGAATGTGAGGAGTTTGTGGATTGTTTCAAGAACACTCACTACTGCCTAAATCAAGTGTTGACCCAAAATTTTGAGGTAAGCATAGCCCTTAACTTATTGGTAATGGTGATGGATATATAGGATGATAATTAGAACACTGGTTTTGATTATGCCAACTATGTTGTTGAACAAATGCATCAGGACTTCCTCAATTTAAGGAAGGAGGTTGTCCCTTTTCATTTCCATCATTATTCTATTGTAATGCATATGCTCTTATTTGAGGGTGATTATGGATGGAAAAGAAAGTTGAAATTCAGATTAAGAGATGATGAAAATAATACTTTTCCAGTACAAATGTGGACACACTTTTGGGATAAGGATTGTCCCAATTCCAATTATCTCATGTTTCCTAATGTTATAAGGTTTGGTATTGTAGAAGTGTTGGGTTTAGCACCTATTCACATGATTTCTCTAGAAATCAAAATTATCATGCACCCAAAAGGTATACCAGGATCAAATACAACACATAATTGGGAAGATTGGTTTCTCCATTCATAATATACTCTGATTAGAGCCTATGCGGCTAAGGTGGCACAACATTGTTTTCCCTTTTATGTCTACTATAGATTGGCCTTTATGGAACTTATGTGGAAGATTGATGTTATGGACTGTGAAATGTTCACAAAGCCCAAGAAGGGTACTATGGTGAATCCCCAATGCAATTTTGCTTACTTCAAAGTTATTACCCCTGAGGGGTATGAAAAGTTTAGGATCATGGTAAATAATCTTAGATATCCTATTGATGAGGTTAGGATTTGTGATCCAAAAAATTTTGTGTATGGAAAGAGAAAGGAGAAAAATTATTAGTGATACATCATGAGTTCTTGTACAGGGATGATGTATTGAGAAACTTGATAGGTCATGAGGCTGCCATATCTAGAAATAAAGAGTGGATATCGATAATGGATATTGAAGAGAGTATCATAAAAAAGAATGGATTTTATGTAATTCCATATGACGTAATAGTAGAACCTTTTGAAAGAGCTTTCACAAAGCTAAGGGATTATCAAAATGGTGATTTTAAGGTGAAGGTGAAGGAGGCTAATGAAAAAGCACAGGGTCTCCTAGAACAACAACTACAAGCTATGGATATCCTAGAGCAACCTACAAATGTTCAAGAAGTTAGGGAGGAACAAATGGCAGGGCATGTGTCAAGAGATGAGGAGGTGGAGAAGAAATTTCCTCCCCAAAATATTGAAGAAACCTTTAGTTTAGAAATTCTCCCCAATAGAATTTTCAAGTGGCAATTGTAGACACATAAAATTGACCTAGGCCTGTGAACTTTATTTTCTCCATATTTCTTCCCAACATAATTAAAAATTTAATTATGTCATATAGTACAATTTTAACTATTAATGAAATAATTCTTAGTTATTTAATTAATTCATGTCTTTTATTCCTCCTCACTATTTAAATAAATAAATTTTATTTATTTATCTAAATGTGTGACTAATGACCTATGTCTTTCCATAATTGAATAAATTCATAAATTTATTTAATTATTACGTGTTCACTATTTCTTCTTGATTATTTAATTAAATTAACTTTATTTATTTATTTAAATATGTCATTAATTTCTAAATGTCTTCTTATAATTAAAAAAAATTCTTTAATTTATTTAAATATTTTCCACCTTGACCTTTTCCTAATTTTAAATAAAATCATTTATTTAAAATTGTCTCACTTTCTAATTTTCTCTCTCCAAGTAAATAATTAAAAATAATAATATTTACTATCACATGGCCCTAGTTTTTGAATTAAATTAATTTTTAAATCAAAATGTCAACTTTCCTCCATAAATCAAATAATTTCTACTATTATTTGATTTTCTAGCTTTTTTTTTTCCGTTCCATTCTTATCTCCTTGCCAAATGCAACCTTGTCCATTGATTTGATTTTTCTAAAATCAAATCTCAGCCCTTCATTTCAAATTTTACCCTAATGTTTACCTAACCCTAGTTTTGGGTTGTCACATTCAATTTTAACCATTGATCTTAGGGAATTTCTCATCTAAAAATCTTGGCCATATATCCAAAATTGACTTTTCTATAAAAAGCCAATTTTGGCCTCATTTGACACACTTCATATGTCTTGATCTTGGCATCTCTAGACTTCATACATCTTAGTCTCTCATGCTCTTGACATTGTGACTTCATGATTTAGAATTGTTTCATAGTTTAACACTTGCATTTTGAGGATTTTTGGTAGAATCCATCAACATTTACTTAGGACATTATCATAGTCATAGGTTGTTAACCACAAATCTAAGGGCAATTATCTACTTACAACAAATACAGGTGTAATGAAGGTGATTCATGGAGGTTGTAGACATTTGGTAATATTGTTCTTGTTTTTAATGCTTTTAAATCCATCGTTCTTCATTGATTTTCTTACGATTAGTTTGTTTGTGCTTTATAATACTAACCTAGTAATTTTCCCTAAGTTACATTAGTGAAACCAATGCCAAAACTGTATTTTTGCAGATTTTCATTTGACTTTTTTTGTGTTTTTGTAGGAACAGGTACGAAACACCACTTTTGCAGATTTTTGAGCCACAAAAACTACGTCACAATGCATCTGTAGTCTAGAGTTGCATTTGCTAACTAGAAAACTGCATTTTCTCTAGTGTGACACATCTGCATGCTAGAATGACACATTTGACAACCATGACACATTTGCTCTGTAGATCGACGCATCTACCTAGTAAATTCTAGCTTTCAGCCCTATGATGCATTTGGTTTGCAGAATGATACATTTTCCTCATAAAAAATTACTTTTGGGTTTTCATAGAATTTTCCATATTTCTTTTTCTGTTAGTAGCTTAGAGCTTTTTTGCGTTACTAATATTATGTTTGTAGCATGTGGCAAGGAGTCTAACCCTTTGTTTCTTGATTTCATATAAATTTTTCAATTCTTAATCAAGCAAACAAACAACAAAAAACTTGCATTCACATTTCATTGGTTAAAATGAACATGCATACTCACTCATGGGCTTAAAATGAGCACAATCTTGCATTGAAACTCATAAGGCTAAAATTTACATGCATTTTCATGACATGGGCTTAAAATGAAACATTTTTGTTTCACATTGAGTTAAAATTTAAAATGAACAAAGTGTTTTATGTGTTTGCCTCACATTACAATTTTTGGATAATTAAAATGAATAAGTGTCTCCAATTTGTGTAACCTTGATTCAATAATAGAAGTATCCTCTCCCCTTGCACACTTGTGTGATCCTGGGTGCAAGAGAAATCATTATTGACTCTAAGAATTGGGCCTTCCTTGGTGGGAAAAAGTACTCACCCCAAGGTGACTCAAACTAGCAATGAAGCTCTTTAGCCGAGCTACTCCCGATCAGTATACAAATGTGAATCCTAATGGAAAACTTAGGATTATGAGTGCGGATGTGTCACATAGAAAAATGAATTACCCAAAACCCTATTCAGCACAACCTCTTTAGGATAGAGTTCCTCCTTATCAGAGCTAATATTGCCTCATGTTTGGCCACTTGAAAGAGAGTCCCAAACTAAAAACCTTTGTGTAGTTGCAAAAAACCCATCTATTCACTGGTGCAGCAATGGTCATTGCTAAGGAATACACATTCTCCAAGTTCTTAGTAGAGGTGAAAAGTCTACCATGGGAGATTTATGGGGGTTTGAAGCTTGGTTGACCCGAGAAGTGAGTGCAATGCAAGGGGGAGCCAATGAGGCCAAGCTTCTAGATCACCCACTAAGAATAAGTGTGATTGGGGAAACCCACATGGAATCTCATGGATATAGTCTTTTCCTAACCTTGGATTGTGCTTGTCTCCATTGTACATGTTTCCAAACATTCAAAGAGATAACATTGTGTTTTCATAGTGTTTTCTTAGACATTGAACAAATAATCACTTTCATAGATCTGGAAACACTCACTCAAACTTAAACAATTCTGAAAATTTTCCAAAATTGCAAACAAACCAGGCCTTTATTCATCCTACAATCCATTTTCTATTCTGTGCAACACATTCGACATTTTGAATTGCATCTAAGATTTTCTACACCGCATTCACTCTGTTAAGCCACATTTTATCACTGGAACAACACATTTGACTGTGTCACAACACATTTGATTTCTAAAACACCACAATTGACTTCTTGAACTAGATTTGTGATCTATAACAACACATTCATTGAACCTGCGACACATTTGTAACCTGAAATGATGCAATTTCCTATCATTAAGAAAAACATTGTTACTGCGCAAAACCCAAGTCCATAAATTTTTAAACTGCTTTTAGGCATCTTTTTCCAATGGCATCTATTCAAAACTAGACAAGGAATTTCTCAAATCTTCCTTTCTTACATCTTTTAGCTTGCATTTCCCCATAGGTCCATCCCTGCAAATTATTGGTCGCATCTTAG
>VDFB02105785.1:31632563-31933334 GCA_007258455.2 Sequoia sempervirens | reverse complement strand
TTTCTCTATAAGGAGTATACATGGTAACAATCTGGTTAGCCTCCTTATCCAATTCCAATAGGATAGTCTCATCATGAGCTAACATATCCATATTTATCTTTAATGTGTCCATATCAAATTTCTGACAAATTGACATAGCCTAATCTAAAATAACTTTATTGGTTTCATTTTTCCACTCTTGTAGATTTTTTATACTATCATCATCCATTAGGATGGATGGAAGTAGGCCATGATGTGATTCATGGAAGGATTTTAATAGATCTTTTATTTTTTTCTCCAATGGTTCTATATTTCCCCTTTATCCTTCAATCTTGCCTACAAGAACCATAGTAGGTTTAAACTTTTCAAGTGGATTGGCATCCTAATTAACTTTGATTGACATCAATACCAATTCCTTCTTCCTAGGGATCCAAATTTCCATGAGTGGAATAGCTCTTTCTCTGTCATTGTCAAAATTCCTAATAGCAACCACTATGGATGAATAGCTATAGTGAATACTATTCAACCTATTACTCACTCTTCTATTCAAATGTTCCAAAACTGTAATGACAATCTTCATATTTCTCTTAAAATTCTCTTCATCATGATAATCAAATTTCTCTTTATATTCATTTAGCTACCTAATCAACACTTCCATGTTGACATCTTCTTCAACCTGGGGCCCTACTAATGTATTGGGTTCCACTATTGAAATGGGAACACTTCCCATGTTGTATGGCACAATTTCCCATGAAGAACTTACTTAAGCATTAAACTCTGGGGGTACAACCTCTTGTGAAGTGGTGGGAGAATTAACATCATTCCACAATGGTGTTTCATGTTGCAAACTTTGCAACTTATTTTCCAATAATGCTACCTTTGTCTACAACTGCATATTATGTTACTCAAGCCTTCCATACTTAATGAGAAAATTATTGTAATCCATCTAGAGCTTGTTCTTTTCTATGGTTATAGATTGTACAATGGCCCTGGTAAATTATGCAACATGAACTGACATCTTTGGTGCCTCTAGAGCTAATTTTTCTAAAACTCTTTTTTATTATTAGGCCTCCACTGTAGTTAGGTACAGGCTTAGCAATATCACGCTTCCTTGTGCTTGTGGCCAAAGATGATATTGCAAAGGCTTCCCATAGCTCACTGAAAGTAGTCCCCTATAGTGCAAGTGCAACTTCTTCTTCTGTATCATAAAGAGGCCTATCACATTTCTTTATTGTGTAAAAATCTATGGAAGAAGATAAATCCCATTTTGGAAGCAACAAAATACCACTATTCTTGATCAATTCTCAACCCCCTTTTGTAGTCATCTTCTGGAATCTAGCTCTCATTTCATTTAAAACCCTTTTCTGGATGATGGCATCTGGTAATTCTAGATGAAGGATTCTCTCTATATCTAGGTTTTTTACATATTCATCTCTTTTAGCTCTGTATGAAAATTCTATAAAATCACGAGACTTTATAAATAAGTCATCATCTAAGAACTTTTCACATGCCTCAATCCCCATATCATCTTTTCCATTGAGTCTAGTGAGATCACCTTTAATCAATCTCATGCCCAATTGATGTGTCACCCTTACTACTGGTGCAGTGGGAACTTCTTGCATTTCCTACTCTGACACCCAAATATCATCATCAGAGCCTTTGAAATCAACATAGTCCACCAGAACAGTCAGTTCAACCTTTTTCCTTTTCAATGGTGGCTCTCTTTGTGGTAATTCACTGGGTGGTGGAGAATCAATGTCCACAATTTTAGGCCCTGCTTTCCTTGGAGGAGATGGTGGTGGTACTTGTTTCATAGGAGAAGGAGGCTTATATTCCTCTTCTTGAGAAGGATCAGAAGCTGCATCAATTTTATTTGCCTTACCCTTTCTCCTTATAAAGAATTTTATTCTTGGTTCATCAGATGCTTGAGATGTAGATTTTTCTCCCATAGCAGGAATTTATCCTCCACTTTTTCTTCTACAATTGGATCTTTCCCTTTATATTTACTTATTACCCCTTTAGTTTCAAGGTGGACTACTATTGAGTTGAAATTTCTTGATACATGTTGCACCTTTTGTATTATATTTTAAGTCTCTGGAAGAACCTTGAAGTCAAGTTCTTCTTGCATTATCTTTCTTTGCATATTATTGAAGGAAATCCACCTTGCTATTCTCCTTTCTTGCTCCAAAAGGTCCAACACATTTCTTATCACATCCTCCAAATATTGGAAAATGTGTATAAATTTGGAACTCCTTTTTCTTTCTTTCAACCAAGCCATAAAAACTTTAGGGTCATACCTAACCCTCCCAATTGACCTTTGCATGCGATAGGTTTTGAGTATATAAATAATCTTATTCCAACCTTGCTTGGTCATTACAAAATTAAAAAAAACAAGTGTACAAAGGAAAGAATGTTGCTTTTCCTTGATTCAATAAGTGTCCATTTTCTACACTTCCCAATTGCCACATTACCTCAAGG
Source organism: Sequoia sempervirens (assembly GCA_007258455.2). NCBI lineage: Eukaryota > Viridiplantae > Streptophyta > Pinopsida > Cupressales > Cupressaceae > Sequoia > Sequoia sempervirens. Next base: position 31,930,877 of record VDFB02105785.1, on the reverse strand, counting down.
AAACCAATTCTCTCTAGCACAAACCTTGGAAGCAAGTGAGGTGCTACCATGGAACCATATACTCTTAAGATAGTGTAATCAGGGTATGGGATAAGATCTCCCTAATTATGATCAACTCCTAGCTCAGACCTTCTTTCCTTGGGTCCTGAGAAATCATATAGAGCTATAGGAATTCTAGGTACACTCGCAATTAAGACTTTCCTTAGTTATGAAGCAAAAAAATTCTAAAATGTCACATAATCATATGTCCTATCATCCTTGTCTTAAATAGTAGTCCAACATTGCATGGGAAAGTCCAAGTTACCCTCTCTTCTATCTAAAGTGATACTATTCCAAAATTAAATTGCACCTTTCAACAAAAACATATGGATCAATAGTGAATACCAACTGAATCTTACTCCCAATTCACCTTTCTTCAACCCTATCAACCCTTCTTGCATTCTCTCTAAAACAAACCTCACATAATCATACACTATGAAATATTAGGGATGTTGACTATGGGAAACCATGTACATCCATGCCATTGTCATTCCCATTACAGGATCATAACCAATTATTTGAGAAATAGAATAATTTTTTTTCAGAAGTAAGGAACAAAATAGCTAATAGGGAAAGGATCTTCTCATGTGGCCCTACTACAATACTTCAACCTAAAATTTCTTCTAGATATTTCGGTATGATGTGGACTCTAAATGAAATCTTAGTTTTATCATACTCCTGCTTAAGAGTGTTCTCATTTATCTTATGCATTTCATCACTCCATCTAGTGAGTTTGAAAACAAGACCCAATTCCTCCTTCGTGATCTTGACCATTTCCTTCCCATCAAATGTGCTTATAGTTCTTGTGACTAGGCCATAGTTGGAAGCCACTACCTTAAGTAAGTCAACATCCATATAGAAATTTGGTACACTAAACTTTCCTAGGTCACAGTTCCAAGGGTTACCTGCCGGGATACCCATGTTTCTATTCCTAAACCAGCTATAAAATAGTCCCCATCTAGTATAAGGAAATTTTAAATCTTTAATAAAGTAGTTATTGTCAATCAAACCCTCTACTAATTGTGGTCCTTTGAGAAGTGGTTGGCCCTTAGGTTTAACATTGGTCAAGGGTTGTAACTGGTCAATGAGGTCTTTATTCAAAGGTCTTTTAGGAGCAGAAGCTTCAACTTTAGACAAAGACACTTTTACTTTATGATCCATAACACAAGAGGTATTACAAGGCATGGTTTTTTATTTATTTGAACAAGGCTTATGACTTTTGTAAGGATTTGACATGAATTATGCAATGTATAACTAACAAGTTCTCTTTTATGAATGTCAAACCTTAAAAATGATAAACCAAGAAAACCCTAATAGACTCAAAAGTTTTAGAAACCAGAGCTTATCAATAATTTTGATGGGATGGAAATAATTCACTTACTGGTTCTTTTTGTAGGTTGACAACCCTAGTTCCAACATTAGAAAATATTGAAAACCCACAACATGAGCTCCTTGAATGTGTAGAGTATAATTCACAATGTTGTATTTTTCCTTTAAGATAGGCATCAATAATTATGCAACTCCTTACTTTGGTAGCTCGATGTCCTTTCAACTATTAAGGCTCACTCATGCAAACAAGAATGACTCACTTTCCCTCAAACTGAGTTTTAAATACCAACCATTGATCTCTTTGTAGTGTTAGTTGATAGATAATCCAGATTTGGCCATCTTATTATGAAAGATTTGATTGTGCACAGCCACAATACTTACCAAATGGAAAAAATCCACATGGAACCACTTGTTAGTGTTATGTAGGCTCCACCATCTCTTTGTTTTTGTAGCTTGTATCAATGTGTCTTCTTTCCCTCACCCCTGTGAGTCATAACCCATGTGCAACTTTCATCAACGGGGAGATGGGGAGAGGCTGAGATTAAATCTCTCAGCTTCTTCATACACACTTCTTAATTAATCATAGCTTTATCCTTCTTACAACATCCACAAACTAGATTAAAAGATCTTCAAACACATGCAATATATCTACATTAGCAACAAAAAAATTATTTTCCATGCCCCGTGTTAAAATATTTATTTAATATTTTCCCCTGCACTAGTGCTTCTACGTCCTCTCAATCACTTCACGTGGAAAATTCCCACTTCCCTGTTGGGAGTCTTGTAGTAAAGGTGAGACTCATACAAGATAGCAAGAAGTAGTCAATATTAATCTACATCACCCTTTATTGACTGTTGATTCATTTGAAATCTCTATGACAAGCCACTTGAAACCACTGGGCCCACTGTTTAGTCGAGATACGCGGTATCCTCCCGCCAACCTATATGATTACTTTAATGGGAAAGAAAAAAATGGGTGCATAGGGAATGGTCTAGATGCATCCATATCATTCATTTCCCACCGTTGATTTCCTTTGAAAACTACCTACACTCCTTATCAAATATATCAGGCCTACCAATTGTGCAAGACACATTTCCTTCTCCCGTGAGCCCATGGGAATAAAATAATAAGAAATAGGTGCATGAGGAATGGTGGAGATTTCTTTGCATCAATCAAACATTAGTCAGGGGTCCTCATATCTATGCATGCCAAAATTGTTAATCTCAAAAGAGGGGGTTGACTAGGACGATGAGACAACACCCATGGAAAAGATGACTTAAAAACCATAACAAATTTAATAGGAAATAATTATCCTGACTTAGGAAAAAGTTAAAGTAGTGGCCCAACACATGATAATCGGTAAAACAAGACTAGAGGGCCAGTTACATATCGGGTTTAGATGGCACAAGATGCAACTTAAAAGATTGAGATCTAGCAGCAAGGGGTCAACAAAGAATTAAAACCTTGGTGAAGATACAAACGCAAACGGTTTTTCAAATAAGATTTTGAATAACTAGAACCCTTAAATAGTGACAAGAGACAAAACCTTAAGCCTCAGATACAGTTTCAACCTATGTTTAAGCAAGATTTTGGAGATGGAACATGAAAAATTTAAGGGGTTCCTTTAGTGGCTCTGAATGGGGATGCATGTCTCTCGTAGGCATGACGAGATCCTAGAATCTACGGTAGAAGGGGACTAGTCAAAAAACAATGAACCAAAAATTAGGGAACTACATGGACTAGGTACTAAGACCGAACCAGACACAACCAAAGAAAACACAACTATACACAAAATATAAAAAATATACATTGTACATGGAATAAAAAACACACTCAGGAGAAGTATGGCTTTAAGAACTACCCATGTACTATCAGTTCAAAAAGTTCACTTGTCAAGCTCTGGAGGAAATATGAATCCTCACCATGTGTATTCCCTACCAGATAAGGGCCAATCCATAATGTTTCAAACTTCCTATTTTTTCCATTGTCTTGAGCCCTTGCATTCTAGGCTAACACCATACTATTTACCTAAAAAAATTTGGGAGAAGCTCACTTGTCATGTAAATGCTTAACTTGCAACTGCATCTTCATATTTTTAGCATGAGCTTCTCTTCTAGTCTCATCCAATTTCACTAGATTATTAATTATGTGTTGCATATCATCACATATCCTCATCATATTCTTGCACAAACTTATACATCTTTAGCATGTTATTCTATGGGAATCTAGCATCTAGACCATATACCAAAACAAACACATAATAGCCAATAGCCTTTTTCACACTCACTCTATCTACCTAGAGTGCTAACTTTAGTTCTGAATCCCAAGATTTTGTGTTCTTCTCCATCACCATTTTGACGATTTTCATTAAGATCTTATTGCTAGACTTATCCCAACCATTTCCTTGAAGATGGTAAGGTGAAAAATAAGAAACTTGTATGCCATTTTTACCACAAAATTATTTGAATTCCTTAGATCTAAAACACATAGCATTATTTGAGATGATCTTTTCCAAGACTCCAAACCTTATGAGAATGTTATTTAGTAGTAAATCTACCACCACCTTGATTTTTTCCTTCCTTTTGGGTATTGCTTCTACCCATTTTGTGAGATAATTAGTGGCAACAAGGATCCATGAGTGCCCTCCACTAGACTTTTCTGGTATCTCTCCAATGAAATCAATTCTCCATTTTTGGAAAGGGGCTTGAATAGTCATAGGCCTAAGTGGTAAATTCCCTAAAAAATTAAACTTTCTTGAAAACCTTTGACAAGCATCACAAGTATTAACAAACTTGTGAGCATCCTTAAAAAAAGGTCACCAGAATCCCACTCTCAAGATCTTGTGGGCAGTGGTATTTTCCATGTAATGACCACCACACACCCATTATGCATCTCCTGCAAGAGTTCTAGTTCCTTCTTCCCATCCACACATTTAAGCAGTATACCATTTGGGTTTCTCCACCATATATCATTGTCAATAATTACATACTTGATGGCATGCAATTTCAATGTCCTCTTGTTATTGTTAGCCATATTTGTAGGATATTGCAAAGCTTGTAAGTACTGGACAATTCTTCTATACCATCTGCATGTTTGTATATCATAGATAGGTTCAACATCAATCACTTTTTCCTAATTTTCCTGGTTAGCCTCTAAATTATCTTATGCCATCAATTTAGCTTGGCCCTTCCCTCTTACTAATTTGGTCATCTAAAAATGAATTTTAAAATCTTGGACCTTGTTGATCCATCTACACCTTCTGCTTGTAGTCTCCTGCTGAGTGAAAAATTCTTTCACAACAGCAGTTGGTACAAAAGCTATGATAGTAGCTCCATGTAGGTAAGTCCTAAAATTCTTTACAGCCTTAACAAGAGAATACGTTTGCTTCTCAATCATGTCAGATTTTAGCTCTTCGGCCTTTAAATACTTTCTAAAGAATACAATGGGATTTTCAAAGCCCTCTTCATTTTTTTGTAATAAAAAGAAACAATAGTATGAAAGGAAGCAAAAGAGAAAATGTGAATTGGCTGAAAAAAGACAGGAGGCTTCAAAATTGGAGCCTCTTCGATTTATTTTTTAATTTTCTTGAATGCCTAGATAGGATCCTCACTCCAAAGCACCTTTTCTCCCTTCTTCAGCATCTTCGAAATAGGTCTTGTGATTTCTACAAATTTAGTCACAAAGCTTCCTAAAAAACTTATTTGTCCAAAATATGACTGAATCCCTTTGACACTTTTTAGTTGAGGAATTTTATCTATGGTTGCTACCCTTTCAAGGTCTATCCTTACTCTTTCTTTAGACACAATGTACACATTTCTTTGGATTAAGATATATCCCATATTCTAGAGACCTAAAAAATACCTTTTCTAAGTGCATGCAATGATCTTCCTCCTTCTTAGAGTAAGTGATCATGTCATCTTGATATATAGTCATAAATAATTCAATAAAATAAAAAAATCTCTCTGAAAAGTGGCACCTACATTTATTAAACAAAAAGGAATTCTTACATAGACATAGGTGCCCAAAGGAGTAGTGAATGCAATCTTATACTACTTAGACTCCTTCACCTTTACTTTGTTATAACCTGAAAATCCATCCATCATTGATACCAGCTCACATCAAGTCACCTTTTGTAACATGTCTTCCATGTTTTGCAATGGGTAGTTGTCCTTTAATGAGGATATATTTAGGTTTCTAAAATCAATAGACAACCTTATGTCACCATTATTTTTCCTTATTGGCACTAGATTCGATACCCATTAAGAATGTCTAATGGGTTTTATAATGTCATCATCTCTTAACTTTACCAAATCCTCTTGCATCTTGGGAGATATATTAGGATTGATCAATCTTTTCTTTTACCTGAAAGGTGTAGCATTCTCCTTCAGAGGAATCTCATGTTGAAACAGTTCCTCTCTGTAAGCTTTCAGGGCACCATATGACCCTTCAAAGATATGCCTATATTTTCTAAGAAAAGCAATCATCATTTCATTTACCTTTGGCTTCATCTTCTTTCCTAGATAGACTTTCGTAGGGGCATTTTTTAGTCCCCAATTTTACTTCCTTCAGGTCTTCTGGGTGAGTAGTAATTGTCTTGATCTTTCTTTTATCTTGATTGTCAAAGACCCTTACAAGTGCTACAAGGCCTTTGGGGATCTTATTTGTATTTAACTGGATTACCTCTTTTCCAAATACCATGTCCTTTCCATCAAAATTTTCAACAAACCTACCAAATTCAATCTCTCGACCTTCATACTCATCAGTGCAGTTCAAAAATTTGAGAATATACTCATCATCATTGAAAATCTACTAGTTGGGCACATTGTCAGGAATGGACGATCTTTTTTGTATCTCAACCTTATAAATTCTCATAAATTTTTTATATCATTTGGTCTCAATGAAGTGTTTGCAAGTAAGTCAACTATATTTTTTTCCTCTTTCCATCCACTCAATTCCAAAAGCATCAAATTATTCAATGGAATCCCAGACAACATTTCTGTATTGCTTCAATTTTTTATTTTTGTAAGCATATTTGGATCTTATTTGGAATATCAAAAGCTCAGAATCACCAATTACCATTAATTTTTTTATTCCATGCTTCTCAAAAAATGTCAATCCTAGTAATAAAGCTTCATATTCTACCACATTATTCATGCAGACAAAAGTTAATGTGAAAGAGAATTTAAAAGTATTGCCACTAGGTGATACCAATAATATCCCTGCACTAGATCCTTCTTTGGAATTCACACCATCAAAGTACATTTTCCAAAGTCCATTTTTACCATATAATCTTAAAACTTTATTTTATATAGGCACATGGCACCTATCAAATTCTTGTGGTACTTCTTCCATCTTGACATTGCTGATATCAGTTTCTATGGAAATGATTTTGTCATCTTTAGGAGCATTCTCCAAAATATGTGGTACCCTTGGTTCTCTCATCACTTGAACATCCTTACCATCAATGGGAAATGTAGCATAAGATATGTTGCATTGCATATTGCCTCCCATAGATACACTCATTTTCAAGATAGAAACATTCCATAGTTAGGTGGGATATCCACTACTACCACACTCATTTTGAATTCTTTATCAGGGTAGGATACTAATTTATAGGGAAGTTCATTTATCACACTGATGGTAGGGACTTCTCTTGCATCAATGGCATCAAACTTTCCATGAGTGCTATCAACTTTCAATCCGAATGCCTCCATGATTTTAGCTAGTATGATGTTGTTGGATGCTCCAAAGTAAATAATACAATTTTTAATAAAATTTCCCCTAACCATCAAGTTGAGGAAAAATGGATCTATCTTCTTTAGACAAGTAGTCACTGAATTTCCAAGGAAGATATGGGGAATCTTAGTGATGACTCCCTTAACTTCCTTGTCATTCTTGCATTTTGCACTCAGTTTGGGTGGAGTGGGCACCACTAAATCATTACAACCTATAGTAGCACCATTGATAAGGGCTACTACCTTTTTATTATGTTCATATATTCTCATCATTTCAAGAAAAGGCATAGATACTTTTACTTGGCTAAGTAATTGAAACATATCAATAGGAGTGTACTTGGGAAATCCAATTGGGAGCATACATTTTTCATTATTGCTCTCCTTCTGTTGATTTTTGGGTACCTCAGATCTATGCTTGGCATCCTTCATTGTAACTTTAGGATTTCGCTTCTGTGTCTTTATCTTTGCAGCAAGAGATTTGAATTCTTGAGTAGATTTTGGATTTTCTACTCTCTTAGCCCAAATTTTATCTTCCCTGCCTTCTTTAGCTTTGATTGCTTCTATTTTTTCATCAGGCTTGCACTCTTTTCTTTTGGCATTCTACTCTTTGATAAAAAAACTAGTAGGATTTCCTTGTTCACCACCAACTGTTCCATTCCTCAAATAGTAATAAATTTTAGCTTGGGCAGCCAAGGCCACAATATATTTTGTAATCTCCTCATATGCTAGCCTTCTTCATGACACACCATCTTCTATTGCTTCCAAATTGTTTACCTCAATACTACTATCAACATCCTCACCAGAAAGAACTTGTTGATGATATGTACTATAAATTTTCCTTTGATTGTCTACATCTACTTTGTAAGAATCCACATCAAAAGAGCATTCATTTTCGACCACATCAACATCCTCTTCATTTTTATAATCATAGTCTTCAAACATATCTTCTTCTACTTCAACCATATGTGCAACTACGCACTACTGAGGAGAATGTGGTATTTAGAACACCAGGCACCAAGGTGTATCTTCAACAAAATTTCCTGAATTGTTTTGTGGATGATCCGTAGGGACTTTATTCTAGGTATTTGTTTGATTATTTAGAATAGGCTTCTCATTATACCATTTGGTATTATATGAGTGGTCTTGCAACCAAGGAGGTCTTTCATTCCTTTGATAATTTTTTGGTTCAACCTTTTCTTGTTTCACAATTTTTTCATTTATAGTTTTCATAAAATTATCAATCTTGTCCTCAAGAGTTCCTTATTTAGCACCTCTCAACTCTTATCTTCCTTTTTTGAAATTTTGAAGATTTTTGCATCATCTCTTCTACCAACTTTACCAGTGGCTTTGCTAATATTCTCAATATGCTTTGGCATCTCGTAGGCTTCCCTCAATTTTTGAGGATTCTTATCTAGCAGGTGGTAACTCATTTTTGCATCAAAAGAATTACAGTAATTTACCAAGCACACATGGTCATTCAATTGTAAATGAGGGGGAAACCTCTTCCTAGCTTTTTGGAATCTTGTATTGAACTTAACCATAGATTCATTAGAACCCTTAGCAATATTATTAAATTGATTCAATAAAAAACTTGAATCAGTCTTGTTACTATATTGCTCTCTAAATACCCTATTGAATTCCTCCCAAGAGCTGATGCACCCAGCAAGAAAACTCCTATACCACTCTTAGGAATCTTTAATTAGAAACTACATAAACAACTTCATCATGACATCCTCTCCCTCAACCACAAAATCATCCATAATATTAGAAAATTATTTGAGATGGTCTTCACCACTCAAGGCATTGTTACCAAAGAATCTTACTAGAGTAGGTCTGAAATCTTTAGGAAATGGGTTAGGGTAGCTGGGTATTTCAGTGAAACACAACTGTTGGTATCTATCTACTTGGAGTGGCCTCCTAGTATTTTGATCCCTATGAATATATCTTTGCTTATCATCTGTTTTATTATTAGATTGACTGCTATCCTTACCCTTTCCACTTTCACCATCACCACCTCCCTTCTTGTTTCATTTACAATCTTCAAATTAAGAATTCTTATTCCCCTTACTTCCTCCACCTCCACTAGGAATATGTCCTTCCCGCTTCTTGTGTGACTCACTACTAGTATTTCCAAAGCTTGAATCCTTTGGAGTGGGTGTCGACATTTTAAGAAAAAAAATATTCCTAACCATCTCTGCATTAGAAGCTTCTATCTCATATTTCTTCAAATGTTCTTGTAGTTTTTCATTCTCCAACTATAATCTCAAGATCTCGGGATCTAGAGATGCAGTGGATGAAGTAGGATCAATTTTGACCTTGTGTGTGGGACTTACAACAAATGAAGTATGGGTAGTGGTATTGGTGTTGAAGGTAGTTTTCTTGGGCTGATCAATGGGCTTCTTCCCATGATTTACAAATGATATCCTCTTAGCTATAGCAGGAGGATTTAAGGCTCTGGTAGTTGAAATAGATGTGGCATAGGTACTAGTAGCAAAGGTTCCCATCAGGACGGTTACTTCAAGGATGTCATTGGTCATTTTAGTAGCAAATTTAAGAATATTTTTGTCAAAGGTTTTGGGCCTAGCAACATCTTCTCTAGTCTTTATTTTTGAGAATCCCTCTCAAGTTGCTTAGCTCTAATCCTCTCTTCCCTCTCCTTTAACGCCTACAGTCTATTCTCTTCTTCTTCTTTAAGCATTAGTTCTTCCTCTTCTATAGCTTGCATATCCTTATCTATGTCTTCCTCATTTTCTAGAACATCTCCAGGCTCACTTGGGGTAGGAGTATAGTAGGCCTGGTCAACAGGATCTCCCTTAAGAGAAAGGTACACTTGTACATCAGTAGATTCACCTCTTGGCTTAAAATTATTTCCATTAAAAATGAAGCCAACTACAGGGGTTGAAGGCTATGAAATTTTTTTATTCTTACACCAAAACTCCCACCTATCCTCCTCTCTTGAAATATTAATCTCATTATCAAACACTTGCTCAATAGGAAAAATTCCTTGGTCTATATTAGAACCTTCAACTTCACGTGCCTTTTCATGGATATTAGTAATACTTACTTCAATATTAAACGTAAGAGATGTATCAATAGGACAATCAATAGACTTACTCAATTTAGAGCTTTTCTTAACCCAGGTGGGTTGCTTCTCTTTTGCAGGTTTAGATTCTTCCTTCTGGTCATGATGCTTCTTTGCATAACTTTTGGTCTTCTTCATTATGTCAAATATGTCAAAATCCTTCTTCTTACATTCCTTTTGAGAACTTATCTTTACACTAGTATTAGAGAATTTAGAGCCACCACCCAAAATAATGGGAAATAGAAAGTGATTGCACTTTGACTTTGTACTTCTAACTTTCGAAAATATTTTAAACATATAACCTAACACAATGTGACAAAATGAACTAAGATTTGACATATAATATTGGGTATGACATGACTAATTACAACAAAAGTTAAACCAATTATTCTTCAAATGGTAAAGAACATCATAAACAAAACACTTGACTCTAAATGTACCAGATCTAAACTAGAGACTTTGGACTTAGCTAGTCCCTAGCAGAGTCACCAATCTATTGGTTATCTTTTATGAACCAAACTAGTCTCAAGAAATTCCTATGGAATATTCCATTTGTAATACTTAGTACTCTGAAGGGATCGACCAACGAACGAGTATCAGTTGCAAGACTTCTACTGATCCTATGCTTTGGGCTCTAAGAAACCCGAGAGAGTGATTCCACAATGTATACTTAGGAATTCACACAACTATAATTAAATACATTTTCAATAATAGATACTTCTCATAAAATCAATCAACAACATAGTACATCAAATAAGTTGGCAACTTATTTATCAATGTCCTATACTTGGAGCATGAGAAGGAAAAACTCAACACAAAACAAATACAATGGTATCCATTTGAAAGCTTGTCAAATAAAAGTGATTGGTTGATGAATCAACCTAGAAACTGAATCATGAACACTTTGGATAAACCAGTGCCTTTGTCCTAATCACAAAATCAATATCAACCTATATAACTAGATAACAACTAAACAATAGCAACATACAATCTGAAAAAATACGGCATTACAACATTCCCCTATTACAGTCATGATCATTACTACATACAAATATCCTAGCACCCAATTCTTATGAATTAACAATCTCATCCAGGAATTTACATTAATTATTTGAATTAACAAGTAGGAATGAAATTAAACATCCATTGAGAAACAATAGAGACAAAAAAAACAAATCCTTTATTGCTTGCATTCATAACATATAAAATAAGTACAAGGAGAGATAATAGCCATGAAATTGGTATTACTATGTGTTTTGTATTTGCTATACTGTTATCGAAATTACATACATAACAATAAACTAGAAACTTAAGACAAAACTCTAAAAAATGCTTGATATTCCTTTTACAATTCACAGTGTTGATTGCAAAACAATGAGCTCCTACTTTTTGGTGTTGAATTCCTTCTTATAGAAACAAAGGAGAAAAACAAGCCTCAATCCAAAAAGTACACATGTCAAAACTTCATTAGACCAATATAACAAAGATTCTCCTATTCAGTTACACTATATTCCAAAGAGTGGGAAACATGTGGGAAAATGAAATTAGTATTCATTTGTCATTGGAGACCAAGTCCAATTTTCAAAAAGGTGTCACCAAATAGTTACCTCAAAATTTGTTCCTACACACACAAATTGAAAGAAAGAAAGCATGACATAAACAAAAAGAAAAGATAAAAGATATGTCCATGTCTCTAGCCTTGTCATCAATTCAACTTGAAGAAGATGCACTATATTTTCCATACTTTATCAAAATCCTAATCTATACTAAATCAAGGCTATGCAATGCAACTATCACTTATCCATTATTTATCATCGTTGCTAACTTCAAAATTTCAAATCACCACCCCACCATTTCATATCAGTCCACCACCCCTTCCAAGTATCTACCTTTCCATACTAGAAATTCATCTTCAGTGGACCAATTGAAATTCATGACTTCATCAGCCCTTACTTTATAAAGTGCACACTTGGTGACAATTTGGATATCCTCCTTATCAAATCCCAATAGGAAAATATCAATATGAACTAGCATATCCATATTTATCTTTAATGTGTCCATATCAAATTTCTGACAAATTAACACTCCTTATCAAATCATGTTTCCGATCATGGAAAATATCAATATGAGATAACAGGTCACCCATCCATATTTATCTTTAATGTGTCCATATCAAATTTCTGACAAATTGAACCACTACTCACATCCTGATTTGAAATATATCTTTATTGGATTGAAATAACTTTATTGGTTTCATTTTTCCACTTGCAAATTTTTTATGCTATCATCATCCCTTGGGATGGATGGAAGAAGGAAATGATGTAATTCATGGAAATATTTTACCAACTCTTTTATTTTTTTCTCCAATGGTTCAATATTTCACCTGTATCCTTCAATCTTACCTACAAGAACCATAGTAGGTTTAAAAGTTTTAGGTAGATTGGCATCCTACTTTTAACTCTGATTGACATCAATATGAACTCCTTCTTCCTAGGGATCCAAATTTCCATGAGTGGAATAGATCTTTCTCTATCATTGTCAAAATTCCTGATAGCAACCACCATGGATGAGTAACTATAGGGAATACTATTCATCCTGTTACTCACTCTTGTGTTCAAATGTGCCAATATTGTAATGAATCTTCATGTTGCTCTTGAAAATTTCTTCATCATGACTATCACATTTCTCTTTATATTTATTTACTACCTAAGAAACTCTTCCCTATTGATATCTTCTTCAACCTGGGGCCCTTATGATATATTGGGTTCCACTATTGAAAAGGAAATACTTCCCATGTTGTATGACATAATTTCCCATGAAGAACTTACTTCAGTAGTAAACTCTGGGGGTACAACCTCTTGTGAAGTGGTGGGAGAATCAACATCATTATGTATAGGCTTTTTCAGGTTGGAAACTTTGCAACTTATTTTCCAATAATATTACCTTTGTTTGCAACTACATATTATGTTTATCAAGCCTTCCATACTTAACTCTAAAATCATTGTAATCTATCCTTGAGCTTGTCCTTTTCTATAGTTATAGATTCTATAGTGGCCTTGGTAAATTTCGCAACATGAACTGACATATTTTCTCCCTCTAGAGCCAATGATTCTAACGATCTTTATTATTAGACCTCCATTGTAGTTAGGTGCAGGCTCAACAATATCAAGCTTCCTTGTGCTTGGGGCCAAAGACAATATAGCCAAGGCTTCCCATTGCTCACTGAAAGAAGACCCCTGTAGTGCAAGTGCAACTTGTTCTTCTATATCATAAAGAGGCCTATCACGTTTATTTATTCTGTCAAAAGCTATGGCATGAGGTAAATCCCATTTTGGAATTGGAATCTAGCTCTCATTTCAATTAAAACCTTTTTAAGGATGATGGCACCTGATAATTCTGGATGAAGGATTCTCTCTATAGCTAGGTTTTTTACATATACATGTCTTTTAGCTTTGTATACAAATTCTATAAAATCCTGAGACTTTATAAACGAGTTATCATCTAAGAAATTTGCACATGCCTCAACCCGCATATCATCTCTTCCATTGAGTCCAGTGAGATCAAATTTTCTCAATATCAAACCCAATTGATGTGTCACTCTTACTAGTGGTGCAGTGGGAACTCCTTACATTTCCTGCTCTGACCCCCAAATATCATCATCAAAGCCTTCATTAGCATAGTCCACTAGACCAATCACTTCAACCTTTTTCATTTCCAATGGTGGCTCTCTTGGTGGTAATTCATTGGGTGTTGGAGAGTGAATGTCCACAATTTTAGGATCTACTAGCCTTGGAGGAGATGGTGGTGGTACTTGTGGCATAGGAGGAGGAGGCTTATATTCCACTTGTTGAGAAGGATCAGAAGCTTGATCAATTTTCATTACGTTATGCTTTCTCCTTACAAATAATTTTATTCTTAGTTCATCAGAGGATTGAGATGTATATTTTTCTCCCATACCATGAATTTATCCTCCATTATGTTCTTCTATAGTTGGAGCTTTCCCTTTATCTTTACTTATTACCCCTTTAGTTTCAAGGTGGCCCACTATTGAGTCAAAATTCATTGATACATGCTCCATGTTTTGTAATATATTTTCAATCTTTGGGAGAACCTTGAAGTTATGTTCTTCTTACTTTATCTTTCTTTGCATATTATTGAAGGCAAGCCACCTTAGTATTCTCTTTTCCTGCTCCTAAAGTTCCAACACATTTCTTATCACATCCTCTAGATATTGGAAAATATGTATAAATTTGGAACTCTTGTTTCATTCTTTCAACCAAACCATAAAACCTTGAGGGCCATACCTCACCCTCTCAACTGACCTCCGCATGTAGTAGGTTTTGAGTATATCATGAATCTTATTCCAACCTTCCTTGGTCATTACAAAATTAGAAAAACAAGAGTACAAATAAAATAATATTATTCCAATCTCCCTTGGCATTCCCATGACAAGATCATAACAAATTATTTGGAAAATAGAATAAAATGGGTTTTGGAAGTAAGGAACAAAATAGCTAACAAGGAAAGCCTCTTTATCATGTTTCCCTATTACAATACTTTGACCTACAATTTCTACTAGATATATCGGTAGGATGTGGACTCTTGATGCAATCTTAGTTTTATCATTCTCCTGGTTAAGAGTGTTCTCATTTATCTTATGCATTTCATCACTCCATCTAGTGAGTTTGAAAACAAGACCCAATTCCTCCTTGGTGATCTTGACTATTTCCTCCCCATCACATGTTCTTATAGTTCTTGTTACTGGGTCATAATTGGAAACTACTACATTAAGTAAGTCAACATCCATATAGAAATTTGGTACAAACAACTTTCCTAGGTCATAGTTCCAAGGGTTACCTACTGTGATACCCATGTTTCTATTCCTTAACTAGCTATAAAATAGTTCCCATCTGGTATAAGGTAATTTGGAATCCTTAATAAAGTAGTTCGCCCTTAGGTTTATCACTGGTCAAGGGTGGTAAATGGTCAATGAGGTCTTTATCCAAAGGTATTTTGGGAGCAGAAGCTTCCCCTTTAGATTTTGACACTTTTACTATAGGATTCGTAACAGAAGAGGTACTACAAGGCATGGTGTCTTGTTTATTTGAACAAGGCTTACAAATTTTGTAAGGGTTTGACACAAATTATGCAATGCAAAAACTAACAAAATTATCTTTTAGGAAAGTCAAACCTTAAAAATGCTAAACGAAGAAAACCCTAAGTGACTCAACAGTTTGAGAAACCACAACTTATAAATAATCCTGATGGGAGGGCAATAATTCACTTATTGGTTCTCTTCGCAGGTTGTCAACCCTAGTTCTCACGTCAAAAATATTGAAAAACCACAACACGAGTTCCTTTAATGTGTAGAGTATACTTCACAATGCTGAATTATTCCTCGAAGATAGGAATTAATAATTATGCAACTTCTTACTTCTATAGCTCAATGTCCTTTTAGTTATTAAGGCTCACTCATGCAAACTAAAATGACTCACTTACCCTCAAACTGAGTTTTGAATGCTAGTCATTGATCTTTTTGGAGTGTTAGTTAATAGACGGTCCAAATTTGGCCATATTATTATGAAAGATCCAACTGTACATAACCACAATACTTACCAAATGGTAGAAAGCCACATGGAACCACTTGTTAGTGGTACGTGGGCTCCACCATCTCTTTGTCGCCGTAGCCTAGATCCATGTGTCTTCTTTCCCTCACCCCCATGAGTCATAACCCATGTGCAACTTTCATCAATGGGGAGATGGAGCAAGGTCGAGATTAAATCTCTTGGCTTCTTCATACACACTTCTTAATTACTCAAAACTTTATTGTTCTTAAAATATCCACGGCCTAGATTAAAAGATCTTCAAACACATGCATTATATCTACATTACTAATGCATACTTTATTTTCCATGCCCCATATTGAAATATTTAATTAATATTTATGCCTGCGCTAATGCTTCCACATCCTATGGATCATTCCACGTGGTAAATGATCACTTCCCCATTGGGATTCTACCAGTAAAGGTGAGACCCATACACGATAATGGGAAGCAGTCAAGATTAATCCATGTCACCTGCTATCGACCATTGATTCATCTAAAATCTCTATAGTAGACCACTTGAAACCACTAGGCCCACTATTTAGACCAAACACATGACATCCGTTCACTAGCTTGTATGATTATTTTAATGGAAAAAAAAAAAACAAATGGAAATTTGGGGAATGGTCCAGATGCGGCCACATCATTCATTTCCCACCATTGATTTCCTTTGACAACCAACTACATGCATTATTAAAGACATCAGGCCCGCCAATCATACGAGACACATTGCCTTTTCCCATGAGCCTATGGGAATAAAATAATAAGTAATAAAATGGAATTGGCATGAAGGGAACAATGGATATTTTTTTGCATCAATCAATTGTTAGTCAGGGGTCCTCATATCTGCACATACTGAAACTGCTAATCTTAAAAGAGGGACCCGACTAGGACAACAAGATAACACCCATGGAAAAGATGACTTAAAATCCAAAACAAATTTACTAGGAAATAATTAGTCCGACTTAGGAAAAAGTTAAAGAAATTTCTCAACACATGACAACTAGTAAAACAAGACCAGAGGCTTGATTACTTAACAGGTTTTGATGGCACAAGATGTGACTTAAAATATTGAGAACTGGCAGCAAGGGGATAATATAGAATTAAAACCTTAGTGAAGATACGAACTCAAAGGGTTTTTCAAATAAGACTTTGAATAACTAAAACCATTAAACAGTGACAATAGACAAAACCTTAAGCCTCAGTTAAAATTTCAACCCAAGTTTAAGCAAGATTTTGGAGATGGAACATGAAATATTTAAGGGGTTCCATCAGCCCCCACTTTAAATAAATTGCTAACACCATGCTATGAGCAATTACTTTAAAGTAGCAAAATGAGAATTCAAACAAGAAGGAAGAAATGAGAGCCATCTTGGAAAGCCTTGTGCCAAATCATATGTTTCTAAGTAAAGCTACATCATGCAAGAGAAAAGGAAAAGGAAGGGGTTGCTCCCAAAATGAAAACACCAAACACATAATGTATCTATGTATTTGGGGTTAGTATGTTCTTTGATACAATGATATTAGAGAGCTTGGAACTATCATCATTCCCCTAATACACAGAATTGGAAGAATGATTCAAAGAGAGAAAAAGAAAAGAAAGGAAAGAGCCTTTTTGGTCAACATGGAAGAGAAATAGGGTGTCTCGGTTCCTTGTGTCATCCCCAAAAGGAAAACACAAGACAAATGAAAGGTAAATAAAATATAATGAAGAATATTTTGGGTCAACATGAAGGAGACATGAATGTCTCAATACCTTGCATCATCCCCAAAAGGAAAACACAAGAAATGAAAACGAAAGGAAAAGATAAAAGATTAATTAAAAGGTAAAAGTATATGACATATAGAAGAATAAAGGTACAAATAGAGGAATGCACATAGAGAGAGAAACATCAAATATAACATCATGGGGGTTCACAGTATGCACATGCAAGCAAACAGAAAGAAAATCAAAGGAAAAGAAAAAGAAAAGAGAAAAGACTAGTAAAGAACATGTGATTCAACCATCTAGCAATTCATTGACATCCTAGTCTTGTTCAATATATGTAGAATGAAAATCACTAGCAATAGGGACAACATCAAGTTTTGTACTAGAAGAATCACTAGGTTCAACACATGGTGAATCACTCGATTTAGGAGGATCACCATGGTTTTTGTCGTTTAAGCTCATAAAAGAGGAAAATAAAAAATTTAACTCATTATGCACTTCCTCATCATCATACAAGTTAACCACAATAGGATAATGAATGATAATATCCATAGAAGTTGTTGGTCCTTGTTGTGTTTAAGGTATAGCTTTTGTTTATTCTGGTAAGAGAGGAGGGCCATCGTTTATTGCTTCTATCAAGTTTGGATTTTGATTTTCAATGTTATCCTTATTAATCTTTTGAGCAATAGCACAACATCTACAGCTACACTCTTTATCATTGTGGTTTATTTTATTATGATTTTCAAGTTTCATTTGTGTAGGAGCGGGTTTGTTAACCATAGGTTCCTTTTATTCTTGTGAAGGAAGAATAGAACAAACTATAGAAGGTTGTTCAACCACTTTCTCTTTGACTTTGTAAATTTTCTTTGGAGGTAGATTAGGACTTGTTTTGTTTTCTCTAGGTATATTGTAGGAAATAGGCAAGGGACTGTTCATGGATGGGCCATGGTTTGTTGGAATGGTTTTAGACTTGACATTGTTTTCTCTAGGTAGTGGAGGTTCAAGCATGGGTAGAGGTTTAATCATGGGTGGAGGAAAGTTTTCAAGGGATAGTTTGGCTATACATTTTTCCTTGAATTTTCGGTAGGATAGGAAAAGTAAGTCTTCATGGGGTTTTATAGGTTCCATAGGTTCAGACCAAAAAAAATCTAAGGAGAAATTTCCATGAAAAGACAAGGGTCTAAACCCACTATGGTTCACTTTGAATATTTTATTGTTGACTAGAAACTTTAAGAACTTATGGAGAATGGATGGGACCACATTCATGGAGAGAATCCATTTATAGCCTAAATTCACATGAAATTGGTTCAAATTAGAGATGATAGAGAATGATACATTTGATTTCTTCAGTCCTACTTGTAAAGGTAGTGTGATTGATCCCATCTTAGTACGAGCAAAACCATCATGTGTGTTTTAATCCATGCTTTTAGTTTATCATATCTATCTTGAGTAAGTTCATGCACATATAAAAGTTCTTTTGTGATCACATTCTCTCCATAGACTGAATCAATTAAAATCCCAAGAGTGGGGTTGTTATTGATTATGTCGGCTATGTAAAGAGGACCATCAGGTGCATGTTTGATTATTTCTTCTAAAGAGAAAGTAATGTCAATGGTTTGTTGTTTGTGTGGCTTGATGTTAACCACTCCAATCATTGTATCAATAGGAATTGGTTCATTAGTATCCTTAGGAATTTTTTCATCATCATCCATAGGAATTTGTTCATGATTGCTCAGATTCTCATCATCTATTTCAACATTCATCACATCGGTCTTAGTTTCATTAGCCTTAAAAAAAGAAATATTATGGTTGGTTATGGGATTGGAAAATATTTATAGGTTTTGGTTGGGAGGGGCCACAAACTTATTACCTTTGTCATTTATACCTCCAATTTGGATATGATTGGAATCAATGAGGTCTTGCACAAGATGTTTAAGATGCTTGCAATGTTTTGTATCATGTCTTTTTTGTTGGTGATAAGCATAGTAGGAATTGTTTCTAAAGTTTAGAGGTAATGGCTTGCTAGGGTCAAGGGGTCAAACGAGAGGTAAGGTAAGCATGTTTTTGTTTAAGAGTTGGGTCATAATGTTGTGAAGTGTGTCGGGTAAGGGAGTAAACTGTCTTTGTGGATCCACAAAGATATAAGAATTACTCTTTTTTATAGAAGATACTTGGGTATCAACTAGTTGGGTAGGTTGGGAGGTGTAATTTAGTTGAAGGAAACTTCTATTTTGTCCTCTAAAAGGTTGGTAAGTGTTTTGGTTTGAGGCTTCGGTCTTTTCGATTCACTACTAGTTAGGGAATTCTGATAGTCTCAAAGGGTAGTGCATAAATGCATGAAGGAAGAGAATTTCATCATGGTAAGCTTATCCCTTATCTTGCTTTGTAATTTTTCTATGAACATCTTCTGAAGGTGGGAATCGATAATTTTCACACTGATTTTGGAATAAAGCAATTGGTAGCATGAAATAAAGTCAATAAATTTTTCACCCTCATTTTGTTTGTATCTCATCAAATCAACCAATGTCATGGACCAATGACCATGTGCACTTTGAAATGGTTAATAAAGGTCTCAACAAGTTCATTGAATGAATGAATTGAGTTATTCAGTAATGCAAAAACAAATCTAAATTAATTCTTTCAAGGATCGGGGAAAAAGTTTAGCCAATGTTTTTCTTCAAGGATAAAGTCACTACACAAAGTAGTAAAGGCATTAACATGATTAGTAGGATCTCCCTTTCCTCCATATTTCTCAAATCTAGGGATCTCTATACCTTGTGGCACTGGAGTTCTCAATATCTCCAAGGAAAATGGATTTCTCTTGACATAGTATGAAGGTGGACCATTTTGATTTTGATTTATGGTGGAAACTTGGCATTGGATGGATGAAAGGATTTGTAAGAGGTGATTAATGATAGGTTCATTGCTTCTAGTAGATGATGGAGATGAATAGGTGGTGGTATGTATCTACTAGAAGGACTAATGAATGAGTTTCTTACTGGAGGAGATATAAGATTAGGTGCCACATAGGTATAAGGAACACTAGTGGAAATGTTCGAGGTAGGAAGGATGCTACTAGTTGGTTCCATTGTTGTGGTCACATGAGGAATGGTATAGGTGGGAATTGAGGTTATGGTTGAAGAGGGAAGATTTTGATTTCCTCCTTAGCTTTGCATATTGTTTGAGGCTTGAGCACCATTAATGGTGGGAGGAAGATGATTTCCAATGAGTTTAGCTATGTTACACACAACTTCTAATCCATCATCACTTTCCATCATATAGTGAAGGTTCTCTTTGGAAGGTATAATAGTGTTTGAAATGTTTTCAGTACTTACACTATCTTATAAATGAGATAAGTCTTTATGCATTTTCATTATGTTTTCTTGAGGAATATGATCAATCATTATTTGGACACTTGGTACAACACTTGTAGGTAAGGTAGGTATAGGAAAAGAGGTGTCAAAGGTATGGTCCATACATAGTGAACTAGTTCCATCACAAGAAGAGAGATTGGTAAGCCAATATCAACAATGAGTATCTTATCGTGGGATGCCATGAGTCTCTCACTTCATCTAACCATAGTATTGGAAGTAGGACACCAAGTACTATAGCTCATACAAGGGATAAACCATAAAAAGTGCAATGAAAACAATATCCTATGCTTGCAATTACACTTGAAATGAAAGAAATTGGAATAACAACAAATTTGGAAAATGAAACACAAAACAAAAAGAAACCCATAGAAACATAGAAAACAAATTTTAGATTCTGAAAACATAACAATCAAAGTCAACAGGGACTAAGATGCCAGGAAGGGCGTCTTGGTCCTCCTGATGAGATTTTGAAGTTCCAAGGGCTGAAATAAATAACAAACAACAGAGATAAATTTTTGAAGACAAAATGCTTAGAGGGACTAAGATGCCAAGAAGGGAATTTTAGTCCTAGTAGAGGTTTTTTGCAGAAAAATAGTGAATTCTAGAATTTCAACAGTGTTTATAGATTTCCTATGGAGTATACTGATGCTTAGAAATAGAAAAATGGGAAAGTAAATGCAAGATAAAGTAGCTAGAAACAAGAAATTGAAAGCAATTTTTCAAGTTTGAATGCAATAAGAATGAAATGAAGATGAAGAACAATGCAGTTTTCAATTTTTCAATGAAATGAAATGATGCAATAAAGTAAATATGTAACCTATATGTACTTTCACTAATTCAAATATAGGAAACCCTAAATGCAAGATGCAAGATACCTTAGATGTAGTTTCACTAATGCAAGATTCAATGCAAGAATGAATGCTATCCAGATATTAGGAGTTAATAGACTCCAAATCAGAAAAGAAATAGTGTCAAGTTCAGCAAAATGATCAATAGAAAAAATGTGGGTATCCTTTTTAGGATATCACACTTTTCTCACTCAACCATTCAATAATGTCATAAGAGTCCTAATTGGATTGACTAACAACCTCACAAGGTGAGAAAATTCTCAATTAGGAGGGTCCTAGGAAGAGGTTCTCAAGTTCTAAGGGTTTCACCACCAAGCAAATGCTTGGAATTTTATTTTTTTTAAAACACATTGTGATATGCAAAATGACCTAAAACTAGAAATGCAAGCTAATGAAAGATGAAAATGATGAAATTATGCAATAGGGGGATAATATGTGTGCACTTGGGAAATATGGAGATGTTGTGAGGATTCTATTAATGCAAAGAGGCTGCCAAAATATGTTGTGGAGGACTAAGATGCCCAAGATGGCATATTAGTCCCACTGTATTTCTTGAGGCAAATACAAAGTCTTTAGATCTCAGAAAATCTATGAAAATAGAGCCTGGGGGGACTAAGACGCCCAAGATGGTGTATTAGTCCCATTCTAAATTTCTGAAAACTCTGAATAGGATCTTGAGCTCCAAGGACTGCACTAGCTTCCCTTCCGATCTCAGGTTCTGAAACTTTTGAATATGGCCTATAAGTGGGTTTCTGTGAAGATGACAACTTTGTAATGAAACTTTGCAACTTTTGCAACTTTGCACTCCAAGTTATTTTCAAGTCCACAACCTAGATCTACAATCACAAATATGCAAGAGGGAAAAACTTGTTGTTTGTTTGTGAGTGGGGGTTTGCCTTGGTCAAATCCCTTGTTGGTAATTAAACCTTGAAATGAAATAGAAAAAATGAAGGAAATGGTGAATGAAGAACATGCAATGCTACAACACACCAAACCCTTGCAAAGTTTGCAAATTTTTTTGTAATACCTACAATGGATATGGATCTTGAATGATTGAAAGATAGTACTTTAATTTCTTACTTGAATCAAAACCCTACATCACAAATGTTAGCACAACAATACACATGATGCAAGAAAAATCTTTGATATGATGCTTGAATCTAAAAAATAGCTTCAAATGCTTGATGAATCTACTCTTGAATGCTATTGTGAACTCAATTATGTTATGATAAAAGATCTCACAAAAGAAATGGTTTGAAATGAATGAATGAACCTTGTATTTATACTTATATATTCTTAATATCCCAAAATAATATCACACCAAGCAAACATATGAATTCATTAATTAAAGGAGGCTAAATCCTACTAGAATTTGAAATTAAATGTTGAAAATGACTCAAGGAGGAGTAAGATTCCCTAGGTAATGCATTAGTCCAAAGTCCTAAAAACTTGGGGCATAGACACCGAAAAGGGGCCCAATCCGGAGATTCCAAAACTAGGGTCTCGAGAGCCTTGGGGGAGTAAGACACCCTAGGTGGTGTTTTAGTCCCGACTGAAAAAATTAGGGACACACTGATGGAGTCATTAAATTAACATTTATGCATTGGAGAATGTCGGGATTAACCAGAAAAATATGTCATTCATAGGCCTTGTGGACACAAAATAGGACAAATTAACCCATAAAGAAGCATAATAAAGCAAGGTGGGCCCAAACAAGTGTGAAAATGCAAGGGTATGTATTTTACTACACTACAGTAATAGTGATAATTCTATAATTTTACGACTCTCACATGGCAAGGAGAAAATTAAATACATACTAATCAATTATATGATCAAGTGGTTCTTCAAGAACACCAAGTTCCTGAAATATCTTGTCTAAAGCATGACATTCATCAATAGTATGGCCAAAATTTCTTTGATATTGACAATGAAACATATTTGTACTTTTTCCTTTTTGATCTTCTTTTCTAGTTGGTAATGTTATGAGGTCTTGGTTAAGGAGTTTTTGTAAGGATCATTCCTTCCTCGACATGGGACATGAAAATTCCATCTTCTTGAGTTTATGTGTTGACGAAGGAAATGGGGATCCAAATTCGAAGATTCAGATTTGTTCCAACATCAGACAATGGAGTGTCTGCCAACTACATACACATGAAAATAAAATAAACTAACTAAACACACATGAATGTAAATGGATTTCTATCTTCATCTCCATCCTATTATCCAAGATCTTGTGTTGATAAATAAATTTTCTCTTAGAGCACTATGCACAAGAGGCTATGGTGAATGGAGATTAAAAGATTGAATGTAAATGATATGCAATAACAGAATAAAGCATGATAAACTAAAATGCTAAAATTCTAAAATGATATCAAAAGAGTGCCAAGAATTCTAAGAGTGAATGTAAGGATGCAAAAGATCGTGAATGTTGTAGATGATTGAGAAATGAGAAAGGGCAGGGTTTAAATAGATCTCCTCAAGGGTGGATCCAATATTAAGGCGAATGTGGGATAAATATGAAAAATGGTAAATAAAGAAAACAGATAAATATATGAATTGATTTATGAATATGCAAATGGATTGTTATGAAATATGTAAATGCATTGATATTTCAATGATCATATATTATGAAATTGGATTTGATGGATTTTACACTAGTAGAATTTGGGAAATAAAAGACTACGTGACTATAACTTTTAGTCACGTGACTAAAAATTTTAGTCACGCGACTAACACTAGTAAAATTTGGAAAATACATGACTAATTTGATCATCATAAGTGACTAATTTGGTCATCAGGTAAAATCACAACTAAATAATTGGTCAGACAAATAAAAATGACTAAATAAATGACTATTACTCCTCTATTCTTTTTTCTTTCGAATTTGATCATAATCCATAGAGCTTAAGCCCCCCTCATGTGACCCCTTCATAAATGGGCTATTTGACCACCTAAGTTGCTTGGTGCACCAAAAATACCTATTTACATGGAAGGCATTGCCTCTTGGTGTATTCTTAGGGCCTTCACATATTTTATAAAAAAAATTAACATTTACATTCTTTAACTTTTATTACTCATTATGTTAATGAATAATTAATGTTTTTAACTGTGATTTGAAGCCAAATTGATTTTCCTGTTGTGTTAGAATGTCAAATTTATCAAAGAACAATTGTGGTCAATTTCACTAATAAAATATGATTGAAACAATCCAATTGCATTTTCAGAGCTATCTTTCATTTTAAAACACAAATAAAAATGACTAAATAATTGGTCACACAAATAAAAATTAGACAATATGATATTAAACTGGTTAATTAAAAAAAATGAATTGCAGGAGTGGATTGTATTATAATATAATATAATAATAATATATTATATTACAATATATTATAATATAATATGATATAATATATATTATATGCTAATATTATTATTATTATATTACAATACAATATATTATAATATATTTTAATATAATATGATATATATATATATATATAATACGTACCTTTTTTATGATTTTTATTAGAAAAATCAAATACCATCGCCCACTTACCGCTTTTTTACTTCATTTTGATTTTTATTTCAAAATTAAATCTCTCGCTTTTAAATATATTATAATATTATATTATTATATAATATTATATTATTATATAATATTATATTATTATTATATATATTATATAATATAAAATTAAATATTAATATTATATTATAATATATTTAAAAGCGAGAGATTTAATTTGGAAATCAAAATCAAATGAAGTTAAGAAGCATGCAAGTGGGCGATGGTATTTGATTTTTCTAGTAAAAATCATAAAAGGTACCTATTTTCTTTAATACAATGTGAAAAATCAACCATTCGGCCTAGGGTAATAAAAAAACCCTAAATCAAAAAGAAATCAAGGCCTAATCTCATTCCATTTTTCACTTGTATTTTTGGAGAAGAAACTGAGTTCCACCATGCCTCGGTAGGGTTTGAGAGTCAAATGGTGACTCATTCTACTATTTTTGATGATTTTCTTGAAAAAAATCCTACAAGGTAAGTCTTTGGTTTTGAAACTAAAAAGTATTCTCCATTTTGAAGCATTTTATTGAGCTCACTTGGCCACAACAGAGTATTTTTCTGTTGTATTTCCTTTGCTTACCATTTGTTGATATCTCTCCTCTTTTTTGACTGCCATTAGAGTATCTTTAAGGCTCATTTCTAAAGACTTTGAAGGGAATCTCCTTTACAACAATCTTGTGTAAGTTTCATTATTTTTATGTCTTAAATTTCTATGAGAATAGGTTCGATTCGAGCTCAGGAGAGGCAATGTGATAAAAACCCTTGTATCTCCCTACACAAATCTTGATGGGTTACTTTCTTTCTGCAGAAAATGTAAAACTTTGCACTCTCAACTTACTATTTTCATTATTTTGAGGGCTTATGTGTTTTAATGGCTGTGACCTTCATAGCATTCTAGGTATTTTTCTTTCTATTCATTTTCTCTCCCTCGTGGTTATGTGGTAGAGACCCAATACTCAATAAAAAAACTTTTGTATACTTGACGTTTCCACAAAGGAAACTCTAAAAATTTATAGATTATAAAGAGAAAATACTCCACTGTGAATAAAAAATATACCATTCATATATAAATAGCATGCCTTGAAATTATTTCTTCAATTTTCTTTTATACTCTTCATCCAAGAAAAGTGTTTGATTGTGAATGGGATGAATGACAAATTGGACATGAGCAACCATAGTGTGTCTGAATTCCTTTGAATGCTTCTCTAAATAAGCCTCTAATTTGTGTACATCCTCTCTATGAAAAATATCCCAGAGAGAACCTTCATAACTAAGAGAATTATTATATTTATTGGAAATATTGATTTTAATAGAAGGCTTTGTTCCATCTTCTTTCCACTTAAGATCACAACTTTGGGCATTTTCAAAGAATTTGATCTTTTGTAAAACATTTTTCTAATTCTGGCTTGTTTTACATGATGTCAATTTCGATCAATGAAACTACCAACTGTTAATCCCAGGTTCGATTTGAATATTGAAAACTTCTTTGCCCAAGAGGTAATAACCCCATCACTATTAAGATTAGGGAGAAAATCTAACTTTATTTTTTCTTTTGAACATTTTCTATATTTTTAAGAAAAAAAACTTAAAGACTTGCTTTGTAAATATTGTGTAGAAGGAATGTCTCCTATAATATACATTTAAGTTTTTTTGAAGTTTTTTGTTTTTCTTAAATAATTTTATTACAATGGAATTTTAGTTATCAGAGACATTCTAATAATTTTTTTAGTTTTTCTTAAATAATTTTATTATTCTAAATAAATGACTTCCATGACTAAATAAAATGCCTACTATGACTAAATAAATGACTATCATGACTAAATAAATGACTACCATGACTAAATAAATGACTAGTTAATAACAATCAATGACTAAATTAATGACTAAATATATGACTAAATAAATGACTAGTTAACAACAATCAATGACTAAATCAATGACTAAACCAATGACCAAATCAATGACTAAATAAATGACTAAATCAATGACTAGATAAATGACTAAAATAGTTTAGTCATAAATTTGGTCGCGTTATAAATGACCGGTAATAAACTACTAATGGTCACATGACCAAAATTAGTCATTTATATGCAATTTTTAGTAGTTTATTTAGTCATATATTGTCTTTTTTGTACTAGTGTTATGAGTATTGATAAATGATTATGGATAAATAATATTTTAATGATTATAGATTTATAAATGATTTAATGAGATGAATTAATATTTATAAAATGGTTATGCATGAAAAATAAATATGAGATAAATATAAAATGGATAATGATAATAATAATGGATCCGCATATTGATAAAAAAATTAAGATTATTAGAGGAGATTTTTGTGTCTACATTTTGCCCCTCTTTGATACAATGCATCCTGTCACATTGTTTCAAAGAAAAATTGATCAACTGAGATATGCCTAAGAGATATCCTGATAAGGATGATGATGACTATGATATGCCCCCTCGAGAGATTAATCAAATGGATTGTAAGAATATTGATCTCTTGATAGATTAGAGGAAAATGATTAGATGATTGATATTGCACAAGTGATTAAGCAATGATGTATATTTGATGGAAATGCGCAGTTGATGGATGTAACTGAACAATTGATGGAAATGATCAATATAGTCAGGTTGATAAGTTGATTAAGTTGATTGAGCTAATTAAGCTAATTGAGATTGATGCTTGTGCAAGACAAGTTGATAAAATGATTGATTGATTGATTGATCAGGGGGTTATGAGATTCTGAGAAGCAAGTATATTGATTTCAGAATTGATTCAAGAGACATACATTAGTTGAACAAAGAAATTGATTGATTTTGATGTGACAAGGAAGATGAACAAAATGATGAAGAGAAAAATGAGGGGGGAAAGACAATAAAAGAAATGATTGATGAAAGGGGGAATGCAAGGTGATGAGAATTCTTGTTCCTTTTAAGTGCTTATATCATCATCGAGCTTATTATGTTGCAAATTAGTATAAGCGTCTAGATAACATGAAAATCTAGATGACCTAAATAATGTTTGTGTTTTTATTTAGCAGTAAAGTATAAGCATCTAGGTATAAGGACTTTAGATGACCCAAATACTTATTGCATGGAAGGCACTATCAGGGAAGGAATGCTCTTGTCCATGGTAGACTCATAGGTCCTCGATGGTTTTGGATAACCAATTCATAAGATGATTCATCCTATGAATAAGAAACAATCCAAGGAAAACAAACAAGTGAACATGCCCCATCCTCGCCTCTCTAGTCCAAGACATCCTCGAGAAGCTAAAAGACATGGCACCAAAGAGAAAATCATAAAATAATTAAACATCAAGAAAGAAACATGCATCATGCTTCAGTGTAAATTTTATTCTTATCACAATTTATGCATTTTGGTTGCATCTAAAAGATGGATTGATAGGTATGTTGCAATGTTTTCTTGATTGTCAATCATGGCTTGTTTTTATTTTGTTGAAGTTCAAAGTTATGTGGTGATCTAAAAGCATCATTATTTTTTGGAATTTTTGATATTTTTTAGGTTTTTGGAATATTTGATTTTTTTGGATTCTTTTTTTGAGGACATTTTATGATTTTTATGGATTTTCTCAAGAAATTTTATGAATTTAAAAAAAAAAATTAGGACATTTTATGATTTTTTTCTATTTTTCAAGACATTTTACAATTTTTTGGATTTTTCAAGACATTTTACAATTTTTTTGTTTTAGGACATTTATTTATTTATTTGGATTTCTTCTGGACATTTTATGATTTTTTTTGGATTTTTTCAGGATATTTTATGATTTTTTTGGATTTTTTTCAAGACATTTCATGATTTTTAGGGAGTTTTTTAGGACATTAAAGAGGGAATGAAATAAAATATGATAGATGCTTGGTTGAAGAAAATAGATGCCCCACACTAGAGGTAGTGCAACCATGGATAAATGATAGATCAAAATGAAAGATTCACTGCAAAACATCTCACACAAGCAACATATCTCTTGTCGAAAGATGATAATAGTTGGTTGATTGGATGCCAGGAATGATTCATTCCATAAGGCATGATGATAGTAAGTACTTAGGATCACTGATTCCTCTAAGTATGATAATATTGATATTTTTGATGATTGATTGACAAAAGATACGAGGATTGGATAATGTTTTATAGCTAGGCTCAAATATGATTTGCACGATAAGGTTCAAGGTTGCAAAGGGACATGATGGCCAATGTTGGAGATAATTTAATCATGGATAAATGATAATTATGTGAACTATTATGAAATGGTAGTGCATAAGGATATGAAAGGGAATCTAAAGCATGCATTTGTGATTTGTCCCCTATCTCATCAAGAACAAAGGAAGGAAGTGGGACATGGATTTGGATAAGCTAGGAGATATGGAATGGAAGAATGCAAGGATAAGGATAATGAATAGGATGATCAAGATAAAATAGATAATATATGGACACAATGCTTAATTATTTTTCCCCTATTCGTCATCAAGAATAAGGGAGGGAAGAAAGAATGCATTTAGATAGGATGGTAGAATATGGCATGGAAGATATGGATAAAGTATATAGGATAAGATGCATGATGTCCAAGAAGATATTTAACCTTGTCAAGATCAAAGGTGGAAAGGTATATGATGAATGTAAAGAGGATAATGGATATGAATAATAAGATGGATGAAATTTTCCCCCAAGTGTAGAGTGCAAGAGGAATATGGAAGATAGGATATGGATAGGGATAAATGAATATGGAAGATAGTATATGCATGATAGGAAGATGGAGGGAGGATTCAAGCATCAAGTTTCATGGCTAATATCCCTCAAATATGTGCTCTAATAAACTATGACAATGAAAATTAGGCTCATAAATGTTGGTAGATTAATGGTATGATGGAAGAAGCTAAGGACTTATGCAAAGGTTTGGATTAAAGGAGAATAATGTGGGATGAATGTTGGATAATGGATAGGAAATTGGAATTCTTGTTTATGGTTATACATAAAGGATGGAAAGATCAACATCAACACACACCTTGAAGGGTGGTGGAGTGATGGAGGAAAAATAGAGTTTGAAGGTGACAAGTTTTTAGATGGAAAATTGGAGGAAGCTTTAGGATTAGAAAATTTGGATGCCAATTTATATTTTATTGCTTCTATGAGATTTTTAGGAATCCACATAGCTTTTGACTTTTATTTTTTCTTTGTGGGCCTTTGTGGCCTTTGAGATTTTTCTTTTTTCTTTATGGACCTTTGTGGAATTTGAAATTTTTCTTTTTTATTTATGGGACTTTGTGGCCTTTGATTTTTTTTCTTTTGATTTCATGGGCCTTTGTGGCCTTTTGGATTTTTCTTTTGACTTTAAATCATATTTTCTTTTATTTTTGCATGTCTCTTCAAGGAGACATGTTGATCCTTTTATATATGTGGATTTTGATATGGAATCTTTTGACATTTGGCACCCAAATTTCTTCCAAGAGAAATGGGATTGGTGGAGGTAGATGAATGATATGGAGGTATTATGAATGGGTTAGTGTAGGTATAATTTTGAGAGGGAATAAAGGATGCGTTCCTTTGTTGTTCTTGATGAATAGGAGATGGAGGGATGTAGGGCCCCACTATGGATGGAAGGTTTGATGGATTAGAGTTTGGATGATAAGGACCAAGGATAGATGGAAGGTTTGATGGAATAGGATAAAGACCTAGGATAGATGCAAGATTTGATGGACTAGGATAAGGACCTAGGATAGATGGAAGGTTTGATGGACTAGGATACTTAGGTTTATTATGATGGAATATGGACATGCAATGGGCACCAATGTATTGAATGTGAGGTGTACAACCAAGGCCATGATAATATGGATTTTATTGGATATAAAGGGGTTCTAGGACACCTTGTTCATGAAGGCCTAATTATTTTCCTTTGTAGTTCATACTTTGACACATTTGTTTTCCATTGTGATATGTATTATAATTTATGAAACAAGATGCAAGTCCATCATGAGGTGGATTTGATATGGAAGGAATAGCACGATCTTGGAGTAAACCACCATGGATAAAAGTGAGGGAACCCATTTGATAGGTAAGGGGCTCATGGATAGATTGAATAGGGGTGATAGACTCTTGTGGAGGATTGTGATCATGAGGGGAATTAGGATGGGTGATAGGGTCTTGACATGGGGATGATGGGCTACTTTGATCTTGACTCGGAAAAGGATCACAAGGTGTAGGAGATGGAATAGATTGCTCTTAATTAGGTATGGAATCATCATGAAGTGGTATGAAAGGAATATCTTGATCATGAGAAGGATGAATATCACCATGGAATGAAAGAGCATCCTTGAATGGAGGTATATCTTGATCTTGATGAGGAAGGGGACACTAGGATTTTATGGAAGGAATATATTGATCAATAGATGGTAGGACATCATTGGATATGATGGAAGAAATATCATGCTCTTGGGATGCAATGGAGTCGTGAGATGGTATGCATTCATTATATTAGGTGGAAGGAGGACTTGGAAGGATACTTTTCTCTTGAGATGGAAGGGGATCATCTTGGATGAAACAAAAAGAGATAAGGGGATCATCATGAGGTTCTTGAGAGATGGGATCTTGGTCAAAGATTGGAGAGCATTGGAGATTTTTGGTATCATTGGATGGAGTGGAAATAATAATTTGATCTTGATGTGTAGGGGAGTCTATTCTAGCATTATTTAGACTAATAGATTCCCATGAATCATTGGATGTAGATGGTATAATGGGAGAGGATGGTTGGATAGATTCGATAACTCAGGAGAAAGACTTATGAGGTTTATTTTGACTTATGGGGGATGAAGATAGATGCATGACATGGTAGGATTGCACAATATCATTTGTGTTTGAGGACTTAGATTTATTTGCACATAACTCTTCAAAAATTTCATCAACATGGGCCTTGGAGGATTGGGATGATGTATTCAGTGCTAGTAGTCTTTGGAGAAAATTGTCAAAGGATTATTTGGTTGATGGATTAGAGCTTGTGAAGTTGGATGGTGATGTCGGTGTAGGACTAGTATGCTTTCAGACAAACATTTTATTAGATGGTGATGGAGGACTAGTAGATGGAGTGGTGTATGATTCCAAACTTAAGGTGGTATTTCCCTTGTTAATATTATCATTAAGGTGGCCTAAGATTTATACAAAGTTCTCATCATCACTAGGACCAAAGTTCTCATCATCACTAGGATCTAAAAATTTCTCATCATCACTGAAAGCAAAGTTTGACCCACCTCGAAGGATATATGGTTTTGGAATATCTTCATGAATAGGCAAAGGGGATCCTCGAAGTATGACCTTGGGCTTGTGACTAGGATTGTTAAGTATTAGGATCATTTTAGGAAAGTTTTGGGATGTTTTGAGGATATTATAGGATGATTAGGTGTTCTGTTTGGTTGAGATTTGTTTTAAACACACACAAAAGACACATCAGACATAATGTTTTTGATTTTTTTCTTGATTCAAGATGAAAACAATCATGCACAATCCTAGGGTTGGCAAGGACAATAATTGTCAGATCCCACTTGGATTAATCCATGTGCGCTTAATTTTAGCAGATGACTTAGAAGCTTGGCCACATTGGCTCCCCTCCATGACACTCACTTCTCTGGGTCAACCAAGCTTTTATTTCTCATAAATCTCCCATGAAGAACTCTTCATCTCTACTAAGAGCCATAAGAACGTGGGATGGCATGAGAGGTGGTCCCTTCTGTACCAACAAATAAAATGATTTTGGCTACTAAAAAAATGGTTCTTAGTGAATACTCAAGGACATGGCACCTCAAGATCATCCAACAACCCACTTAATGCTTTAATCACTCTAATAGGCGATTGTATACCTTTAAAAGAAAAGTTAGGTACCCTGTTTCGAATGAAACTGCATGGCTAAGGCCTACATACCATTAGGACTTGATAGTTTTGTCTTATCCATTTATATACTAGTTTGATTGAAAAAATTGTTGGAGTCATTCCCTCTTTCTAGGCACGCTCCTCTAAGGGATAAACACAACAAAAGATGAGTTTAGCTTTCTAATCACTGAGTTTGCACAAGGTGAAAGAATAATACCTACCATCTTTACAATCACAACAAATAGTGGTTTATTAACCCCCTAGTTAAATCTAAGTGGAAAGAAGACAATTATTCTTTTTAAGCACCAAATGAAATGTTTTCTAATGTAAAAGACAATCAGTTTCAAAATCAAGTCTTCATTGAATGTCCTACATCAAATGCCATTAGTAATTATAGATTTAAGTCTTCAAAAAATGGGAGTTTTAAATTCTTCGATGAAGAACCTACAAAAGGCCAAATTAACAAAATTAGTCTTGAAATTAAAATTAACTAAACTAAAAAATTAAATAGCATTTAAGCTAGAATCTAATTAGATTAAATCAAAATAGGAATTAATTCCTAAATTAAATTAAATCTAAAATTCTAAATTAACTCTAAATTAGAAATCAAATTAGATAAAAAGAAAAAGAAAAACTAAATTTAAGTTTAAAAGTTGAAAACTAGATTAAAATTAAAAAGTAAATTAAAATTAAAATTAAAATCTAATCTAAAAAGAAGATCTAAATTAGAATGTTAATCTAATCTAAAAAGTAAAATCTAAATTAAAAATTTTAATCTAATCTAAAAAGTTAAAATCTGAATGGATGATGTGAAAGGATGGCTTCGTTTCTGAGCTTTGTCAACTGAGCTAGGGTGATCGTGCCCTAGCTCGCTCTCTGGTCTTTGTCTGCAAGTGTGCTGGGGGGGATTTCTTTCTGTGTTTTGGGCGAGGACGACACTTTGTGTGCCCTTTCTTCTTTGTTTGCCTTTGCTGCTGCGCGGTGGGGGAATTCTGAGCTTGCTGTGGGGTGTAGGACAACATTTTCTTTCCTTGGGGTATTGCGGGGGTGTGGTCTGGTGCACCCTGATTCAAGGAAGCTTTTTCAATCTTTTTGGCCTGTGTAGGGCTTTATTCACTGGGTGTGGAGTGTAGGGTTTGTTGTGTAGCGCCATTTTTTCCCTTGGGATGTGTGTTGTCTCATTCGGGGGTGGGGTTGTGCTTTTATTTGCTACTTCTCTTGTGTTTTGGTGGGCTATGGTTGGAGCCAGTGGGTCCTTGCTAACTCTTATGCAAGTTGGTGTCCTTTTTTTCTCGTCCTACGAGATTGCATGCTCGTTTGTTGTTTTGTTTCAGACTCATGTCAAGAGGGGAATCATCTAGGGTTAGACCCTCGATGGATTTCGGTTCTACCTTTCGCTCAAAACCATCGGCCAAGGGGGCGAAGGTTTTTGATAATAACTTGCTTGCTCCAGATCAGGAGATGAAAGATTTTGGGTTGTCTGGGGGCCCTAAGATCATGAAAATTAATGATTGTTTGGAAAGATGTAAAGAGAGCCCAAAGCTAGTTATCCCGATGGAGATGTTGGTTGATGATATTGAGTATTACTCGAAGCATTCCTTTTATTGCAAGTTTATAGGTTTGAGAGTCTCGTTGCAGTTTTTGGAATCCTGGGCTCAGAGGACCTGGCTGCCGGAAGCCAAGATGGAGATTAGGCTCTTGGCGAATAACTACTTTATGGTCTCCTTTGACTACATGAAGGATCGTAATAGGATTTTTGAGGAGGTCCCTATTTTTACAACCAAGTTGTCTTGTTTATGATGCCATGGCATGTAGGTTTCAATCCAACTGAGGAGCTCCCGACTAGGGTCCTAGTTTAGGTTCGACTTCCATGGTTCTCGGTTGAATGCTGGCCTGAGGATGTGCTGCATTTGGTAGCTTCAATGCTTGGAAAACCTGTTGGGTCTTCACAACAGATGCAATTTAAAAAGGTAATGAATTTTTCCCTTATCTATGTAGAAATTGATTTAAGCAAGCCATTGCCAGATTCTGTGGAAGTGAGTGCAGGATCATATACTTGGGTGCAACAGTTGGACTATGAAACCCTTCATTTTCAATGTAGATTTTGTCATGAATATGGAAACTTGCTGCGTAGATGCCCTAAAGTGAAGTCGATGGTTCCCCAGTCCTCTCAACCTCATCGCAACCCACCTAGGGTTGATAGGGGGAAGGCACCTATTCCAAGTGGAGAGGGTACTGGGGAGGATGGTTTTACCCCTATCAAAGCACGGAATAGGAACCGAGGGCTAAAGAGGACCATGGGGGATAGGCAGGAGGATGGCTCTTTTAACAGGTTTGAGGTCCTTGAGGATCTCACTCAATAGGAATTGAATCCGGGCTTGGTGAATCTAGATCAGGGAACTTTGGGTACAGGAAAAGATGGGCCTTCCTTGGAGGTTGTGCAGGTTGTGGAAGATATGAATGTTGGGCTGATGGACATGGATCAATAGTTGACAGACCAGGTTGCTTGAGATCCTTCTATTGGTGTTCTAAAGATTGAGGAAGTTGGTTCTTCTCTACCTATTAAGGCTGGTGTTGAAGTTGGTAAGAGCTCTTTGTCATCTCCTGACATGGGTATTCTACAAAAGGATCCAAAGAAGGGGATTCGTGAGAAGAGCTCCAAGTTGGGTAGGAAGAAGGATATTGATAAGATTAAGTCAACTGGGGAAACTTTGGTGGAGTTAGGGGCAGTCAAGACCCTGGGTTCGCATTTCTTGTGTCCCCAGAAATGATTGTTATATCTTGGAATGTAAGGGTCTTGAACAGTGGCCCTTGATAAAAAGTTGTTCGTGAGTTGGTTAGAAATCATTCTCCTGATATCCTTTTTCTTCAAGAAATTAAATTATATGTGGAAAATATTTTGAATTTGGTCCGTAGGCTGTGGAAGGTTGGCGAGTGTAAGTGTATTGGTGCTCAGGGTGCTTCTGGAGGGGTGGCTTGCCTATGGAACCCTCGGAGGGTCTGTCCTCTCTGGTGGGTGTCATCTAGATCTTCTATTTCCTTGGAGGCCACATGCTTTGTGACTGGAGAGTGTGTTCTCCTCTCTAATGTGTATGCACCCGTCAAGTATTAGGGTAAGCAATTTTTATGGTCTCATCTTCATTTTGTTCGCAGCCTTGTTCCTTTCCATCCTTGGATCTTGGCTGGGGACTTTAATGCTATCGTGGAGCTGTCCGAGAAACAGGGTGGAATTGCTAGGTTGGAGCCTTCCGCGATGCTTCTCAGGGACTGCATTTTAGATTTAAATCTTATTGATGTTCATCCCAGTAATGGCCGCTTCACATGGAACAATAGGAGGACTGGTGTGGAATGTGTCGCAGAGAGGTTGGATCGGTTCCTGGTCTCCTATTTTTGGGTTGGTGACTTATGGTCTACATCCTCTGAGATTTTGGATTGGCAGGGTTCAGACCATTGGCCCATCAAGCTTAGCATTCTTTCTACTCAAGTGCCTCACACTCCTTTCAAATTTCAACTTATGTGGTTAAGGGATGCCTCTCTCTATGACCAGATGATTATGTGGTGGAGGATTGGTAAAACTTCTTTTGGTTTTGCAATGTATACTTTTGTCAAGCTTCTTCAATTTGTCAAGTATCAACTTAAAAGGTGGAACAAGAGATCTTTTGGTAATATTTTTCATGAAAAGGCTGCCGCTCAAGAGGAATTGAATAGTATTACGCATTTGATTCGTGAAAATGGGGTTTTTGAGGATCTTTTAAAAGAGGAAGCTAGGACTCTGAAGATGGTGGAGGAATGTGAATTACGTGAGGAGATTTATTGGAAGCAAAAGGCTCAGGTTGAGTGGCTCCAGGAAGGGGACAAAAATACTGCCTTTTTCTTTAACTCTGTGAAGGCTAGGAGGCACGGTAATTCCATTTCTATTTTGGTTAATGGCAAAGGGGATTGTCTTGTCTCATTTCAGGAAATTGTTGAAGAGGTTTCACAGTATTTTGAGGCCCTATTAAGAGAGGATCCACATGGGGGTTCGGCTGAGGAGGAATAGGTGCTATCTTGTGTCCCTCAGTTGGTTTCTAGGGAGGTGAATGAGCATTTGATGAGGGAGATTTCTTTAGAGGAGTTGGAGGAGATTGTGTTTCAAATGAAGAAGGGGAAAGAACTTGGTCCTGATGGTTTCCCAATTGAATTTTTCTAAGAATTTTTTGATATCATAAAGATGGATCTCCTTGCAGTGGTTCAAGAGTCTCAACGGAATAAGTAGATGTTGAGAGCTCTCAATGCTACATTCATCACCCTCATTCCCAAATGTGAAGGGGTTGATAGATTGAACCAGTTTTTTCCTATTTCCCTTTGCAACGTGGTTTATAAAATTATTTGAAAGTTACTAGCTGAACGGCTAAAGAAGTGGCTTAATGTGTTGATTTCAGAGGAACAAAGTGGATTTGTTGCGGGTCGGTAGATTTTGGATGGGGTTGTTATTGCTACTGAGACTATCCACTCCATGGCTAGTTCAAATGAGAAGGCTATGTTCATTAAGCTGGATATGGCTAAGGCCTATGACCGGGTTCGATGGTCCTTCTTGTGGAAAATCTTGGGTGCTTTTGGATTTAGTGAAGAGTGGATCCATTGGGTCATGAGTTGTGTTTCGTCAGTATCCTTCTCGGTGCTGATAAATGGTGATCATTCAGAGCTCTTCGAAGCTTCGAGGGTTTTACGTCAAGGTGACCCTCTTTCCCCGTATTTATTTTTTCTTCTTGCTGAAGGTCTTGGGCACTTGTTGAATAGAAATGTTGAGGTTGGGACCATTCAGGGTTGGCAGTGGGGTGGGGATTTTCCTCCGTAGTCTCACTTACAATTTGTTGATGATATGACTTTGATGGGAATGGCTACAATCAGGGAGGCTACTGCTTTGAGGTGGGTGTTGGATGTTTACTTGGTGGCTTCAGGGTAGCTGATCAATGAAGATAAATCCTCCATCTTCTTCTTCAATATGCTGGGCCTCATTCAGTGAAGAATTGCTAATATTTTAATATTTCAGATAGGGGTTCTCCCTTTTAATTATTTGGGTATACCAATCTCTATTGGCTGTCTTCCCAAAGGTTCCTGGCAGAATGTTATTGATAAGTTTTGTGTGAAAGTCACTCATTGGAAACACAGATGGTTGTCTTTTGCTGGATGGGTTCAACTTCTGAAATATGTTGTGCAGGCTCTCCCTATCTATAGGTGTATGCTTCAGGTGTCTCCGGTGGGATTTCTTAGGGAGTTGGATTCCCTTGAAAGGTAATTCTTATGGGCTGGCTACCTATCCTCCTCCAAGTGGAGCCTGGTCAGGTGGGAGGAGGTGTGCAGTCCCAAGCAGTTTGGTGGATTGGGTCTTTGCCAGTCAACTTTGTTTGGAGTGGCTGTGGCTGCTAAGCTTTTTTGGAGATGGTGCGGGGAGTAGGACTAGTTTTGGGCCAGGATACTATCTCATAAGTATCTTCTGGTTATCCATCGTCATGATATTCCTAGGTACTCTCTTGAAGGGAAAGGTTCAGTGATTTGGAGCACTCTCCAAAAGGGTGCGAAGCTAATTAAGGATGGTTTATTCTGGATATGTCGTAGGGGTTCAGAAGCTCTTTTTTGGTTGGACTCCTGGGATGGCATTCCTCCTCTCACCTCTTAGTTTTCTCCCCTACTTCCGTTGAGTTAGAGATTTTTCGAGGCTGGGTGGTCCCAGGTAAGTGACTTTAAGTCCTTATCCTTTAATGGTCTATTGGAGGTGGTTTGTTGGAAGGATCCCACTGAGTGGCCTATTTTGGGGATGGAGGAAAGCAGTGCTGAACTTAATACTATTCTTTGTAATAGGCATTGTAGTGCTCTTCAAGAAGAGGATATCCTCGCTTGGATACACAATCCCAAGGGGAGCTACTCCATTGCTTGTGGTTATCAAGTGTTATTGGATCAGAAGTTGGCTAGGGTGGAGGTTCAGTGGTGGAAGAGGGTTTGGAACCGAATTTCATGGCCAAAATGTAACTGCTTTGTCTGGACTCTACCATGGAATAGGTGCTTGACCTAGGATAATATTCATAAGTGTGGATTCCAAGGGCCTTCCGCTTGCATTCTCTGTGGGAAAGAGGAGGAAGATTCTTCACACCTATTTTTTTGATGTCCCTTTATTGTACAACTTTGGCATTGGTGGTGGGGGGTTTGGAAGCAACCTTGTATTCATGCCTCTTCATTGGTGGATTTCTAGGATAGCTTGGGAAGACCTCCATCGCTGGCCTCCTTCTTGCAAGATGTGTGGTATGTTAGCCCTACCTTTCTTCTTTGGCAGATTTGGCTTGAGCGGAATCATAGGATTTTTCATGGTGTTAGTCTAGGGGAGCATCAAGTGTGGATACACATGTTAGGTATGATCCAGGAGTCGGTTGCTGCCATGTTTGAAGTGGTGTTCCCCCTGGAGAAAGGGGATTCTGAGTTGGTGGATAGTATGGGATTGCAGGGGATTTATTTTTCTTCTTCTATTGTGTCTAGAAGAGGCGGGCTTGGGAACAAGAGAGTGTAGAGGATGGGTAGATGGGGACCCCCTCTGGATGGAGTTTTGAAGATCAATACTGATGGTTCCTCTCGTGTTAATCCTGGGCTTGCAGGGATTGGTGGAGTGGGAAGGGATTTTGAGGGCTCGGTGATTTTTATTTTCTCTATCCATGAGGGGGTGGAGATGGTTAACCTTATGGAGGGTTTCATGATCCTTTATGCTATGGAATGAGCCCTTGCTTTGGGTTGGCAAAGGATTATTTGTGAAACTGACTCTTAGGTCTTGATTAATCTATTGAACGCGTGGAAGTTGTTTGAGATTAATTGGTGATTAGCCTTTGTTGTCTAGCAGATTCTTCAGGTTAGTTCTAGGATGGAGGTGGTGTCCCTTGTTCATATCCCGAGGGAGTGGAATCGGGTTGCTGACTGTTTAGCTAAATGGGCTTCCGAGCAAGGTGTTGGTTGGAAGATTGAGGATTGGATGCATGTTTCCCCCGAGTTACGACAGGATTTAGTTTGGGTTCTTGAGGATGATAGAAGGTTGTTCGAAGATAGTTGAGTTTGGTCTAGGACTTGGTCCCTCTTTCTTGAGTGTAATGTTCTTTTCTGATATTCAATAAAGTTTTTACCCCTCTTTTAAAAAAATAAAATTAAAAAATTAAAATCTAAATTAGAAATTTAAAAACTAAAGTAAATTAAAAATCAAATCTATACTAAATTAGAAACTTAAATTTAAAATATAAATTAGAATCTAAACTAAATTAAATTAGTGAGTTTAAAATCTAAAATCTAAATATAAACTTAATTTAAAACTTAAATGTAAATTAAAAAACTTAAATCTAAACTAAAGAGTAAAGAAAACATTTCAAACAATTTTATTATTTATCTCTACTCCAACAAGCTTGATTCAACGAACTTGATCATGGTGAGGTTATGTGAAAGAAAATAATTTTTTTTGTGCAAATGAAAATAAAATTGGTTGTGCAAATGAAAATAAAATTGGTTGTGAAAATGAAAATAAAATTTGTTGTGCAAAGATTTTTTATTCAAAGACCATTAAATATTTCTTGGAAACAAAGTGTTAAACCTGCAAACAAATTTGCAACAGATTAACTCAAAACATCCAAACTTCTATCAAGCGAAAATGAAGCAATAGACAAACTAGGGAAAGGTCCCACCCAACGTGCCAAATGCTGATGAAGGAAATGGGGATCCAAATTCAAAGATTCAGATTTGTTACAACATCAAACAATGGAGTTCTTTCCAACTACATACACATGCAAATAAAATAAAATAATTAAACACACATGCATGCAAATAGATTTTTGTCTCCATTTCCCTCCTATCATCCAAGATCTTGTGTTGCTGAATAAATTTTCTCTAAAAGCACTATGCACAAGAGGCTATGGTGAATGGAGATTAAAAGATTGAATTCAAATGATATGCAATAATAGAATAAAGTGCATGATAAACTAAAATGTTAACATGCAACTATCTTATGAGCTAAAATGGTAAAATTATATCAAAAGAGACAAGAATGCTAAGAGAAAATGTAAGGATGCAAAGATCATGAATGTTGTAGATGATCGAGAAATGAGAAAGGGAAGGGTTTAAATAGATCTCCTTAGGGGTGGATCCAATATTAGGGAGAATGTGGGATAGATATGAAGAATCCTAAATAAAGAAAGTGGATACATCTATGAATTGATTTATGAATATGCAAATGGATTGTTATGAAATATGTAAAATGCATTGATATTTTAATGATCATATATTATGAAAATGGATTTGATGGAGTTTATGTGTATTGATAAATGATTATGGATAAATAATATTTTAATGATTATAGATTTATAAATGATTTAATGAGTTGAATTAATATTTATAAAATGGTTATGCATGAAATATAAATATGAGATGAATATAAAATGGATAATGATACTAATAATGGATCCACATATTGATAAAAATTTTAACATTATTAGAGGAAATCTTTATGTGTCTACAATAGGGACTATTTTTCTTAC
This sequence comes from Sequoia sempervirens, assembly GCA_007258455.2. Classification (NCBI taxonomy): domain Eukaryota; kingdom Viridiplantae; phylum Streptophyta; class Pinopsida; order Cupressales; family Cupressaceae; genus Sequoia; species Sequoia sempervirens. Next base: position 31,889,175 of record VDFB02105785.1, on the reverse strand, counting down.
TTGATTGGGAAACTTATTGAGGTGGAGGTGGATGATCTATGGTTACTAGACCATACTCATGAGGCATTAGTTGGTATTTTGAAAAAATCTTGTGAAGGAGAATGCCTTTCCCACTAGTAGAGGTAGCGGGCAGAGGAGATACTTGATATCCTAGTCCCCTGGTATCTTCTGATGGTTTTTGTTCTAGAAATTGATGGATTCCATGCTCATTAGTTATGTCACATCCTTATTTTCTTAATATTTTGAAGCCTTGATGATAACTCTCTTCTAAGTGGATTGGTATTTTAGTAACTCGATGAGAATAGGATAGAAGAGTGCAAATATTATCCTTGTTAACAAGTTGCTTCATGATTGATGATTGAGGCTTGCTTTTTGCTTCAATTTTGAGATGAAAAAGGTTGAACATATCAAATAATGGGATGATAGGAGGTGTTTTTTGTTGCATGGATGGATAAAAGGATGCATTTTTTTCAGGGTTATGTAGGGAATCTTGTATGAATTGTTGCATGTTATCTTCATCTTAGCCTAAGATGTCCACCTCATGAGACATTCATTAGGAGGTGAAGATTCATGAATGTTATCAATTGCATTAGGATTATCTCCAAATATACAAATTAAAAAATCAACCAAGGATCTTAAGTTCATCCATATGTTACCAAAACATATATCCATAATGAAGTTCGATGAAAAGTTCTAGATTTGATATAATAATTGACTTGTTAAATGCAAGAACCTAAAAATGATATCTTTTGAATGAAAATTTTATGTTTCATCCATGGAATTATTTTGATAAATTAGCTTGAATTCAATTAAATTTAGAAAAATAAAATTCCAAAATCTAAAACTAAGATCTATAAATAGCCAGAAATAAAGTAAACAAAGATAGATTTATGCCTACAAATTTAGAAAATCCCCTGTATAAGGAAATATTTATCCTAGGGCGAATGGTTCCTTCTACAAGGGTTTGAAAAAATAAGTTTTGAGTTTTTGAGATAATGTTTAAGGTTGATTTTTCAGGTTACAAATATATTCTTTCAGTTACAATTTTTTTCAATCTTTATGATTGAATGTAAATGAAATTTGATGAAAAACAACAAGAAAAATGATAACTTTCTAGATGTACTTTTGTTTGAATTTTCTAATTGAAATGTTTAAAAAATACTAATATGTAGAATTAAATGAAAAATGAATGCAATATGTATGCAAATTTTAGGATTTTTGAGATTTTTAAGGATGAAAAATACAATATTAAAATCATAAATGAAATGAAAACTAATGCAATTTTGAAAAACCCTAAATGAGATGCAATGAAAACTAATGCAAATTCTAGATCTAGGGTTTTGAAAGACTACCAAATTAGAAAGCTTGTAGTGTAAGAATTTCTAGTTCACTAGAATGAAACATCAAGAAAGGGAATATGATTGATGAGGTAGGTTCACCAAAATGAAACGATTATCTAGGACACCTTCACTTTTCCTACTTTCATTAGAAAAATAGATCTCCAAATGATAGAATTGACTTTCAACCTAACATGAGTCAACCATATTAGGAGGATATAGTGTTTTGTTATGATAAAAATGGTCCTAAAATGAACTTTTGGGAGATGAAATTAAATGTATTAATAAACTCAATTATGTGTCCTAAAACTTGAATTCCAAAGTATTATGATAGAAAAAATAGAAATAGTTAACTTTCAGGAAAATATAAGAAGGACAGAATGGTATGTACCTGTCTACAAAAGTGGTTTTTGAACACCACTAAAGGAAAGATTCGCCCTAAGGTGAATGGGTCTATGTATAGGGATCCAAATTTTGATTTCATAGTCCTTAGATCCCAGATCTAGGGTTTTTATTTCTCCAAATTCCACTTACAAATAGATGGAAATAATATTTGTAGGTGCATTTTTGTGGCTTGAAAAATTTGATGACAACCTTGAAAAGTTTGCAAAAATGCTCTTTTGATTCAATTCCAATCCTTATTCACTTACAAATCTGCACATACAAAGAGGGAAGAAACATGTCTATTTTTGGGTGAATAGGGGTTTTCCTTGGTCAAACCCCGGTTTGGTAATTAAACCTTGATGATGAAATAATCGTAAATGAAAGGAATTTGATCGATGAAAAAAGCCATGTCACAACTCACCAAACCCATAATGGCTTCCCTTAGAGAACTAAATTCTAACACATCTCTCTAAGAATTGGATCTTGCTTGAATTGACTTGAATGATTTCTTGATTTGATGCTTGAATGTTTGAAACCTACATCACAATGTTAGCTCCAAAACAAAATATTAACACACACAAACTTTCACATGACCATATGTTCATGATTATTGATGTGATGACTGATAAATTTTCTCTTCAATGCTCTTGACAATAAGTTTTTCCCTTGTGAAAGTTTCCTTAATTTAGATGTTTTGAATTGATAAAATAACTATGTATTTATAGGTGTTTATCCAATTTATAGGAACTTAGATTCCACGAGCTGAAATTTGAAACTTGAATTTGAATCATTAAAATGATACCAAAAACATATTATTAATCATGTCTGGGCACTTAAGGAAGACACATTTACCCTTGGGTGAATGGGTCTTGGCACCTAAATCTATGACACAATTTATAATGTGTTTAAATTAATGTTAGCATTTGTTTAATGTTGGTTTCCATTTTGGGAAACAAGAATAATAAGGCTTATGAATTCATAATTTAGGTATTTAAAAGCTTAATTAAGTCTAGTTAATTAAGCAGATGCAAATATAGTGTGAAAATGTAAAGAAGTGCATTTTTCAATACTATAGAAGAACATTCTAATGGCAATGAAATTTTATGTATGTAATATTTACCCTAATGCAAACTAATGAAAATCCTAGATGTAGGGTTTTGAAAGAATTTCAAATCAAAATGATTATAGTGTAAGAATTTCATGTTCACTAGAATGAAACATCAAAAAAGGGAGTAGGTGTGATGAGGTAGGCTCACAAAAATGAAATGATGACCTAGGACACCCTAACTTTCTATTTTCATTAGGAAAAGAGATCTCCCAATGATAGAATTGGAATTCAACCTGATGTGAGTCAACTATATGAGGAGGATGTATTGTTTTATTATATAAAAATGACTAAAATGAACTTTTGGGAGATAATATTAAATGTCTTAATAAACTTAATTATGTGACCTAAAACTTTAATTATAGAGTATTATGATAGCAAAAAAATACTATCCAAAGGGGAAACAAGTGCAATACTAGGAAAAGGATATCTAACCCCTTATTACCCAAAGGTAGCACATGAATGAGTTGAGATAGGTTATGAGAATGTGCTCCTTGCAATATAGAAATAATTTGCATGAAATATAATACATGTAATAGTGAACATTTTATGATTCTCAAAAATGCAAGTTTGAACCATGAAAGGTTGCCAAGCTTTCACAACGTTTTAGGGTAACAGAACAAGGTTTGAAATAATTAAACCTTCTACTCTTCAGGTGTTGCTAGACCTAGGCGGGTGTACCTATAATAGATGAAGCAGACTTAACCTATGATCTTCTTTCCTACAGTAATCTATCCACAATGGCATATGGAAGTGGACAAAATGGATCAAACTTGGTACAAAATGTATACTAAAATGAAGACTAAATCCTAATATGCTCAGTTAATAGATGTAAAAAAAAATGAATGAGACTAAATGATGTGAATGGTGAGACCAGTGCCTTATAGGGTATGCGTAGTCAAGAGAAATCTGAGATAAGTACTCTGTTCTGGCAAGAATTCAAGCTATTCAGCATATGATTTAGTTTATAGCTTGTATAAACATGCAAGATTACAATTACCAAGTTCTTCTTAAATGATCCAATTGATATCTTCTAATTACTATGATCAACTTAGATGATTTAATCTTTACTGGAAAGAACCAATTAATTGATCACACAATTACAGCAAATGTGTACTAACAAACTGGAGGTAAACTTGTTACACCAATTCAAACAATCAGAGAACATCACAATTGGAGACAACTTCGATAATATTTTCAATAAACACGACCAACAACTAATACCAGAAACAACTACAACACACCAAAAGACTTCCATTGATATCTCCATGATTTTACATATGCAACATAGTCTCATCTCTGCGGAACATAGTTTTGAACTGTGTCTACTCTATCCTACTATATTCTACTTCTCTTCTAATCCCCTTTACATTTGAGAATGATTATTTATATATCAGTATCCGAATAGGCACATTGTTTCATATTCTAATATCGGTAAGAAACTATTTGTATTTGGGATTTTCTCACATGTCAGCCCACAGCATTCAAGTATTTGTTACTCATTCACTGAAGCAATCACCAAAACATCTCTGGAGGTATGCCGAAGGAAACTATATCGTTGATCATCCCTTTGGTCTTATGTGGCTCGCCATAACACATCCGAGTCATGAATACATCATATTAAAAACCCCTAAAACCCCATTTGTCTCCCGCCCGTCGTTGTAGCATTTCATTTGTCATAATGAAGCCATATAGTATTCTTTTATTCCCTTTCAGTTTCATCTTCGCATTCATTATAGATCATCTGGGTTGGTGAGATATCACAAAGATTACAATATGTTTTGCCGATATGTAATTTTTGTGCCTTCCATTCACCGAGACCCAAGGAACCTCTCACTGAAATGCACCTTGTTCTAACTCACTATTGTTGTAACTTAATGGTGTCAGGAAGACCTTATAGAGAATCCACCTTGTTCCGCCGAAAGTTCCTTTATCTCCCAAGTCGCCGAGACAACAACAAACTCCTTCCGACAAAGTCCCCCTGTGCTCCATCGGCGAGACTGGGCACCTCGCGAAGACATTTTAGTTTTCCTACCGAGTGAAATAAGTCTTACCGATGAAGCCATTCATCGGCAAGACAATGAGCCTTCGAAGAGACACATACCGATGCCAAAAGTTATACCGAACTCATTCCTTCATCTCATTCGCTAAGACTTATCCCAATGTGCTCTATTGGTGAAACACCCTAATTTCATTGAAACTCGCGCCAAAGACCACCTCTCCATAGATCACCAAGACATTTTGTTTTTCTCACTGACTGAGTCCACCTGTCATTGATGACCCTCTTCACATCTTATCGGCAAGACTAGTTGTGTTCGGAAAGACACTACTCCAATATACTTTAGTCTCACCGATGTGCATTCCTTGTCATCGGTCAGTAAGACAATGCTCAATCACCAAGACCACTTGCTGAAAACCTTTAGCTTGGCCGAAACATTTCCACATGCACCAGTCAGAGAGACAAAATGTTTTCGCTGTGACCTTACACCTATACTCATCAATTTGGCCGAAATGAATACTTGTGCATAGTCGGTATGACATGTGGAGATTGCTGTGACGTTATATCGATACCTCAATCCTTTGCCGATAGAACCTTTGATATGCCTTTTGACAAGACATTCATATTTCACTATGACCTTCACCTGAATACGACTCATATGCCGATATGTGTCTTTTCAAACATGGGTTGGTGAAACATGACGCGTTCAGTGAAGCATTACACCGATGATCCTGACTCATGCCGATATGAACACACCCATCACTGAGACGATGAAACTGTTATGCCGATAACTGCCAATGATTGAAATTCAGTTGCCATGACATTAAAACGTCTTGTCGATAGGCAACACAGATTTTTTGCTAGCAGAAGACATAACATGGATCAGGGAGAGCCAAATGAACTCACGCCAATAGGGACCAGAATGCAAAAGATGCGTGACTCAATGGATTCGATGGGAAACATGGGATAAATATGAGCAAAATGATATGAAAATAAACCCCTACATTTATGAAAAGGATTCCAATGGAAACTTAAGGTTATGGAAAACATGTGAAAAATCTCATAAATTTATAGTTCCAACAGTGGCTCCGTCTAGGGATGAATGATAGTCAGATCATTGCAAGGATCCAAAATCTTTGGGTGAGTAGACCAGACCAAACACAAAATGAGCCAGTGAGCAGAATGGAAATGGAAATGCAGCATGAAGGAATGAATGCAAAATGAATGCAAGATGGAGGTGAATGCAAAATGGAAGTGCAGCAGAACCCTAAACTACTTTGCATGGAAAATAAATTTAGAGAGGATACATAAGAGTTGTCCATGCACTGGCAACCCTCAATCCTCTATGTTTCAATTTCACCATTCCTGAGCTGTTACAATATGAAACTCAAACCAAGCCTTCCCCTGTCAAACACCTGGTTTTGTGTTGAGTTCATCAAATTCTTCCTAAAGATACTCATGCAATCCTTCCTGTCATTGTTATTGCAAGTTCTTAGAGTATCATCATGCTCGGTTTGGCCCAAAATCCATACACCATCCTATAGTTCAAATTCTTCAACATCTTGGGAAAAACCCCTATTATTTTCAACATTCAAGATGCATGCATATGAAATACAATATTCTTTATTATCTTTCTCACTGTTATGTATCATAAAGCATTCAATTAGTTGTATTAAAATTTCACAATCAAAGTGCCCCTCTTGAGAAACAAAAAATTATGTCAGACCAACATTGTCTGAAGCAAGCAAATCTGAAACCCTTTAGATTTCTTTGATACCCCTATAACTCAAATCTTCAATATTAAGCATATATGAACCAATCAAATCTGGAACATTATCATCCTTGGTGTGCAGAAAAATGTCTTATCCACATGAGTTAGAAATTTCAAAAACACATACCTCATTCTAAACAGACACATGCATTTGGCCAACCTCAAAGGTTTCACTATCAACTTGAGAAAGGCAATGAGAATCATATGAATCATTGCACAAAAAATTTTCACTATCAAAACAAATGCAAGTTGGATAAAGAACTTCAGGATCATCTTCATGTGTATATCTCTGATAGTCAAGAGTCAGCAAATCTGAAATTTGCTCACAACTGAGTGAACACGTTTCCACATTTTCATTATTATAGTCATACTCATCACTTTTTTCATCATAAAAAAGAGGCCCATGATCAATTGAGAATGAAAAATTACCAGCACAGTCACTTGTTCCATAACTTGACACATCATTTTGTTTATGTTGGTGTAATTAAATGTCTTGTACCTTGTTCTAGGTCATGATTACACCTTAGTTAAGTTTACTTAGGGACCACATAGGAGGTTGTTGGAGAATTTCCACTTTGGTGGACTTGACATGTCATTATCTCATCACTTCCACCTTTTGTGGACACATCATGTGATTATCTCTCCACCTTAAGTGGAGTGATAACTTTTCATAGTTGTCTCATGTCATAAGATTACGACAGTTGTCATAATCTTATGCCCTTCTATGTTCTCACCTTGGCTATATAACCAAGGGGTCTCCTATGTACTATAATCATAATTATATCATATCAATGACATTGAATATAGTTTATTCTTGTCATATTTTCTCTCTCTTTTCTTGTTCTTTTCATTTGTTCCATAGATCTTGGGTGGCAGCCATAGCCAATTCTAACATTGTATCAGAATATTCTGGAAAAGGGTAACGTGACGATGACGGGTAAAAAACCATCAAATTTAAGCCAGTGAAATGATTACGTCAGCATGATGTCAGCACTACTTTGAAAATTTTCTGCCCCTCTCCATTTGACTTTTCATTTTTGCAATCAAACATTGAAGCTTAATATCTTGCTCATTCTGACTCCTTTTTTCAAGCAATTTTTTTTTATTTGGGCTAGAATTTTTTGCTCTATGCATTGGTGCAATCAGTTTCTGGTTTTGATGCATGGTTTTTCCATAATTTTTAGATTCTCACAAGTGTTGTTGCTTTGTCCTCATTTTGGGAACTTCAGGAGCTCATATCTTGCTCCTACGGTAACTTTTTCTGTGCAATTTTTTTTGAAAATGCATGATTTTTGGTGTACTTTTCAGTTGTATGATCAGATTGATCTCATTTTGTACCAAAAACTGTACTTGATACTGTGGCCTATTTGGGCATTTGTAAGCACTAAGATCAAGTCTATCTTGTTGTTCTTGGCATCTAGCAACTGTAAAGGCACTAAATATAAAGTGAAAAATCATATATTGCTTGGGTGGTTTCTTGATTGAGTAATTTATGGGGGGGTCTCTTGGTGCATTGCTTTGATCTGTTTTCTTTTTCTCTCTCATTTTCATGGATCATTCTAAGGTTCCTTTGCTCACATAATATAATTTTTCAACATGGCATCAAAATGCATGGAATATTCTAATGAAAGAAGGTCACTCTCTATATGTTGAAAATAAGGTACCTGAACCTACTGATGATGAGAAAAAGTTAAAGTGGATGATCAAACATGCCAAAGCTCTTGGGTGTCTTCGTAGACTAGTTTCTCAAGATTTTTTATTCCAGATTGAATCATGTAAAAATTCTCATGAAGCTTGGGAAAAATTGAAGAACATTGTATGGTACAAAAGATGAAGTAAGAGGCTATCAAATTAATAATGATTTGATGAATCTTGATCCTAAGAACTTTGAAAACATCCAGGACTACATCACTAAGGTTAATGATCTAAAAGAACAATGTAAAGCATGTGGAATTGATAAGAAGGACATCCAGTTGGTGTACAATACAATGAACAAGCTTGGTCCTGATTATGCTTCTTTTGTTTCTAGCTTTCATACTCATAGATTGACTATGGTGTCTGCATACACTACACCTTCATTTGCATCATTTTCTGAGATGTTGATACATGAGAAACAAAAGCTTATCTCAATGGGTCTCATCAAGACTTCTAAATCTCAGGCATTGTCGGTTAGTCAGGTGAAATAATCAGAATCAGATAAGAAACATAAGAAAGAAAAGAATAATCAACATTCAAATCAAGTAAATCCACATTCAGATCAATCAAAGAAAAAATCTTCTTGAAAAGGAGAATCATCTAAGAAGGAGAGACTTTTTTGTGCATATTGCAAGAAGGATGGACATGAAGAACATTATTGTTATAAGAAGGATATTGATGAATTGAAGAATCTTCTCAAAAAGAATCACATTGATTTTCCTTCTAGAATGTCTGAATATTCTTCTCCTTCTACTTCAAAATAGTCTAAAAAGGACAAAGGTAAAACATCAGGATATAAAGGACAAGCTCTTTGTGCTCATTCAAGTCCAAGATTAGGGAGATGGCTTCTAGATTCAGGAGCATCACATCATATGGCATCTTCATAGAATATCTTCTCTTCATTTCAACCTTGTTCAATGTCTCCTATCTTGATGGGAAACAATACATATATGAGTGTAATAGGGAAGGGATCTATTAGCATTAGGGAGAACACTTTTCAGGATGTCTTGTGTGTTCCTGATTTGATGAACAATCTGCTTTCCATATATTAGATTACACATGGTGGAGATGGGAGAACTGTGGATTTCATCTTGATTCGGTTATCATTTTTAACTTGGAGACTATAGATGTTATTGCTACTGGGGTGGTTGATCATTCATCTCGGTTGTATTCCTTTATGCAGTTTCCTTCTGATGATGACAATGTTCCTTCGACTGTTGATCATATGAACCATGATTTTGAGGAGACATTTGGATTTTTGAACTTGGGAATACTCACATCAGATCCAGTACTTGAGCCATGCATTTCATCTCCTCTATCTACTATTGTACTTGAGGATACTTGTGTTGCTACAGTTTTCGCTCCTAGTGATTCAGTACAACAGAATTCTGATTGTCTTCCAAATATGGCTACTTTGGATGACTTCGTCACAGGTATTTTAGACTTGTTTGTGGAGTCACATCTTGTAGATTTGGAGGACACCATCAATAGCGTTCATCTTCTCTTTGATGAAGATGCACCTTCTTCAATTGTTGTGAGGGAACACCTTGACCCTCCTGTTCATTCTCTACATGATCATTCTTCATAGATTGGCGTGAGTGTGGATTCTTTTGGACAACACTTGGAGGAGGCTTCTTTTTCTTTAGAGGGGATATCTTTGTCTTTGGATCATGTTCTACATTCATCTCTACTTGATGTTGGATTTCCCTCTTTAGCAGTGTGGCCTAGAACGCCTGATTGAAGTGGTTCAGCTTTCTGCATTGACATGGAGACACTTGAGCATGCTTCAAAGACACCATCATCCATCATCCATCTTCATGATATCCTACATACATCCTTGGTTTTGTTTCTTCCCAAGGGGAGGAATTTTGTTCGACGAGATTGGATCATCTTCAACATTCAATGTTGAGCTTCTACCATCATTGCAGGAGACTCAACATTGAGGGGGGACTACCTTGTCTCTCTTCTACTCTCTCTTATGGGGGTCTTTTTCCTCACATGGGGTTTTTACCTCATTCTTCATTGAGAGCATTTCTATTTTGTATTTCATCTCTCTTTTGAGGGGGAGTTTTTCCCATGAGGTTTTCTCCCTTTCCTCGTTTGTGAGAGATTGCATTGATTGTATTGCATTTGTATATGGGTACCTAACATGGCCTAGTAGCCGGGACCCATTTTCATTGTTTTCTTTTGTGTAAATTCTCCCTAAGTTGCACTTAAGGGGGGGTGTTGGTGTAATTAAATGTCTTGTACCTTGTCCTAGGTCATGATTACACCTTAGTTAAGTTTACTTAGGGACCACATAGGAGATTGTTGGAGAATTTCCACTTTTGGTGGACTTGACATGTCATTATCTCATCACTTCCACCTTTTGTGGACACATCATGTGATTATCTCTCCACCTTAAGTGGAGTGATAACTTTTCATAGTTGTCTCATGTCATAAGATTATGACACTTGTCATAATCTTATGCCCTTCTATGTTCTCACCTTGGCTATATAATCAAGGGGTCTCCTATGTACTATAATCATAATCATATCATATCAATGACATTGAATACAGTTTATTCTTTTCATATTTTCTCTCTTTTCTTGTGCTTTTCATTTGGTCCATAGATCTTGGGTGGCAGCCATAGCCAATTCCAACAGTTTATCTAAAAATACCTTTTGCTCAACATCAAGTGGATCTTAAAATACTTGAAATTAATTTTGGGGAAAACCTTTGCAAAAAGTTATCTGATCCTCTTTTAAATCTTCATCATGCCATGGGCTTGAATTTTTTTGGAAACCATTCTCAAATTTACAACCCTCCTCTTCATCGCATGTATCATTGTACCTTTCAACTGAAGCTAAAGGCATTGTAAATTCACTATCAACATTTCCCATTGCCTCTTCATCCTGATCCTCATAAGAGGTAAAAGGATCCCCTTGCTGCAGATCAAAATCCTTAGGTGTATCTTCAAAATCTGAACACTCATTTGATCCCTCATAACACACACTACTCTCCCTGTCACAATCTGTCAAGCAAGAGAGATATCTTGTACCTTCATCTTTATTATGCAAGCTATCACAAGAATCATACTAACTTGCACATATCTCATCATCTATTGGATGCATTTCTTGATCAATTCCTCTATACTCATCAGAAATACAACAATTGGAATCAACATTTGTAGTTTCCCCATACCCTTTCCTCTCCATGGCATCAATGAACTTATTCAAGTGATCACAAACTTGCTGTATTGATAATTCTGACCAATGAACTGAATTAGGCTCATATACCTTTATGAATTGCTCAGTAAACATGGTCCTTGTAGGCCTATGGTGAGAAGGTAACTGTATACAAATTTCTCTCATTCTATTGTACAGAGAAGTGAAATCTTCTCCATCATACCTCCTTATGTCAAGAAAAGCATCCCAAAGACTTTTGAAATATTTATCATCTCTAGATTGTTGGTTCTGATACATACCTTGTTGCATATTTTGGTTGATATCTCCAAGTGAATCAGAATTGTGTTGCCCTTGACATTGATCACATTGACATTCTTGATAACTGCCAATTGCATTTGACACTGATCACACTGGCATTCTTGATAATTTTCCAATCTTTTTCCAAATAGGATAAGTATTTTCTTGCGTTAATGGCTATGGAGGATAAGTGCTCTGCTATGCATGATATGTATCGCCTCCATTGTAGAAATTTCCATTTGTAATATCAGGTGCTTGAGGGGCCCAATATCTTCCTGCATCTTTGTATTCATTCTAGTCCAATTGCAGCCTTTTCCTATGCCATTCTTCTATTTCCTTTCTCTGAGACTCATACAATGCTTTGACCTCCTCAAAAGTTAAAAATTCATAATCAACTTGAGGAGTGTCATGATCAATAGGTCCGCCCTGATTAGCCTCCATTTTTAGATAATTGAGGATCTTTTTCTTATCATATTTGAACAAATGCAATATTTCTTTCATAGTCACCACCTACTTTTCCAAAAGTAGGAAAATGATTACTTTTGATCTTTTCCCCAGCAGAATCACCCCTTCTGAATCTTCACAAATTTAAACCTTTTCTTTAATGACTCTATAATGTGTTCTTCAACTGAATTTTCTGATATGTTTCCCTAGCGGAGTCGCCAATTTGTTCGCTCTCAAAAACGCAAGTTTGAACAACCAAAGGTTGCCAAAATTTCACAACACTTTAGGGTAATAGAACAAGGTTTGAAATAATTAAACCTTCTACTCTTTAGGTGCTACTAGACCTAGGTGGGTGTACCTATAACAGATGAAGCATACTTAACCTATGATCTTCTTTTCTACAGTAATTTAACCATAATGGCATATGGAAGTGGAAAAAATGGATCAAACTTGGTACAAAATGTATACTAAAATGAAGACTAAATCCTAATATGCTTAGTTAACAGATGTAAAAAAAGAATGAATAAGACTGAATGATGTGAATGGTGAGACCAGTGCCTTATAGGGTATGCAGAGTCAAGAGAAATTTAAGATAAGTACTCTGTTCTAGCAAGAATTCAAGCTTTTCAGCATATGATTTGGTTTATAGCTTGTATAAACATGCAAGATTATAATTACTGAGTTCTTCTTAAATGATCCAATTGATATCTTCTAATTACTATGATCAACTTAGAGGATTTAATCTTCACTGGAAAGAACCAATTAATTGATCACACAGTTACAACAAATGTGTACTGACAAACTGGAGGTAAACTTGTTACACCAATTCAAACAATCAGAGGACATCACAATTGGAGAGAACTTCAAAAATATTTTCAATAAACACGACCAACAACTGATACCAGAAACAATTGCAACACATCAAAAGACTTCCATTGATATCTCCATGATTTTAGATATGCAACATAGTCTCATCTCTGCGGAACATAGTTCTGAACTGTGTCTACTCTATCCTACTATATTCTACTTCTCTTTTTATCCCCTTTACATTTGAGAATGATTATTTATATATCAGTATCTGAACGGGCACATCGTTTCATATTCCAATATCAGCAAGCAACTGTTTGTATTTGGGATTTTCTCACATGTCGGCCCACAACATTCAAGTCTTTGTTACACATCCATTGAAGCAATCACCAAAATATCTCTGGAGGTATACCGAAGGCAACTATATTGCTGATCATCCCTTTGGTCTTATGTTCCTCGCCATAACACATCCGAGTCGTGAAGACATCATATAGAAAACCCCTAAAACCCCATTTGTCTCCCGCATGTCGCTGTAGCATTTCATTTGTCACAACAAAGCCATATAGTATTCTTTTATTCCCTTTCAATTTCATGTTCGCATTCATTATAGCTCATTTGGGTCAGTGAGATATCACAAAGATTACAATACGTTTTTCCGATATGTACTTTTTGTGCCTTCCATTCGCCGAGACCCAAGGAACCTCTCATTGAAATGCACCTTGTTCTAACTCAGTATTGTTGTAACTTAATGGTGTCGGGAAGACTTTATAGAGAATCGACCTTGTTCCGCCAAAAGTTCCTTTATCTCCCGAGTCACTGAGGCAACAGCAAACTCCTGCCGACAAAGTCCCCCTGTGCTCCATTGGCAAGACTGGGCATCTCACCAAGACATTTTAGTTTTCCTACCGACTAAAATAAGTCTTACCGATGAAGCCATTCATCGGCAAGACAATGAGCCTTCAAAGAGACTCATACCGATGCCAAAAGTTATACCAAACTCATTCCTTCATCTCATTCGCTAAGACTTATCCCGATGTGCTCTATCAGTGAAACACCCTAATTTCGTTGAAACTCTCGCCGAAGACCACCTCTCCATAGATTGCCAAGACATTTTCATTTTCTTACCTATTGAGTCCACCTGTCATTGATGACCCTCTTCACATCTTATCGGTAAGACTAGTTGCCTTCGACAAGACACTACTTCGATATACTTTAGTCTCACCGATGTACATTCCTCATCGCCGGTCGGTAAGACAATGCTCAATTGCCAGGACCACCTGCCGAAAACCTTTAGCTTGGCCGAAACATTTCCACATGCACCAGTCGGAGAGACAAAATGTTTTCACTGTGACCTTACACCGATACTCATCAATTTAGCTGAAATGAATACTTGTGTATAGTCGGTATGACATGTGGAGATCATCATGGCATTATATCAATACCTCAATTCTTTGTTGATAGGACCTTTGATACGCCTTTCGACAAGACATTCATATTTCGCTATGACCTTCACCCGAATATGACTCCTATGCCAATATGTGTCTTTTCAAACACGGGTCAGTGAAACATGACGCATTCGGTGAAGCATTACACCAATGATCCTGACTCGTGCCAATATGAACACTCTCATCGCCGAGATGATGAAACTTTTATGCCGATAACTGCCAGTGAATGAAATTCAGTCGCCATGACATTAAAACATCTTGCCGATAGGAAACACAGATGTTTTTCTAGTAGAAGACATAACATGGATTGGGGAGAGCCAAATGAACTCACGCCGATAGGGACTAGAATGCAAAAGATGCGTGAATCAATGGATTTGATGGGCAACATGGGCAAAATATGAGCAAAATGATATGAAAATAAACCCCTACATTTATGAAAAGGATTCCAATGGAAACTTAAGGTTATGGAAAACGTGTGAAAAAGCTTAGAAATTTATAGTTCCAACAATATGATCATGTGGTTCTTCAATAACACCAAGTTCCTGAAATATCTTTTCTAAAGCATGAAATTCATTAGCAGTATGACCAAAATTTCTATGATATTGACAATGAAACATATTTCTACTTTTTCCTTTTTGATCTTCTTTTATAGGTGGTAATGTTATGAGGCCTTGGTTAAGGAGTGTGTGTGAGGCTTTGATGGAACTTGCAAATTTTTTATGTTCCATCTCAAAATCTTGTCACATTTTGAATACTAGGTTGGTATCTGAAGGCTTAGGGTTCTGCTTGTCACCACTATTGAAGGGTTTTTGTGTTAGCTTGGAATGCTTCCTTAAGAAACCCTTAGCTCTAAATTCTTGCAAGGTTCTAATTTTATGCTAACCTCCTATTTTCCATTCCAGTCATATTAAAATATCTTATGTCATTAATAGTCGTGCATTAACTGGTCCCTCATGCCTAGGTCTGAGTTTCTCATTTTATATATAAGGTTGAGTAAAATTCCTCTTTGGCCTTTACATCCTTTGCATTTTATGACTTAGGAACTTTTTAGCCCCTTTTCTCATACCATCCTAGAATTTCCCCTTCATTAGAACAACTTGTGGGCATGTGCTTAAAAGTTTTCACTGAAGTCCCACTGGCCACCTCTCTTTATAACTCATCATAGATTGCTTCTGAAGTGTATGTTTTAAATCAACGATGAGCAATGAGAAATATTGTTTTAGCTTCGCTCATCACAGGTAGCTTTGAGAGCTCTTAATATGAAATAGTGATGGGTGATCCTATTGCCTCTCCTTATAGTGATTAATTTTTCGCTTATCGTTAATGGCTTTTGGGCCTTGAGTTTTGTATTAGCGATCAGTGATGGCCTCCAATATTTCATTCTTCTCTACATCACTCATCGTGCATGGTTCTGTAATAGTATGTTTTCAAATAGAAATGAGCGATATGATGTATCTCCCGTGCTTTGTGCATCACAAATGGGTTTTGAATGTTAAGTTCTATATTAGTGATACACGATGTAAATGTTCAATGTAATCACTGGGATCTCTCATCACTAATTGCATGTAGAATGTATGAGGAGAATTAGTGATGAGCAATGGCATTGATGCTTTTCTTTTATTGATCATCATGGATTCATTCCAAAGCTTAAGTTTCAAAATATTGATGAGCGATGGGGTTATCTATTCAAGTTTCTTTCACTAATTTGAATATATCTTGTGTGATGTCTTTTGTATCATTGATTCTCATGCAGGTGCACCTGTCTTAATTTGGCCTCTTCACCTTATCTCCTATCATTGATGCGATCCAGAGTTCAATGTATGAATCAACGATGCATGATAGGAAGGTTAACGTGATCGAGGATGGGTCACAAATCCAAGCGCTAAGGTTTCATTGCTTGGATGCTTGCATCACTGATAGAACAAGTAAGGGATGAAATCTATCATCGATAAGAAATGACTCTTGAAGGAAAATGCAACGTGACAATATCCAAAGGACATCGTATAAAGAAAAGAAGAAAGTATTGAGGTGAATTGAGAACCACTGATATGTTTTTTAAACAAAGTGATCAACGACCATAGTTTGTATGTGAACAACTAAATGTCAGTTCGCTCACGTGAACTTACTATCAAACATTAATGGTAGCATGCCCATCTCTTAGCCATAGAGAAGGTACATACCTAGTTAGTCACAATTTGTAGTTGCTTGGAGGTAGAGAGGAATACCAAAAGTTGAGAAAATAATTCAGGAAGCTCTGGTGAATTATTACAACAGCAAATGTGTTTATCATTCACCTAGGTAAGTAGATTGCATATCTCCTCCTAGCTGAAATATTAAATTGCACTATTCTAGAAAGGTGATAGGGAATTGGGGAGACAATGTGCTTGTATACTTGTAATATCCTCAATTTTGTGATAAATACTAGGTCAAATTGGGAATTATTTTGTTCTATAAGTAGTCCTTTGATTTTTTGTACTTGGGAGGGTAATTTCAACTACAAGAAATTCTAAACCCTAGTTCTCCTACATTGCAATCATGAGTGAACCAGAGCTCAATGAATCCAGTATTAGACCTGAGAGGAAACCAAAACAAAAAGGGGTTAAAAGGCTTAAAACTCTGGATGTTTCATCTAAGGTTAAGTCAGAACCACTTGTAGTACCTAACCCTACACCAACTACTCCTGCAACATCTACTAGGTCTAGAAGTGCAAAGAAGAAAAAGGAAAAATTTCTACAAGAAGCCACTAGAGATGTAAAGGAAGGATGTTCATGAATTGGAAAGAGATGTATGGGTCAAGTTGCCATGACCACTAGGTTAATTGATGGTGTTGGTGAAATTGATGAGTTGGCCCAGCCTCAGAGTGGGTGGCAACTATTTCAGTATGCTTTTAATAGGAAATATTTTAGTAAGCCTGTGTGTTACTTATGGGGGCTAAACCTTGGAAAGTTGGTGGTGTCGAATGTGTTTGTAGAGGTGGACTTGATGATGGAACTAGCCAAGCACTATCATCCCATTGAAAAAAATATAAAGAGTGAGAATGGTGATGTGATCCTTGAAGTGACAAAGGACAAGATTGTTGAGATATTTGGGTTAAATCCCAATTACACTATGAAATTTAAGCATGCAGAGCTATATGTTGAATATGAGAATAACATATTTATAAAGAAGAAATTATTGAGGTGAATTGAGAACCATTGATATGGTTTTTAAACAAAGTGATCAATAGCCACGATTTGAATGTGAATGACTAAATTGCAATTCACTCGCATGAACTTAATATCAAGCATTAATGGTAGCATGCCCATCTCTCAGCTGTAAAGAAGGTAGATACCTGGTTAGTCATGCATTTGTAGTTGCTTGGAAGCATAGAGGAATACCAAAAGTTGAGGAAATCATGCAGCAAGCTCTGGTGAATTATTACAGCAACAAATGTGTTGATCATTCACCCGGGTAGGAAAATTGTATATCTCCTCCTAGCTGAAATAGTAAATTGCACTATTCTAAAAAGGTGATAGGGAATTGGGGAGATAGTGTGCTTGTCTATTTTTAATATCCTCAATTTTGTGATAAATACTGGGTCAAATTGGGAAATATTTTGTTCTATTAGTAGTCCTTTCAGTTTTTGTACCTAGGAGGGTATTTCGAATTGCAATAAATTGAAAACCCTAGTTCTCCTACATTATAGTCATGAGTGAACTAGAGCCTAGTGAATCTAGTATTAGACTTGAGAGGAAAGAAAAAAAAAGTTTAAAAGGCTTAAAACTCTGGATGTTTCATCTAAGGTTAAGCTAGAACCACCTGCAATATCTAACCCTACACCAAGTACTCCTACAACATCTACTAGGTCCAAAAGTACAGAGAAGGAAAAGGAAAGATTTATGTAGGAGGCGACGAGAGATATAAAGGAAGGAGGGCCACTAATTAGCAAGAGACCTATGGGTCAAGTTGTCGTGACCACCAGGTGAATTGATGGTGTTGGTGAAATTGGTGAGTTGGCCTAGCCTCAAAGCGGGTGGCAACTATTTTGGTATGATTTTAACATGCATTATTCTATTATGCCTACATGTTACTTATGGGGGCTAAAACTTGGAAAGCTAGTGGTGCCGAATATGTTTGCAAAGGTGGACTTGATGATCAAATTAGCCAGGCACTATGATCCCATTGATAGAAAAATAAAGAGTAAAAATGGTGATGTTATCCTTGAAGTGACAAAGGAAACAATTGTTGAGATATTTGGGTTAAATCCCAATTACATTGTAAAATTTAAGCATGTACAGGTATATGATGAATATGCGAATAACAAATTTGCATATAGAAATAGACTGCTTGTTCGGCATAGAAATAGAAAGGAGAGATTTCTCCCTAAGGATGCCGAGCCTTTTGAATGTGAGGAGTTTGTGGATTGTTTCAAGAACACTCACTACTGCCTAAATCAAGTGTTGACCCAAAATTTTGAGGTAAGCATAGCCCTTAACTTATTGGTAATGGTGATGGATATATAGGATGATAATTAGAACACTGGTTTTGATTATGCCAACTATGTTGTTGAACAAATGCATCAGGACTTCCTCAATTTAAGGAAGGAGGTTGTCCCTTTTCATTTCCATCATTATTCTATTGTAATGCATATGCTCTTATTTGAGGGTGATTATGGATGGAAAAGAAAGTTGAAATTCAGATTAAGAGATGATGAAAATAATACTTTTCCAGTACAAATGTGGACACACTTTTGGGATAAGGATTGTCCCAATTCCAATTATCTCATGTTTCCTAATGTTATAAGGTTTGGTATTGTAGAAGTGTTGGGTTTAGCACCTATTCATAGGATTTCTCTAGAAATCAAAATTATCATGCACCCAAAAGGTATACCAGGATCAAATACAACACATAATTGGGAAGATTGGTTTCTCCATTCATAATATACTCTGATTAGAGCCTATGCGGCTAAGGTGGCACAACATTGTTTTCCCTTTTATGTCTACTATAGATTGGCCTTTATGGAACTTATGTGGAAGATTGATGTTATGGACTGTGAAATGTTCACAAAGCCCAAGAAGGGTACTGTGGTGAATCCCCAATTCACTTTTTCTTACTTCAAAGTTATTACCCCTGAGGGGTATGAAAAGTTTAGGATCATGGTAAATAATCTTAGATATCCTATTGATGAGGTTAGGATTTGTGATCCGAAAAATTTTGTGTATGGAAAGAGAAAGGAGAAAAATTATTAGTGATACATCATGAGTTCTTGTACAGGGATGATGTATTGAGAAACTTGATAGGTCATGAGGCTGCCATATCTAGAAATAAAGAGTGGATATCGATAATGGATATTGAAGAGAGTATCATAAAAAAGAATGGATTTTATGTAATTCCATATGACGTAATAGTAGAACCTTTTGAAAGAGCTTTCACAAAGCTAAGGGATTATCAAAATGGTGATTTTAAGGTGAAGGTGAAGGAGGCTAATGAAAAAGCACAGGGTCTCCTAGAACAACAACTACAAGCTATGGATATCCTAGAGCAACCTACAAATGTTCAAGAAGTTAGGGAGGAACAAATGGCAGGGCATGTGTCAAGAGATGAGGAGGTGGAGAAGAAATTTCCTCCCCAAAATATTGAAGAAACCTTTAGTTTAGAAATTCTCCCCAATAGAATTTTCAAGTGGCAATTGTAGACACATAAAATTGACCTAGGCCTGTGAACTTTATTTTCTCCATATTTCTTCCCAACATAATTAAAAATTTAATTATGTCATATAGTACAATTTTAACTATTAATGAAATAATTCTTAGTTATTTAATTAATTCATGTCTTTTATTCCTCCTCACTATTTAAATAAATAAATTTTATTTATTTATCTAAATGTGTGACTAATGACCTATGTCTTTCCATAATTGAATAAATTCATAAATTTATTTAATTATTACGTGTTCACTATTTCTTCTTGATTATTTAATTAAATTAACTTTATTTATTTATTTAAATATGTCATTAATTTCTAAATGTCTTCTTATAATTAAAAAAAATTCTTTAATTTATTTAAATATTTTCCACCTTGACCTTTTCCTAATTTTAAATAAAATCATTTATTTAAAATTGTCTCACTTTCTAATTTTCTCTCTCCAAGTAAATAATTAAAAATAATAATATTTACTATCACATGGCCCTAGTTTTTGAATTAAATTAATTTTTAAATCAAAATGTCAACTTTCCTCCATAAATCAAATAATTTCTACTATTATTTGATTTTCCAGCTTTTTTTTTTCCGTTCCATTCTTATCTCCTTGCCAAATGCAACCTTGTCCATTGATTTGATTTTTCTAAAATCAAATCTCAGCCCTTCATTTCAAATTTTACCCTAATGTTTACCTAACCCTAGTTTTGGGTTGTCACATTCAATTTTAACCATTGATCTTAGGGAATTTCTCATCTAAAAATCTTGGCCATATATCCAAAATTGACTTTTCTATAAAAAGCCAATTTTGGCCTCATTTGACACACTTCATATGTCTTGATCTTGGCATCTCTAGACTTCATACATCTTAGTCTCTCATGCTCTTGACATTGTGACTTCATGATTTAGAATTGTTTCATAGTTTAACACTTGCATTTTGAGGATTTTTGGTAGAATCCATCAACATTTACTTAGGACATTATCATAGTCATAGGTTGTTAACCACAAATCTAAGGGCAATTATCTACTTACAACAAATACAGGTGTAATGAAGGTGATTCATGGAGGTTGTAGACATTTGGTAATATTGTTCTTGTTTTTAATGCTTTTAAATCCATCGTTCTTCATTGATTTTCTTACGATTAGTTTGTTTGTGCTTTATAATACTAACCTAGTAATTTTCCCTAAGTTACATTAGTGAAACCAATGCCAAAACTGTATTTTTGCAGATTTTCATTTGACTTTTTTTGTGTTTTTGTAGGAACAGGTACGAAACACCACTTTTGCAGATTTTTGAGCCACAAAAACTACGTCACAATGCATCTGTAGTCTAGAGTTGCATTTGCTAACTAGAAAACTGCATTTTCTCTAGTGTGACACATCTGCATGCTAGAATGACACATTTGACAACCATGACACATTTGCTCTGTAGATCGACGCATCTACCTAGTAAATTCTAGCTTTCAGCCCTATGATGCATTTGGTTTGCAGAATGATACATTTTCCTCATAAAAAATTACTTTTGGGTTTTCATAGAATTTTCCATATTTCTTTTTCTGTTAGTAGCTTAGAGCTTTTTTGCGTTACTAATATTATGTTTGTAGCATGTGGCAAGGAGTCTAACCCTTTGTTTCTTGATTTCATATAAATTTTTCAATTCTTAATCAAGCAAACAAACAACAAAAAACTTGCATTCACATTTCATTGGTTAAAATGAACATGCATACTCACTCATGGGCTTAAAATGAGCACAATCTTGCATTGAAACTCATAAGGCTAAAATTTACATGCATTTTCATGACATGGGCTTAAAATGAAACATTTTTGTTTCACATTGAGTTAAAATTAAAAATGAACAAAGTGTTTTATGTGTTTGCCTCACATTACAATTTTTGGATAATTAAAATGAATAAGTGTCTCCAATTTGTGTAACCTTGATTCAATAATAGAAGTATCCTCTCCCCTTGCACACTTGTGTGATCCTGGGTGCAAGAGAAATCATTATTGACTCTAAGAATTGGGCCTTCCTTGGTGGGAAAAAGTACTCACCCCAAGGTGACTCAAACTAGCAATGAAGCTCTTTAGCTGAGCTACTCCCGATCAGTATACAAATGTGAATCCTAATGGAAAACTTAGGATTATGAGTGCGGATGTGTCACATAGAAAAATGAATTACCCAAAACCCTATTCAGCGCAACCTCTTTAGGATAGAGTTCCTCCTTATTAGAGCTAATATTGCCTCATGTTTGGCCACTTGAACGAGAGTCCCAAACTAAAAACCTTTGTGTAGTTGCAAAAAACCCATCTATTCACTGGTGCAGCAACGGTCGTTGCTAAGGAATACACATTCTCCAAGTTCTTAGTAGAGGTGAAAAGTATGCCATGGAGATTTATGGGGGTTTGAAGCTTGGTTGACCCGAGAAGTGAGTGCAATGCAAGGGGGAGCCAATGAGGCCAAGCTTCTAGATCACCCACTAAGAATAAGTGTGATTGGGGAAACCCACGTGGAATCTCATGGATATAGTCTTTTCCTAACCTTGGATTGTGCTTGTCTCCATTGTACATGTTTCCAAACATTCAAAGAGAAAACATTGTGTTTTCATAGTGTTTTCTTAGACATTGAACAAATAATCACTTTCATAGATCTGGAAACACTCACTCAAACTTAAACAATTCTGAAAATTTTCCAAAATTGCAAACAAACCAGGCCTTTATTCAGCCTACAATCCATTTTCTATTATGTGCAACACATTCGACATTTTGAATTGCATCAAATATTTTCTACACCGCATTCACTCTGTTAAGCCACATTTTCTCACTGGAACAACACATTTTACTGTATCACAGCACATTTGATTTCTAAAACACCGCAATTGACTTCTTGAACTAGATTTGTGACCTATAACGACACATTCATTGAACCTGCGACACATTTGTGACCTGAAATGATGCAATTTCCTATCATTAAGAAAAACACTATTACTGCGCAAAACCCAAGTTCATAAATTTTTAAACTGCTTTTAAGCATCTTTTTCCAATGGCATCTATTCAAAACTAGACAAGGAATTTCTCAAATCTTCCTTTCTTACATCTTTTAGCTTGCATTTCCCCATAGGTCCATCCCTACAAATTATTGGTCGCATCTTAGAAGCCATCATTTTCTAGTAATAAACCAGTCTTTAGGTCCTCATTTTTGTATACTTTGGAATAAGAAAACTTACCATACCTTGCAAAATATTTTCTTTCAAAAGTAGGTTATCATTGGACTTAGTAAAAAGTCATTTCCTTTAGTCATTGTTCTTTTGTGAGACCTCACTTTGTCATCTTTCCATTCCATTTAGTCCTACCAAAGAGTCCTTTGATAATCCAAATTGAGACATAGACCAAGCTTTGAGTGGTTGAGTAAACCTTTTTCCAAAAGTCCATCAAAATTGCTTAGACCTTTGCATATTTTAGTCATTTTAGTCCTCATTTTGCATACCTTATTCCAAAAGCCAAAAAAAAAAAAAAAGTGTCATACCGCACAAAACCTCAACGTGGCCTCCTTTATGGAAGAACTTATTTTACAATATTTAGAGAGATATCTAGCCATTCTTTTAGACTAAGGGGCCAAATTATGACAAGGGTTTGACATTAACACCTTAAGAGCAGCTTGTCCCAATCATAATCCAAACAACAATACTTCCAACACCAACCAACCTCTTTCAACACCTTAACACAATGCAAACAATACTCTCATTGGTGCCACCACACAAAATGGTATGTGCAGGTTCATGGAAAAAATAGGCCCTTAAGTGGCAAAAAATTTAGAAAAATCAGAGTTAGGAAACTTGACGTAAAAATTTGAATAAGTTATCTATATTATTTAAAAAGCATGTAAGAATAGTATCTATAGAAAATTGAATGTAGTTTCTAAACTACTAGGTTTATTTAAAAAAAAATCTATTTGGGTTAAATTTGAAATTTCAATGCAGTAGTACTTAAATTTTAGGGAAAAATAAGTAGGTGTCTGTCTGACCACCCTAACCACAATAAAATGATAATATTTTTTTTATAAGATTTTAGAAATGAGTAGATGACTCATGTCCCAATTTGATGCATATTTTTTGTAATTTCTTTCCAAGTAAATAATTAATTATGATTTTTTTATCACAAATTTTAAAAAATATAAATACCCGTATGTCTGACGACCTTAACTTGGTCAAAACTTCAGAAATTCAATTTTTTTTAAAAAAAAATTTATAGTATGTGAAGCATAGAATGTTGCACGTGTTTTGGATTAAAAAAATGTGATATCATTTGAAAGTTATAGATGTTTTTCAATCAACCTATTAGTCAGGACTTTAGTCATAATTGAAATAGAAAATGAATAATAATTATTTAATAATTAAAAGTAAAACATAATTTATATTGGTGGAAAACTAAGAGTCTCCTTTAAAACCCCTTTTTGTTTCATCAATTTTGGGAAAAAAAGGGTCATCAGCCACATACCCTACACATACCCATCATATCGCCACTTTTTGGCCCATCATGATCCTCCACATACCCAAAATGCAACACCATCAATGCTACTTCTAATGGCACCTCCTCTCAAAATACTTCTAACATGGTCAACTCAACATCCATTGGAGGAACATCAACCGTGTCACAAGACACATCACAATCAATGCCTCTAATCTCAACAAATTCATCACAAGAAATTGGAGCTACCTATGGATCTTTAACAATGGGGAAAAATTCTTCAAACCTTTTATTTGGAGCTTCTTCTAGTACCATGCTAACGACATCATCAAATCCTTTAACTGGGTCTTCAAATAATGCCATGGGAACAAATTCATTGAACCCCTTTGGGAGGAATAAACAATGAATTACCATTCTAGGACCTCAACCAAATGTTAATACTTCATCACAACTCAACACCAATATCCCCCAAATGAAAAAACACCAACATTCCACATGGCCACATTTACCAATTCAGACATGGCAATCAAGTAACCTACCACATGACTCCATTTGGACACCAAAACACTCAAGGTCAACATATTTCGCAAATACATACTAACACTGCAAGAGTGCACATTCCCACATACGCATCACACATTCATACACAACAACACATTCCTAATCAAAATTCTCAATACCAACACGTCCCAAATCAAAATAAATCATACATTCCACAACAATACATTCCAAATCCGAGCATATCCTCACAAGAAATGGGGACTGATGGAATACCTATCACTAGCATGTGTAACGCTATGAACAACCCCATAATTGATGCACTCACAACTCAAATTGTGACCTTGCAAAAATATATGGAGAACATGCAATTGCAACATGAAAAGACCCACATATCATATGACCTATGTCCATACCCTTTTGATATGAGTCTACACATGCCATAGTTCTCTCCTGGATACATGGTGCCAAACTTCACTAAATACAAAGGCAAGACAAATCCTCTTGAACACATACAAGAATTTACAACCAATTGCGTGGACGTTACATATGAACATAATTATTTGATGAGACTCTTCCCTAGGAGGCTCACAAGTCCCACACTTGAATGGTTTTCTACCTTGACGAAAGGAATAAAGTCATGGGAGGAACTTGCTGAAAAATTTGTACAAAATTACGCCTATAACATTGACACCGATGTCACCATTACCAATTTATGTACACTTACTCAAGAGGAAACTGGTGAGAACTTTATTCCATTCTTCCAAAGATGGAGAATTTTAGCAATTTGATTCCATGTTGAGATACCAAAAAAGGAAAAGGTAGAAATTTTTTTTCAAAACCTTCTACGCCCATTAAAATACAATTTACAATTTCATTGTTGCACCACTTTTGCAGAACTATCGAAAAGGGAATTCAAATTGAAAAGGCCTGTATTGCTAAATAAGAACTCAAATATGGCAATAAGAACATGAACACAAACCAAACTACTAACAAAAAAAATATTGGGTGAATAATAAACACATCCCTAATGATGGCGATGTTGATGCTAAGGTAGTAAACACAACAGGTCCTGTGGTCACTCTCAAAGGAGCTCAACCACAAAATTCACCAATGAACACACCTACACCTACTACAAACACCATCCAAAATAATCTAAACAATAAAAAAAATAAAAAAAGGGAAACAACATCAAACTAGACAATTTCCAAAGAGACGCACATACACTGCCTTGGGTGAACCAATTGAAGTGGTCCTTAAGAAGCTCCTCCAAAACAATGTCATCACATTGCAGGACCCTAAACCATATGACCCTGGATAATTTAAGCCATCATGGTGGGATGATAGTGCATTTTGTGATTACCACCATGCAAAAGGGCATAAAAATTCCTCTTGTCGACAATTAATAAATCTTGTACAAGATCTAATTTAAAATCGCACCATTGAATTAGGCAGACAACATTTTGCTTCAAACATGGACCATACAATCCATAAAAACCCACTACAGGATCATGGTTCAAATAATCCCTCTACGTCAACTCCAAATACTAATAATAATCAATCCAATTACACTCGCACCACCTTTGATTATTCTGGTTGACCCATTATTAATCATCTCTGAGCTATCGACGGATATGTCAATACTATTACCATCAAGAAAACACCTGAGTGTAATGTCACTGCCCATGGAGGAAAAGTTACCATAGCTAGTCCTCCTCCTCCTAGACAACCGAAGATCATGATACCTGGTCCATCTATGAAACAGTCACAACCTAGTCCATTTTCCAAACAAACACAACCTAAGGGATAGTTCAATCTCATTGACCAATTAGGAAAAATGCCCTCCAAAATCTCTATACTTGAGCTACTACGCATTTCTCCTACACACAAGGCCATACTTGACAAAAATTTACAGGAGTCTTCCATCCCTCATGACATTGATTTCAACCAATTCGAAGCCATGGTGGGATACCTAACCACTCCCCATCACATAACATTTTCAGACCAAGACTATTCATCATTGAAACCTTCTCATAATGACACATTGCATATTGAAGTCTTTATCCATAAACATAAGTTTGGACGAGTCTTAGTAGATTGCAGAGAAGGACTAAACATATGCTCCCTAAAACTAGTTAAAGTTGTAGGCTTCTCTAATGCTTGTGTAGACACTACCAAGAGTATTGTTATAAAGGATTATGATGGTTAGGAACACTCCTCTTGAGGAATTATCACACTTCCCATCTAAGTTGGTTCAGTGATTGTGGATACATGTCAAGTCCTCGATCTTGAGCTACCATAGAACATCTTTCTTGGTCGACCTTGGATCCATGCCTTAAAATTTGTTCCATCCACATACCATCAATGCTTGAAGTTTCCTTTGGATGGCACCAAAATCATTATACATGGCAATCTTGATCCCTTCCAGTATTGCACCAATCTGATGGGTATTTCAGAACATCAAGTTCCAATTAATCAAGAAGCTTTGATATCCTCTTCATCAAAATACATTGACCCGTCCACACTCACCAAACCCTCCACATCTACATCCACTCCTTCAACTTCCACCATACCATCTCCCTCCATTTCAAAGGTCAATCCTAATATCAAGATCTAGGACCAAGGTTGCAGAGAATACAAATTGAATATGATCTATTACATCACTAAAATACCCAAGTCTCTAAAGAATTATGGTCGACCTTGTTTCAGAATGGAGCCCAAAGAAAATTTCAAGGTCCCTCTGACAATTATTTTCACAAAATGGGGTGACATGAACAAAGAATACATTGAAGACATATCAACTTGGATTTACAAAGACTGAGAAGATCCATCCCCATTACTAGTCTAGATGTATGGAAAAGGCTATGACATGGTGAAGGCACAAGGCTATGACAAAACTAGAATATGAGAACATATAATTCCTTCTCAAAGACCAAAGTATTTTGGGTTAGGGTTTGGGCTACCTAAAATTGATGATCAACATACCAATGTACTTTTAGGTGAGAGCATGAATGTTTATGAAAGTGTCGAGACTATCAAAGATTCCCTTACCAAAACTGACTCACATGAGTGGGAATTAAGTTCCTAAAGATCTTTGAGTGACTATTGCCTCGAAAATATGTTTCTTGAGCCTAGTGAACCTTCTTTTGATGAACGATTGAAATAGATGTTTAAATTTGACCTTCCTAAAGTCCCATTGAAAAGTGAAGAATGGGTAGGACTCTTTTGGCCTCGTGATGATTATAAACTTGCACCATCCTTTGACCATCATTCTGACATGCTTTTCCAGCCATCTGACCCTAGTGACCATCATTTGGATTGATTTGAATTGCCACATGACACTATTGATCGTGATTTCAATCCATTTGTTCCCTATTTTTCCAATGAGTTTGACTTTTTTGAATCAAGTGAAGAAGAATACTGAATAGAATCCGAATGAGATTTGGAAGATGACAATTTCATCTTTACCGTTTCTGAGTTATTCTACATGCTTTCTGCATCATACCCACCATTTTCCAACACTAGTGATGGTATCTCCCTTGTATACCCACAACTCATTGATTGGGATCAACAAGGCCTGCTAGTCATGGACATATTTTAGAATGACCACACTATTGCAGAATTCATGGGACTTCGTGAGGGCATACCAATTGGGGACCAAAAAGCTAGATTCGCTACAGACCTAGATTGTGCAACATACTTTGGGGAGACTATGCAATCCTATAGTTGCAAAAATAAAAACAATAAAAATAAAACAAAAAAATACACATCTTTAGGTGAAAACTGCAAGGCACCTTCTGACAATACAAGAGTAAAAATAAAGGACGTATCCAAGGGTGAAGCCATCTATGAGGCTCCCAAGGATGGAGGATTTGACTTTCTCCCCATCACATAGGAAAAATCAGCAATGATCATTGAGGACACCATGGAAGTTAATATAGCCACAACAAAAGATCCCAAAGTTGTTCACTTTGTAGCATCTTTGATAGAGGAAGAAAAACCTGAATTTCAAAAATTCTTCTCAGAATGTAAGATTAACTTTGCATGGTCCTATGCCGATATCCCTGGGTTGGATCCAACATTAGTCTTGCACCATCTTCCCTTACTTCTAGATGCCAAGCTAGTAAAACAAAAGTTGTGAAAGATGCATCCCAGATCGCCTTATTAGTGAAAGTTGAGCTCAAGAAGTTGCTAGACATGGGATTCATAAGGTCAATAGACTATGCTGAATGGATTTCAAATCTTGTACCTGTCACTAAGCCAAATGGTAAAATATGCATCTATACAAACTTTTGTGACTTGAAGAAAGCGTATCCAAAGGATGACTTTCCATTACCCAACATAGACATCATAGTTGACCTTACAGTAGGATATGAGATGTTGTCCCTCGTGGATGGTTTCTTGCGTTACAATCAGATTTAGATAGCCCCTGAAGATCAACATAAAATAGCATTCACCTATCCCTAGGATACATATTGTTGGAATGTCATGCCTTTTTGTCTCAAGAATGCAGGTGCCACATATCAAGAGCTATGATGACAATCTTTGATGATCTCATGCATACTTTAATGGAAGATTATGTGTATGACCTCTTGTAAAAAATTTTAACATGCAAGGATCACCTTAATGTGCTAGCAAAAAATTTCAAAAGACTGGAAGAATGCAAGGTTCATATGAATCTGAAGAAATGTGTGTTTGGTGTGACTTCAGGAAAACTTTTGGGATAAATAGTTTCTCGCAGAGGAATTGAAGTTGATACCACCAAAGTGAAAGACATATTAGACATGCCTCTGCCAAAAGGAATAAGTGAGCTAAGGAAATTGCAAGGTAGATTACAATCTAACGTTTCATCGCACAACTACCTGACAAGTTCCAACCATTTCAATATATCCTATGCAAAGGAATGCCCTTTGTATTGACAGACAAATTTCAAGCGATATTCCAACAAATAAAAGACTATATATTGATGCCACCTGTCCTAATTCCACCCATTGAGGGAGAACCTTTGATTCTATACATTTCAGCAACAAATTTAGCATTAGAGGGATTACTTTCACAAAATGACCATGATGAGAAGGAAAGGGAAATATACTACATTAGTCACACATTGGTTAGATATGAAATCAACTACACACCTATTGAATGCACTTGTCTTGAAATTTCCTTTTCCACTGAAAAGTTAAGAAACTACATTCTGAATCACAAGACACATATAGTGGCAAGGATTAATCCCTTGAAGTATCTCCTAAGTCTCGTAACATTAACGTCACTTGGAAAAATGGGTTATGATATTGAGTGAGTATGACATACAATATATGGAACAAAAGGCCATAAAAGGACAAGTAATAGTTGATCAACTCATAGATGCACCTATACAAGGCGATCATCCATTGGTAGAAGACTTCCCCGATGAGTCTATCTTTCATACAGAGCCTAAATCACCTTGGAAACTCTACTTTGATTGGTCTCATACTAGTCATGGCTCGAGAGTAGGCATAATTTTTATCACACCATAAGGAGAATACATTCCTAAGTCATTCCAAATTGATTTTTCATGTACAAACAACGTCACATAATATGAGGCACTTGCCATATGACTCTGAATGGCCATAAAATGGAAAATCAAAACAATTCTAGTCTTTGGAGATTCTCAATTGGTTATCAACTAGGTCAATGAAGAATATGACACTAAGGATGAAAAATTGATGCCTTACAAATGCATGGTGGACATATATTAGTCATATTTCCACATGCTTGCTTTTGAACAGATTCCTAGGGTACAAAACAAGGCAACAGGCATAATGGATACAATTGGATCTCTCCTAGACATTCCCAACAATGTGTTGCAATTCAAGTTTTTGGTAGAACAAGTTTTGGTTCCTGCATATGACATTTCAGAGTCAGAATTGGTTTGT
Organism: Sequoia sempervirens; assembly: GCA_007258455.2. Lineage (NCBI taxonomy): Eukaryota > Viridiplantae > Streptophyta > Pinopsida > Cupressales > Cupressaceae > Sequoia > Sequoia sempervirens. The sequence continues at coordinate 31,858,176 of VDFB02105785.1, read as the reverse complement.
GAGCTTGCCGGTCCCAACTCACCATGGTATCAAGACATCTATGATTGTCTTTAGTCCCAAACCCTTCCCCTGAACCTTTTGAATAACCAATAAAAATCCTTTATCTGCAAATCTGGTCGATACACCATCATTAGTGACACCCTATACCACCGCAACTTTGAAAATACCCTCCTTTGATGTCTCAACATCTACGAAACATGAACAAACTTATGTGAGGTACATGAGGGTATATGAAGATCTCAGTTGAGTGGCCCTACCTTAAATAAGAAGATCATGAGACTTGGGTAAATTACTAGCTGACAATGGAAAAAAAAATGCACTTGATTTTGTTAGAACATGTCACCGATGTTAGATAAATAGGGATTTGATTCATACACAAGCACATGAACTTCAACTGATTACTTCTCCTAGGCCCTTCGTACAATGGGGACTCAACCTCATGGGAAAAATTCATCCTACCTCTTCCAATGGCCATAATTCATTATCACCACCACTGAGTACTTCACCAAGTGGATTGAAGCCATCCCCCTTACATACATAACCGACAAGCAAATTTACAAATTCATCCTCAACTACATCATCTACCGGTATGGTGTTCCATAGTCCATCATCATAGAAAATGGTCTTCCCTTCAAAAATCAAGATGTCCATGAGCTTTTTTAATGCTTCCACATCCAATACCATTTCTCCATTTCATACTACCTACAAGGAATTGGTCAAGCTGGGGCATCGAATAAAACAATTATCAAAATTCTTTAGAAGATTGTCAATGACACTAGTCATGACTGGCATTTACAACTCAACCCTACTTTGTGGGCCTACTGCACTAGTATCTACATTCCTAGAGGCACCATCCCTTTTTCCTTGGTCTTTGGAGCCAAAGCCAACTTTCCCATCAAGGTCAAAATTCTCGCTCTTAGAGTCTCCCTGAAGGGCTTGATCGATGATGAAGAGTATAGATAGTCATGACTACATGAGCTAGGAATATTAGAAGAAAAAAAATAAAATGACTTGGACCATTTATAGGCATATCATAATCACCTTTATTGTAGTTATAACAAGAGATTCATGGTTTGAAAGTTTGACATTGGCGACTTAGTCATAATGCAAAACCCAAAGAATCAGTCTGACAGAGAGAAACCCAGTTGGTTGGGGCCTTATATCAACACTACCTCATTCAGTTCTGGAGCTTACCAACTAGCTACTCCAGATGGTGAATAATTAACAGAGCCTATCAATATTTTGCATCTCCAAATATTCTACACATAGCATTAGAGAGCTGGGATAAAGCTATAAAAATACAAAAAATACAAAATACAAAAAAAATTGTCACCCTCATGAAAACCTGGAAAATGGGTTTCTTGGTGACACAAAAAAAATAATGACAAAAGTAGTAAATAAAAATAATTTGTCCAATAGTGAAAACCTGGTAAATAGGAACTTTGGATAAGTACCATGGTGAAAACCTAGCAAACATGCACCATGTGTAGTTAGTATTTGCTTCGTCATCTACTTTCACTCTATATACCTTAGTCCATAATAAACACCCACTTTTTGGACAACATAATGACACCTATCATAAAATCCTACCATTTCTTTCCATGATTGACAATGGTTGACATCAGGTCTTGCATATCATCCATCTTTCATCCCAAACACGTCCTTTTCCACATCCTTCAACTTGGCTAGTCCTTGACCTGAATGGGGGCAATCCTTTATCACTTGATTGCAGTGGGTATCACACATGGTCCTCTCAATTGAAAAAATTCTAAAAAAGACAAAAAAAATATAAAATGTCTTGAAAAAAGAAAAAACAAATCATAAAATGTCCTTAAAAAAGACAAAAAAATTTCATAAAATGTCCTGAAAAAAGACAAAAAAATCATAAAATGTCCTAAAAAAAGACAAAAAAACATAAAATGTCCTAAAAATCATAAAATGTCCTGAAAAAAGACTAAATATCATAAAAAGTCTTGGAGAAAATACCTAAAAATTTGAAAAATTCCCTGAAGAAAAACAAAAAATCAAAATATGTCAAAAAAAAAACATCCAAATAATACTCAAAAATCCCAAAAATAGAGTCATAGCTTGTCAGGTCAGTCATGTCAGTCAGTCTTTTTCATTGACAAACTATGTTGTCTCTGGAAATTTACTACATAGGCAAGGATCATCCTTAGGCCCCTGAGACATTAGGTCAGTTGTTTTAGGTATTTTCAAAATAAAATTATCACTCAATCTTTTGTCATCAAGACAAAGTCATTGGTCGTGTCAAACTACGAGGTATCTGAGTGTACGACGTAGGTAAGGCCATCAAGCGATGAGCCCCCAAATTTACACTAGGTCAGTCCATTAGGGTTCATGACATTGCACTGGCACACACGTCAAATGTCTTCATATTAAACAAATTAGTCTAAAACAAACAACTCCTAAAACAAACTTTGGCCATCAGTCAAATCGACATTTCAATTACAATGGCATGTCAATGCTGGCATGTAGTCAATTTAGTCAACTCTAGTCAAACTTAGTCAAAACAAGTCAAATTTTCAACTCTTGGTTATTCTTCAAATGTGTCCTTCTGAAGAACAATCCCTATCATTTATTTATTCCCTACAATGTGTCTTTCCTAGGCATCATCCCTGTCATCTGGAACTTTGAGGGATTCTCTTTACATCTTAGAATCATTCCTCTTGACATCGACATCATTGAGGATATGTCCTTCCTAAATTTGGCATTACCTAGCATTCACCATCTAGACATCATCAAACCTAATATCTCAACATCAAAACACACTTAGCAAACACTTTGGAAAACACTGTCTTTTTGAAATTGTCCCTTGATTTGTCATCATTCTACTAGTTCCTCAAGGATGTCCTAATAATAGGATTTATAGGAACAATGATGTATCATGATGATTGTCTTGTCTTGTATTTTTTTAAATAGTCATTTTTTTAGTTCCTCGAGTATGTCCTGGCACCAGGATTTAGAGGAGTAATGAAATTTCATGGCTGGTCTTTCTTGTCTTTCTTGTTTGTGGTTGGTTAAAAGGACTGGGGAAAATGTGCTCTTACTATGAGTGATGATCATCCTTGTCTGTGATTGCTTATCTCATGTGATGGTATGACCTTGCATACCATTGATCTATGTCATATCATGGTGTTTATTGGCCATTACGATAATCTACCAAATGATGATTAGAGCAACAACTATTAGTTCTTTGGCAATATATTGAAGGATTTTTTCTTTGCACTAACATCCTCCTATCTTGTCACTTCTCTTCTTCCATCTCATGATCATATCCTATGACATGCAAAAATATAATCACATACATGATCATATAGACATTGCATTAGTTCATTACACATTTACATACATGCATTCACCTAAAGTGAATTTAAACATTCAATAAAGCATACATTTATTAAAAATCCATTTACATATTCGCATCCACATCATTAGCATACATATATCCTTTACATTCATCCATTTTCATTCATATAACATAAAAGTGCATTTATACATTTTAATAAATTTTTCGTATCATTAATGCATACATAACATAAAGCATCACATGTCACATTATCCATGCATATATAGTCATACATCAATGCATCCATCATCATAAACATGGCATTCATTAGAATCAAAACATTATGCATACATATGGAACACCATCATAATCATCATACTACAACCATCATACATAACATAGTTTCATCATGGCATATAATCATAAATAACCATTATAAATCCATACACCACATAATCATCACAAGAATCATCATAAAAAATGCATATATCACATAAACCTATTCACATCATAATGCATCAACAACATAACACATCACATAAATTCTGTGCCAAATTTGCATCATATATATATATATATATATATATATATATATATATATCTCAAAATCATTTCACATGATAGAGTTTTGAGGTATCCCAAAAATAGAGCTCACAGGCTCGATGCTCAAAATATAAATGTCCCAATAGAATGTCTGAAACATAACAACAAGATAACAATAAAAATGCTCTAAGTTGCACTCTCCTCATCCCCTCGAGGAGAAGAACAGGGTGACTGATGACTTTTGGTAGGAACTGATGGTATATGAGAAGACATGGCAGGCTATGTCTATGAGGTGGATGGATCCATAATAGGTGGCTGGATTTGTTGAGACTTGTGACCTGAACCTGATGATCCATGGATATGGCTCAATTTGTGGCCCGAGGAATGACTATGACTATGATGGGACCTATGCCTTGAAGACTACCCTGATAATTTGGACCCACCCACACTTCTCTGACTACGACTACTGTGGCTCTTGCTATTGTTGCTTGAACCACTACCTTTCCCTAACCGAGACAAAGATAAACTAGGATCTCGTTAATCTGCTAACACTACTCTCTCATACAACATTCAATACTATCCTCTGCTTGCACTAACTCTATCCAACTCTCTCGCTATCTCCCCAACTGGCTCTGCACATAGTTGTGTGAACTCAGAGCACCAACTCTATGCCTCTTATTGTTTGATCATAGCTTGATCCTGCTCCACTCGTGTCACCTCCAACTCTACCTGAAGAGTCATGATCTATGTTGTAGCCTCATCCAATATCCTCTACATATTTTCTAGTCTCTAGTCCATTGTGGCATCTCACAACAAAGGTGGCCCCTTGGCTATGTCTTCCTCTCCATCCACCATCCGCTCTTTCAGTTGTCTCTCAGTCTCATCCATGTTGTCATCCCCACGAATATCCAATTCCTCATCATCTCCTACAATCTCCTCCTCACCACCAACTACCTCATGCCCTCCGCCAACATCCAATGCCTCCACCCCTATATGCACCTCCTCCTCCCTTGACACCACTCCCTCTGGCCTAACCTTTTCCTCTGGTTGTTCAACCTCCTACCTAATCTTTGCCTCAGCCCTCCCCTCCTCTTGTATGACCTCTCCCTCCACTCTCTCCTCCTCCTCTCCCACCTCTTGTATCATGGCTAATGGCACTCTCTCAACATGCTACCACACCCTCCTACTCCACCTCTCGATATCTCCTCCTCTCCTCCTCCTCATTCCTCCATCCCCGAAATCTCCTTTGTCACCCTCATCACCTCCTCCTCCCCCATCTCTGCCACCCCTCCACCTGTCTCCTTCAACTCCACCTCTCCCCCTCCCCTTGCCACCATCTTTGCCTCCTCATCCTCCTCACCGCACCTGTGGTATAACTAATTGTTGATCAACTGGTGCTGGCCCATCTGGATCTGTCAAAGGTTGTGAATTATGTGTCTACCAAAATGCATCAAACTTAGCTGTAGTACGAGGATCTAATGGACCCACACTCTAGGCCCACTACTATGCTACCAGTCGATCTATCTTCTGCTCTACCAAGGGTACTGATATGGCCAGTCCCCACATCATCTCTCATGAAGATCTCACATACTCTAAAATCACCATAGGCACATCCTATTGCTCTCCAAAATTTTGCAATACCCGTTGAGGAAGGTACATCTCGATAGTAAGCTATGACTAAATAGTGCGACCAATTAGATTTCTAAACTGTCTGTAAAATGCAAGATGATCACCCTCTCCTTCCCACTATGCACAATCTCTATGGGGCCTCCAGAAAAAATCCATCAATGTATCAATCTGATGACACCAAAATCATGTGTCCCCAATTGTCGTCTGTTGTAGCACGCCCATATATAAATATACATAGGGCATCCCCTCGATAAGTTGTCTCTAAACTGGTGGTTGAAAGACGAGAATATGCTTCTAGGCCCAAATCATCAACAATGTCATGTCACAGCTAATACTGTGCACATCTCTATAGGCCACCTCGTGTAACTAATGATATAATATACCATTTAGACATGGTCCCCAAGTAAAAATAGTCCTATCTCATCTCATACGAATAAGCACATCTCTTGATCTGATAGGAAGCCTATGTCCACGACAATCTAGAATGAGTACACTGACAATCAAAGTGCATAGCATAGCATCCCATCGAGGATAGTGCTTAGCCATAAACTCCCATCGAATTTCATACCCATCGATGCCTAGCCCCACGCCATCATCAGCCTCATAAAACTATGTGATAGCCTGAAGTCCTCAGTGTGGATCATAAATCACTCGCTCCCCTCTGATCGGAATGTCTAGAATCTAGTACACATCCTCGATCGTGATAGTGGCCTCTCCCATTGGCAAGTGAAATGAACAAGTCTCCAAATTCCATCTCTCTACCAATGCTATCAGAGGACCCCTATTTACATGGACAATGGGCATATAGGTCACATAGTATAAACCTAGCTCCATCAATCACCTATGCTCCCTATCTCCCAGCCAATCTCTGAATGCATATGTAGATGGCCTGAACTTGCACGTATAAATAGGTGGTAATCATCTCTGCACAGGTAGAAATGGGAGTTAGAACATCACTAAAAATCATCATTATCATCTATCTAATCAAAATTGTCTGAGAAACTGAGGCTAAAAAACTAAGCCAACCCTGGTCAAAGTCAAATGCATCACATCAAAGTCAATTGTGTCACGCTAACTCACATGTGCCATTTCCTCTGGCATTTGTGTCGTGTTATGTCGATTGCATCACTTGGCTTTGCACATGCGTCATGCTAAAACATTTGTGTCATTTCCCTAGATAGTTGCATCATTATAAATCAGTTGCATTGCACGGCCCCACATTTTCACCTCAATTTGGTGATTGTGTCGCTAGACCTAGTATTTGCATCGTGAAACGACGATTGCTTCTCACTGGCCCACAAATGCATCATTTTAAACCCAAACCTAACAGACCCTTTGTATTTGCATCACAATGCATCAAATGTGTGTGACGTGAATGCAATTGTGGATTATGTGAACATAGATGTGTCGTGATAGATTTGTTGACCTAACTTTAAACCCTAAAAAAGAACACAAAATGAGAAAATTATGAAGTGGGTATGAGGTACTTACCGGTGGCTCTATGCCCTCTAGCCATTGGAAGGTCTGCACTATGTAGCAGCAATGCTCAGTCATTAGAATCACCATCATCACGAAGTCTCCTCTCTCTTTGAGATCTCAAATCTTCAAAAGGTAAATATAAAAATGAATTGACTTTTCACCCAAATTCAACCTATTTATAGGGTAAAAGTGGGATTTTTTTGAAGAATTATTGCTAGAGGCTCATTTGACCAACTTTGACTGACCTTTTGACCATCTTAAACACATCAAAATCCAAAACTGATCACACCATTGATTTTTTTATCATCAAATTGACTTATCGAGACACTTTCCAAATTTTTCCGGTGTCGGGCCAAAATTTGAAAATTTTCTCGACAGGGCATAGATATTTCGTACCTTCGTTGGGGCATGTTTTTGACTGAATTTTTTGTCACAATGCGACAGGCTGCATTATGACAAAGAGGGGAGAAATGTAGACACATAAAATTGACCTAGGCCTGCGAACTTTATTTTCTCCATATTTCTTCTCAACATAATTAAAATATTTAATTATTCCCTATAGTCCAATTTCAACTATTAATTAAATATTTTTTTGTTATTTAATTAATTCATGTATTTTATTGCTTCTCACCATTTAAATAAATAAATTTTATTTATTTATTTAAATGTGTCACTAATGACCTATGTCTTTCCATAATTGAATAAATTCATAAATTTATTTAATTATTACTTGTTCACTATTTCTTCCTAATTATTTAAATACATAAAATTTATTTATTTATTTAAATACATAATTAATTTCTAAATGTCTTCTTATAATTAAATAAATTCTTTAATTTATTTAATTATTGTCCACCTTGGCCTTTTCCTAATTTTAAATAAAATCATTTATTTAAAATTGTCTCACTCTCTAATTTTCTCTCTCCAAGTAAATAATTAAGAAAATAATTATTTACTATCACATGGCCCCACTTTTTCAATTAAATTAATTTATAATTCAAAATGTCAACTTTACTCCATAAATCAAATAATTTCTATTATTATTCAATTTTATAGCTTTTTCTTTTTTTGTGCCATTCTTATCTCCTTGCCACATGCAACCTTGTCCATTGATTTGATTTTTCTAAAATTCATTCTCAGCCCTTAATTTTAAAATTTACCCTAATGTTTCCCTAACCCTAATTCTAGGTTGTCACATTCGATTTTAACCATTGATCTTAGGGTGTTTCTCATCTAACAATCTTGATCATTCATCCAAAATTGACTTTTCTATAAAAAGGAAATTTTGGGCTCATTTGACACACTTCACACATCTTTATCTTGGTGATGGAACCCTCAAAATAATTTTTGTTCCATCTTAAATCCTTATTGCATTTGGATGTAAGCATGCTATTTGAGGGTTTAGGGTTTTATTTGTTACACATGCTTATAGGGTTCTATTTGGTCATTGACTCCTTATTACCCATTTCTAGTCATTTTAAAACATCTTATGTAATTTACTATCATCTATTAACCGGTCCCTCACGCCTAAGTATGGGTCTTCTATTTTATAAGATTGAGTAAAAGATTTCTTTTCCTTTGTACATCCTTTGCATTTCATGAATTAGGAGTTTTCAAGTCTATTATTCTCATGTTATCCTAGGGATGACCTTCATTAAGAATAACTTAAGTGCATGTGTTTAGATTTTTTCACTTAAGTCCCGACGACCATTGTATTCTTATCACTCATCGTTGATTAGTTCAAGAGTGCATATTTTGAATTAGAAAAAAGTGATGAGGTGATATTTTTATGCTATCACTCATCGTAAATTGTTGCTAGAGCTCCTAGATCAAATGTGTGATGAAAAACGCCCTCTGTATTGTTGAAGGATTGCTCATCGCTAATGGTTTTCAAGTTTTAAAATTTGTATTAGTGATGAGCGATGCCATGATCTTATGTTCTTGTGTATATGTAGTATCGCATGATCACGTATATGTTTTAAATATAAAGACCCACATTAGTGATGTGCGATGGATATTATGAATGTTGTAAATCCTCTCATCACTAATTGCTCGCACAATGTATGAGGAGAATTAGCGATGAGCAGCGGCCTTATGTTATATCACTCATTGCGAATTCATTTCAGAACTTGAGTTCTGAATTAGTGATAAGCAATGGTGTCTTCTAAAGGTTTTTTTCTTTTGCTAATATGATGAGATCCTATGAGTGATGTATTTTGTAGCATTCTTTTTGTGTGTAACACCCCTCCATTTTGTGCTTTGTTAATTAGACAATGTTTTCTCTATAATGCCTTGTGTTTTGATTATGTTAATGATGTAAACTTCGTCAGTTAGTGATACTATATTGGTGAAGGGGACGGGATCACATCACTCGCATGCGAGCGACTTGTGATTCTGCAATTTCCTCTTCACGGTGTGTTTTATTATGTTATATGCATGTTCGACACTCATGTTGTTTGCGGGATTCAGGTACAGGACATCGACTCCACCTGGTGCCACAGGTCTAACGTGTCCCTTGTTCAATGGAAGTCGATTGGGAGATAGTAGCTAGGTTTCTTCTGTGTCAAGCCACTACCCTAGTCTCAGTGTGTCATCGAGTTGTAGTCGGGTTGGTTGTTATGTTGCCTTGTTTCCGTGTTCTTATTTAAATTCAAGTTAAATGGCTTATGTTGCTTAACTGCTGATTAAATGCTTTTGGTTGTAATGCTAGGAATATTAATTACTGTATTAATTAATTTAATTTAATTAATAAAATAATCTAATATTGGATTAGATTTATTTTATTGGTTAATTAAATTAATTGTGTGAATTAATTAAGTTATTCCTTGAATTAAAAGTGTTAAAAAGATTTAAATTAATTTGTGTGAAAAGAAGGTTTTAAAATATGTTGAATGCTATTTAGAAAATTGAAAATTGTTTAAGTTATTCAAAATTCCAAATATCTTCAATGCATTGACTTTGGGGTAGAAAAGATATTTTCTGAAATAGTTGACTATTTTGGGGAAAGATATTTGTGATGAGTTGAATTTGAAATTGAATTTGGAAATTGAATTAAAATTGGATTTGAATTTGAACTTGCAATTTAATTTGTATTGAATTTTAATGTGAATTTGAAACTTAATTTGAAGTGGATTTGAATTTGAATTTGGAAAATTTGGAAAAGAATATATTTTCATTTTAGGGTTTTCTTTCAAAGGCTTATGGGAAAAAAATTGGTTGCAAAAGAAAAGGGGGCTTTTGGATTTTTTTATTTTTGGGAATGGATTTTTGTTTTGATTTTGGTGGAGAGGCTTGGAGGAGGCTAAGATTGTGGAGTTGAAAGAGTGCTTGAAAAATCTCCATTGTTGAAGCTTGCAAATTTTGGAGAAAACACAAGGTTCCATCATTTCTCCCTTCATCTTCTTGCTCATTTTGAATGATTGAAAATATAGTTTCAGATTCAATGGAAATTCATAGAAAAGCTCTTAAATATGCTAAATGGTAGATAGATTTGGAAATTGAAACCAAACAAGAAATTTATACCAAGTTATTGAAAGAAAATCAAAGAAAACTCAATGTTAGAACTAGATTTTGAAAACCCATTTTGTTGTTTTGAAATAAGTTCTATTCTTGAAATGGGTTTGGATTATTTTTACAAATTGAGTATGAAATCAAAATCTGGGTATATATATTTGTGAATATAACCATATATATCAATACATGGATATACCCACAAATATATATACAAATATATTTGTTATATTTAAAATTTTGGATTTTGGGTAAAACCCAGGAGAATGCTCTAGTTTTTCGCCATATTCAGTGGTTGGTAAATAAATAATATAAATTTTATTTTGTTGGTTGTGGGGTGGGAGGTCAAACCCCATTGCCACCATGCAGGCTGCGACCAAGGGCCACGGACTGTGTGAGGAACACATAGACCGCAGCCGAAGGGCCACTGGCTGTGTGAACCCCACACAGACCGCGATTGAACATACCGTGGGCTGTGTGAAGCCCACACAGACCATGGCCGTAAGGCCACGAACTGTGTGAAGCCCACATAGGCCACGACTGGAATGGCCACGGACTGTGTGGAGCTCACACAGGCCGCGAGGCCAGTTAGGGAATCGTGGGAGTTCCACGAATACCCCAGTTTTCATGTTATTGTATTTTATTTTATTTGTAACTTTTGGATATTTATTATTTAATAATGTATTAATATTAATATATATAATAATATATGATATATATTCTATATAATATTAATATAATATTTAAATAATACTTATTTAAATAATAATTAAATTAAATATTTAAATATATATGCATATTATATATACACGTATAATTTTATATGTGTGGTTTTAAAAATATTTTGTATGTTCAATTTAAATCGTTATGGGAAATTGTGATTTAAAAATGAGTATATTTACGTCATGATTTGTTTACATTTAAATTATATGTTTGTTCGAAACATTATATTGTATATGATTAAGGTATTTTAGTAGAAAGAGTATTTTTAATTAATGGCTTTAAGATGAGATAAGTATAACGGATTAAAAATAAATGTTTAATCTATATTAAATGTTTTGTTCTGGAATTAATGGAAAACTTAGATTAAGTAAATTGTTTAAATGTTAGGTGAATGATTTTATTATTTAAGTGTTGTGATTATGGTTATTGTTGAGAAATTTGAATAATGGATTTATTTATAAGATCAATTTTTTTCTTAATCATCAAGTATGATAGGGAAAATCGAATTTAACTATTGATTTTTAAAATTCTTCACGTGATTGATTGACCTTTAATTATGTGCAATAATGGTATTTATTTAAATTGATTTCATGCAATGTGTCATCGCGTGGCTTGGATTTAAGAAATCCTAATATTATCCTATTTAATTGCTTACAATGTTTTCTAGTGGTGTTTTCGTTTATTCTTGGTATGGGCAATATTGTTTGTTTGTGGATGTACCTTGGTTGTTCTGAGTTTTGTACCTTGAGGCTAGGGACTCTTTGATTTCCTTTTTTTAATTTGTATTGGTCTTGTTGATCATGTAAGTCTTCCAGTAGTGTTTTCTTGAGATGATGTTATGTCTCTTATGATTTGCTTTGTCTATCTTGGATTGTGTGTGAGTTAAACTTAAGTGGATACCCGATTCTTGAATGGGTTGTGTGACCTTGTGATTTGTGGTTCAGTCAAGTTATCAGTTCATTATGTGGGTCTCATTCTGTTAGCCAACCTAGTGTTAGCCTTGGGTAGTGCACACTTTGGTTTCAGTTTTGGGCATCTGTAGTGATGTGTTACCTGTTGAAGTGTTTGATTATTTGTGATAAGTGTTAGTGCATTGTCTACCCTTGGCATGGGGTTGAGTTATGTGTTGTCGATAGGGGAGTGGCTTTCAACAAGCGTCGGGCCCAAAGTGGTTCCAGGATAACTCGTGTGAGAGTCAGTTAATTAAGTGAAAGTTAAACTAACTTATACTAGGGATAGAGTAGCTTTGAACATTAATAAGATAATTTAGCCTCGCTCATTGGCTCAAGGGCTTGTACAAGACTTGAGATGAGTCAGGAAGGCCTGGAATGGCAAGATTGTTATCTTGTCTTTTCGAGAGATAATCGATTCTGCTCTGGTGTGCATGTGGGGCCGGGAGTCGATTGAGGTTTCCAGGATATCCCTAGAGGGGGGCTAGGACCTAGGAAGACTTGCCAGGAGATCCCATGCAACCTTTGTGATGACACTCCTCCTATGATAGCAGTCGGTATAGTGTTGTACCGTTGGTTTATTTTGTACAGTGATTGTACTCGATTTTGTACTCTAGAAGCATTGTAACCATTGTCTTAAGTGATGTGGGTTTTATCCTTGATTCAGTTCTGTTTATGTGTTAGCCTGTGTCTAGTGGTAGATGGTCTTGTCTAGGAAATCCTTGTTACTATCTCCTAGCATGGGGGGTGAGCCTTTTGGTTTCACTTGGTTGGGTGGAACATCCACCTTCCTCTGTTGGTTTTTTCTCTTGCTCGTGTGGATGAGACTTTCATGTTGGAGAGCTCGTTGGATCCAGATGCTACTCTAGCTTCATTCTTTTCTATTGATCTTTATTCTTTTACCCCTCATTTGTTATCGAGGTGGAATTTGTAAATTGTAATCTTGATTATTGGATTTACCTCATTCAGGGAATGAGTGTTGTAATCATATTGTTTAAATGTTGTTAATTGGAATCTTGAGGTATTTATTATCCTTGTTGTAATTTACCTTGTATGGGATGTATGTAATCTTAATTTTGTAAGTGATTAATGTTTTGATTTCAATTGATGTTAATTGTTGTTTAGGTTTTAAAGTAATCTTTGCCTCGTGGCCTTAGAGGTTGTTGGCAATGTGTATTCATCTTACATGTTATTTGTACTTAAGCAAAAAAAAAATTGGTATGTTTAAGTAGGGAATTGCAACTTCCTCTAGGGTTGCGTGGTAGGGCATTACATTGTGCAAGTGTACGTGTCTAGATCTAGTGCCTCAACTGCATCTCCCATCGCCGATAGGAGCCTTAGTGCAAAGTTTGAATTGGTGATGCATGATGGAGGGTTGAATGTGACCAAAGGTTAGGCCACAAAATGAGGGGCTAAAGGGTATGTGCATGATCATCTATAGAAAATTAAATGCAGTTTCTAAACTACTAGGTTTGTTTTAAAAAAACAAAATCTATTAGGTGAAAATTTGAAATTTCAATGCAGTGGTACTTAAATTTTAGGGAAAAAATAAGAAGTGTCTGTCTAACCACACTAACCACAATAAAATGATAATATTTTTTATAATATTTTAGATATAAGTAGAGAACTCATGCCCTGATGTGATACATATTTTTTTGTAATTTTTTTCCAAGTAAATAATTAATTATGAATTTTTTATTTCAAATTTCTAAAAATATAAAAATCGTATGTCTGACCACCTTAACTTGGTCAAAATTCATGAAATTCAATTTTTCTTTTTTTAATCCTATAGTATGTGAAGCATAGAATGTGATGCATGTTTTGGATTAAAAAAATGTTACCGTTTCAGAGCTATAGATGTTTTTCAATCAGCCTATCAATCAGTACTTTAGTCGTAATTTGAATAGAAAATGAATAATAATTACTTATTAAATTCAAATTAAAGAAAAAATTATATCAGTCGAAATCTAAGAATATCCTTTAAAAATCCTTTTCGTTTCATCAATTTGGGGTAAAAAAATAGTCTCTAGCCATATACCCATCATATTGCAACTTTTTGGCCCATCATGATCATGCACATACCCTAAAGATCATTGAAGGGATGTTTACATCGATGATGGAACTGAGTGAAGATAAAGTAAATTAGTGACAAGCAATGACTACTATGTGGAACGAGCAATGTGGCAGGATCTTGAGGTTTTAAGCATAAAGTAAAAAGGAAAGCAGCAAATGGACTGAGGAACCATTGATGAAGTTTTAAAATAGGATGATCTAATGGACTAAAAATCATCGCATCAATAATTTCATCACTAATTACACCCTAAAATTGGGGAAGATCAACGATGAGGTAGTGAAACATATAAGGAAAGTTTCCCTCTAAGAGGACTAATTTTGTGTACTTTGTGGATATTAATGAAAGCAAAAATTAGGTTGGTAATACATGCTAATTGACAAATCACGACACTTGAGCTGGCATCACTATTTTCTATGAACAAGTTACTAAAAGCATAAAAAGAAAGGCTCAAATTACCATGTATAAATTTTTAAATACTTTAAATTCAATGGCTTAGATTCAAAACTGAGCTGTTAAGTTATCAACTTGCTCACATGAAGAATTTTGAGATCATTAATACTACATGCTTCAAATTTCCTATTTAATATAGATTTCCTACTATTCTTTTTCAACAAGATTCAGTCTGTAGTAAATGAGAGGTGTGGGTTAGTAAGGAAGTGTGTGAGTATTAAATTCTTCGGAGTAGGATTCTTGTCCTAGTTGATTAGGTTTGCCATGGTGGTTCGAGAGTTTGAGAAGCTAAGTTTTTTTGAGTCTGAGGAAGATGCCCTTGAGGATGAAAGTGGAATGCAAGGAGCTCTTGATATGCCAAAAGGTCGAATAAGACTCAGGAAATTCAAGGAGTATAGTAACAAGGAGAATTACCATCCACAGGACCAGATAGTTTCAGAAGAATTAGTCAAATATAGAGAGAAGAGGATGGTGGAATATGAAAGGAAGGCATGGAGAGAGAGGGTGAAAACTATAAAGCTGATCTGAAAGGATGTAATTCTCCATGTGAGGTTTCTAATAACCCTTCAGATACTAAGGGTGACACTGATCAAGAAGGTGATTATTATCCACTCTCCCTAGTACTATCAAGGAATTTTCACAAGGAGGTGGTGACAGTTTCTCCAATCCCACCATGAGCAAAACATGGGTGAGTATCCTCTAAGGTTGATGACTCAGAGTGATGATTGCACTTTTTTTTTTTGATGATGAAACCATGCCCTTTCTATTAGGATTATTGAATTCAACACTCATCTGATTTCTTGTTTATAGTGTTGAGGTGGAATATTTTTTAGGCTGGTGTGTAGGAGAAGTGCCAGACTAGTTAACATTGGCAGTGTGTATATTGTTTCCATACAATATACAAGTTTGTATTGGAGCTGCTATTAGAGAATTTTCTTTGGTAAACAAGGATGAGGATTCAACACAGTTGCAGCAAAATTTTACTTTTGAGGAGTTGGTGTGTCTTCATTCAAGGAATATGGAATGTGGTCTTTTACTCTTCCATTTTCATTAGATGATTGCATGTAACAAACTATGAATATCTCAAATTTTGGTGCAAATGAAACAAAATATAAATGTAATTAATCCTGGTGCTTTTTGCTCCCTTGTTCTATAAAAGGGATTTCAAGGATTATTATAAGGGTTGGATTCTAAAGTCTCAATAGGGTTTTAGGTGAAAGCTAAGTTCAAAAAAGGAACTTTGAATAAAATACTGGAAATAGGTCACTAGTTTGTCTTGGATGTGAAATCTTGTATGTAGTGATCTTAAATAAGTTTTATAGAAATTATTGATATCAGAACAAATATTAGTCTAGAAGTAGATACTGTCCTATGTATGTTCCTTACAAGTTATGAATGATAAATACTAATGGTGTTATCATTTGTCTTCAAATATTTCATTTGAATGTATTACTCTATTTTCAGCTTTAATTCAAGGGGTTAATTAAAATGCTTGAATAGGGTTATAAACTTTGTAAGAAAGTGCTTAGGATTCACAAGTAAATGTTTAAAGCACAGTGAGTTTTCATAAATGAAAAGAAATATGAAAATAGTCTTCCTATTTACAAATTAAGTAATTTGTAAATTAATAATCCTTATATACTTGACTCTATTGCTCTAATTGATGAGACACTGGTCATTTTCTTAGAAAATCTTACATAAAATGAACTGATAGTGTTCTTGGCCCTAGACTTAAGATAAGACATTAGTCAATTTAAAATCTTTCGAAGGATAGTATAGGTGGGATTATCCCCAATTCCTAGAAAATAGCTAGTCAGTCACTTGAAAATCTGCCATATTATCAGTGAGATGAATTTTATTTGCAATAAGTAGGAATCAATCTGTGTATAAATGTGTTACTAATCGAATATACTTCCCGAAAACACAATTGGGATCATCCTCCTAGGTTTCACTGAGCCTGAAGTGAAGGATTACAGACCATAAAATCCTATGCTCGTTGTGTTGGCCACTATCCTAGCATTTCTTCATCATAGGAGTTGGCTATTTTTTAGAGAATTGCTTGGTTTTGCTAGAAAAATCACCAATAGAAATGGCGACTAAAATGGGGATACTTTGAATCTCCAATTGTAGACTATCAAAGTCAGAATTTTGGTGAATCTGAACATTTGATTCACATATTGAGAAGTTGTTAGACCTAGAAGTGGTTGTGTTGCAGCAACATTAAATAAATTTATGTGTGATTCTACTATGGGAGAAGACCCAAAAGGAAATTCATCTTTGAAATAGCTTCATACTACTTTAAGTTCAATCCTCTATGAAGAGGGGTGGAGACTCTATCCAACGAACCTAATGAAGATAGAATAATGTTTCATATTTGTAAAGATTTCCAAAGAATAATTTACAGCAATTGCTACACATCCAGGTATTCTCCATATTTTTTTTTTCAAGAAATATTAATCTGTATACATGAAACCATATTTGTAAGACTTAAAAAATTGATTCCCTATTGAGTGATTAAGCACTAAGGAAGGGAATAGTAGTGATAGGCTTGCATACTTCTATATTACTAGATTGTAGTATCTATTATGAAGTGATGTATCCAATGTTTTTGAAGAAACACATGTAGAAGATCTTAAGCAAATTGAGATATAAATTTGTATTATAAAATATTAAGATTATGTTAAAGAAGTTTAAGTTTCCCTGTGTAATTATATGGTATGAAAAGGCTTGTAGAGTTGTAAGAAAAGGTGCATCAATATATGTATCCTTATATGGTTCCTAGTGCAACCATGGTTTGTAATCAACCCCTATCATGTAATAAAAGAATTTTCAACATTAAAAGATAAATGACCATAAATTTTGACAGAATTTGTGGTTACTCAAATGTTATCCCACCTGACATCAGAAATGAGCTACCAAATTTTTGTGGTACAAAGTGTGAATCAACTAGTAAGCATTTGCAGCAATTCAACAATTTAATGGATGACTTTGAAGTAGATCATGAGGATGTGATCATGAGGCTATTTTTCCAGTCTCTAAAAGGAGATTCAAGAGATTGGTTCTCTGATTTACTAGCATGCTCTATCTACTCTTGGGAGGAATTCAAAGTAGTGTTCATAGAGCATCTTGGTGAAAAAATTAGTCTTGGTTATATGCTTAATAAATTTATGAACATTAAGAAAAAGGAGGACGAGCTAGTCCCAACATTTAACTGGAGATTTGCTAAAACATTAAGGGATTTTCATAAGTTCTTGAGACTAAGTGATGCAGTGTGTTTGGTTGTTTATTTGGGATCTTTTGATAATAAGATGAGTTATCTACTAAGAGATAAGGATCTTGAAACCTTGCATCAAGCATATGGGATAGCCATAAACATTGAAAACAACCTAAATTATGGAATTCTTAAGGGTCATTTGAATACAAGTGTTTGTTGTTGTAAGACACCAAATGTTGATAAAAGGTGTAAATCAGAAGTTAAAAATGAATATAAGAGCACTTACACCCCAATTTTTTTAGCTTATACATCATTTCATAATGTCGATCACACTAGCCCTGTTATGAACTATGATGAGATGTATACACTTGTGGATTGCATTTATGAAGTTTGAAATGCATTACATATCACATCTAATAAAGAGATGCAAACAATTTCAGATATTTGGCATATCACACCCTGTGCTAAAACTGTTAGCTATGATGAGGTCACAAAGAAGGTTCATTTGAAGTCTTCTGGTTCAAAGGAATCTAATAACTTTTTTGATGATAAGAGTATTGATGAGATAAGTATACTCTCAGATGATAAGGTTATTCATTTAGATGAGAATTTGAGTAATAGGATGCCATCATTTTTCAGTGATAGTGCCATAGAGCTTGAGGAAGTTTTTGACCATGATATCTTAGATTGTGTGGACATGACAAAAATTTCAAATATGTGTGCTGAAAAATTAGAGGATCAAATGAAGAATGGCATTGGCTACTATGAGTTCAAGGCCAATTGTGATTATCCCTATGAGGAGGACATTCACTGTGGAGTTTTAGAGTATGATGATATGGAAGATTTAAATCTTTATGTTGAAGAGATTGAGGCTTATATGAAAACAACAAATGTAAAGGAAAACCCCTTATTTGATGAGCCTCCACCTTCACCAGAGATGAGAAATAATGATCCTTATTGGTGTAGGGATAATCCACTCTTTGTTGAGGATTCTGATGATGCATCTGAAGTAGAGTTAGAATGTGGCCTTAAGGAAATAAATCAACACATTGATTAGATCTTTGAGGGTATTGCTTATGAATGTTTTACATTTAATACAAATGTTGCTGACAAGGTTGAGTATCATAATGCCAACTACTTAGAAGAGTATGAACATTTTTAGTTCTTAGTTCAACATGACAATGAAATGAATAACAAGGAATTTTATTTACAATATGAACATGTTTTATGCTATAGAAATAATACATATGTGTCATGTGATAATGAAATTATTCAATTTATGCCTGATTATACAACATAAATGACATGGATTACATTGGAAATGCTATGCTCATAAAATATGTCAGAGATGTTAATAACAATGATTGTAATTAGGAAGACTCTCACTTGTTCAGAAGAGGCCAAACATTTCTTTTTGTAGGAATGAAATTACTCTTACTTTAGTGGTACGACAATGACAAGTGTGGATGGAAAGACATTCGTTCTTTTAAGAGGCTAGTTTTTGACATAAACATGACCTTACCTAAGGTTTATGTGGCCTGGTGCCACCAATCAAGAAAATAAAGCCTGGTTAAACTAAAGGGTGCAAGGTATGTGCAGGATCATGATGGGCCAAAAAGTGGCAATATGATGGGTATATGGCTGACGACTATTTTTTTACCCAAAATTGATGAAATGAAAAGGGTTTTTAAAGGAGATTCTCAGCTTTCCACTGATATAAATTATGCTTACTTTGAATTTAATAAGTAATTATTATTCATTTTCTATTCAAATTATGACTAAAGTCTTGATTGATAGGTTGATTGAAAAACATCTATAGCTTTCAAATGGTATCACATTTTTTGAATCCAAAACATGTGTCACATTCAGTGCTTTGCATACTATAGGATTAAAAAAAGAAAAATTGAATTTCATGAATTTTTGACCAAGTTAAGGTGGTCAGACATACGAGTCTTTTATATTTTTTAAAAGTTGTAATAAAAATATCATAATTAATTATTTACTTGGAAAAAACTTATAAAAAAATATGCATCACATCCGAGCATGAGTCATCTACCTATATCTAAAATCTTATAAAAAAATATTATCATTTTATTGTGGTTAGGGTGGTCCAACACACACCTACTTCTTATTTTTTCCCTAAAATTTAAATACTACTGCATTGAAATTTCAAATTTTCACCAAATAGATTTTTATTTATTTTTAAACAAACCTAGTAGTTTAGAAACTACATTCAATTTTCTACAGATTCTATTCTTACATATTTTTGAAATAATATAGATAACTTATTCAAATTTTACGTCAAGTTTCCTAACTCTAATTTTTATGAATTTTTTGCCACTTCAGGGCCAATTTTTTCCATGATGATCTTGTACATACCCTGCATACTACAATTTGCAGTTGTAGGAAAATTTTCATGTTGGTTGGGTGGAGAATGGATCTCCATTTTTAGGTCCTTTTGGCCCATGTAAATCTTGTACATATGTTTTTTCTTTTAAGGTATCAACTCGCTCACGTGAAGAATTATGAGATCATTAATTCTGGATGCTTCAAATTGCCTATTTAATATATATTGTTTGTTATTCTTTTCCATCAAGATTTAGTCTATAGTAAATGAGAGGCATGGGTTAGTAAGGAAGTGTGTGGGTGCAAAATTTTCCACAACAGGATTGTCCTTGTTGATTAAGTTAGCCATGGTGGTTCGAGAGTCTGAGAAGCTGAGTTTGTTTGAGTCTAAGGAAGATGCTATTGAGGATGAAATTGGAATTCAAGGAGCTCCTCATACACCAAAAGGTAGAATAGGACTCGAGAAATTCAAGGAGTATAGTAACAAGGAGAATTACCATCCATAGGACCAGATAGTTTTAGAAGAATTAGTCAAACACAGATAGAAGAGGATGGTGGAATATGAAAAGAAGGCAAGGAGAGAGAGTGAGCACTGTAAAGCTTATCCAAAAGGATGTAATTCTCCATGTGAAGTTTCTAATAACCCTTCAGACAATGAGGGTGACATTGATCTAGAGGGTGATTATTATCCCCTCTCTCGGGTACTATCAAGGAATTCTGACAAGGAGGTGGTGACAATTTCGCCAGTCCAACCAAGAGAAAAACATGGGAAAGTATCCTCTGAGGTTGATGACTCTGAGTGATGACTGCACCCATTTTTTTTTATGACACCATGCCCTTTTTGTTAGGATTATCGAATTCAACACTTGTGTGATTTTTGTTTCTAGTGCTAAGGTGGAATATTTTCAAGCTAGTGTGTAGGAAAAGTGCCAGACTAGTTAACCTTGGTGGCGTGTATGTTGTTTCCAGACAATCTAAAAGTTTGTGCTAGAGCTGCTATTGGAGAATCTTCTTTGGTCAACAAGGATGAGGATTCAACATGGTTGCAACAAGCTCTGCCTTTTGAGGAGCTGGCTTGTGTTAGGCCTCTTCTAAGCAAGTGAGAGTCTGCCTGATTACAATCATTGTTATTAACATCTCTTACAACCTTTATGAGCATAACAATATGAGTGTAATAGGAAATTTGAAGCATTTACACTTAAGCTAGCATCACTATTTTGTATGAGAAACTTGCTAAAAGCATAAAAAATGAGGCTCAGATTACCATGGATGAAGTTTTAAATGCTTTAAAATCAACGGATTAGATTCAAAACCAAGCTATTAAATTATCAACTCACTCGCGTGAAGAATTTTGAGATCGTTAATTCTACATGCTTCAAATTTACTATTTAGTACAAAGTGTCTGTTATTCTTTTTCATCAAGATTTAGTCTGCAGTAAATGAGAGGTGTGGGTTAGTAAGGAAGTGTGTGAGTATAAAATTTTCCACAATAGGCTTGTCCTAGTTGATTAGGTCTTCCATAGTGTTTCTAGAGTCTGAGAAGCTGAGTTTGTTTGAATCTGAAGAAGATTCTATTGAGGATGAAAGTGGACCACAAGGAACTCCTGATATGCCAAAAGGGAGAATAGGACTAGGGAAATTCAAGGAGTATAGTAACAAGGAGAATTACTGTCCACGGGACCAGATAGTTTCAGAAGAATTAGTCAAACTCAGAGAGAAGAGGATGGTGGAATATGAAAAGAAGGAAAGGAGAGAGAGTGAGCACTATAAAGCTTATCTGAAAGGATGTAATTCTCCATGTGAGGTTTCTAGTAACCCTTTAGACAGTGAGGGTGACACTCATCCAGAGGTGATTATTATCCCCTCTCCCTAGTACTATCAAGGAATTCTAACAATGCGGAAGTGACAGTTTCTTTAGTCCCACTAATATTGATCTTGTCTTCAATTCTTTTAACTCCATTGTTCTTCATTGCTTTGCTTAGGATTATATTATGCTTTATAACGCTAACCTAGTAATTTTCCCTAGGTTACAACAATATGATAAGGAAAGTGATGATGATCCTAGGATCAAGGAATGTGATGAATTCCTTGCAAATGATAAGTTTGTGTAATCCAAAGAATTTTAGGAATTTATGGTTCAGCAGAGGATTAAAGAGATAAAGGAAAGGCTTGAACTAACTTAGGCTAGTGTTGAACCTTCTCGAAAGGAACAAGCTGAGAAAGCAGAGGAAGAAGAGATTAAAGCTGAAATTGCATCTATTACTCCCACTAAGGTTAGGAAAATTGTCACAGATAGTGGAATCATGTTGTTACCTTAGGATGCACTATCACCTCGCCTATAGCATATGATGCAGTAAGAAGAGACCCTCGGGCTTCAATATCTAAGGAGAAATTTGAGGATAAGGTGTTTAGATCTGGATATAGTCCAAATTTGCACACTCTCACAATTTGGTCTATGGCACCTAATACTAGAAAGCATGAGGTTGATAGCTCTATTCAAGAGGCTATAGGTTCCTTGGTGGTCAAAAAGGCCACAGATATATAACTCCTATCAAAGATGCTAAATTAACTGCTCACGTTGTAATGCTGAGTGTGGACACCACACAAATTTCTCAAAAAAAGTATGATTCTCTAGCGAAGGAATACAATAAGGACTTGTATGAGATAAACAAGCTAAGAGCCACTATTCAGGTTAGTTAGGTAGTAAGGACACTATCCCTTCCATACTCTTCTTCCTCAGACTTGTCCACACAGGATAGAGAAACCTTGGTCTTGAGAATTAAAGATTTGAATGATTAGCTGAGTACTAAAAAGGAAAATGTCAAGAAGGATAAACTTGAAACTGTTAAGGTGGAAAATGAGATCTTTGAGGATGTATTGAAGCATAGGGTGACCAAGTTGGTCAACAAGGCTCATGAAATTTGGGCTACCTATAAGAGTATTCATGAAGCAAACAAAAAGTATTTGTAGGTACAAGAAGCCTTCAAGAATGAATGGAGTAACTGGAGTACTAGGGTGGGTAATTTAAGAGAAATGATGCCTAGAATGAAGGAGGATCTTGAGGCACCTACTAGCATCCCCAAAATCTTGCAAAATATTGAATCGGTTAATGAGATAAAAAGATCTCATGGAAACCTAGGTGTACAGCTCCAAAGTAGGATGAAGTTATTTAAAGATATGGAGAAACATGGTATGTGTCAGGTATTGATCCCTAAAGGTGAGTTGCATCCATTTGAAACCTTGAAGAAGGATCTAGGAGGAATTCTTGTAACAGCTATGATGGCATTGACTATCACTGAGTACATCCTGCTGAATTCAAATATTGATACAATGGTGGAGATTGAAACAAAGATGGACATTTTTGTTAAAGAGGCGAGGGCCTTAACTAGCACTAGATACTCTTAAAACAATACTAAGGTGCAAAGTTTATTAAATGTGAAGTGGCCAACTGAAGAAGTGTATAACTCCTAGTTAGAAAAGTACACTAAATGAATTGGTGTTGGGATAAATAATGGATATGAGAAAAACAATACATAGCCTAAATGTAGTGCATATTTGGCTTTGGAGAAAACATTGTAATACATTGTTCTTTCCTCAACTTAGAATGGGTGGCATAAAGTGTTGATGTGGATAAGTCAATTTTGTCTTTTATTTTCTTTTCATGTTTTGAAATTTTGCTAAATGGATTTCTCATGGGGGGACACTTTTTAAGCATGTGGGGATTATTTTGAAGTTGTTATAACAAACTGATTGTGCCTTTTTGAAGTGGGACCTAATCTCTACAATGAGTGAGGGTTAATTTTTCCTCATGTTTATTTTCATCGCCTGAAGGGTTGAGTATAACTAAAAAGGAATATTTGTTACAGCGGTCCAATGAGGATTCGACATGTGTGCTTCTTGGCCTGACGCTTGTTTTTCTCTTTCATCTCTATAAGAAAGAATTAAGGGCCAGAAGCACTGGCTCATTGAAAATTGAATTGAAACAGTGAATTGTAATAGGAATACAGAGCATTTTTTTGTGTTTTGTCTTAAGTTCAGAGTCTATTGTCATGTATTTAATTTTGATATAAGTATAGAAAATACAATACAGATTGATACTAATTTCATGGCTGTTATCTCTCCTTGTGCTCATTTTATGAGTTATGAATGAAAGAAATCAAGGATTCTTTTGTTTGTCTCTGTTGTCTCTTAATGTATGTTTAATTTCATTCCTATTTATTCATTCAATGAATTAATATAAATGCTTGGGTGAGATTTTTAACTTATAAAAATTGGGTGCTAGGATAGTTGTAAGCAATAATAATCATGAATTCATGTTATAAGTAAATGCTATAATGCAATGTTTTTTAAGACCATATGTGTTATTATTTAGTTTTTATTTTTTTCATATAGGTTGATATTTACTCTATGCTTGGAATAAGACACTGGTTCATGCAAATTATTCATAGCTCATTTTTTTGGTTGATTCATTAGCTAATCACTTTCAATATTACAAACTTTCAAATGGACACCAATGTAGTTGTTTTGTGTTGAGTTTTATCTTCTCATGCTCCAAGTATAAGACATTGATAAATGAGTTGCCAACTTATTTGATGTATTATGTTGTTGAGTATATTTATGAGAAGTATCTGTTGTTGACAATGTATTTAATTAAAGTCATGTGACTTCCTGAGTATACATTGTGGGATTACCCTCTCTGGTTTCACAGAGCCCAAAGTGTAGGAGTAGAAATCTTGTCACTTTTACTTGTTTGTTGGCCAATCCCTTTGGAGTACCAAATATTGGACATGGAAAAGTTCATAGGTATTTCTAGAGATCAGTTTGGTTCTTAAAAATTAACAAATAGGCTCTTTATTTCTTGGACATTGGACAAGGAATTTCAGCTTCTTGAGTTTATAGGGCCTATGTTTCTTTCTTTATTGGGAAACTTATTGAGGTGGATGTGGAGGATATAAGATTACTAGATCATGCTCATGAGGCATTAATTGGTGTTTTGAAATATTCTTGTGAAAGGGAATACCTTTCCCACTAGTAGAGGTAATAGGGGGAGGAGTTACTTGATATCCTAGTCCCTTGGTATCTTCTGATGGTTGTTCTAGAAATTTATTGATTCCATGTTGACTAGTTATACCACATCCTTGTTTGCTTAAAATTTTGAAGCCTTGATGATAACTTTCTTCTAAGTGGATCAATTTTTTAGTAACGCAATGAGCATAGGATAGAAGAGTATCAATATTATCCTTATTAACAAGTTATTTTAATGATTGATTGCTGAGGCTTGCTTTATGTTTCAATTTCGAGATGCAAAATTATGAACATTCAAATGATGGGATGATAGGAGGTGTTGGTTGTTGCATGGATGGATAAAAGGATGCATTGTTTTCAAGGTTGCATATGGAATATTATATGAACTATTGCATGTTACCTTTATCTTTTCCTAAGATGTCCACCTCACAAGACATTCATTAGGAGGAAGATTCACGAATGTTATCAATTACATTAGGATAATCTCCAAATATACAAATTGAAACATCAACCAAGGATCTTAGGGTCATCCATATGGTACCAAATCACATATCCATAATGAAGTTTTATGCAAATTTCCACATTTGGTATGATAATTGATTGATTGTAAAATGCAAGAACCTAAAAAATGATATCTTTTGAATGAAAATTTTATGTTTGAGCCATGCACTTGTTTTGATAAATTAACTTGAATACAAGAAATTTCAGAAAACTATAATTCTAAAAACTAAAACTAAGATCTGCAAACTGCTAGAAATAGATAAAACATAGATAGATTTATGTTTAGAAATTTGGAAAATGACCTCTATAAGGATAGATTCACCCTAGGGTGAATGGGTCCTTGTACAAGGGTTTGAAAAATTAAGTTCATACTTTTTGATTTAATGTTTAAGGTTGTTGTTTCAAGTTGCAAATAGATTATTTCAGTTATAGAATTTTTTTATTTTTATGATTGAATGCAAATAAAATTCGAGGACAAGCAACAAGAAAAATGAAAAATTTCTAGGTACAATTTTTTTCAATTTTTTGGTGGAAATGATTGTAAAATAATAATATGCAAAATGCTATGTAAAATTAATGCAATATATATGCAAATTTTAAGATTTTTTGAGATTTTAAAGGATGAAAAATGCATTTTTATAACCAAAAATGTAATGAAAACTAATGAAATTTTGAAAAACCATAAATGAGATGCAATGAAAACTAATGCAAATCCTAGATCTAGGGTTTTTAAAGACAACCAAATTAGAAAGCTTATAGTGTAAGAATGTTGGGTTCACTAGAGTGAAATATCAAAAAAGGGAATAGGTGTGATGAGGTAGGTTCATCAAAATGAAATGATGATCTAGGACACCCTTACTTTTCCTAATTTCATTAGAAAAAGATATCTCCCAAGGATAAAATTGAATTTCAACTTGACGTGAGTAAACCATATTAGGAGGATCTATTGTTTTCTTATGATAGAAATGAATAAAATGCACTTTTGGGAGATAAAATTAAATGTCTTAATAAAATAAATAATGTGACCTAAAAATTGAATTGTATAGTATTATGATAGCAAAAAAAGAAACAATAACTTTCAAGAAATTCATAGAAGGGAAGAATGGTATGTACCTGGCTCCAAAAGTGGGTTTTGAACATTGTTGAAGGACAGATTCACCCTAGGGTGAATGGGTGTCTATACAAGGGTCCAAATATTGATTTCACAATCCTCAGATCCTGGATCTAGGCTTTTGATTTTTCCAAATTCCATTGTCAGAAATATGGAAATAAAATATGTAGGCGAGTTTGTGTGGCTTGAAATATTTGATGACAACTATGAAAAATTTACAAAATTTCTCTTTTGATCCAATTCGAATTCTTCTTCACTTGCAAATCTACACATATAAAGATGAAAGAAATATGTTTAGTTTTGGGTGAATATGGGTTTTCCTTTGTCAACCCCCAGTTTGGTAATTAAACCTTGATGATGAAATAATGATAAATGTGTTGGTTCTCTTTCCAGTGCACCTAAGGAATCTCTAAGGGATATAGCCAATTCCTATGCTCAAGACTCTTGAAATGACTTGAGAACAAACAAGATCTAGTCAATGACTGAGATCTTTTGTGCTTTAGGATCTATGGGGCCAAGGAGGGTGTTCCTACTATGTTCATTTGAAAATATTCTTTATAAAACACATCATTTTTATAGATTAATTTGAATGAAGAATAATTGTGCAACAATTACTACGAAATTGGCTTGTTTCTAATTAACTTGCTACCCATTAATCAAAAGGTATTCCTCATGGTAATTAACACAAACATGTATAAACATTAATGAATTTAAAATGAATTCGAATTCTGACTTTAGGTCGATCATTGGATGATTATTTGATCAACCCTTTAGGTGAATCATTAAGGAATAGACCAGTGCCTTATTATATTGGGAAATAGAGTCACATGTACAAGAACCTGTAACGTAGAAATGACTTAAAAATTTGGTAGGATGAACTACTCTCATAAAAACTTTGCATTATGGATTTCACTTTGTCTGATACGTAACTACTTCCAAATCCCTTGCGATTAATTGTAAATCTAAGACTCCATTTAAGCATTTAATTGATTACTTGAATCAAAGCAGAAATAAAGACATACATTTGAATAGATGTTCAAAGAAGAATGAAAATATCATTAAAATTCCATTCCAAATTCACTCAAATTCACATAAGGAGAGAAAATATATTAGAATTATACATTCATTCATCTTTATCAGTCATATCTGCATAAGAATTTAAGATAATTTGCACATACACTGTGTTCTTCCAAAAGCTCAAAATTGACTATCTATTCTATTCCTATTGTTCTACCCATGTACACTTGACTCAAAACCTAACCAAAATTTTTGTCCTAATCGCAAATGACCCCTAAACTCCCTTTTATAGAATAAGGGAGCCACAAGCTTCAGGCTCAAATGCAATTTCAAATATGACGTTTTCATTTCATCTTACATTTCAAAATTCCCCATGTGTTGAATCCATGAGAACATGGTGCAAGTGGGGAAAACAAAAATTGTAATTTCTATCAGAAAGGAGAAACAAAAGTGCTACAAAAATCCCCTTTCTCACCATTCACACCGAAACAAACTAGGCATCAATATCACCACGAGGGCACATAGTCAACATCCAACACCAAAATGTGCCACACATGCAAAAATAAAGCCACCACCACATCAACCATTATAACCACCAAAAATTTCATCACCTTTCATAGGCCAGATGACCTTTTATCATTTGCACACCAAACCCTATACACACAACCACTTTGAGAAGTGGCAAGGATTGGGGATGAAACCTCAACCCCTTCCTCAACCTTGTCATCCTTCATCATAGATTCTCTTCTACTTCGAGTCTTGGAAGCCAAAGGTGGGACAAATAATACCTTCTCACTAGGGGCCGGATTTTGGCCCAAGGTTACGAGCTATCGGTGATAGTCAGAGTTGGTCTCTGTCTCACTATCCCACGGGCTTCTTGTGAGGTCAATGGGTAAATTCTAGTGTCTGAAGGAGCCACACCCATACCTTACCTTTCTTCCTACTCCAACAGTGGACTGCACTGGATTCTAGCCTTTGTCGCCAGCCTTCTTCGTAGCTACATTCTAAAATTGCTACCTTTGACTGCACCTTGGGGGTGCAAGTACAGGCTTGCCAACAAGAACGTTGACCTCCATAGTTGAGGAAACTTTTGGTACACTAGCACCAGGCTTTTGAGAACTCAAGTGAATAGTCCTCCTCACTAGTTCACTCATTTTCCTTGTCTAAAAATTGATTAACCTCACCTTGTCTTAATCAAGAAAACTTCTAACTACTAAGTGTGAATGACACAAATAGAAACCAATCCTTCTTTATTTATCATGTGAAGTGATGTCTCCCACAATAAATGTTAAGCAAAACACATGTGTAATTCAAGTAGCTTGTTGGCACATGTACTGTCACCATTTAATTCCCGGTTGCATGGAAATCCATAGATCACATTTCATGATTACCAACATTTTTGTTTCCATATGAATTGAGATCAACTCAATCACTCCTACAAAAGTCTGGCCATTAATGCATGATGGTAATAGAGTAAAATGTCTATCATGTGTCATTCACCAACTTTGAATATTACCTGTTGATCTCCTGAAGAGATGGAAAATCAAATAGTTTTCCCCAGGCTAACTAGGTTTGAAATCTAGTGAAGCATTGTTGACTTGTCTTCGACCAATAACATTAATCCATCTTAGACACAAAATTCCTTGTTAGCAGATCCCATGCATCTTGTGAACTGAAAGGTTCGAGCCATATGTCACAATCTTATTGACCCTGTGGCTTTTAACAAGCATCCATCTCCCCCCGCGAGCCAGCAAGGAACATTGGAGATTCACCCTTTCTTTTGATCTCAACTATCAGTCTAGAACCATGAGTCACGAGCTCAATAGTGGAGGTTGGGCCCCAAACCCGTATGGGACACATGTCCATTTTTCTCCAGCCTCATTGCTTTTAATCTACTGACACTTACCACCTGTGAGCTGGCAGGGTACAACTAAGATCTCATCTCAGATCTTTGAATCTCTAAACCTGCACTTTAGACAATGTTAGCATTTACTGGAAAAGACTTGGTTTAGCCGACATCGATATGACCCCTTGAGGATAGATGGCTTAGGCTTAAGTCATCAGGAAAAAAAAAATCTAACTTAGGAAAAAGCTCAAGTCGGTGGAATAATTGGTGACCGGTGCTTCGAGCTTGAGGGGCCGGTGAACCAACATAAAACTGTGGCTTAAAAGGTTACTTAAGGGATCAGTGACTGACGGGGTAGGCAACTTGCAATTATAATGTTTGCATGTCTTTGTAAATAAAACCCTACTCATTCATGGGGACAAGGGTTTAAAAGGAGACTAAGCCCATGGGACAAAGAGAAAATCCCTCAGAATTTTAGAAGCTCCATCAGTGGCTCATGCTCATGGATGCATACCCCTAGTGGGTATGACGAGGACATAATCTTTGGTTGAAGCAGACTAGGATAGAAGACCAAAACCAAGGAACTCACCCATACTAGGAATGCAAACCCAACAGGAAGCAAACAAACCAGAACAACATATGCATAGTACTTAAAAAATATACATTGTGAATTACTTCCACAAGATGGAGGCCCCAGCACCCCAAAATTTTAGGGTAAATTCTTCCCTCTATCAAATGTTGTGGGTTGTTTATCCTACACTGAATTCATATGAGCATTGTGCAGTCCCAAGTTATCAACACTATCATGATCAACACTTCCTATAATACTTGAAGTAACACTACCACATTTTTCCCTCTCCATTACAAGCTCATCGAACTTAATAGGAAAAAGGAATCGCTCATATTCTACATTGTCATGAAGTATATAATCATATTCTACTTGCTCATCAAACTTGAAAAACTCATATACACTCTCGCTCAAACTAGGCCAATGCTTGGTGAGTTCAGGAAAGAAAACATGACCAGGTCTATTGTCAACATGCTTGCCACAAGTGTTAACCCCATGAGGTGAAAGAAATTCCATAATCAAATCCATCAGATAAGGGGTATCTGCAAAGAACTCCGCTGCAGCTTCATACTGACCTGTACTATTGTCATGGTTATCTATAATCTTGGATTGTTACTCACATGGGTGAAAGAGTGCTACAGTATTGGCATACTCTGCAAAATCATCCAGTGA
This sequence comes from Sequoia sempervirens, assembly GCA_007258455.2. NCBI lineage: Eukaryota > Viridiplantae > Streptophyta > Pinopsida > Cupressales > Cupressaceae > Sequoia > Sequoia sempervirens. The sequence continues at coordinate 31,827,211 of VDFB02105785.1, read as the reverse complement.
TTCTCTCTTCTCATCATAGGTCAGTGTTGTTGGAATATCCATGCAATCAAGTTGGACATGAATAACTAACACTTCAATATTCTTTTCAAGTGCACAATTCTCCACCATGGGAAGGACAATGCAATCATTTGCATCCTTTTGGATATCCATACTACTTCTAGAGTTGGCATCACATTTATGAGCTTCTTCAGTATGCAAGATGTTGTCACACTTAGGTTCTAAGGAATATGAAGCACACATGTCAAGTAACATTTGTTTAGTCATAGATTGATAGATATCTTTATTGATATCTACATCTCCATACCCTCCATGCAGTTGAAAATTTGGCAAGTCAAAAGTGATATCTTCATTGACAAAATGACCTATATCAACATCACTTTCATCTTTATACGGACCATCCACAATACATCCATTGGTAGTACTTGTCAGATAATCAATACATGTATCCTCAAATAGGGGATTGCTCCTACACCAATGGGGATTTTCATTTGCAACCTCACTATCCAAGTGATCTTCATCAAATAAAAGATTTTTCCATACATTAATTAGATGTATCTCATCATCTTTAAAATCAGGATGCCAACAATTCAAATCATCAGTGTACTCAAAATAAATGAAGTCATTTGAAGAACACGAAGAAGTAATCTCACTATACTCCTCATCATTCATGTCTACAACAATTGATCCACATTCATAAAATTCTTCACATGAGGAGAACTGTTCACTGCCTAGGAAACATATACCTTCAAGGCTATTAACATATCCCCTACTAGAAGCAAGGGATTCCATCTCCACTTCATATGAGGAATCATACTCGACTGTGCATTGCCCAACTTTGATCTCCTCATTTTGGTTCCTCATTTGTACCATATCATTGAGAACAAGTGTATTCCCTCAATTGGTTGGTGCATGACGGCTGCCAGCTGAATCAACTTGTGAGGTTTCACCTTGCTCTTCTCATGTTTTCTCGTAACTGATGACATCCCAAGGAAGGTAATTAGGCACCACCTCCTCAGTTTCATGTTTTGTCTCTACATCCTTGTCATTACTACATGAATCTGCTTCTAGGTTGCTAGTGAAGTGGCAACACTCAATATTCAATTGCTCTAACTCTGATGCTTCTCTTTGATCTAACAACCTTAGCCTTTGACCTCCTTCAACATGGGAACTATTTCCCATACTTTGAGAAATAGACAAGGGCATATGAACCTATTTTATGTTTTCTACAATATATATCCAATCTACTACTTGACCTAGACTGTGAGGCTTCTAGTCCTCAGACCATTGGCTAGATCCTGATATGTATGCTTCACAAAATAAATTGATGCAAGCTAGGTCATTAGGCCTGAATATCTTGGGTATCTCCATCAAGGCATCCAAGAATCTTGAAAATAAATCATATGGAGACTCATTTGCATGTCTCCTTATCTCATGTAGCTTCTTGATAGAAAAGGTTATATCAGACCTTCCCATCCTAGGATGATGTGAAGTTGATGCTTGCTCACATTTTGCATTTCTTCGGAGTAAAGTGGATATGACATCCATAAGATATCCTCCTTGACAAACCCTTTTACCTTTTGATCTACTTGGTTCAGAATTTTGAACAGTTCCATAATTACTTCTAGCAATTACAGACCCTCTCATCATTGAGTATCTCAAATTGTTCTCAATATCAATTGCAATTTTATATGCATGTTGCAAGGTTGTGGGTTCTTTGTCTCTTAATAAGAAACTAATATTCTTGTCAAAAGCTCCTAAATACACAATCAAACACTCTGCATCACTTGGCCTTATATCTTCTAGAATTTCTCTGATTGCGTTTTCCACTAAAAACCAACGACATATACCTTTCAATAATAAGTTCCCTTTGAGGGGATGATATGGCTTCTTCACCCTACATACTTGTACTTGATTCTTTACAGGGAAATTCTCTAAAAGGTAGTACTCAAAATAATAGCATAATTCTTAAAATAATTACAAGCTTTACACATTGGAAGTATGAAGAACCATTATTATTCCATGTCTTAATGCAATTTCATCTAGTAGGGAACCATTTATGATCTCAAGTCTTGAATATTTCTCATAAACTTCTTTCAAATAGAGTAACGCTCTTTCTAGATTTATGAGAATACCTGGAAACTTGTAGCAGCTGTTCTCATTTCTTCCTTGCTACAAATTCTACAAATCTGGAACTCTTCTTCACAATTTGATTGTTTCTTCAGACAATTTTGCCACCTCCTTTCATAGAGGAATAAACTTCAAAAGCATGAATTTATTTCAAGAGTAAATCATGTTATGGTTCTTCTCTAGCAGAAAGTCACACTCATCCTTTGATCTTTGCTGCAACAAAATCTCTTCCAGCTTCAAGAACTTCTCAATTATCTGAACAAAGGTGCTCAGACATACTAAATTCAAAATGACAGATAATATGAATGACTCTATGACAAGGCAATTTGCAACCAGACATCCAAGTGCATCCCCAACACAGTCGCCATTTTTTTGGTTCTCTTTCTAGTGCACCTGAGGAATCTCTAAGGCATATCCAATTCCTATGCTCAAGACTCCTAAAATGACTGGCCAAGTAACAAGATTTAGTCAATGACAGAGATCTTTTGCGCTTTAGGCTTTGTGGGGCAATGGAGGGTGTTCCTACTGTGTTCATTTGAAAATATGCTTTATAGAACACATCATTTTCATAGATCAATTTGAATGAAGGATAATTGTGCAACAATTATTAAGAAATTGGCTTGTTTCTATGTAACTTTCTACCCATTAATCAAAAGGTATTCCTCATGGTAATTAACACAAACTTGTATAAAGATTAATGAATTTAAAATGAATTTGAATTCTGACTTTAGGTTGGTCATCATAAAATTATTTGATCAACCCTTTAGGTCAATCATTAAGGAATAAACCAGTGCCTTATTATATTGGGCAATGAAGTCACATGTACAAGAACCTGTAACGTAGAAATGACTTTAAAATTTGGTGGGATGGACTGCTCTCATAACAACTTTGCATTATGGAATTCACTTTCTCTAATACGTAACTTCTTATCAAATCCCTTGCAAATAATTGTAAATATAAGACTCCATTTAAGCATTTAATTGATTACATGAATCAAAGAAAAAATAGAGACATGCATTTGAACAGATGTTTAAAGAAGAATGAAAATATCATTAAAATTCCATTCCAAACTCACTCAAATTCACATAAGGAGAGAAATATATCAGAATTATACATTCATTCATCTTTATCGGTCAGATATGCATAACAGTTTATGATAATTTGCTCATGTTCTTCCAAAAGCTCAAAATAGACTATCTATTCTATTCCTATCATTCTACCCATGTACACCTGACTCAAAACCTAACCAGAATTTTCATCTTCCTCGCAAATGAGCCCTGAATTCCTTTTTATAGAATAAGGGAGCCACAAGCTTCACGCTCAAATACAATTTCAAATATGACATTTTCTTTTCGTCTTACATTTGCTTAACATTCAAAATTCCCCATGTGTTGAATCTACAAGAACATGGTGCAAGTGGGGAAAACCAAAATTGTAACCACCATCAAAAAGGTGAAACACAAAGTGTTGCCAAAATCCCCTTTGACACCATTCACACTGTAATGAACTAGACATGAATATCGCCATGAGGGCACATAGTCGATGTCCAACAACAAAATGTCCCATGCATACAAGAACAAAGCCACCACCACAACAACCATTATCAACACCAAAAATTTCATCACCTTTCATAGGCGAGATGGCCTTTTGTCATTCGCACACCAACCCTGATACAGATGGTCACTCTGAGTAGTGGCAAGTGTTGGGGATGAAACCTCAACCCCTTCCTTGACCTTGTCATCCTTCATCACAACTTCTCTTCTACTTGGAGTCCTGGCAGCCAAAGGTGAGATAGATAATACCTTCTCACCAGGGGCCAAATTTTGGCACAAGGTTGTGAGGTATCAGTCATAGTCAGAGTCAATCTCTATCTCACCATCCGACGAGCTACTTGTGAGATAAATGGGTGAATTCTGGCATCTGAAGGATCCATGCCCATACCTTACCTTTCTTGCCGCTCTAGCAGTGGACCACACTAGATTCTTTCCTTTGTTGTCAACCTTCTCTGTAGCTACATTTTGAAATTCCAACCTCCAGCTACACCTTGGGGGTGCAAGTACAAGCTTTCCAATAGGAACGTCAACCTCCATAGTTGAGGTAGCTTCTAGTACACCAACACTAGGCTTCTAAGAGCTCAATCGAACAGACCTCCTCAATGGTTCACTCATTTTCCTTGTCTGACAATTGCTCAAACTCACCTTGTCTTAATCAAGGAAACTTCTCACTGCTAAGTGTGAATGACATAGATAGCAACCATTCCTTCTGTATTTACCATGTGAATCGACAGCGCCCACAATCAATGTCTAGCAAAACACATGCGTAATCTAGGAAGCTCATTGGCACATGTACTGTCACCATTTAATTCCCAGTTGAATGGAAATCCATAGATCACATTTCATAATTACCAGGATTTGTGTTTTCACAAGAGTTGAGATCAACTCAATCACTCCTATAGAAGTCTGGCCATTAATGCGCAATGGTTACAGACTAAAATGGCTATCATGTGTCATGTGCCAGCTTTGAATATTAACCATTGATCTCCTATAGAGTAGGAAAATCAAACTGTTCTCCCTGGGCTAACTGGTTTTGAAATCGAGTGAAGCATCGCTGACTTGTCTTCAACCAATAACATTAATCCATCTCGGACACCAACTTCCTTGTCAATGGGTCCCATGCATCTTGCGAACATAAAGGTTCGAGCCACATGTCGTAATCTTGCCGACCTCACAACTTTTAACCAGCATCCATCTTCCCCCCGTGAGTGAGGAATGGTGGAGATTCACCCTTTCTTTTGATCTTGATTGTCAGTCTAGAACCACGGGCCATGAGTTGGGTAGTGGAGGTTGGGCCCCACAGCTGTATGGGACATGCGTATTCTTTTCGCCAACCTCACTATTTTTAATCTTCCGACACTTACCACCCGCGAGTTGGCGGGGTACGACTAAGATCTCATCCCGGATCTTCGAATATCTAAACCTACACTCCAGACAATGTTATCATTTAATGGAAAAGACTTGGTTTAGCCGACGACGATATGACCCCTTGAGGATAGATGGCTTAGGCTTAAGTCATTGGGAAAAAAATAAAATCTGACTTAGGAAAAGGCTCAAGTCGGTGGAATAATTGGTGACCGATGCTTCGATCTCAAGGGGCCAGTAAACCAATGTGAAACTATCGCTTAAAAGGTGACTAAAGGGATCAATGACTGACCGAGCAGGTCAACTTGCCATTATAACGTTTGCATGTCTTTGTAAATAAAACCCTACTCATTCATGGGGACAAGGGTTTAAAATGAGACTAAGCCCATGGGACAAGGAGAAAATCCCTCAGAATTTTAGAAGCTCCATCAAAATGAAAGGAATTTGATCAATGAACAAAACCATGCAAGAACTCACCAAATTGTTAATGGCTTCCCTTAGAGGACTGAACTCTAACACATCTCTCTAATGATTGGATCTTGCTTGAATTGACTTGAATGATTTCTTGATTTGATGGTTGAATGCTTGGTTGAATTTTTGAAACCTACATCACAATGTTAGCTCCAAAACATAATATGAACACACACAAACTTTCACGTGATAATATGATCTTGATTGTTGATGCAGATGGCTGATAAATCTGCTCTTCAATGCTCTTGACAATAATTTTTGCTCTTGTGAAAGTTACCTTAATGCTAGATATTTTGAATTGATTAAATAACCATGTATTTATAGGTGTTTATGTATTTATAGGTGTTTATCTAATTTCCAAAAAATTAGATTCCGCAAGTCGATAGTTGAAACTTGAATTTGAATCAATAAAATGCTACCAAAAATATATTATAAATTAGGTCTTGGCACTTAAGGAGGACACATTCGCCTGGGTCCTGGGACCTAAATCTGGGACACACAGTTTCCAATGTGTTTAAATTAATGTTAGCCTTTGTTTAATGTCGGTTTTCCTTTCGAGAAATGACAATAATAAGACTTAGGAATACACAATTTAGGCAATTAAAATTTTAATTAAGTCCAATTAATTAAAGAGATGCAAACATAGTGTGAAAATGTAAAGAAATACATTTTTCAATACTACAGCAAAACATTCTAATGCTAGTGAAATTTTATCTACAATATTTAACTATTCATTTTGTCTTATATCCATTTACATGAATATTATAGCATTTATGATCCACACCTCCACCTAAACTGATTTACAGATATGAATTGTGACCTCCTAAATGGCATTGGTCAAAGCAGACAGACTGACCTAAAGTTGGCCGAGCGAGTAGATGACTTGCTGTTAGTTGAGAGGGCTTAGGAACTCGCTTTTAGAAGTTAGAGCCGTGCCCTGTGGGTTCAACACCTTTATAAAAGGGATTCATTCAGGTTGTCTAACCATTGCGGCATCTTCAGCAGTTCTTGTACACTATAACAGTGCAACATTTGGCTAGAGCTGGACTGTATTACTTCAGTAAACGTGTTCTAACCTGGGTGTTGCTGTGAGTAGCATTGCCATTACACCAGACCTGGTATTTCAGCTATTAATGTTCCCATTTTTATTTTCTTTCCCTTCTTTTTCTGTATTTATAATTTTCAGGATCCAAAATTTAATGTCGTAACTACATTCTTAATATTAAATATGGGAAAGCTTGAATATATCCAATCAAATTAGAATCATAATTGAATATAACATACCTGCTATATTTTAAATCTTGGCATTGGAAGTAGCAAGGAACACTGGAAGGTAAATGTGTTATGTCCTCTACATTTAGAGTTGTGCTTTAAACAATCTTCAGATATTATTCATTTCAGTCAGGCATATTAGCCACGACATACCCATTTGTCTCTAACTGAAGATTTTAAACTTAAACCTGACAGTTTCTTAGACCAATTGGAAATCGATTGTAGCAGGAGTAATGAAAGTATTCATAACATTCAGCAGAAACAACGACATACATCCAAAGTAAAAATCAGCTTATTAAGATGAGTTAATAAAAATTTCTAGTTGATAGTAACATCCTCCTCATGAGCGATGTTCGTTTGTTGATGAAGAAAACTGCAATGGTGCTAAATATTTTATCCTCTCGAATTGAGCATTTGCTATTACCAGTTTTTGCAGGCTGATATTTAGAGCAACACATGAGCGAATATCTTTATCAACATTTCATGAAGAGTTCTGCAGCTGTAGGGTCAGAGCTTTATTTCTAGATTTGTCGGAGATCAATTAAACCTTTTGGCAGAAACTAAATAGTCTTATATAGCTTCAGATTGTACGTTATTACTTTCCCAGCTTATCTTGGTTTTTACATTATTAAATTTTTAATAAGTCATTAGCCTAGAGAGCTATATTACATTTTTATCTGTATGGTTACTAAGATTTTTGAGCTGTCTGACATCCTTATTTGTTCATTTGAATCTACAGTGTAAAGTAAGGAACAGGTTCGAAATGGCTTCTTCAATCAAGCATTCTCCTATTTCGTTTCATTCCTCGCAGGTTTCTATGGGTATCAGACAGAGTTTAATGCCGATTAAAATAGGGTACCGAAAGTCAATGGTCTCAGTTTTTCAGAAGAACGCAAATGGAAAACAGAATCGCCTTCCAAGGTATCTGAGAGTAAGGGATGCGATGAATCCAGGCAATTTGGATGCTGTGCAGGCATTTGATCATGGATTGGATACTGTACAGGCATTTGATCATGAATCCAAGAGACGTGACGAAATTGAGAATAATAGTAAGTTAAAGATTGGCATTGTGGGATTTGGCAATTTTGGTCAGTTTCTTGCAAAGACCATTGTCAGGCAAGGTCATACAGTATTGGCTTATTCTCGAACAGATCATAGTGAAGTTGCAGGCAACATGGGAGTTTCGTTTTACAAGGATCAAGATGATTTCTGTGAAGAGCATCCTGAGGTTGTTTTGCTTTGTTCATCTATCATATCAATGGAGTCTGTGTTGAGATTGTTTCCAACTCAAAGATTGAAGAGAAATACATTATTTGCAGATGTCCTTTCTGTCAAAGAGTTTCCGCGCAATCTATTCTTACAACTGCTTCCCTCAGAATTTGATATATTGTGCACCCATCCTATGTTTGGGCCTGAGAGTGGGAAAGCTGGGTGGAGCGGTCTTCCTTTAGCCTATGATAAGGTTAGGATTGGAGAAGGCTTGAGAGCTGAGCGTTGTGAGCGTTTCTTGAACATATTTGCAAATGAAGGCTGTAGGATGGTTGAGATGTCCTGTGTTGAACATGATCGGCATGCTGCTGAAACTCAATTCGTTACACACACTGTTGGCAGGATGTTAGGGAATTTGAATTTGAAATACACTCCAATAGATACTAAAGGATACGAATCATTAGTTCGAATTGTAGACAACACTGCTGGCGACAGCTTTGACCTTTACTATTGTCTGTTTATGTACAATGCTAATGCAACAGAGCAGTTGGAGAGATTGGAGATGGCTTTTGATTCTCTAAAGAAACAGCTTGTAGGGCGTTTGCACAAGATCTTAAGAACACGGCTATTTGATGGAGTTTCCAGGGAAGAAGTGCCTGAGCAAATTTCAACTCTTGCAGATCTGCAAATCTCTAGCCCATCCGACGCCACTCTTCCAATAAGAACAAAATAAATGAACTATCTCTGATTTTTTATTTATTTTTATTAAAATAACCAAGTAGAGCCATGTGTTTTCTTTATTTTTGCAACCTAAAGTGATTTGTTTGTTTAAAAAAATTGTTCAAGCTTTCTCTAAAGCTTTACCTCTTTCTATTGGCTTGACATTGCATTTCGATGTTACTGAAATGCAACGACTAAAGGGGAAAACAACGTGTGTATCTATGTATGTATATTGGTGAGTTACAGTTGAGGACTGCATGTTTTCTATTTAAAAGGAAAAAATAAATAAATAAATAAATATTAGTTTCGGAGACCCGAGAGATTTAGCTTCAATACAAGTATATATTTTACTGTGTTACATGTTAATTCAGAAGGTTTAATTTTACAAAATGTTTTGAATCTACTTCAGCTTCTTAGGAATCTATTTTTAATTTTATTATATAAAATATTTAAAAATAAAACTGTTGAATACTGTTATAATTATGTTGTCATGGTCAACCTTCCTTCTCAACAAAGTCTTTTATCCATGCAAAATTCCAACATTCTATGGACACCATGATCCTAGTAATGAATTTGAGTAGCTCAACTATTTTGCTCATCTTCTAAAAACATGGTGATGAACAATTGCCTAGCTTGTTGCTAGCACTTTGTAAATGATCACAATGTCATTTAATAGAACAAAACCAACTCTAATCGCCACTTCTTACAAATTCAAATTTCGTCAACCTAAAAGATCCCTCCAAAACAACATAGTGGACATGATCATGATAATCTAAGAACTTTCCAATGAACATTAGTGTCACATTTGTATTCAACCACTCTCTTTGGTGAGCCATTAAGAATTTATGTCCAAGTATCTATTGAATGGTCAATATGGTAATCTCAACTATCACTTGAAGAATCTCTTCCTTTAACACTCAATTACCCCCAAGGAATGCCATTTATTGATAACAATATACTAGCTAAACATTACATTCCACGAATAAATAGAGTACAAGGAAAACACAAGGAGAACAACATCATAGTGGAATTTTTGTGGGTGTGTTGTATTTATAGAGTTCCACACATGTTCGCTAAGCAAAAGGAATTATTTATTGGTGCTTTACCTTCTTGAAATATCATTTCCCCACTCTAATATTAACATGGTAGCCACCATAGTATGTGATGATGAATGCTTTCATGCTTTATTATTGTTAATTTTCTCTTCATCCACTTTCAAGGGATGCAATGTTATAATTATTCTTTTTCAATTTTAATTACAAATATTTTCCATGAATTCATATTAGGGTTTATGATGCAATTTGAATCTTTACTAGTTATATGGTTGATTAAAGTGCACTTCACAGTTGGTCTTTTTATAAATATATTAAATTTGGCAGTCTACTATTGTGTCTAATATTGGAGATATGATCTTTAATATATTATTTAAATTAATAATATAAAATATTAAATGTTGAATTTATTTAGAAAATGAAAATAAAAAATCATTTACAAAAAAGCATGGCCACTAAAATATATAACTTGATTAAATTATTCCATATATAGACATTACAATTCAAACAAAAGAAATATAAAATATATATTTAAATTTAAAATATTATTAAATTAATTTTTGAAGTATGTATTTACTAAAATGTAAGATCCAAGGTAAAATCTACAAACATAACAATGGAATTTTATATTTGCAAATAATATCAAAGGAACTTACAAAATATATGAATTAAATTTAAATTATCAACTACAGGGTCATAGAGCCATTTCTCTTCAATCACTTGAGTAATTATCAAATACCTATCAATAATTAAAAACTTGGAAAACTATCTATTGGTTATTTTTTAAGAACTAAACTGATCTCTAGAAATACCTTTGGACTTTACCATTTCCAATAATCCGTACTCCAAAGGGATTGGCCAACGAACGAGTGGAAGCTGCAAAACTTCTACTCCTACACTTTGGGCTCTGTAAAACCTAAGAGGGTTATCCCACAATGTATGCTCAAAAACTTCACACAATTATAATCAAATACATTGTCAATAATAGATACTTCTTATAAAAATGCTCAAAGTCCTAATACATTAAATAAGTTGGTAGCTTATCTATCAATGTTTTATACTTAGAGCATGAGAAGGCAACATACCAACACAAAAAAAACTACAATGGTATCTATATAAGAGTTTGTAAATTAAAAGTGATTAGTTGACAAATCAACACAGAAACTGAACCATGAGTACCTTGCATGAACCAGTGCCTTTATCCTAAGCACATAGTCAATATCAACTTATATAACCAGATAACAATTCAACAAATGCAACATATAGTCTCAAGAGATACTGCATTACAACATTCCCCTTTTACATTCATGACTAATACTACTTATCAATATCCTGGCACCTAATTTTTATGATTTAACAATCTCATCCAAGCATTTACATTAATTCATTGAATCAATAAGCAAGAATGAAATCAAACATCCATTGATGAATAATAGAGACAAATAAAAGGAATCCTAGATTACTTTCATTCATAATTCATAAAATGATCCCAAGGAGAGACAATAGCCATGGAATTCGTATTTCTCTATAAATATTTTGCAATACTGTTATCCAAATTACATACACAACAATGAACTCTAAAACTTATGACCAAGAACTCTAAAACATGCTTAGTATTCTCTTTACAATTCATAGTGTTAATTGCAAAAAACAATGAACCCCTAATTTTTGGTCCTGAATTGCTTTAAATTATAGAAATGAAGGAGAAAAACAAAGCCTTAGGACATAAACTACACATGTCAAAACCCTATTGGACTGCTATATCAAAGATTCTCTCATTCAGTTACAATGCATTCCCAAGAGGTGGGAGACATGTAAGAAAATGAGAGTAGTCTTCACTTGTTGTTGGTGATCTGGTACAATTTTCAAAATGGGTACAATAGAACAGTTACCTCAAAACTTATGCCCATGCACACAAAGTCAAAGGAAGAAAAAGAATGAAGAAAATAGAACAGGATAAGACAAAAGAAAAAACCACGTCTGCAGCCTTGTCACCAATTTAGCTTTGAAGAAGATGTACTATATTTCTCCATACTTTATCAAAAGTCTAATCTATACTAAATCAGGGCTATGTACTACATTCCAATCTATCTGTTAGTTATCATGGTTGTAGACTTCAAAATTTCAAATCACTAGCCAACCACCCTTTATGCTAGACCCCCACTCCTTCCAAGTACCTGCCTTTCCATGCAAGGAATTCTTCTTCAGCAAGGCAATCAAAGTTTATTACTTCATCAACCCTCTATCTATAAGGTGCATACTTGGTGACAATCTGGTTAGCTTCCTTATCAAAATCTAGTAGGATAGTCTCAGCATGAACTAACATATCCATATCTACCTTTAATGTCTCCATATCAATTTTTTGAAAAAATTTCATAGCTTGATTTGAAATAACCTTATTTGTGTCATTTTTCCACTCTTGTAGAGTCTTAATGCTACCATCATCCCTTAAAATGGATAGAAGAAGCCCATGGTGAGATTCATGGATGGATTCTACCAATTCCTTTATCTTGTTCTCTAATGTCTCAATATTTCCTTTGTATCCCTCAATCTTATTTACAAGAACCACAATAGGCTTAAAATTTTTAGGTGGATTGTGATCCTACTTAACGCCAATTCCTATCAATATCAACTCCTACTTCCTAGGGATCCATACTTCCATGAGTGGAATAGCTCTTTCTTTGTCAATGTCAAACATTTTGATGGAATCAACCATGGATGAATAATTGTAGTGAATACTATTCAATTTTTTATTCACTCTTCTATTCAGATGTTCTAGAACTATTGTGACAATCCTCATATTTTCCTTACAAGAATCTTCATCATGACTATTAAATTTTTATTTGTATTCATTTAATTGCCTGAGAAATTCTTCCCTAGTGGCATCCCCTTCCACCTATGGCCCTTTTGATGAACTAGGTTCTGCTATTGAAATAGGCACACTTCCAAATTATATAGCACAATTGCTCGTGAAGAACTTATCTTAGTAGTAAACTCTGGGGATACATCCTCTTGTGTAGTAGTGGGAGAGTCAACATCATTTTGCTTGGGTTTTATAGGTTGTAACCTTTGCAACAAATCCTCCAATAATGCTACCTTTTTTTTTAATTGCATATTATCCCTCTCAAAATCTCCATACTTAACCAATAAGTTATTCAATTCTATTTTGAGTTTATCTTTTTCAGTAGTCATAGACTCCACAATGGCCCTTGTGAACTGTGCAACATGAACTGACATATTTGTAGCTTCTAAGGCCAATGTTTCTGACACTCTCTTTATTATTAGGCCTCCACTATAGTTAGGTGTAGGCTTACCAATGTTTTACTTTCTTGTTATTGGGGCTAAAGACCATATGGTCAAGTCTTCCCAGTGCTCACTAAAAGTAGACCCCTATAATGCAAGTGCAACTTCTTCTTCTGTATTATAGAGAGGTCTGTCACATTTCTTGATTGTGTTGAAAGCTATCGTTGACGCTAGATTCCATTCTGGTAGCAACAAGATGCCACTAGTTCTTACCAATTCTTGACTAGGCTCCTTTGCAGTCATATTTTGGAATTTGGCTCTCATTTCATTTAACAGATTTTTTTGAATGATAACATTAGGTAGTTCTAGATGAAGGCTCTTTTCTATAGCCAAATTTTTTTCATACTCATCTCTTTTAGCCCTGAATGAAAATTTCATAAAATCTTGATTCTTTACAAATGATTCATCATCCAAGAATTTGGCACATTCCTCAACCTACATATCATCACTTCCATTGAGCCCTCTATGATCAACTTTACTCAATCTTGTTCCCAATTGATTTGTTTCCCTTAATACATATGCAATGGGAACTCCTTCCTACATTTCCTATTTTGACACCCAAACATCATCATTAGAGTCTTCATCATCATAGTCCACTAAATTAGTGGCCTCAATCTTTTGTCTTTTCAATGGTGGCTCTCTGGGTGGTATTTCACTAGGTGATGGGGAATCAATATTCACAATTTTAGGATCTACCAGCCTTGGTGGAGATGGAGGTGGTATTTGTGGCACTAGAGAAGGAGGCTTGTGCTCCTCTTACTGAGTGGGAATGTAGGCTTCATCAGGTTCCTTTTCCTTACTCTTTCTCCTTACAAAGAACCTTATTTTTGGTTCCTTGGGGACTTGTGATGTAGAATCTTCTCCTATAGCAGGGATTTATCCTCCACTCTATTCTTTTGCAATTGGATCCTTCCCTTTATCTTTAGTAATTACCCCTTTCATTTCAAAGTGGCCTTCTATTGAATCAAAATTCCTTGTTACATTCTCCACCTTTTGTATTATATCCTCAACCTCTTGGAGGATCTTGAAATCATATGCTTCTTGCTTTATTTCCCTTTGTATCTTATTGAATGTGATCCATCTTCCTAACCTATTTTCTTATTCCAAAGTGTATGATATATTTTTTATTACATCTTCTAGATACTAGAAAATGTGGACATGTTTGTAGCTCTTGTTTCTTTCATTCAAAAAAGTCATAAAACCTTTAGGATCATATCTGACCCTCTCAACTCTCCTTTGCATGCGATATGTTTTGAGTATTTCAAGGATGTTATTCCAACCTCCTTTGGTCATTACAAAATTAGGAAAACAAGTGTATGAAGGAAATAAAGTTCCTTTTCCTTGATTCAAAAAATTCCCATTTTCAACATTTCCTAGTTGCCACATAACCTCAAGGAATCCAATTCTTTCTGGCACAAACCTCCGCAAGAAGTGAGGTGATACTTTGGAACCATATACCCTTAAGATAGTGCAAGTAGGGTATGAAATAACATCTCCCTAGTTATGATCAAATCCTATCTCAGGCCTTCTCTCCTTGGGTCTTAAGAAATCACGTAGACCAATGGGAATTCTAAGTAAATTCACAATCAAAGCTCTTTTTAGTTCAGAAGCAAACAAATTATGAAATGTGACATAATCATATGCCCTATCATCTTTGTCCAAGACTATGGTCGAACATTGCATAGGAAAATACAAGTCACCCCTTTTTCTTTCCAAGTCAATATCATGTCCAAAGTAAATTGTACCCTTGTACAAAAAAATATGCATTAGCAGCGAGTACTAGCTAAACATTACCCCAAATTCATGGTTTTTTAATCTTACCAGTCCCTCATGCATTATCTCAGAAAGAAATCCTGCATAATCATGTACTACACAATATTGGGGATGCTAGATATGGGAAGCCATATACATCCATGCCATTGGCATTCCAAAGACAATATCATAACCAATTATCTGGAAAATGGAATAGAAGGTCCTTTTGAAATAGGGAACAAAATAGTTAACAGGGAAAGGTTCCTTATCATGTGATCCTATTACAATCTTCCAACATACAATTTCTGCTAGAAATCTTGGAAAGATGTGGACTCTGAATGAAATATTGGTTTTATCATACTCTTGCCTACGAGCACCTTCATTTATATTATGCATTTCATCACTCCATTTAGTAAGCTTGAAAACAAGACCCAATTCCTATTTAGTGATCTTAACCATTTCTTTCCCATCATATGTTCTGATAGTCCTCATGATTGGGTCATAATTAATAGCTATTTCCCTAAGCAAGTCGACATCCATATAGATATTTGGCACAATTAACTTTCCCATGTCACAGTTCCAAGGGTTTCCTATTGGGATACCCATATTTTTGTTCCTGACTATAAAACAGTTGCCATCCATTATAAGGAAATTTAACATCCCTAATAGAACATCTTTTGTTGAATAGACCTTATGCTATTTGAGGACCTTTGGGAATCAATTGGCCTTTAGATTTTTCACTAGTTCAGGGTGGTAATTGATCCATAAGGTCTTTATTTAGAGGTCTTTTGGGAGCGGAAGCTTTCCCTTTAGACCAAGACACTTTTACTTTAGGAGCCATAATGCAGGAAGTACTACAAGGTAGGGTTTTTTGGTTTAATTGAACAAGGCCTATAGCTTTAGTGAGGGTTTGGTTTTATCATACTCTTGCCTACGAGCACCTTCATTTATATTATGCATTTCATCACTCCATTTAGTAAGCTTGAAAACAAGACCCAATTCCTATTTAGTGATCTTAACCATTTCTTTCCCATCATATGTTCTGATAGTCCTCATGATTGGGTCATAATTAATAGCTATTTCCCTAAGCAAGTCGACATCCATATAGATATTTGGCACAATTAACTTTCCCATGTCACAGTTTCAAGGGTTTCCTATTGGGATAATATTTTTGTTCCTGACTATAAAACAGTTGCCATCCAGTATAAGGAAATTTAGCATCCCTAATAGAACATCTTTTGTTGAATAGACCTTATGTTATTTGAGGACTTTTGGGAATCAATTGGCCTTTAGATTTTTCACTAGTTCAAGGTGGTAATTGATCCATAAGGTCTTTATTTAGAGGTCTTTTGGGAGCGGAAGCTTTCCCTTTAGACCAAGACACTTTTACTTTAGGAGCCATAATGCAGGAAGTACTACAAGGTAGGGTTTTTTGGTTTAACTGAACAAGGCCTATAGCTTTAGTGAGGGTTTGGCATGAATTATTCAAATGAATAATTAACAAAGTTTTCTTTATGAACGTCAAACCTTAAAAATTTGAACCAAGAAAACCCTAACAAACTTAAGTTTGAAAAACCACACTTATCAATAATGCTAGAAGGAAAGCAACAATTGACTTACTAGTTTCCTCATAGGTTGAAAATCCTAGTTCTAATGTCAAAAGATGTTGAGAAACCACAACATGAGCTCCTTCAGTGTATTGAGTATAATTTTAATGATGAGTTGTGCCTTTAAGATAAAAATTAATAATTATGCAATTCCTTACTTTGGTAGCTCAATGTCCTTTCAGTTATTAAAGCTCATGATGGGCCAAAAAGTGGTGATATGATGGGTATGTGTAGGGTATGTGGCTGACGACATTTTTTTTACCCAAAATTGATGAAACGAAAAGGGTTTTTAAAGGAGATCCTCAGCTTTCCACCAATATAAATTATGCTTTACTTTGAATTTAATAAATAATTATTATTCATTTTCTATTCGAATTATGACTAAAGTCCTAATTGATAGGCTAATTGAAAAACATCTATAGCTTTCAAATGGTATCATTTTTTTAATCCAAAACATGTGTCACATTTTATGCTTCGTGTACTATAGGATTAAAAAAAAAAATTCATGAAGTTTTTACCAAGTTAAGGTGGTCAGACATACGAGTTTTTATATTTTTAAAAATTTGTAATAAAAAATTCATAATTAGTTATTTACTTGGAGAAAATTACAAAAAATATGCATCACATCATGACATGAGTCCTCTACTTACATCTAAAATATTATAAAAAAATATTATCATTTTATTGTGATTAGGGTGGTTAGACATACACCTACTTCTTATTTGTTCCCTAAAATTTAAGTACTACTACATTGAAATTTCAAATTTTGACCAAATAGATTTTTATTTTTTTAAATAAACCTAGTAGTTTAGAAACTACATTCAATTTGATATAGATTCTATTCTTACATATTTTTGAAATAATATAGATAACATATTCAAATTTTTATGTCAAGTTGCCTAACTTTGATTTTTTTAATTTTTCACCCCAAAAGTGGCGATATGATGGGTATGTGTAGGGTATGTGGCGACGATTTTTTTAACCCAAAATTGATGAAATGAAAAGGGTTTTTAAAGGAGATTCTCAACTTTCCACCAATATAAATTATGCTTTACATTGAATTTAATAAATAATTATTATTCATTTTCTATTTGAATTACGACTAAAGTCCTGATTGATAGGTTGATTGAAAAACATCTATAGCTTTCAAATGGTATCACATTTTTGAATATGAAACATGTGTCACATTCTATTCTTCACATACTATAGCATTAAAAAAATGAATTTCATGAAGTTTTGACCAAGTTAAGGTGATCATACATACGAGCTTTTATATTTTTAAAAAGTTGTAATACAAAATTCATAATTAATTATTTACTTGGAAAACATTACAAAAAAAATGCATCACATCAGGACATGAGTCCTCTACTTACATCTAAAATATTATAAAAAAATATTGTCATTTTAGTGTGGTTAGGGTGGTCAAACAAACACCTACTTCTTATGTTTTCCCTAAAATTTAAGTACTACTGCATTGAAATTTCAAATTTTCACCAAAAAGATTGTTTTTTTTAAATAAACTTAGTAGTTTAGAAACTACATTCAATTTTCTACAGATTCTATTGTTACATATTTTTTAAATAATATAGATTACTTATTCAAATTTTTACTACAAGTTCCCTAACTCTGATTTTTCTAAATTTTTCGCCACTTAAGGGCCTGTTTTTTCCATGATGATCCTACACATACCATGTGCCTTTAAGATAAACATTAATAATTATGCAATTCCTTACTTTAGTAGCTCAATGTCTATTCAGTTATTGAGGCTCACTCGCGCGAACCATAATGGCTTGCTTTCCTTCAAATCAGTTTTGAATACCAACCATTGATCTTTTTGGAGAGTTAATTAATTCCCGATCCAGATTTGGCCAGCTTATTACAAAAGATCTAACTGTGCATAGCCACAATGCTTATCAAATGACAAGAGACCACATGAAAACACTTGCTTGCAGTATGTAGGCTCCACCATCTCTTTGTCTTTATACCCATGATCCACGTGTCCTTTTCCCCTCACCCCCATGAGCCATAACTCATATGCAACTTTCATCAATGGGGAGATGGGGAGAGGCTGAGATTAGATCTCTCGGCCTCATCATACACACTCTTTAGCTAGCAATAACTTTATCCTTCACAAAAAATCTATGACTTAGATTAAAAGATCTTTTAAGCAAGTACAATATATGCATATTAGTAATGCACATTTTACTTCTCATGTCCTATGTTGATATTTTAATTCAATATTTTCCCACATGTCTATGCTTCCACGTTCTCAGGATTACTTCACACGGAATATGCCCGCCTCCCTGTTGGGCATCTGGCAAGAAGGATGGGGCCCATATGGGATGGCGGGGGGTGGTCAAGATTAACCCACATCACCCACTATCAACCAGTTATTTAGTCAAAAATCAACAATACTAACCCTCGAACACATCATTAGCAAAGACAAGTGGCAACCGCCCGCTAGCCCATGTGATTATTTTAATATTCAGGAAAAGAAAATGGGCACATGGGGAATGGTCCAGATGCGGCCACCTCATTTAGTTCCACCATTGATCTTCTTTAATGACCAGTTGCATGCTTTATCAACAGTGTCTAGCCCACCAATCATCTGGCACAAGTGTAATTTTCCCATGAGTCTAAATGAATACAAGAATGAGAGACAAAATGGAATGAGCATACAGGCTATAGTCCAGATTTTCTACATTGATTGAACAACATTCAAGGGTTCATATATCTGCACATGTCAAAAATTGTTAAGCCTAAAAGGGACCTGACTAGGTCAATGAAACCACACCCATGATACAAAAGACTTAAGTCATTTTAGTGGGAAATACTCAACCTGACTTAGGAAATTTAAAAAATAATGATCCAACAGGATCAATCGGTAAAACAGGACTAGAGGGCCTGTCATTCAACAAGTTTCGATGCCAAGATTCATGACTTAAAGGATTAATGACCAACACAAGGATTCAATCAAAAATTAAAACCTAGGTGAGGATGTAGACTCAAAGGGTTTTTCAAATGAGACTTAGGTAAACCTAAAACCCCTTATACAGTAGCAGGAAGACAAAACCCACAATTCATTAAACTCATCAAGATTTTAGAAATGTAACAAATAAAACTTTTAGGGGTTCCATCTATGGCTTTGACTAGGGATGTATGTCTCTTGCAGGCATGGTGAGATCCTAGAATCTGTGGTTGAAGCAGACCAGTCAAACACACAAGGGATCAAAAAATAAGGGAACTACCCAGACTAGGTAGTAAGACTGAACCAGACACAACATAAAACAAACACACCTATACACAAAATGTACAAAATCTATAGTGTACATGGAATAATAGCATACTTAGGAAAATTATGGTTTTAATAATTGTCCATGTACTGGCAGTTTGAAATTTTCACTTGTCAAGCTCTAGAGGAAATAGGAATCTTCACCATGTGCACTAGCTATTAGATAAGGGCCTATCTATAATGCTTCAAATTTTCCATGCTTTCCTTTGTCTTGTGCCCTTTCATTCTAGGCTAAAAACATACTATTCACTTCAAACTTTTTGGTAGAAGCTCTTTTATCATGTAAATGCTTAACTTGCAACAACATCCTCATATTCTTGACATGGGCTTCTCTTCTGGTATCATCCATCCACACTAGATTATTAATTATGTGTTGCATATCATCACAAATCTCCTCATCATATTCTTGCACAAAATTATACATCTTTAATAGGTTATTTTGTGGTAGTCTAGCATCTAGACCATATACCAAACCAAATGGTGAATAACCAGTAGCCATTTTCACAATCACTCTATCTACCCAGAGTGCCAATTTCTGCTTTGAGTCCCAAGCCTTTTTTGCTCATCTCCATCACCCTTTTGATGATTTTCATCAACCTTTTCTTACTAGATTTAGCCTGACCATTTCCTTGAGGATGGTAAGGTGAAGAATAAGAAACCTATATACCATGCTCATCACAAAAATCTCTGAATTCCTTAGACCTAAAACACATGGAATTATCTGATATGATCTTTTCCAAGACTCCAAACCTAATGAGAATGTTATTTAAGAGAAAATCTATCACCACCTTATTTTTTTTCCTCTTGGTAGGTATTGCTTCTACCCATTTCATGAAATAATCAGTGGCAAGAAGGATCCACGAATTCCCTCCACTATATTTTTATGGCACCTCTCCGATAAAATCAATCCCCCATTGTTGGAAAGGGGCTTGAATAGTCATAGGCCTAAGTGGTATATTGCCTAAAAACTTTTAACTTTCTTGAAAAATATTTGACAAGCATCACAAGTCTTAAAAAACTTGTGAGAATCCTTAAAAATAGTAGGGCACACTAACCCTCTTCTCAAGATCTTATGGGCAGTGGTCTTTGCCATGTAATGACCACCACACACCCAATTATGCATTTCCTACAAAAGTTCTAGTGTCTTCTTTCCATCAACACATTTAAGAAGCACAACATCTAGGTTTCTCCACCATAGCTCGTTGTCAATAATTACATATTTGATCAAATGTAATTTTAATGTCTTCTTGTCATTGTCAGCCATGCCTACAGGGAACTATAGAGTTTCTAAATATTGGACAATTTTTCTATACCACCCACAGGTTTGTATATCACAGATATGTGCAATATCAATTACTTTAGTTTGATTGGTTTCCTCCAAATTAGCTTATGTCATCAATTTAGCGAGGCCTTAACCTCTTAATAATTTGGTGATTTGAACATCAATATTAAATTCTTGGATCCTGTTGATCCATCTACACCTTTTGCATGTAGTCTCATGCTAGGTGAAAATATCTTTCACAACAGCACTTGGTACAAATGCTATGACAATAGCTCCCTGTATTAAGTCCTGAAGTTCATTACAACTTTAACCAAAGCATATGATTGTTTCTTAGTCATGTCATATTTCATCTCTGTAGCTTGTAATGACTTACTAAAGAATGCAATAGGATGTTTAAATCCCTCTTCATTTTTTTGTCACAATACAATAGCAATAGTATGAAAGGAAGTGAAAGAGAAAATTTGCATTGGCTTAGAGAAGTCTAGGGACTTCAAAACTAGAGCCTCTTTGATAGCTTGTTTATTCCTTTTGAATGCTTGACTAGGCTCCTCAATCCAAAGCACCTTCTCTCCCTTCTTCAACATCTTGGAAATAGGTCGTGATTTATGCAAAATCAGTCACAAACCTTCATAAAAAAAATTATCTGCCCAAAAACTGACTGAATGCTCTTGACATTTTTTGGCTGAGGGATTTGATCTATGGTTGCTACTCTTTTAGGGTCTATCCTCACTCCATCTTTAGAAACAATATTTCCTAACAAATTTCCCTCAGTTACCCCAAAGGCACATTTCTTTGGATTCAGAGATATCCCATAATCCAATGACCTAAAAAATACCTTTTCCAAATGCATGCAATGATCTTCTTCTTTTTTAGAGTAGGCAGTTAGGTCATCTTGATATACTACCATAAATAATTCAATAAAATCTGAAAAAATTTAGTCCATAGCTCTCTAAAAAGTGGCACCTACATTTTTTAAGCCGGAAGGAATTCTGACATAGATGTAGGTACCCCATGGAGTAGTGAAGGAAGTCTTGTACTGCTCAAACTCCTTCACTTTTACTTGGTTATATCCTAAAAAACCATCCATCAATGACAGTAGCTCACAACCAGTTAACTTTTGTAACATGGCTTCCATGTTTAGCAATGGGTAATTGTCCTTTAATGAGGATACATTTAGGTTCCTAAAATCCACACATAATCTTATGTCGCCGTTATTTTTTCTTACTAGTACCAAATTGGATACCCATGAAGAGTTTCTAATGGGTTTTATAATACCAACATCTCTCAACTTAATGAAATCCCCTTGCATCTTGGGAGCTAAAGTAAGATTAATTGGTCTTTGCTTTTGCCTAAAAGGTTTAGCATTCTCCTTCAAAGGAATTTCATGATGAAAAAATTTCTCTTTGTAATCTTTTAGGTCATCGTATGACCAAGAAAAGATATGTTTGTATTTCCTAAGTAAGGAAATTAACAATGCATTCACCTTTTTCTTCATCTTCTTCCCTACATAATTTTTTTTAGGGGCATTTTCAGTCCCCAAATTTACTTCCTCCAGGTCTTTTGGGTGAGTGACAGTTGTGGCCTTACTTTTATCCTAACTATCAAAGACCCTTTCAAGAGCTACAAGGCCTTTGGGGATTTTATTTGTCTTTAATTGGATGATCTCTTTTTCCAAATACCATATCCTTCCCATCAATATTATCAACAAATCCACCAAATTCAATCTCTTGACCTTCATATTTATCAGCACAGTTGAAGAATCTGATAATATCTTCATCATCATTGAATATCTGCCAGTTATACACATTGCCAAGAATGGATGGCCTTGTCTGTATCTCAACCTTAGAGATTCCTATGAAAGTTATATCATCAGCTCTCAATGCAATGTTAGCAAGTAAGTCAGCTACTCTATTATGTCCTCGTTCCATCCAGTCAATTTCAAAAGCATCAAACTGCTCAATGGAATCCCATACAACATTTTTGTACTACTTCAGTCTATTATTTTTGTAGGAATAATTGGATATTACTTGGGAAATAACCAGCTCAAAATCACCAACTACCATTGACTTTTTTTATTACATGCTTCTTAGTCAATCTCAATCCTAGTAATAAAGCTTCATATTCTACCACATTATTTGTACAGAAAAAAGATAATGTGAAGGAAAATTTGTATGTATTGCCACTAGGTGCTACCAATAATATCCATGCACCTGACCCTTCTTTGGAACTTGCACCATCAAAGTACATTTTCCAAAGTTATTTTTTGTTAGATAATCTTGAAATTTCATTTTCTATTGGTGCAGTGCACCTATCCACTTCTTTTGGCATTCCTTCTATTTTTAAATCATTGATATCAGTGTATATGAAAAGAATTTTGTCATCTTCAAGAGCATGCTCCAACATATGTGGCACCCTCAATTCTCTTCTCACTTGAACATCCTTACCATCAATGGGAAATGTGGCATAATACATGTCACATTGCATACTGCCTCCCATAGATGCACTCCATTTTTGACATGGTAGCATTCTATAATTAGGTGGGATATCCACTCATTTTGAATTATTTTTCTAGGTAGGCTACTATTTTATAGGGAAGTTCATTTATCACACCAATGACAAGGACTCCTTTTGCATCCATAGCATAGCACTTACCATGAGTGCTATCAACTTTCAATCCTAGCGCATCCATGATTTTAGTTAGCATGATATTGTTGGATGCACCAAAGTCAATACATATCTTTATAAAATTTCCCTTACGTACTAAGGTGAGGAAGAACAAATCTATCTTGTCAAGACAAGTAGTTATAGAATTTCCTAGGAAGATATGGGGAATCTCTGTGATAACTCCCTTAACCTCCTTGTCTTTCTTGTCTTTTCCACTTAGTTTGGGTGGAGTAAGCTACACTAAATAATTACATGCTATATAAACACCATTGATAAGGGCCACTTCCTTTTTCTTATGTTTGTCTATTCTCATCATTTGAAGAAAAGGCACATATACTTTTACTTGGCTAAGTAATTAAAACATATCAACAAGAGTATATTTGGGTAATTCAATTGGGAGCATACCTTTTCAATTTTCGCTCTCCTTTTGTTGATTTTTTTTCCTCATCCCTATGCTTAGCATCCTTATGACATTAGGAGTTTTCTTTCCTGTCTCTATCTTTGTAGCTAGAGATTTGAATTATTGAGTAGCTTTTGGCTTTTCTGCTCTCTTAGCCCAAATTTTATCTCCCCTACCTTTTTTAGCTTTGGTTGTTTCCAATTTTCCATTAGGCTTGTGTTCTTTTCTCTTAACATCCTACTCCTTGATGAAAAGACTAGTAGGACTACCTTCCTCACCACCGACTATTTTGTTCCTCATATGATAGGAACTTCTAGTATGGGCGGCCAAGGCTGCAATATATCTTGCAATCTCCTCCTATGAGGGACTTCTTAATGAAGCACCATATTTGATGGATTACAAATTGTAAACCTCAACTTCATTTTCAACATCCTCATCAGAAAAGACTTGTTGATGATACGTACTAGCAAATTTCCTTTCACTTCCCACATCCACTTCGCAAGAGTCCTCATGAAAAGAGCATTCACTGTTGGCAACATCAAAATCACCCATAACCATGAGTACATTAACATCATCCTCATTTCGCTGATCACACTCCTTAGGAAAATCTTCCTCTACTTCAACCATATGTGCCACAACACATTATTGAGAAGAATTTGGTATAATTTTGTAGGTTAAGCACCAAGGAGTGTCTTCAACAAATTTTTTGGAATTCTTCGACAAGGGATTCGGGGGGGCCTTATTGTGGGTGTTTCTTCGATTATTGAGAATAGGATTTCCATTATACCAATTGGTATTATATGGGTGGTCTTGTAACTAAGGAAGTCTTTCATTTCTTTGATAATTTTTTGGTTGTACCTTTTCTTGTTTCACAATCTTATCAATTATGGTTTTCATAAAGTTATCAAGCTTGTCCTCAATAGTTCCCCTTTAGCCCCTGAACTCTTATCTTCCTTTTTTGAACTCTTGAAGTGTTTTGGATCATCTCTTCTACCAACTTTACCAATTTCTCTACTAATATTTCCAATATGATCTGTCATCTTAAAAGATCTCCTCAATGACTGAGGATTTTATCTAGTAAGCAGTAACACATTGTTTCATCAAAAGAAATGTAGTAGTTTACCATACATACATGATCATTCAATTGTAAATGAGGAGGAAACCTTTTCCTATCCTTTTGGAACCTTGTATTAAACTAAGCAATAGATTCATTAGAACTTGAAACATAGATTTTTGGCACCTACTTTCTTTCTATCACTCCTAGGGTTTTTCACGTAGAAGGAGAAAGGTGGGCCAAAAATGCTTATGTTCTCATTAGAAGAAATGGAAAAAGGTGTGTGAAGTGTGTTTTTGGATGTATTTAAATGTTGAAAGCTTAATGAAAATGAAAACTAAGGAATGTATTCAACCCTGATGCAAAAGTGTTGGAAAACACAATGTGTATTCAAACTATTTGACTAGAAATGTAAACAAACTATAACAGAAAATAACCCAATTGGAGATATGTACTTAGAAGCTGGAAAAAGGGTGGAATGAGGCTCTGAAGACTTGCAGAAGACACCATAAATGCTCACTAGGAATGATTCACCATTCTAGGTGAATGAGTCTTGTTTTTGCCAAAAAGTGTTGGAACCAATTTCAGGGATTTGGGTATCCAAATCTACAGAAATCACTATTCAAGCCTAGAAATGGGAATGATTTACCATCAATGGTGAATGAGTTCTCTTCTGGAAAATAGAGAATTTTTGACAGGATTCTATGGCTTATGATCTACAATTATGATTCTAAAGATTCCACATATCTGAATCTACAAAACTCAACCTGTAGACTCTCTCCAAGCTTGAAATAGGGCTTGAGACACCTTGAATGAATTTGATGGGATATGGAAACCTTTTCTCACCTTTCCATTTGAGAAAATATGCTTACACAAACACATGCAAAGGGGAAAAAGTGTTGAGGGTTAGGATAAAGGGGTTTGGCTTGGTCAAACCCCACTCTGGTAATCAAACCCTTGAAATAGAAATAGAAATGAAATGGAAAGAGAATGATGAATACATAGCATGAAAATGTAAATACTCACCAAACCCTTGTTGGAGAAGTCTGAAGATATGTCAATGGTTGCTCCAAGATATCTTATTTATGGTTGACTTGATGATATAAATTCTTGAATGCTTGAGTGAATTTGATGAATGGGTGAATGCATGAGGGAATGGAGTTAAAATGAGGTGAAAACCACTTATTTATACAATATTTTTCCTTAGTAACCCATTCATACCTCATGACAGGCCAACATCAAGTGTTTTTGAATTAAAACACAAAAGGAAATTTAAAAATATTGAATTTGGAGCCAAGGGGGACTCATTCGCCACCCATGGTGAATGGGTCGCACCTCAGGCCTCAAAATATGTGTCAAGAAATATGTTGCATTTAATGTTGTTTATCAGGATAATATTAAAAAATACACTTAATTAAAGCATATGAGGGCATAAAGGGGTCAAATAAGTCATAAGAAAGGGATAAATAGTGAAGTTGTGCCTAGAAAAGCATGAAATCTTGTTACAAGACTTTACAACACTTCAAAATAGGACTTGATGATGGTTAAAAAGGTTATTTTTAGGTCAATTACAATAAATAGAGTCTAGAAGAATGTAGAAATGTTTTACAATAGTTCACAACACTTTCACAAGACATCGTTATTTGAATTTTAGTACCTATATATGCATGTTCAAGTCATTTCACAACATAAAATCAGAGAAAAACATATCAAATACCATGAAACAAGACCTAAAAGACCATGAAAATGACAAGGGGCCATTTTTCTACAGTACATTTAGCCCCCACTTTAGTGAGAGGATGAACTTGCTTCAAACTCACACTAAAGTAGCCATGAACTTTGAGAGGAGGGTTGAAATGTACTTATGTTAGCAAGATGGAATGATAATTATCAAGAGGGATGATCAAGCCTCGAGGATGAAGATCCGATGGAAAACTAAACATAAGAACAAAGGAAAACACAAGTGTTGAAATGAATTGGATGAAGTTTTGATCATCAATCCAACTAGTTGTGGATTATATCTAGGCTAATTGTTTGAAAAATAGAATGTGTACTCACTTTGGGGTGACATAACACATGATGATCTATTGGGTGAGAAGGCCCAAACATACTCACTCTAGGGAAATGAAACTTTTGGCTATCCACAGGGTGAGAAAACCCAAAAGGTAAGATACATACGCTAGTTGGTATGCACTCACAAACATAAATGTGGCTATGGGGAAAAGTCATGCCGCTAGGTGGGCTTCCCGCTCAACCATATTAAAGTTACACCTGCTAATAACTTTAACAAGTCACCACAAAGAAAAATTTCATGAACAAAAAGAAAGGTACCATAGGCATGCAAGTTGAGTTATGGAAGCTGGCAAAATTGCAAAATGAAAAAATGTAAAGTGTAAAATGTGAAAGATTTTCAAAG
The DNA here is from genome assembly GCA_007258455.2 of Sequoia sempervirens. NCBI lineage: Eukaryota > Viridiplantae > Streptophyta > Pinopsida > Cupressales > Cupressaceae > Sequoia > Sequoia sempervirens. The sequence goes on along the minus strand of VDFB02105785.1, from coordinate 31,799,672 downwards.
GAGTTTTGTTCAATTCATGCAAGATTAGTCAATTAGGGAACATTGTGTCTAATGTCTCCAAGAGAGGACCAATCAAATAATAGTCTATTCACAACTTAGGGATGTAGTGTGTCACATCAGGCCACCAAGAGGAGTGTAATATGCTAAGATAGATCACAATTATGAAGGACATCACACCCAATGTGATCCGGTGGACATTTTTCAGTGAAAATTGAAGTGTCTCATTTTTCTCCAGAATTAGCACCATTAGAAAGAGTTCGATGTCCTGATCCCAACGCAACTCGAATGAAGCGAAAAGGAGTCCGTTTGCATGAGTTATGGCCAGTCAAACCTTGGGTCAAACTAGGATCAGAGGGCATCCAGGAAGCAAAAAAATGATGTCATCAAAATTTGTCGAAGTTGGCATCATCGTGAAGGGCTCATTGAGACGATTCCGACGGCGTTCGTTTCGTCGAAATCCGACATCGTATGCTCAAGATACAGCTGGTCAAAGTTTCAGGTTGACTTGGTGGAATTGAAGGTACAGTGATGACGTCAACATCCGTACATGGTGACGTCATCATATGTGCAAATCAAAATAGACCAATCCGTGGTTGACACGTGTCACCCGTACGATGACGTCATCATCCACATCAGTATTGTACGGACCAATTGTGGAGTGACACGTGGCAGTCCGTACGCACAGTCAGCATGTCCAGTCAGCAGTCCGTACACCCAGTCAGCATCCTCGTTTGCATCCACATCAGCATCTAGTCAGCATTTTTGGCGAATTGTATTGCGCCACATGGCACCTCCTTGGCATGCCACGTGGCCCAGGTCTGCTGTGCCGATGGTTTGAAAGTTGTTTAATCTGTTAACAAAAAGTTTTCCCTCTGCCGGTTTTGAACTCAGGACGTCACACTTTCCGAAACGGCCGACGGGCCATTGCACCAAAGGTAGCGGTCTTTACCATATGTGTCTGTTGGTTTGTTTTGTTATGATGTCGTTGGAGTTTGGTGAGGAAATGCCGACAGCCCGGGGTTGAACCCGGAACCGCCGGGTTCCAAAAAGAGATATTCACCGCTGAGCCATCGAATGGCTTTAATATTTATTTAGCAGCGGTTGATTTTCTTAACTTTTGAAAACCGAATGCTTTGATTTTTAAAAACAAACTCCCCTATAAATATAAAACAAACAACTTTGTAATCTCCTAAGTCCAACAAAAGCCCGAGAGAAATGTAATTGAAGGGTCAAAAAAAAAGTATTGTAAAGGATTAATATAATCCTAGTATGTTAAAAATGGAGGAGGTTGAAAATATTATGTAAAATTGGGAGATTTTTAAAGATCTTTATGTATTTGGAGAGATAAGGTGAATATTGTAAAATCAATTGGTTAAAGACCAATTTGAGTTAATTTTATGTATAAAAAGGGGGTGTGAGATGAGAGTGGAATCAAGTTTTCTTTCAGGTGACGAAGTCTTGAAGCTGTGGAGATAATCGAAAGAGAGGTCTTGTGGAGATTCTTTGAGTCATTCTCGCACGTCAGAGCGCTGTTATGCTACCGAAGTGCTTGGAGAATGATTGTGGTGCTTTGTAATCGATTTTGGAGTTAATCAGATCGGTCTCTCTATTGGAGTGGACCCGGAGACGTAGTCACTTTCGTGACGAACTCCGTTATCAAACGTTGTTTGCACTTCTCTTCTTCTCTCTCTTTTTGTCTCTCATTTTCTTCTTTTCTGTTAAATCACCTTGTTATTACTTTCATTCTGTTATTTCCTTAAGTTAATTTTGATTTAATTAACTTGGAATAATCATTGTCAAAGCATTGTAAAAGTTAAGCATTTAAATACTGCAATCTAGTCTAGATCCTATACAGATCAAGTTGGTATCAGAGCTTAGTTGGCTATTATTGCAGTTATTTGTTTTTTTTGAATGCTAACGAGATCTAGGATTCAGAAGGGCGAAGGCAAGCTCGAAGACTTTAATCCTGAGATCGGAAAGCGTAGAACATTTCCAAAGATGTCAGTTTCTGGAATGGAGGTTCCTGAAGAAATTAGTGAGCAGGAGTTTCGAAAAGCTTTCCTCGAGATGAAGGCAAAGGTGGACATTCTTTTTCAGGAGAGACAAGAACGGAAGGTACGTGAAGAAGGTTCGTCGAAGCAAGATGCTCGTGAAGACAAGAAAGGGAAACAACATGGAGATGGTGACAAGCAACCAGATCCACCCTCTTCTTCTTCTCCTCCCTCTTCTCCTTCTCCTTCTTCTCCATCTTCTCCTCATTCTATTTCTTCTAATCCTTTCAAGAGTGGGTATAAGCCTAAAATTAAGTTGGATGTAAAATTTGATTTACCAAAGTATTGTGGAGAACTTAATGCTGAAAAATTGGATGATTGGATTCAACAAATAGAGGTCTACTGTAGAGTCCAGAACCTAATAGATGATGTTGATAGGATCCAATTAGCTACTCTTCGTTTAGGAGGTACAGCCTTAACTTGGTGGGAGAGTAAGTCTAAGGCAGAAGTTTCACAACATGGTAGAGTCAGTTTAACTTGGGCAGAATTTATTAATGCACTTAAGAAACAATTTTATCCCCTAGGACATATGCAGCAGTTAATGATGGACTAGAAAATGTTTAGGCAAGGGAAAGGTCAAACTGTCCAAGAGTACACCCATGAATTTAGGAAGAAGGCTATTGCTTTGAATGTTCCTTTGTACACTCAAGACACGTTGTTGAAGTACATAGGAGGTTTGCATTCCTACCTTAGGCATTCCATTTTGGTATTGAACCCTTGTAATTTAGATGAAGTGTCTGTTCAAGCTACACACTTAGAGTCAAGGGGTAAAGGATCTTTCATTGACAAGTTTGATAATGATGTAAAGAAATCTTCTAAGAATGCAGAGATAGGGAAAGGAAAGAAGGCAGCTATAGTTAAGAAGGATAAGAAACTTTCTTGCACTCATTGTGACAAGGAAGGTCATGATGAAGATCACTGTTGGAAGTTACATCCCGAATTGAAGCCTAAGTGGGCTCAAAGACGTAATCAGAAACAGAAGGGTAAGGACAAATCCACAAATGTTGTTATGGATCTTGGTTCAGATTCAGATGATGAGACTAAGATAACAGCTATGGGGTTAAAAGGTAAAGCTTCTATTTCTAGTGTTACTGTTGCTAGTTGTGCTTCTACTTCTACAGTTAATGATTTCTCTGAAGATGTGAAAAGGAATGAGCTATTTCATTTAAGGGTTGTTGCTAAGAACAGTAAAATTGATGCACTCATAGATAGTGGATCTCAGGTTAATTTAATTTCAGAAAGTGTTGTAAAGAACTTGGGATTAAAAACTACACAACATAAGAAACCTTATCCACTAGGCTGGATTTGTGAAAATGATAAGTTGCAAGTAACAAGACAATGCACCTTAAGGTTCACAATCACTAGTAAGTTTGTGGATGAAGTACAGTTTGATGTAGTTCCATTGGATATCTGTGGAATAGTGCTTGGTAGCCCTTATCTTTATGATAGAAAAGCAATTTTCTACAGGGAAAAGAATCATTATCACTTGTTTAAAGATGGCATTCAGTATATTGTGCATTCTCACAAGATTAAGACTGATTGTTCTTTTGGAAACACAGGGCAGTTAAAGAGGGTAATTAATGCAAGTAAAGAGGTAACTCTTATGTCTGTCAGTATAGGTGGTTCTACACTTGAACTTGGAGTAGCTAACTAGGATCAGATGTTGCAGGATGCACTTGCAGTACAACATGAGAAAATGATGATGGAAAGCATTGATGGTTCCTTGGGTAAAAATGTTCCTGTTGTGAAGGATCGATATATTGTTGACTTATTCTCTTTCATTCCTGCATTATTGTTCAGCTTGATGCTAGTCAATTTTTGTTGGTTAGTGGCTACAACATTGGATGTAGATGCTTATGGAAGCGATAAAGTTATGTTTATGTTCAACAATCTTGTTGCAGTCTTCATTGTGCTTGTGAGCCAAGTATTCAGATGTACAGAGGATACAGGACAAGTGGCGAGGCCAAGTCCTCACTTATTATCAGAGTAAATGTCACTTTTGGAGGTCCAAAAGGTCTTCAGTGGGGAGGCTTGATCCGGTGGACATTTTTCAGTGAAAATTGAAGTGTCTCATTTTTCTCCAGAATCAGCACCATTAGAAAGAGTTTGATGTCCTGATCCCAACGCAACTCGAACGAAGCGAAAAGGAGTCCGTTTGCATGAGTTATGGCCAGTCAAACCTTGGGTCAAACTAGGATCAGAGGGCATCCAGGAAGCGAAAAAAATGATGTCATCAAAATTTGTCAAAGTTGGCATCATCGCGAAGGGCTCATTGAGACGATTCCGACGGCGTTCGTTTCGTCGAAATCCGACATCGTATGCTCAAGATACAGCTGGTCAAAGTTTCAGGTTGACTTGGTGGAATTGAAGGTACAGTGATGACGTCAGCATCCGTACATGATGACGTCAGCATATGTGCAAATCAAAATAGACCAATCCGTGGTTGACACGTGTCAACCGTATGATGACGTCATCATCCACGTCAGTATTGTACGGACCAATTGTGGAGTAACACATGGCAGTTCGTACGCACAGTCAGCATGTCCAGTCAGTAGTCCGTACGCCTAGTCAGCATCCTCGTTTGCATCCACATCAGCATCTAGTCAGCATTTTCAGTGAATTGTATTGCGCCACGTGGCACCTCCTTGGCATGCCACGTGGCCCAGGTCTGCTGTGCCGATGGTTTGAAAGTTGTTTAATCTGTTAACAAAAAGTTTGCCCTCTGTCGGTTTTGAACTCAGGACCTCACACATTCCGTAACGGCCGGCGGGCCATTGCACCAAAGGTAGCGGTCTTTACCATATGTGTCCGCCGTTTTGTTTTGTTATGATGTCGTTGGAGTTTGGTGATGAAATGCCGACAGCCCGGGGGTTGAACCCGGAACCGCCGGGTTCCAAAAAGAGATATTCACCGCTGAGCCATCGAATGGCTTTAATATTTATTTAGCAGCGGTTGATTTTCTTAACTTTTGAAAACCGAATGCTTTGATTTTTAAAAACAAACTCCCCTATAAATATAAAACAAACAACTTTGTAATCTCCTAAGTCCAACAAAATCCCGAGAGAAATGTAATTGAAGGGTCAAAAAAAAATATTGTAAAGGATTAATATAATCCTAGTATGTTAAAAATGGAGGAGGTTGAAAATATTATGTAAAATTGGGAGATTTTTAAAGATCTTTATGTATTTGGAGAGATAAGGTGAATATTGTAAAATCAATTGGTTAAAGACCAATTTGAGTTAATTTTATGTATAAAAAGGGGGTATGAGATGAGAGTGGAATCAAGTTTTCTTTCAGGTGACGAAGTCTTGAAGCTGTGGAGATAATCGAAAGAGAGGTCTTGTGGAGATTCTTTGAGTCATTCTCGCACGTCAGAGCGCTGTTATGCTGCCGAAGTGCTTGGAGAATGATTGTGGTGCTTTGTAATCGATTTTGGAGTTAATCGGATCGATCTCTCTATTGGAGTGGACTCGGAGACGTAGTCACTTTCGTGACGAACTCCGTTATCAAACATTGTTTGCACTTCTCTTCTTCTCTCTCTTTCTGTCTCTCATTTCCTTCTTTTCTATTAAATCACCTTGTTATTACTTTCATTCTGTTATTTCCTTAAGTTAATTTTGATTTAATTAACTTGGAATAATCATTGTAAAAGCATTGTAAAAGTTAAGCATTTAAATACTGCAATCTAGTCTAGATCCTATACAGATCACAATGTCATACACAAAGTAACAAACACATCACATAAATGACAAGGCTACACTAGGAACCAAGAATGTAAATGAATTAATGGTAATGTATGCCCCCCACTTTAAAGGAATTTCTACACATCATTCTGTGAGCAATTACTTTAAAGTAGAAGAGGATAACATGAGAACTTAGTCATTTGCCATATTCCAAGTCATATGTTTTTGATAAGTTACATCATAAGGAAAGGTAGTATGTCACATGCGATTCAATCTTAAGACATGTTGTTCGCATCTCAAGATTGCTCTTATATGTTCATGAAAATTTAACAAGTAGTCGAAAGACACAACGACAAGTGACATACAAGGGATAAGGTTGTCTAACTCTTTTTCCCCCACTTCTAAGTGTAGGACAAGGGTGAGCCTAAAGTGGATGATGGTATGTTTCCCCTTTCAAGGGATGTGGAACATGTAATAGTGAGAATTCTATGATCCTACAATTATTACATTGCAAGGAGCAGTGAGTAATGTTATTTATGTATTGATGTAGGATGTAACAAGGTTAAAGGTTTCTTGAAAAAATGGTTGGTGATAGTATGGACGTTGAGTGAAGGTTTGTCGGATGGGTTGATGGCTATGAAAGGACAATCATGAAGACTATGATTTGGAAGAATGAGGTTAGGTATAGTATGATCTTGCATAGGGTGATGATTAAGGGTTGAATTTGGTTGGTTGTCAGTTGTTACTAAGATATCATTCATATGTTCCATAATATTGACCCTAGGAGGAGAGCTAATATGTTCATTAGATGTCATAATTGGATTTGGAAATATAGCTTCATCGCTCATAGGAAAGGCATCAAGAGAAGGATAACTAGGAGTTTCATGGTTACTACTAATGGGATCAAGGTAGGGAGAAATAAGTTTTTCATGAGTTTCACTACCGATATCTTCTAACACTAAACTATCTTCTTCATTTGTAGAGAAGATAGTAGGAGAAGAAAAGGGTGGATTGTCATGATTATCTAGATCAACATGTCTTATAATGTCTTCTTGAGTGGGGGAAGTAGGATTTTCATAGCTCTCAATCATATCCTCTACACAAATTTGCTTGTCATGATCGTTTAGGATTGTATATGTATCCACTAAAGGATTGTCACAAGTAGGGGAGGTATGGTGAAATGAAATGGGACTTGGTAAGGTAGTGACAATGATTTCAGATTTTTGTGTGATAATTTTGGTTCAAGGGGGAGCAGGAGAAAGACAAGCAAGGATTTTATGATCTTCAATGATTGTGTCTTCTTTCATCAAGATATCTTCATTACCAATGGGAGAGATATTAGGAGAATAACAATTATGATTATCATGATTATCAATGCATGCATCCTTTTGGGGCAAAGCTTTAGTGGATGATTTAGAAGAGAGAAAGTCATCTAGGGCTTCATCTAACATGTCTAAATCATCACTACTAAAAGGTTTGTGGGATAAATTGGCATTAATTGGTTTAGGCTTGTCATCACAAGCCTTAGTGGATGGACTTGAGGAGAGAAAACCTTGTAGGGTTTCTTCTAACCTATCGAATTCATCATTACTAAGAGGTTTGGATGATATGGTTTTTTGAAATTGAATCATTTTTGAATTGGATCATCTGATGTGTTATGGATTTTGGTTTTAGTTGCTAATGAATCTGATCTAAATGAACTAGGAACTAATGTTGAGAATGAAAATTGAAAAAGTCTAAGTGCCATGAATGTAAACAATGCTAATGTCTAATGATTTAAATATAAGATAATCTATGAAAACTTAAAATGAAATTGAAAGACTTGAAATGTAACTTTTCAGATTTCAAACAAAGTAATTGACTGATGATACTATGCAATAATTTGAAAATGAAATGTTGCAAATGCAAAATTTGAATTTGAACAATGCATGAAATGAGATAATTTATGCTAAATATCATGAAATGAATGCTAAAAAAACTCAACCAACTAATATAGGTAGGTTAAGGCACCAAATAGAAGCTGAAAAATAGAAGTTTCAGTTCTGGAAAATGTAGTTTCATGGGTCAGAAGGGACTGATTCGCCCAGGCTGGTGAATGAGTCCTAGTATGGACTTTTTTCATATTTTTTAGAATTTTTTGTAGGGATGTTTATGGTTTCTAAGTGCTATGATGCAGACCTAATTGAAAAATGTAGAATTTCAAAACTTTGGAAGGAGTAAAGATGCAAAAATGCAACCCATTATGCACTTTTACTCATGCAAAAATGAAACCCTAGAATCCAAACAACTTGAGAATGATTAATGGACTCCAAATCAGAAAAGAGGGTATTCAAAAAAGCAACTTCACCAAAATGAAACATAGATTTTTGGAACCTACTTTCTTTCTATCACTCCTAGGGTTTTTCACCTTGAAGGAGAAAGGTGGGAAAAAAAATGCTTATGTTTTCATTAGAAGAAATGGAAAAAGGGGTGTGAACTATGTGTGTGGATGTATTTAAATGCTGAAAACTTAATGAAAATGTAGACTAAGGAATATATTCTACCCTGATGCAAAAGTGTTGGAACACACAATGTGTATTCAAACTATTTGACTACAAATGTAAACAAACTGTAATAGAAAGTAACCCAATTGGAGATATGTACCTAGAAGTTGGAAATGGGTGGAATGAGGCTCTAAAACTTGTAGAACACACCATAAATTCTCATTGGGACTGATTCACCATTCTAGACGAATGAGTCTTGTTTTTACTAGAAAGTGTCGAAAGCAGTTTCAGGGAATTGGGTATCCAAATCTACATAAATCACTATTCAAGCCTAGAAATGGGACTGATTCACCATAAATGGTGAATGAGTCCTCTTCTAGAAAACAAAGAATTTTGGACAGGTTTCTATGGCTTATGATCTCCAATTATGTTTTTGAAGATTCCCCAGAACTGAATCTGCAAAACTCAACCTATAGACTCTCTCCAAGCTTAAAATAGGGCTTGAGACATCTTGAATGAATTTGATGGCATATGGAAACCTTTTCTCACCTTTCCATTTGATAAAATCTACATACACAAGCACATGCAAAGTGGAAAAAGTGTTCAGGGTTAGGATATAGGGGTTTGCCTTGGTCAAACCCCACTTTGGTAATCAAACCCTTGAAATAGAAATATAAATTAAATGGAAAGAGAATGATGAATACACAACATGCAAATGTAAATACTCACCAAACCCTTGTTGGAGAAGTCTGAAGATATATCAATGGCTGCTCCAAGATGTCTAATTTATGGTTGACTTGATGATGTAAATGCTTGAATGATTGAGTGAGTTTGATAAATGGGTGAATGTTGAGGGAATGGGGTTAAAATGAGGTGAAAACCACTTATTGGGTATGTACAAGATCATGACGGGCCAAAAAGTGGCAATATGATGGGTATTTGTAGGGTATGTGGCTGACGACTTTTTTGTTACCCAAAATTGATGAAATGAAAAGGGTTTTTAAAGGATATTTTGAGCTTTCCACCAATATAAATTATGCTTTACTTTGAATTTAATAAATAATTATTATTCATTTTCTATTTGAATTACGACTAAAGTCCTAATTGATAAGTTGATTGAAAAACATTTATAGCTTTCAAACAGTATCACATTTTTGGAATCCAAAACATGCATCACATTCTATACTTCGCATACTATAGGATTATAAAAAAATGAATTTCATGAAGTTTTGACAAAGTTAAGGTTGGTCGGACATCAAGTTTTATATTTTTTTAAAAGTTGTAACAAAAATTCATAATTAATTATTTACTTGGGAAAAATTACAAAAAATATGCATCACATCGACATGAGTCCTCTACTTATGTCTAAAATATTAAAAAAATAATTATCATTTTATTGTGGTTAGCGTGGTCAGACAAACACCTACTTCTTATTTTTTGCTTGAAATTTAAGTACTACTACATTGAAATTTTAAATTTTCACCAAATAGATTTTAAAAAAACCCTAGTAGTTTAGAAACTACATTCAATTTGTTACAGATTCTATTGTTACATATTTTTGAAATAATATAGATAACTTATTCAATTTTTTACATCAAGTTGCTTAACTCTGATTTTTCTAAATTTTTTGCCACTTAAGGGCCCTTTTTTTCCATGATGATCCTGCACATACCCTATTTATACAATCTTTTTCCTTGGTAACCCGTTCATACCTCATCACAGGCAAAAATCAAGTATTTTTGAATAAAAATCTGAAAGGAAAATTTAAAAAAATTGAATTTGGAGCCAAGGGGGATTCATTTTCCACCCATGGGGAATGGGTCCCACCTAGGACCTCAAAATATGTGTAAATAAATATGTTGTATTTAATGTTGTTTATTGGGATAATATTCAAAATACACTTAATTAAAGCATATGAGGGCATAAAGGCGTCAAATAAGTCACAAGAAAGGGATAAATAGTGAAGATGTAGAAAAGTGTGAAATCTTATTACAAGACTTTAAAACAATTAAAAATAGGACTTGATGATGTGTAAAAAGGTGTTTTTTAGGTAAATTACAATAAATAGAGTATAGAAGAATGTAGAAATGTTTTACAACATCTTCACAAGACGTCATTATTTGAATTTTAGTACCTAAATATGCATGTTCAAGCCATGTCACAACATAAAATCAAAGAAAAATATATCAAATACCATGAAGCAAGACCTAAAATGCCATGAAAATGACAAGGGGCCATTTTTCTATGGCACAAAACCTTAAACAATATTATTAAATTGATTCAACAGAAATATTGAATTAGTCTTGTCACCATATTGTTGTCTAAAAGCCCTCTTGAATTCTTCCCAAGAGTCAATGCTCTCGGTAGGAAAACTTGTATACCACTCTCGAGCATCTTCAGTGAGAGACTGCATGAACAACTTCATCATGACATCTTTTTCCTCTAGCTCAAAATCATCCATAACATTTGCAAATGATTTGAGATGGTCTTCATCACTCAAGGAATTATCACTAGAGAATCTGACTAAAGCAAATCTGAAATCCTTAGGGAATTGGTAAGGGTAGCCAGGTATTCCAACAAAACATAATTGTTGGTATCTATCTACTTGGAGTGGCCTCCTAGTATGTCGATCCCTATGAATATCTCTTTGCTCATCATCTCTTTTGTTATCAGAGTGGTTGTTATCTTTACCCTTCCCACTTTCACCATCACCATTTCCTTTCTTTCTTCCTTCCTCATCTTCAAAGAAAGAATTACTATTTTTATCATTTCCTCTACCTCCACCACCTTGGTCACCACCACCACCTCCACTAGGAGTATACCTATGAAACTTCTTTTGTGACTCACTATTTGTATGTCTAGAGCTTGAATACTATGGAGTAGGTGTGGAAATTTTAAGAAAATCAATCTTCCTAGCCATCTTTGCATTAGAAGCTATCATCTCATCTTTTCTCAAATCTTCTCGCATCTTTTCACTCTCCAACTATAATCTCAATATCTCAGGGTCTGGAGGTGTATTAGATGGAGTTTGATTGATTTTTCCCTTATGTGTGGGGATTCCAGTAGATGAGGTATTGGTACTAGTATTGGTAATGAAGGTAGTTTTCTTAAGTTGATCAATGGGTCTCTTCCCATGATCAACAAATGACGTCTTCTTAGCAGTAACAAGAGGATCTGAGGTTCTAGTAATTGAGACAAATTTGGTATAGGTATCAGTAGCAGAGGTTTCCATTCAGATTATTACTTTAGGAATGTCATTGGTTATTTTAGAGGAAAACTTAAAAATTCTTTCCTCAAAGGTTTTATGTCTAGCCACATCTTCTCTCATTTTCTCCAATTTTTTTCTTTCTAGTATATCTCTCAAGTTTCTTAGCTCTAATCCTATCTTCCCTCTCCTTTAACTCATTCATTCTATTCTCTTCTTATTCTTGGATCCTTAGTTCTTCCTTTTCTATATCTTTCATGTATTTATCAATATTTTCCTCATTTTCTAGGAAATCTCCAGGCTCACTTGGGGGAGGAGTATTGTAGAGCTGGTCAATAGGATCTTCCTCAAGAGAAAGTTATAGTTGTACACTGACAGATTCACCTCTTGGCTTAAAATTATTTCCATTAAAAACAAAACCAACTTTAGGGGTCAAAGGCTCAGAAAACTCCTTATTCTTTCCCCAAAACTCCCACCTATCCTCCTCTCTTGAAATATTAAGTTCCCTATCAAACACTTGCTCAATAGGGAAACTTCCCTAGTCAATGTTAGACCCTTCAACTTCACACGCCTTCTCATGGGCACTAGAACTACTCACTTCAACATTAAATGTAGGAGATGCCTCAGTAGGTGAGTCAAAAAACTTACTTGATTCATAGCTCTTTTTTACCCAAGCGGGTTGTTTCTCTTTAGCAGGTTCAGTTTCTTCCTTCTTCTCAGGATGTTTCTTTGCATAACTTCTAGTCTTCTTCATGATGTCAAATATGTCAGAATCTTGTTTCTTATGTTCCTTTTGAGAACTTAACTTTACACTAGTGTTAGAGAATTTAGAGTCGCCACACAAGATGCTGGGAAATATAAAGTGATTGCACTTTGCCTTTGTACTTGTAACTTTAGAGAGAATTTAAAACATAACCCAACACAAAATGACATAATGAAATAAAACTTGATACATAAGACTGAGGGTGATGTGACTAATGCAATAAAATTTAAACCAATTATTCTTCACACTATGAAGAATATCAAAACAAACACTTGACTCTACTATACCAGATCTGAACTGGATACTTTGGACTTAGATTTCCCCAGTAGAGCAACCAATTAGTTGGTTATTTTTTAAGAATCAAACTGATCTCTAGAAATGCCTATGGACTTTACACTTTCCAATAATCAGTGCTCCATAGGGATTGGCCAATGAACGAGTGGAAACTGCAAAACTTCTAATCCTACACTTTGGGCTCTATAAAACTCTGGAGAGTTATCCAACAATGTATGCTTAGGAACTTCACACAATTATAATCAAATACATTGTCAATAACCAATACTTCTCATAAAATCTCTCAAGGTCTTAAGTCATTAAATAATTTGGCAGGTTATCTATATTTGTTTTATACTTAGAGCATGAGAAGGTAGCATATCAACACAAAACAACTATAATGGTATCCATATAAGAGTTTGTAAATTAAAAGCGATCAGTTGAAAAATCAACACAGAAACTATAGCATAAGTACCTTACATTAACCAGTTCTTTAATCCTAAGTACAAAGTTAATATCAACCTATATAACCAGATAATAGTTTAACAATAGCAACGTATAGTCTCAAGAGATACTACATTACAAAATTCCCCTATTACATTCATGACTAATACTACTTATCAATATTCTAGCACCTGATTTTTATGAGTTAACAATCTCTTCTAAGCATTTACATTAATACATTGAATCAATAAGAAGAAATGAAATCAAACATCGATTGATGAATAATAGAGACAAATAAAAGGAATCCTAGATTAATTTCATTCATAACTCATAAAATGAGCCCAAGGAGAGACAATAGCCATGAAATGGTATTTCTTTGTAAATATTTTGCTATACTGTTATCCAAATTACATACATAACAATGAACTCTAAAACTCAAGACCAAAAACTATAAAACGTGCTTAGTATTATCCTTACAATTCACAATGTTAATTTCAAAAAAAAAAAAAACCCTACTTTCTGGCCCTAGATTCCTTCTTATAGAAATCAAGGAGCAAAAACAAGACTCAGGCCAAAAAGTGCATGTATGTCAAAACCCTATTGGACCGCTAAATCAAAGATTCTCTCATTCAATTACAATGCATTCCCAAGAGGTGGGAGACGTGAGAAAATGAAAGTAATCTTCATTTGTTGTTGGAGATTTGGTCTAATTTTGAAAATGGGTACAACTGATCAGTTACCTCAAAACTTGTTCCCATGCACACAAAGTGAAAGTAAGAAAAACCATGAAGAAAATAGAAAAGGATAAGACAAGAAAAAACCATGTCTACAACCTTGTCATCAATTTAGCTTTCAAGAAGATGCACTATATTTCTCCATACTTTATCAAAATCCTAATATATACCAAATCTAGTCTATGTAGTGCATTCCCATCTATTTGTTAGTCATCATGGTTGTAGACTTCAAATTTTCAAATCACTAGCCCGCCACCCTTTGTTCTAGACCCCACTCCTTCCAAGTATCTCCATTTCCATGTTAGGAATTCTTCTTCAGTAGGCCAACAAAAGTTCATTACTTCATCAACCCTCTATCTATAAGGTGCATACTTAGTGACAATCTAGTTAGCTTCCTTATCAACATATAGTAGGATAGTCTCAGCATGAACTAACATATCCATATTTACCTTTAATGTCTCCATATCATATTTCTGACAAATTTTCATAGCTTGATCTGAAATAACCTTATTTGCTTCATTTTCCCACTCCTATAGAGTCTTAATGCTACCATCATCCCTTAAAATGGATGGAAGAAGCCCATGGTTAGATTCATGGAAGGATTTTAGCAATTCCTTTATCTTGTTCTCCAATGTCTCAATATTTCCTATGTGTCCCTCAATCTTATTTACAAGAACCACACTAGGCATAAACTTTTCAGGTGGATTGGGATCCTGCTTGATTCCTATTAATATCAATACATGCTTTCTAGGGATCCAGACCTCCATGAGTGGAATAACACTTTCTTTGAAAATGTCAAACATTGTATGTCATCAACAATGGATGAATAATTGCAGTGAATACTATTCAATTTTTTATTCACTCTTTTGTTTAGATTTTCTAGCACTGTTGTGATAATCCTCATATTTCCCTTAAAAGCATCTTCATCATGGCTATTACATTTTTCTTTGTATTCATTTAATTTCCTAAGCAATTCTTCCCTATTAACATCCCCTTCCACCTATAGCCCTTTTGATGTACTGGGTTATACTATTGAAATAGGAACACTTCCCATATTATATGGCACAATTTCCCATGAAGAACTTATATCACCAGTAAACTTTGTGGATACATCCTCTTGTGTAGTAGTGGGAGAGTAAACATCATTTTTCTTTGGATTTCAAGGTTCTAACCTTTGAAATACATCCTCTAATAATGCTACCTTTGTCTGTAATTACATATTATCCCTCTCAAGATCTCCATACTTAACCAATAAGTTATTCAATTATGTTCCAAGTTTATCTTTTTCAAAAGTCACAAACTCCACAGTGGCCCTTGTAAACTGTGCAACATGAACTAACATATTTGCAGCTTCTAAGGCTGATGTTTTTGACACTCTCTTTCTTATCAAGCCTACACTATAGTTAGGTGCAGGCTCAACAATGTCCGACTTTCTTGTGCTTGGGGCTAAAGACCATATAGCCAAGGATTCTCATTCCTCACTGAAAGCAGACCCCTATAATGCAAGTGCATCTTCTTGTATATTATTGAGAGGTCTATCATATTTCTTGTTTGTGTTAAAATCTATGGCTGAAGCTAGATCCCATTCTGGTATCAACAAGATTCCACTAGTTCTCACCAATTCCCGACCCTCCTTTGTAGTCATATTCTGTAATTTGGCTCTCATTTCATTTAACATATTTTTATGAATGATAGCATCAATTAGTTATGGTGAAGGCTCAAACTTTCTATAGCCAGATTTATTACATACTCATCTCTTTTATTCCTATATGAAAATTCCATAAAAGCTTGAGTCTTTATAAATGAGTCATCATCCAAGAATTTGGCACATGCCTCAACCTACATATCATCACTTCCATTGATCCATCTAAGATCAAATTTACTCAATCTTCTTCCCAATTGATTTATTTCCCTTACTATAGATGCAATGGTCACTCCTTCCTGCATTTCCTATTATAACATCTAAACATCATCATTGGAGTCTTCATCATCATAGTCCTCTAAATTAGTGGCCTCAATCTTTTGTCTTTTCAATAGTGGGTCTTTGGGTGGTATTTCACTAGGTGGTGGGGAATCAATATTTACAATTTCAGGCTCTACCGGCCTTGGTGGAGTTGGAGGTGGAATTTTTGGCACAAGAGGAGGCTTGTGCTCCTCTTGCTGCGTGGGAATTCGAGCTTCATCAAGTTTATTTTCCTTACTCTTTATCCTTACAAAGAACCCTATTTTTGGTTCCTCGAGGGCTTGTGATGTAGACTATTCTCTTATAGTGGGGATTTCTCCTCCACTTTGTTCTTCTACAATTGGATCCTTCCCTTTATCTTTACTAATTACCCATTTAGTTTCAAGGTGGCCTACTATTGAATTAAAATTCCTTGCTACATGCTCCACCTTTTCTATTATATCCTCAGCCTCTGGGAGGATCTTGAAATCAAGTTCTTCTGGTGTTATTTTCTTTTGTATCTTATTGAATGTGATCCATCTTACTAATCTCTTTTCCTGTTCCAAAGTGTCTAATATATTTCTTATTACATCTTCAGGATACTAGAAAATGTGGAAATATTTGTAGCTCTTGTTTCCTTCAGTCAACCAAGTCATATATCCTTCAGGATCATATCTGACCCTCTCAACTATCCTTTGCATGCGATATGTTTTAAGTATTTCAAGGATGTTATTCCAACCTCCCCTGGTCATTACAAAATCAGAAAAAATAAGTGTATGAAGGAAATAAATTTCCTTTTCCCTGATTCAACAAATTCTCACTTTCAACATTTCCTAGCTGCCACATAACCTGAAGGAATCCAATTATTTTTGGAACAAACCTTTGCAACAAGTGAGGTGCTACTTTGGAACCATATATAGTGTAATCAGGATGTGAGATAACATCTCCCCAATTATGACCAACTCCTATCTCAGGCTTTCTCTCCTTGGGTCTTAAGAAATCATGTAGAGAAATGGGAATTCTAGGTAACTTGACAATCAAAGCTCTCTTTAGTTCAAAAGAAAACAAATTCTAAAATGTGACATAATCATATTTCCTGTCACCTTTTTCCAAGACTGTGGCCCAACATTGCACAAGAAAATCCAAGTCAATATTGTGTCCAAAGTAAAATAAACCCTTGTACAAAAACATATGCATTAGTAGTGAATACCAGCTAAAAATTACCCCAAATTCACCTTTTTTTAATCTTACCAGTCCCTCATGCATTCTTTTAGAAAGAAATCCTACATAATCATACACTACACAATATTGGGGATGTTGGATATGGGAAGCCATATACATCCATGTCATTGGAATTCTAGAGATAGGATCATAACCAATTATCTTGCAAATGGGATAGAAGGTCCTTTTGAAATAGGGAACAAAATAGTTAGCAGAGAAAGGTTCCTTATCATGTGATCCTATTACAATCTTTTGACCTGCAATTCTGCTAGAAATCTTGGCAAGATGTGGACTCTAAATCAAATATTGGTTTTATCATACTCTTTCCTAAGAGAATCTTCATTTATCTTATGCATTTCATCACTCCATTCAGTAAGCTTGAAAACAAGACCCAATTCCTCTTTAGTGATCTTAACCATTTCTTTCCCATCATATGTTCTGATAGTCCTCATGACTAGGTCATAATTAATAGCTATTTACCTAAGCAAGTTGACATCCATATAGAAATTTGGCACAATTAACTTTCCTAGGTTAGTTCCAAGGGTTTCCTATTGGGATACCCATATTTTTGTTCCTGAACCAACTATAAAACGTTTCCCATCAAGTATAAGGAAATTTAGCATCCCTGATAGAACATCTTCTGTCAAACAAACCTTCTGCTATTTGAGAACATCTGGGAATCAATTGCCTTTAGGTTTTCCACTAGTTGAGGGTATTGAGTATACTTTTAATGTTGAATTATGCCTTTTGTAGACACGTGAAATTAGCATTGTGCACTTAAATAGCATCACATCCAAAAATAAAATTCACATTCATCCACTCATCAGGTAAATTAGGTTCATCATCAATTTAAACTGAATAAATTAACTTTATTTGATTTAAGCCTATCATTACCTCATTTGATTAAATAAATCAGTTTCAATCAAACCATAACATTTCATCTTTCATAAACCATCTTCTTAGTTCATCTCCTGCAAATTAATCCACCTTTATCTTGCATCATCCCTTTAATTAAATAAACAAAACTTTATTTAATTAAATCCCAAATGCATTTTCCATCCCTTTTGATTTAAATGAATCAAAGTATTTAAATAAAATTAGTCAAAATCACCTAAACATCATTTAATATAATCTAATCCTAATTAATATAATCTAACCACCCATCACATCCTCTAGCTTTTCCCACTTGCACCAATAAATCAATTTATTGATTTATTAAAATCATCATTTTCCCTCAACAAAGCATCTTTTTGAGAATATTCTCCAAGTTTGAATGTGAAGGAAAGTTGACTTGTCCCTTCCAACATGGCAATAACTTCTCTCTTACATGTCCCCCACTTAGCATTTAACTCTCAATTTCAAATTTGAATCTCCCCCTCTTTGGCACATTGGCCAAAACTTGCATATTACTCAACCTATCACAATATGACAAGTGGCTTCATCTCATTGGTCAAATCATTATCCCACATTGCTATGTTTTGATCTCTCTTCCAATTTTAAAATCTATAAATGAAAGTTTCATTCTTCATCAACCCATCCACAACCCTCATGCAAATTTACTCTCTTCAATTGAGAACTAAGTTTTCCCATCACCATTGCATTTGCATCATTTGAGTTTTAGCAAAGATTGGGAAAGGGTCATTTGCACAATTGACACCAATCCAATATGGAATAGGTACATGTTATGCTTTTAGATGTCTTTTAATCCTTGTTATTGGTTACATTTTCTTAAGCATTTACATGTTATTTCATAGGAGTACTTAGCAAGTTTGTATTCACTAACCTTTGTCATGAAGTTTAAGGGTGTATGCAAATTTTGAAGGGTGCTTCATTATGGCGCTAAAAGGAAACTCTTTTTATTTATTGTGTGACTAGTTTCTGTGGTCATAACATTCATCATGTGCTTCTTGAGAAACATCATTTAGCCTTAAAAGCATACCATGGTTGAGCCAAATACATGGAAAGTAGCATGGCGCAACTATTCTTGGGGTCCCTCATACCCATCGACCTGACCAAGACTCCATCATAGGCCTTCCACTCTTGCCTATCATCTTTCCTTAGTGCATCTGGACATTAATCTCCAACTATATCTCTATTATATTCATTCATGTTTATATTCATAGAATAGAGGTCCCTTTTCTACCGCTGGATGTTAATCTTACATAGCTCTTTTCCACTAGTGTTGAAGAAATTGTGCAGTTGAAGTAAATGTTGCTTTTTAAAAGTCTTGCAATCATCATGGAACACGGCTTCACACCTAGCCATTGCATTAGCATGAATTTTATTTTCAAATTTACACTTTCCAATTCCATCTATTTGAAAGTTTCTTTTAAATGATTAGGCACATATTTAGAGCTATTGAGTGCATAGGTTGGGAATTATATTTTTATGTCATGAATGCACCAAATTGAAAGTCTTTTCCTGGGCATTTATGGTTGATTGGATTTACACCTATCAAATGCATTTTCTTGTAAAAAAACTTTTACCAGTTGTTTCCTTCATATGCCGACTAAAGGCATTGACTTAAAAGTTTTAGAACCTTCCTATGAGTCTATTCTGTATGTATCCTGCATAATATCTCTCTCGAGATTTCTCTCTATTGGAAAGTTATTATGGGTGGCTTTTTAGGAGGGATGCTCAACAAAGCCATTGTTCATATGCGAATTTTTCCTATTTTAGTTGTTTTGTTTGTTGGAAAGTTATTATGGGTGTGCTAACTAGCTGACATAATTAAATAAAGATCAGATCTCTTGAGAGGGGAGCCAAGTTTAAAGTCTTTCTTTTTGTATCTGAGCTATGGAAAATAACTTTATTTGCATGGAGTACATTCATTGATGTCATGTATTTTTTTTTAATGAACACTTGAACTATGATCGGAAAATATTAGCAACAATTGTCTTTACTATCGATGATATGTCTCAAATAGTTGTTGAAGTGGAGAGTTTTGAATAAGATCCCCCTATATTTAATTCATGAACTCAAAGATCTTTTAGAGAATATTTAAACATAAATCTCTCTATATGATAAATGAATCCTTAGTCATAAATTAGGATTGAATGTGATCACGGATGGAGACAAGTGTATATCAAAATTTTGATGTTGTTGAAGATTGTTTTTTATCTTTATTTTGGAGGGGGTCTAACAAATTTGGTGATTTTTATCTTTAAATAAACTTTTCATGCAAAATGTTAGTTTATTGGGATTAAATTATCAACAAGAGAAACTTTTATCTTTATTAGAAAACCGTCTAGTTCTATATTTATTTTTAAAGTGTAAGGAAAGCATGATTCACTTATAAATGCCTCTTTCTATCCAAATCGTTTTTCCTTTCAAATTTTGATCATGTTATTATTTGAAGTTAATAATCAAAATGAATTTAATATTTTTATCCTCACACGATTGTCTTTTTGATGGAATAGGAAAAGTAAGGAGCATTTCATTGCACAAGGAGCTTGCAAGAGATCTTCGAAGGAACTTGGCAATAAATTGAACATCAAAATTGAAATTCAAAAGCAATTTTTAATGCTTGGAGATTCTATCATATGCCTTAATTTTTTGTTTTAGGCTAACTCATCTTTGGTTTTGGGCTTTAAAATAAACATTACCTAGGCTTTCAATTTTCATTGCGAAAGAGTTAAAACGAACTTTAGGCAACATTGAATAGATTTTGTTTAAGGTTAAAAAATTGAACAAGGAAAGTCTCACATCTCATTTTGGTGCTTTAAAACAAATCAAAATCATTTCTTTGTGGATTTAAAATGAACATGTGCAACTTTGTTTTTTTATTGCTTACTTAAACTAACGTCATTGAAAAGGACATATGTGCTTCTCTCACGCTTTATAGCAATCTTGAGAACCAAAATGCCTTTTTTGTGATCTTAGGTTGAGATAAAGTGATCATCTCCACACTTCATTTTGGGTTTAAAATTTAACAAAACATTATGCAAGTGTTAGTAGAGAATTATTGTGTACATTCTCTCTCTTTGTGTTGTGAAAAAAGATTGATCGAGTTTCAAATATTGTATTTACTCGCTTTTGTTTATCTTAGAGGGTCCGCCATGGGGAAAAAGTACTCACCCAAGGGAACGACTCAACTAGTAACACTCTAAAGCCAAGAGTATTTCCAACTGGGATATAAATGTGGGTATTGGAGTAAACGCCAATATCACGCGGTTGACTTCGACAAGATGGATCTGAAAAGGGACTCTCGTTGTATGGGTCAATCTCCATGAACGGAAAGTCCGAATTAAAACCCTTGTTTTAGAATTGCCAAAATCCTTGATCTATTTGTTGATGCAAGAATGGTCATTCTGAAGCCACCCCACACTTTTACGGTCTTTAGTAGAAATGGAAAGCATACCATGGGAGTTTCATGGGTGTTGATGCTTGGCTACCTTGTATAAGTGAGTGTCGTGGAGGGGAGCTAGTGGGGTCAAGCATCTAACCATTTGCTAAAGATAAGCGTAGATGGACTTGTCCAAGTGGGGACTCAACAAATACTGTCTTTCATATCCATAGGATTATACTTGTTATTGGTTACAAAACACTTTATTTGTTCAAAAAAAATTGGAAACAAAAATTCAACATGATCCTCAAAATTTCAAACCCTTTAGAAGGCAAATACCATTGACCAAATTCTCATGTTATTGCTTTCCCTTGGGATTACATCCTTAGAGGTTTCTAAACACTTGAATTTACATCTCAATTTTCCCACTAAAGTTAAACAATAGGTAACCCTTGCCTTAATTTCATCAAATTTTTGCATAATATACCTTGTGAAATGAGAAGAATTTGAGACAATGGACATCCAGTTTGAAAACCTAATCAAGAAGTGTTTGTTGTAAAAACAAAGTCATTAAGCAAAGATGAAAAACAATTGGACCCCACACATGTGTCTCCAATGATTTCATGCAAGATCAAGATCAAGAAACCAAAGGTAAACGCCCTTAGTATGAAAGCCCATCAAAAGCGTCTCTCAACGCTATACGAATTTAGATGAATATTTCTCTTTAACTTTTATAGAAAGGCTTCAAGAAACAATCCCAGTTTGTATTCATTCTATTACTGCCAAAACCCAAATCTTTTTAGAAGTTGAACATCTTGTTTACAGTATCGCATGTTCTTCAATACCAAGGTCTAAGTAAACAAGTGTCTTTTTAGTACATCCTAGGATCAAAAACAAAACTTCATCGATTTTTGAACATCAAAACCAAAATCATCTCATCACCAACTCTTCAAAAATCTTGAAAAAATACTTCATGTTAAACTTTGGGCAAAGCATTTGAAATCAATCCAAAATCAGCTTGTTTGATTGAATGTGTGTTGATGCATCCTTCTACACATATTTGATCAAATTATCAAAACTTGTGAATGAATTCATCCCTTGATAACATCCAACATCTTGGGATTTAGGAGTTCATTATCAAAATCATCTTCTTTGGATAGGAGTGTTTAGATGAATCCTTCTTCTCACACCTAGACAAATTATCATCTTGTGAATGATTTAACTCTAGGACAACATCCAACCTCTTAGAGTTTATGAATCCACCAAAATATGAATCCAAAACAAATCAATACTAAATCAAGTCCTAAAAGTTTAACATACCCCTTCGAGATTCTCGTAAGAGTTCCACTCATTCATCAAACATCCATCTTACATCCATATCATTATGACCCTTTGATCCTTAAATTACCTTAAAATTTCTTGTTTATACCTAAAGCTAGATCAATCCAAAAGAATTAAAGAATTCACCTTTCGTATTCTTGAAGATTGATCCCTATTTTATGGTGCAAACTAGATCACAACTTAACAGGAACATGGAAGTCAACAAAGAAACATCTACTACAAGTGACTTAAGTCAAACTACTCTTGAAATGAACCCCATTGGGTTTGACAATCTAACACTTAACCTTCCTACATCTTCGCAAGACCATCAAGAGGAAGGTTTCCAAATGAAAGATCTTATGAATAACCCCTTTGGAATGTCCCATGAGGAAATCAATGAAATGCTTCAAAATCTAGAAAACCATAAAATTGTCAATATCATGATGAGACTCAACCCTTCACTATACATGCTCGAACTAGCAAAACAAGGGGAAAAACTACCTTCTGATTTTGACACGAGTTCAATAGTGGAGACATCTTTACCTCCAATCTCATCTACACCACCATCCCAAAGCATGACCCAAAACATTCCACAAATCACGACATCTTTTGCTCCAACTCAACCTAATGTCAATAAGGGAAATGCATTTCTCAATGCTATTCAAACACACCCCCTTGTTAAAAATCAAGAATTGGATGCAAATACCATCTTGGAACAAAACATACCCCAAAATACATTACATAGTTATGTTCCTCTCACTTTACATAACGATCCATCATCATCATCCTTCCACGTAACACCTCAAAATTCTCTCCTCACAAATCCGCAAGAGGAAGGTGACATGTTCGGACCTGGGGGAATTTTTAACACCACAACATTTTCACAAGAACTCACACCCCTCACATTTTCACCTCTTCCACCATTTCCATAATCATCCACACCACACCTTGGCTTAGGGCTTCCCCCTTTACCAAGTATCAATCAAACCAACATCCCAAATATCAATCAAAACATCACGCAAAATTTTTCATCGATATCGCAACAACAGATGACAACTACACAAGCAATCGCAACATCATCAACCACCCCCCTAACATCGCAAAGCATGGTCTCTCAAGGACCAACCACTCAAATCACCAACACGACATCACCGCTCACCACCACCATCACCACCACCACCAACTTGTAGCATATCAAGCCAATACAACATAGCATTGCAAGCAGCTCAACAAGCTTCTTTTCAAAGGGGATTCCTACAAGTGCAAAAAAAAAGCTGCAGAACTAGCTGCTCAGCAAGCTGCTCAAGCTGCACAAGCTACCTAAGTAGCCCAAGCCACATTACAAGCGCAACAAGCTGTACAAGCCCAAGCGTTATTGCAACGACAACAACAACAAGTCACTCAAGTTGTGCAAGCTGCTCAAGCATCCCAAGTCGCATTACAAGCACAAAAGGTTGTTCAAGCCCAAATTATATTGCAACAACAAGCAACACAAGCACAATCCCAAGAACAAGCAGCACAAGCATAAGCCCAAGCACAAGCAGCACAAGCTCAAGCTCAAGCACACGCCCAATATCAATCACAAAAAGTGCAAGCACAAGCAAAAATTCTTGCACAAAAACAAGCAGCACAACTACAAGAATATCAGCAAGCAATAAAACAATATCAAGAGTAGCAAGTAGCAGCCCAGTTGGCATCCCAACAACAAGCATTGTTGGAACAACAACAAGCACAACAATAGGAAATCCTAGCACAACAACAGGCAATCCTAGCACAAGATCAACAACAAGCATTGTTCATACAATAGCAAGTGCAAGCATACCTGGCTCAAAAAAATGTGCAAATACCATCAAATAGCACAACAAACAACCCACCCATCCAACCCACAATCGAAATACCCTAGAACACCTTCATCCCACCCCCTAATCCACAAAATGATGTAACAACACAAATTAGGTTGCTCTCACAACAAGTGCTCAATCTTCAATCAAGATGAACGACAAAGACACCAAGCAACTTGTGTCTGTATCCATTTGATAGGAGCCTTGTGCTGAAACCCTTCCCCAAGGGATTTGAGATCCCCAAGTTTGACAAATATCGTGGGATGGGAAACCCTGAAGATCACATCAGGGAATTCTAGGTTCATTGCATGGAAGTTGTATACAATCTGATACTTATCTAATGTGGCTATTCCCTAGGATTTTGGATGGCCATGCTATGGAATGGTTCACTTGCCTACCTACAGGCACCAGAACATTCCAAGAAATTATAGACGCATTCATTAAAAATTATGCATGCAACATTGCAATGGATGTTAGTCTAGAAGAATTCTCAACTCTGAAACAAGGAAAGGGTGAATCATTCACTTCATTCCTACAATGATGGCTATCCAAGGCCAATCAAAGCAAATGGACCATGCCCAAGGAACAACAAGTTTTCACCACCATAGCCAACCTTGACAGGCTCTTGGAATTTCATCTCAAGGTTCAAGGGATCACCACATATGACCAATTGATCCCCAAGGCGATCAACATCAAACGAGCCCTTATGACTCAACCAACAGGATCAACTT
Organism: Sequoia sempervirens; assembly: GCA_007258455.2. Taxonomy (NCBI): domain Eukaryota; kingdom Viridiplantae; phylum Streptophyta; class Pinopsida; order Cupressales; family Cupressaceae; genus Sequoia; species Sequoia sempervirens. The sequence goes on along the minus strand of VDFB02105785.1, from coordinate 31,774,696 downwards.
CATACCCTGAACAACAAAACAACTTCCCACCCACCAATTACAATGATAAACCTCGCACGTGGGAAAGGAAAAAAAACATTACAAATGATGGTGTCGTCGATGCTAAGCTGGTCATCAATGGCCCTCATCAAAACACAACCACACCACAAATCCAAATCCAACACCAAAACCATCATCAAGCAACACAAGAACCAAACAACAATCTGGTGATCAACAATCTAAATGATCAAAGGGGACCACCCCAATGGAATAAGAATTACCCCAAGTGAAAGTACTCCGCTCTGGGGGAACCACTTGAAGTCATAATGAAGAAGCTGATAAATGAAAAACTCATTAAGGCTCCTACCTTTGAGAATTACCAAGAACTGGATGTGAAACCTCCTTGGTATAATGAGAATCAACTCTGTGAATTCCATAAAATCAAAGGCCATACCACGAACAGTTGCATAAGATTAAAAAACATAGCTCAAGATCTCATCGATCAAAGGATTATAAACATGGAATAGCCTACATGAAACAAAGATCTTAAGATATACATGAATCTGATGCCTAATCATGGCAATAAAGGGAATAATAATAACAATGATAAGGGGAAAGGCACCCACACAAATGTAAATAATGTGTATGAAACATTCGTTGCCTCCCTAGATGAATATTGCACATTCATCACCATCAAAGGCACCCATGTTGATTGTGGAGTCACCACAAGAGGTGGAAAAGTTACCATCGCAGGATCATCCCAGCCAAATAGAGTCCCTGCATCTAGATTTGTCCCTAATGGCTACAATGTCCTAGATCAGCTCAAAAGAATGCCAGTGAAAATATCCATCATGTAGTTGCTAGAAATCTCATCTTCCCATAGGAAAGTCCTTGAGGAAGCATTGGCTTCATCCACTATCCCCACAGATCTTGATGCGGAGCAATTCCAAGCTATGGTCAGAAATATCATTATGCCAAATCTCCTCACATTCTTTGACCAGGATTTCCCCGCTCAACCATCTCACAACTGTACACTCCATTTAGAAGCCATCGTACAAAAGAGAAAAGTCAAAAGGGTCTTGGTGGATGGAGGTACGGGCTTGAATATTTGTTCTCTCAACCTCATCAAACAATTGAAAATCTCAGAGGATTCTATCAACAAAGGAAAGGGTATCACAATAAGAGCATATGATGATCAAGAAAGAGTGTCTCGGGGAACAATAAAACTCCCTATTCAAGTAGGGCATGCCATCATGGAAACCACTTGTCAAGTCTTGGACCTTGACTTGCCGTATAACATCCTCCTAGGATGCCCATGGATTCATGCAACGAAAGTAGTAGCATCAACTTTCCATCAATGCATTAAATTCACACATGAGGGACAAGAAGTTACCATCCATGGAGATCCCAAACCCTTCTCCTATTGCAAAAGCCTTGAAGCAAAGTACTATAAAATCCCCCAAGTACCAAAAAATGATGAGGGGCCTTCTACACCATACATCGATCCTGCCACTCTCGCATCCACTTCTACGACAGAGACACCCGCCACACCCACCATTCCCACCATCTCTGACATTAAGGTCATCATCCAAGGTAGTGATTATGGAAACTACATGATCCCTAAATATTCTTTTATGGTAGGAGAGTTACCACAATCTCCTAGATCATAAGTACATCTACAAATAAATGAAGCCTCCACATCCCAAACGTCTCTTGAAGACTATCCCAACTTTACAAGTTGGGGAGATCTTGGCCAAGAAGTTATTGAGGTAGATCCATATCATATGCTATACCAAAATGAGTGACCAGTAGTTGAATTACCAATGGATGATAGAAGAAAGGGTCTACAAATGATGCTCACAATGGGCTATGACAGAATTCAGAGACTTGGGAGAAACAAAAATGGGCTTATAATACCTATCATTTCGGAGACGCGAGCAATAAAAAATCTTGGCCTTGGATGTACCCCTCTGAGTATAACCATACGTGGTCGAAGTCCTCCAGTTAGAATGGTCAATAATCCTCCTCAGCAAACCGCAACAGAACTATGCGTACCAGTATCTATAGGTAGAGTCATAGACAACTTTACATTTGACATAACTAACATCTGTAGTAGTAGCGATGACGAGGATCCCATAACCAACCTACCTAGGCTATTTGAGGATACCACTCTTTTCATGATTAGCACCCTATCTTTTGAATTAGACCACCAAAATCAATAAATTCGCCTAGTATACCCCCAACTCATTGACTATGACCAACGAGGAGCACCAATTCTTGATACATTAAAAAATGATGAGGTGCTCTCAGAATTCATGGGACTGCGGGATAACATTCAATGTGGGGATCACAAAGCAAGGTTCATAATGGAGCTAGATACACATGCCTATTATGGGGAAATGATTGAATCCCCCAGTCGCAAAAGTGAAAAATTAAGAATAATATCTAGGTCCTTGATTGAAAACCACACTATGGCACTCTCCAACCAGACAAAAGTAAAAAGAAAGCATGCATCCAATGGTGAAAACCTCTTTGAGGTGCCCGAGGATGGGGGATTCAATCTTCCTTTTAGAGCTTTTCATCAAGAAAAATTAGTAGTCCTGGCAGAAAAATGCAATCCAGTCAATCTCAGAATAGAGGAAACCCCGCATATCACATTCTATGCGGAATCATTACTATCAGAAGAACAAAAGCTCCTAGTAGCCTTCCTAAGAGAAAGATAGATAAAATTTGAATGGATCTATGCTGACATTCTAGGACTTGATCCAGAAATCATGGTTCACCACTTAGCAGTATACCCAGAAGCAAAGCCTGTTAGACAAAAGCTTAGGAAAATGCACCCTCAGATCGCCCTGTTGGTAAAAATGGAATTAAAAAAACTATTAGATGCAGGATTCATTTGACCAATAGATTATCCAGAATGGGTGTCAAACCTGGTGCCTGTTTCAAAACCCGATGGGAACATCAAATTGTGCACAAACTTCAAAGACTTGAATAAAGCATGTCCAAAAGATGACTTCCCACTTCCAAATATTAACATGATCGTAGATATGACAGTTGGACATGAAATGTTGTCACTAATGGACAAATTTTTAGGGTACAATCAGATTATGGTAGCTAAAGAGGACCAACATAAGACAACTTTCAGTTGTCCATGGGGGACCTATTACGGGAATATGATGTCATTGGTCTTAAAGAACATAGGAGCAACATATCAAAGGGCCATGCCATTGATATTCCATGACATGATCCATAAGACGGTCGAAGACTATGTTGATGACATTTTAGCCAAGTCCAGAAAGAGAAAAGATCACATATCAACCCTTAGTGCCATTTTTGATAGGCTAGAGGAGTACAAGGTTAGATTAAACCTAAAGAAGTGCGTCTTTGGCATACAATTGGGAAAATTGATAGGATATATAGTGTCAATGAGAGGTACCAAGGTAGATCCAGCAAAGGTAAAATCAATCCTTGAGATGGAGGCACCAAAAACATTAAAGCAATTGAGAGGTCTCCAAGGCAGACTCCAATCCATTCAAAGATTCATAGCACAGTTGTCGAACAAATAGAACCCATAATCTCACCTACTCCACAAGGGAGTAGCGTACAAATGGGATACCAAGTGTGAAGAGGCATTCAATAAAACCAAAGAATATCTACTGACACCACCAATCTTAATGCCACCAATCCCAAGAAAACCATTAATTCTCTATGTATTAGTGACAACAACAACCCTTGGATCTCTGCTAGCTCAGCATGATGAAATTGGAAAAAAAAGGGCTATCTATTGCATTAGTAGAACAATGGTTTGCCATGAGCTAAACTATTCATTCATCTAGAAAGCATGCCTAGCAGTAGTGTTTGCATCAAAAAAATTTAGACATTACATGTTGGCACACAAAATAAAACTCATCACCAAAATTGACCCCCTCAAGTACTTACTATCAAAAGCAATGCTCATTGGAAGAATGGCCAAATGGGTGATGATACTATCAGAATACAACATTGAATATGTCCAGAGCAGAAATCAATCAAAGGCCAAGTCATTACAGACCAGCTTGCATAAGCACCAATCTATTTAGAGAATCCTCTCATCTCAGAGTTTCCAAATGAATCTATTTTCAATCTCAACATAGCTGACCACTAGAAACTGTACTTTGATGGCTCATACATGCAGTATGGATCAAGAGCCAGTGTCTTCTTTATCACCCCACAAAGGGATTGCATACCAAGGTCCTACAAACTGGTGTTTCCCTACACCAATAACATCGCAGAATACGAGGCTTTAACCATAGGTCTCAAAATAGCAATGCAGTGGAACATTATAGCTCTCAGAGTATATGGAGACTCCCAATTGATAATAAATCAACTAAACAATGAATACTAGACCAATGACGACAAGCTCACTCCATACAAGAAATTGGTGGAGACTCTCAAAGAATCCTTCAGCAAAATTACATTTGAGTAGATACCTAGAGCCAACAAAAGAGTAGTAGACACCATGGAAACAATTGGGTCCCTACTGGACATCCCCAACAATGTTCCAAAATATGAATTCTTGATAGAATAGCTTCTCATTCCCACATTCAAGGTACACGAATCATAATTCATGTGCAAAATCATTGGTCCTGGTGATCCTTGGTACCACGACATTTACACATACCTTCGAATAGGAGTCATACCCGCTGACTTAACCTCAAACCTAAAATGAACCTTTGTAAAAGAGGCATCCAGATTTGTCATCCTAGGAGATACCCTATATCGTAGAAGCATAGAAGGAACCCTACTACGTTGCTTAAATGCTGAGGAGGCATTAACCGCTCTAACTGAAGTACATAATAGTATCTGTGGTTCACACTCGAGTGGAATGACTATAGCCAAGAAACTACTGAGGATGGGGTATTATTGGCCCACAATGGAAAGAAAGGCACATGACTATGCCAGAAGGTTTCTACAATGTTAGCAACATGGGGACCTCATCCATGCTCCAACTCAAGAGCTTCATCCTATCGTCACACTATGGCCCTTTTCGCAATAGGGACTTGATCTCATTGGAAAAATCACGCCCATTTCATCTAACGACCACAAATTCATCATAACCACAACAGAGTACTTTACTAAGTGGGTGGAGGCCATACCCATGATGTACATAACTAGGAAGCAGATTTCAAATTTCATCTTGAACTATCTCATTTGCCACTATGGTGTTCCACAATCCATTATCTCAGATAATGGGACACCATTCAAGAATCAGGAGGTTCGTGACTTATGCAAAAAATTCAAAATCCAACATCGCTTCTCCACCCCATACTATCCCCAAGGCAATGGCCAAGCAGAAGCTACAAACAAAACCATTCTAAAAATCCTCAAGAAAAAAGTCAATGACATAGGTCATAATTGGCATTTACAACTTAACCCTACCCTCTAGGCCTATCGAATTAGTATCCACATACCCACCGACGCCACCCTCTTCTCCCTGGTCTATGGATCAGAAGCAGTACCCCCCATTGAGATTGAGATCCCATCACTCAGGATATCACTGCAGAACCTCATCACAGATGAAGAGTACAGAGTATCAAGATTAAATGAGTTGGAGCTACTAGATGAGTGAGGTATAGATTCTTTGAATCATTTGCAAGTCTATCAGAATAGATTGAAACAAAGATACAATAAGAAAATCAAAAGCAGGACCTTCCAAGTCAAAGAACTGGTATTAAAAGAGTATCAAAAGAATGTCCCAAACCTAAGCAGCAAAGGAAAATTTGAACCCAATTGGTTGGGACCATTCGTTATCACAACAATTTATAAGTCAGGGGTATATCAGTTATCAACACCTGAAAGAGAACCTCTGCAAGAGCCCATGAATAGCTCTCATCTCAAAAAGTTTTATGCCTAAATCTTTCAAGGTATAGAACCAAAAAAAAAAAGTCCTAAAAAAATGGTTACTTCGGTGAAAACCTGGCAAACAGGCGTCTTGGTAACAACAAAAAAAATAAAAAATAATAAAAAAATCAGAAAAAGGACAAAAAATGGTAAAGAGAAAAAATCGTCCTGTGAAAACCACTTCAGTGGCACTTTGGAGAAGCACCTTGGTGAAAACCTGGAAAATAGGCACCTTGTGTAAATAAGCACTTTCCATCCACTAGGATCTTTATGGCTTTTTCTGCATCATCCATCGCAGTCGGATCTCCATCCATCACTCATCCACCCACATCTGCATCATATCTTGGTCTTGTGTTCGTATCATGATCCCTCCTAGTACTACTTAGCCCATCCTCAAGGTCAGTTTGTCCTGCCTTTATCCCGGAGTAGTCTATTGCCTCACACTGGGGGCATGTTCTTATCAAATCAGATTCGTGTATGTTCTTAAAGTCCCAAAATCAGAAAATTCAAAAACATAAAAAAATTCAAAAATCCAAAAACATCAAAACATATCAAAAATCCCAAAACAGGTCAAAAATTCAGTCAAAAAGTCAAAAAGAGAGTCATCTTGTCGAACTACGGGTCTCTGAGCCTTGAACGTAGGCAAGGTTGATCTTTGATCATCCACCAAGACACTTAGGTCAATCCTTTAGGAGTCTATCATAATAAACTAACATTTCATCATGTATATCTTCATTTATAAATCGGTCAAGTCGTGAGTCTAACTACATGGTCTCTGTGTGTATAACATAGGCAAGGCTAATATGTTGATCAGCCCCCGAGGCCGCTAGGATAGGTCTTTAGGTTAGTCTCTTGGTCAAAATCTCAGAAAATCCCAAAACATTGGAAAATAAAAAATCAAAACATTTGAAAATCTCAAAAAATACCAAAAACAGCCTCAAAACATTACAAAACGTCGAAAAAATCTAAATATTTGAAAAAAATCCATCCATCTCATCTTGCTTGCACCTGCAATAACACCATCCATAGTAAAATGATCGTCATCCTCAACCTTTGGTGAAATAGTTAGAAACAAGTCTAGCAGGTTAAAAGTAAAACTCAAAAACATCAAGTCTGAGGTTTAAGTCAGTACGTAAACAAGTTGGTCAATTCTTTGTGTCGATAGTCCATTATCCAATCAGTCCCATATCAATCATTTGATACCTACAAGGAGCATTATTTATCAGAAAGATCACTTTGGATAAATGAAATGACATGCTGCCATCCACTAACATGTCCTAGGATGCATCCTTCCTACAATGGGCATTATCTTTTGGCAATAGTTTTGGTTCCTATCCTTGAAAACACATTCCCTTTTGGTTAACGGTATTGAAGAACATCAACTTGTTTGTTTGCCTTATCTTTGTCTTTTGACTTATCTTATTGTGCTCAGTCCAAGGACCTCTTGATGATATCCGAAAGAAGGATTTAGAGAGATAGGAATGGGGCAACAATCATTATCCTTTTGTCTGTTTTGCTTGTTGGACGTTCTTGTAAAAAACAACCTTGGTGAATACTTTCTCTGTTAGGTGTGTATGGAGGGTATATTGGACAACTTGTTGACTATTGTATTGATTGGTTATACCTTTCCGTGTTTTGGTCTGAGATGTTTAAAACTTCTAAAGTGCATCCTACCAAGTTTTTCGTATGTTAGGTGTGAACAAGAGTACTCCTATCTATTTTTCGAATCAAATTCCATCACACTAGGTATAGTGCCATCCTAGTTCTTTATACCTTGATACATCATGCTTATGCGTGTTATCAAACATAAGGTAAGTGACCCTTTTAAAATCCCAATCCTTGACAAGCAAATCATCCATTTCTCATCAGCATCTCTCATAAAGTTGGCCTATTGGATCCTCTTGTCATCATCTAATTTCTTCTTTTCCACACTAGCATCACATCATGAATAGTTAATCATCATCACCAGTGCATACATCTTGCATCCACAAACCATCCGTATTTTGCATATCATCTCACATGCATGTTCATCATCATAATATAGATCTGTTAGTTTAAGCATCTCATAAAATCATACATTTTCATAATCATAGCATATCACATCATCCATCTCATCCATCTCACATCATATAATCATTTAAGTTGTTTAGAATAATATAGATTGGTTATTCTAAGCATCTTAAAGCCGTCTCATTTGCATCATCATCATAATCGTCCATTTTGAACCTCTTTATCACAAGATCGACCTCAAATCGAATCTTTTTTCTCGATCTCTTGAGGGGGCAATGTACTAATGTACTTCTTTCCGCTGGGGTATCCAAAAAAAATTAGAAAATTTTTGAATGTTGATCGTGGCAAGCTTATTCTTTGAACCAACGCAGCAAGTACATTGCTTCAAAGAGGGGAAAAATGTAGACACATGAAATTAGCATTGTGCACTTAAATAGCATCACATTCATAAATCAAATTCACATTCATCCACTCATTAGGTAAATCAGGTTCATCATCCATTTAAATTGAATAAATTAACTTTATTTGATTTAATCCTATCATTACCTCATTTGATTAAATAAATCAATTTCAATCAAACCATAACATTTCATCTTTCATAAACCATCTTCTAAGTTCATCTCCTACAAATTAATCCACCTTTATCTTGCATCATCCCTTTAATTAAATAAATAAAACTTTATTTAATTAAATCCCAAATGCATTTTCCATCGCTTTTGATTTAAATGAATCAAAGTATTTAAATCAAATAATTCAAAATAACCTAAACATCATTTAAGATAATCTAATCCTAATTAATCTAATCGAACCACCCATCACATCCTCTAGCTTTTCCCACTTGCACCAATAAATCAATTTATTGATTTATTAAAATCATCATTTTCCCTCAGCACAACATCCTTTTGAGAATATTCTCCAAGTTTGAATATGAAGGCAAGTTGACTTGTCCCTTCCAACATGGCAATAACTGCTCTCTTACATGTCTGCCACTTAGCATTTAACTCTCAATTTCAAATTTGAATCTCCCCCTCTTTGGTACATTGGCCAAAACTTGCACATTCCTCAACCTATCACAATGTGACAAGTGGCTTCATCTCATTGGTCAAATCATTATCCCACATTGCTCTATTTTGAGCTCTCTTCCAATTTGAAAATCTATAAATGAAAGCTTCATTCTTCATCAACCCATCCACAACCCTCATGCAAAGTTACTCTCTTCAATTGAGAACTAATTTTTCCCATCACCATTGCATTTGCATCATTTGAGTTTTAGCAAGGATTGGGAAATGGTCATTTGCACAGTTGACACCAATCCAATATGGAATAGGTACATGTTATGCTTTTAGATGTATTTTAATCCTTGCTATTGGTTACATTTTCTTAAGCATTTACATGTTATTTCAGAGGAGTACTTAGCAAGTTTGTATGCACTAACCTTTGTCATGAAGTTTAAGGGTGTATGCAGATTTTGAAGGGTGCTTCACCTTTAAGATAAACGTTAATAAATATGCAATTCCTTACTTCAATAGCTCAATGTCCTTTCTGTTATTAAGGCTGAATCGTGTGAACCAAAATGAATTGCCTTCCTTCAACTCAGTTTTGAATTCTAGTCGTTGATCTCTTTGGAGAGTCAATTAATTCACGATCTAGATTTGGTCATCTCATTATGAAAGATCTGACTATGCATAGTTGTAACACTTATCAAATGATAGGAGGCCACATGGAAACACTTGCTTGTAGTACGCGGGCTCCACCACCTATTTTTCTTTATAGCCACGATCTACGTGTCCTTTTCCCCTCGCCCCCATGAGCCATAACTTGTATGCAACTTTCATCAATGGGGAGATAGGGAGAGGCTAAGATTAGATCTCTCAGCCTCAAGAAACACACTCTTGAGCTAGTAGCAACTTTATCCTTTACAAAACATTTATGACTCATATTAAAAGATCTTTTAAGCACATGCAATATATGCATATTAATAATGTACATTTTACTTCTTATACCCCATGTTGAGATTTTAATTAAATATTTTTCCACATGTCTATGCTTCCACATTCTTAGGATTACTCCACATGGCAGACGTCTGCTTCCTCATTGGGAATCTAGCAAGAAGCATGGGACCCATATAGGATGGCGGGGGGTGGTCAAGATTAATGCACGTCACCCACTATTGACCGTTGATTTAGTTGAAACTCAATAATACTAACCCTCAGACCCATCACCAGCAAAGATAAGTGGCAACCACCCACTAGCCCATGTGATTATTTTAATAATCAAGAAAAGCAAACGGGAACACGGGGAACGTTCTAGAGGCGGCCACCTCATTTATTTCCCATCGTTGATATTCTTTAAAAACCAACTGCATGCTTTATCAATGGTGTTTGGCCCACCAATCATCTGGGACACATGGCCTTCGCCCATGAGCCTGAATGAATAAAATAATGAGAGACAAAATGGAATGAGAATATGGGTTACAGTCTATATTTTTTGCATTGATCAAATGACATTCAGGGGTTCATATATCTGCACATGTCAAAAATTGTTAATCCTAAAAGGGACTCGACTAGGTTGATGAAGCCACACCCACAACACAAAATCCTTAAGACTTTTTAGTGGGAAATATTCAACCCAACTTAGGAAATTTTCAAAAATAATTATGAACAAGATCAATTGGTAAAACAAGACCAAAGGGCGGGTCACTCAATGGGTTTCGATGTCAAGAGTTGTTACTTAAAGGACTGATGACCGGCATAAGGAGTTAATAGAAAATTAAAACCCAAACTAGGATATAGACTCAAAGGTTTTTTCAAATGAGACTTAGGTAAACCTAAAACCCCTTATACAATGCAGGAGACAAAGTAAATTGTTCATTAAACTCATCAATATTTTGGAAATGAAACACATAAAACTTTTAGGGGTTCCATCATTGTTAACCATTAGTAGTCAAAATAATACAAAATTATGAACTAACTTTACATTAACACTTTGGATCATAACCCTAATAAACCCCCTTCATCCAAAGGAACCAAGATATGATTTAGGGAATCCATGAAATTACCTTATCATTCCACATTGTTAACTTAGTTGTATATCCCCTCCTCCAATACACGAGTAGTGTTAAAACCTCTATGCACATCCTATTGATATGTAACTATATGTTTCACATTAAGCTAAAGAATCATTTATGAGTGTTTTACGTATGGCTCCCTAAGGTAATACTTCCCATATTTTAAAGACCCATTACCTCTGCATAAGACCACTTTGCATGATCATATTAGAAATTATCATCTATCGTTATGTCTCTACCCCTTTATACATGTAATATGAGTAATATTCTCCATTGCCTAAATATACTGACCACTATAATTGTGATTACTTATACTTGTATCCCTCAAGTGTATATTCAAACAATGCCCAATGGACTAACCACATATCAATTGACACTAATTTACCTTTGGCTTTGTAGCATAGGAAACACCTATCAAAGGTATAAAATAACCCACTAACTCATTATGAATACGTAGTTTTTATCAATATAAGGAAGAGGTAAGAAATTAAATAAAAATATTTAATCGAACCATTACTCAACATAAAAACTCAATAAAAGCTCAATAAAAGGAAACCAAGACTAAGAAAAATGTGCCAAACTATAAGAAATCTAAAGACTAAAAATAAATGAAATATAAGTATTACTAAAAATTATCTCTAACGTAGTGAATAATGAGCCTAATTAATGAGTAAGAAGCCATCTAGACATCATAACACTCATTTTTCCTTTAGTCACTCCTCCAACCTCTATTTAAATAGTTTTAGATTCAAATAATTAGATGTAACATGAAAATATATTAAAAATATATTAATAGAATCAATTTTTTCATACATATTTTAAAACCCTTAAAAATTTAAAAAATAGTTTTGACCAAAAATACAACCTTAGTAATGAGCACAAACCCAACTTTTCTTTTAACTCTCTAAATTCTAATAATTAGATGTAACATGAGAATAACAAAACCTTATAACTAAATATTTTTATAAAAATTATACCAAATAAATTCATTTTTATGAAAATGACTTCATTTCTATGGATAATGGATTTTTAATCCAATATATTTATTAACTTATATACATGTTTTTTTTCTACCTTCTTGGTTAATAAAATCCCTTGGATTTGGATTTGGTTTATTCTTTACTATAGCTTTTATACATTGTTGTACATGATAAAAAGTAAAGTGTTAAATTTACTACCATGTAAAACATGCAAAGTATTATATTTCACCATATGAGGAATAATTTATTTTTCATAGCCTATCATGTCAATGATTACATTGATGTGTTGCAGAAGTGGTAACATCCAATATCAGGTTAGGTTACTAACCTCCTATTCCACATAAACCTTCCATTTATTTTATCTTGTAGATGTCTTCCATGGATTCTTCTTCACAAAAATTTCATCTTTCCCTCTAAAATATATCTAGTTCTAATCCACATACTTGAATTATACCTTTCTTAAATATATTATCCATCAAAGAATATTTGGCTTAATTATTTGGGTATTCATCTTCACACTCACTTTTCCATCATGATCATATGTTTTATTATCATCTTAATTTGAGGTCCCATTTTATTGAATTCATTATGCTTAGTTCTTAGCCAATTATTTCACTTCTACTAACACTCTTGTAGTATAAAACACTATAGATGTGTTTATGGATGATACTAATAAAAATAATATTTTGAAAGAAAATGGTGTTTCTACTCTATGAAAATTTTGTCACATTTTAATTGAGACTAACTAATTTTATTGATCACTTCTTCTAGACATATGTTTCTATCTATAATAAAAATAATGACTTTATGCTTCATAATATTTTTCTCCATCCTAATGCTAAACTAGTCAAAAAATATATATTGAAAAATACATCCCAAGGATTCCTTAACAATCAAGTTCAAAATAGAAAATATTTAAAACTATTATTTTATTAATGATATAAACTATTTTCCTTGGATTTCATTATATTTATGTTGTGGGTACTTAATTTATAGTCATATTCATATTTATAATAAATTTTGTGACTTAAATAAAAAATTGTCTAGATCGCTCTTTTCTTACTCTTAATAAAATTTAGTTTCCTCAATCTTTAAATTTCAAGAATCTATCATTTTCTACTTTTTATTACTAGTTTGATTTATAATGTTAAGAAAATTAGGATTAGTTGTTCACTTTATCTTTCTATATGTCACACACATAAACACAAGTATATTTGAATGGTATTCCTAATTATTTTTACACTAAAATTGAAGTTTCTTTAAAGAAATGAATTGATTATCTTCCTAATATTTTGTTATTAATATGATTTATAATGTTACAAAATGTATCATTTTTGTTCAGTTTATATTTTTATATGTCAACACATAAACATAATTAAGAGCTAAGCATTTGTTCATGCATAATATAAATTGATAAATCCATTCAGGATAGGCATCCACCAAAATGGACAATCATCTATCATAAAATATAGGTATACGTTATGGCCAGAGCCTTAGACTCATTGGGATCATATAGATCCTGATTCACCTCCTTGAAGATAAAACTTACCCCTCAGGAGTGTACCAAGGTCATCGTTCATTAGTGGTATGAAATTTAAAATACAAAGGTTGAAATCATGCCTCAGAATTTATCCTAAGGCCTCATGGAGATCAAGAAAGTCCATCTTGGATTCCTTTTTAGTATATAATAATTGATTTCTTATCAAGACTACATTCCAAAGTTTATTTGTGAGAATAGTTTACCTAATTTATAAGGGAGTTAAAATTCTAATATTTTAAAATTTTGTTGACGTCACACCTAAAATCCTATGTACTAGGAACATTTTGCATTCACAAAACTACCTACATACACCACTTCTAAATGAGATCAAGGAGTATATATGTAATTCTAGTTTTGAGGCTATGTTTCATATAACTACATGATTTGATAGGCAACCTTTTCTAGGGTCTAGTTTCCCCATATAGTTCTTCATTGAATACCACCCACTCAGGGGAAACAAGAATGAAAACTTAATTAAAATTACTAAACAAAAAACTCTGAGGGAATTTGATGTAGAGTTTAGCTGTGAATATTTCTATTTTTTCCTATATAATCTACGCTTTTATCACCTCAAACCAATGGTTATTGGTTTATTCTCTTAGGTACTTAATACCCAGTTCTTAAGAAATTTACTCAATCAATTCAAGATTTCTTTACTCACAAAACTAAATAGGTTAAGATGTTTGACTATATCTATTTCATTCCACCATGATAACTATATCAAAAAGTAAATAAATAGTAACCTTAATTACTCAACAGAAGTAATTTTACTTATGGTAATAACTTACCATTAGTTGGAAGTCTTACACTATAATTTCATTCTACTTCACTTATTTCAAGAAAGTTTCTTAAGGCTATATGATCGTTACTATATAACTAAATTCTTGCCAACTTTTTAATCCATCAAGCTAAAGAAGAGACCTTAAACATAAAATACAAGGTGTTAAATAGGACAATCGTTAATAATTTGATTAGAAAATAAAGTTTATAACTCATGACTATGAATGGAACCACTTGCTAGCTATGTAAAATATCATGATAGCTAACCGACATGAAAATCCCATGATAACTATCTTAATTCAAATGATATCTTTTTGTCTAACAAAATAATTGATCAACAAGAATTACATACTCACCTTTCAACTAAAATGGTGTACATATATGCATATTAATTAGAAATTCATATAATATTTAGATCAATGAATCATATTTCCTAGAACTAGTAACAAACTATCTTGTAATCTACAATGTGTTATGCACACTATTTTGATATTGACATAAAATAATTTACCTAAAATTAAAAGTAATATTATCACTAACCTTAGTTAATTTCAAAAGACTAAAATAATTAGTAAGAGATAATGATTTACATGTAATATAAAGTAAGAGAACTGAAATAAAACATCTTCTAAATGTATGAAACTAAGGAAAATAATAGCATAACCATAAATGACCATCATTTCTTATTTAGCATTGTAGACATCCAAATTTGACCACTCCCATATGGTCAAATTCGTCCCCTTTATTCATCTATCTCATATCCCCCATTGATATTAATTAAATGATTTATTTAATTAATATTTCCCCTTTTCCTAAGGTTCCTAAATTATTTAATTTAATAATCAAATACTTTACCTTTCATGCCTTCCTCTCTAAATTAAATAAATATATCAATTTATTTAATTTAGTCATTTTTCCTTGTGAATTTAAATCAATTTTAAATTCCCTCTTTTCTCTCTCCTTGTCACACCCTCCATAATCCTCTCCTAATCTAGATTAGTTTAATTAATCCATGATTAAGATGCACACACCTTTAATTAGGATTAATGTCACATCCTCCATATTTTGCAACTTTCCTCTAATCCTCCATTAGTCTTCTTAATCACTTGTTTGTACAACCTTAATCTAATCCTCATGCCATTTTGGTATGCCTCTAAGTCAACCTTCATAAGCACTTTCTTTATTTAGCCTAGACAACCTCTTCCCCGTGTGAATTAAAAATTCACATTTCTTGATCCAATTCTTTCCTCTTCCCCATGAAGGTTGAGAAATTATAAAATTTCTCATATGTCACATCCCCTACATGGAGACAAGGATCTTCTATATGAGGAACTTGTCTTATCCCCAAAGTACTCGCAATCATGTGAATTAAAAATTCAAATTTATTACTTCAAGGTCTCTCCCTTCCCCATGAGGATTATTGAGTAATTCCAAAATTCTTTATGTGTCACATCCTTCACACATGGGGACAAGAACCTTCTTTTTGAATAAATCTCCCAATCCCAAGGTACTTGCAAGTACCTCCACATCACATGTCCTATTTCCACCTCATTTCCACATGGCAAGATGTGAGGGCTTGTGATTCCTCAACACAACACAACCCTTCATCTTGTCCATGTTGGCTAAATCCTAGCCATCCAATTCTCTAGAGACTCTTCCCCTAAAATAGAGGATTTTAGTCTCATTTTCATTCATACACATTCAAGCATTCACAATTCAAGAACTCAAGCATTCAATCTACCAATTTTCAAGCATTCTCATTCAAGCTCTTGCATCCATTATTGAATTCATTTCATACACTTATCAATATATTGGATGGTGTAGGCATGTTGCTGATATGTGGTTGTCATTGATGTCAACACTATTAGCATCATTGTATTGAAGGTTGTATATGTTGAGCATTTTGAGAAAATTGTGAAAGGAATAGTTATAGAGTTGCTTGTTTCTAGTAGAACCATGAAGGTCATGAAGGTTTCTTTTTTTGTATGTAGGAGATCAACTGTTGTGGACTAAAGGGTTTATTTTTTAGAGTATCTATATCATCTACCGGAAGTTTCAGAGATTCGTGTGAAGATTTGATCATGTTGTGGTCTGGAAGTATTTCTATGGTCTCTGGTAGCATTCTTGAGTGAAGATAGTTTGATTCTAATAATCTTAGTTTTTGTGGATGCTTCTCTATCAGTTCCTGGTGTTCTTGGATGTTTCTAGATCATTCTCCATCATTCTTGTACATCCACATTGATTAGTGTTCTCGTGGTCAAAGATTTTTCTTGTGCATATTCAGGTTTTCATGTTCCTGGCTGACATGATAGTGGTAACATGTTGTGGATCCTTGAAAAGTAATATTTGAATGTTTGGAACACTCGTGAGTATTGTTTTGGGTCGCATCATTATATTTGCCAACATAGTTTAGATCCACATTGAAATTTTAATTGTAAATTTGGGCTGACATTGTAAATATGTTTTATTTTTCTAGCCAACTAAGTTGTTGATGTAATCTCATGATGCAAATATATAAGAGCATTTGTTTGAGCAAAGTTTGTGAGAGTATGTGCAAGAGTGTGTGTGTGTAAGAAAAGCTAGATAGATTCAAAGTGTGCGAACATTGATCTATTCATTCATGTGCATAGTGAAAAGTAAAGGATTTTTCTGTGCTTATTTAGAACTATAATCAGGCTTGTGTAGAAGCTTATTTTTTCCAGTTCATACTCTCTAGATTTAATCCTATTATGTATTGTTGGGCAGTGAGCCCCTTTTTTATTTGAGCAGTGAGCTCTAGGCAGTGTGCCTGAATGCATGTGTATTCCCATTTATTATTTTCATTATACTTTTAATAGGATATAATATTGTGGACTAACATCCACTTTGGTTTTTCCCCTAATAGGGTTTCTACGTAAAATAATCTTGGTGTTCTCTATCTCTCTGATGTGTTAATTATTTATGGTTAATTGCTTATTCATCAGATCTGAGATTAAATTAAGTAAAGTTTTGAAAATTTTATTATTTTGTGACAAATGATTCACCCCCCCTCTCAATTGTTTGTCCTTGTTTTTCCAACAATTGGTATCAGAGCTAGTTCCTCTGAAGAAGTTGAAAAGCTTGAGGTGATTCACTATGGAATCATACAAGAAGGAAAGTCCTAGATTTGATGGAACTAACTAGTCACTATGGAAAGTCAGGATGGAATTTCACATGAGGTGTATTGGTGAAGCTTATTGGAAGATTACAAAAGATCCATATGTCATTCTTCAAAATGGTCCCTCCACTGCTGATGAGATCAAAGAAGATGAAAATAATATTAGGGCTATTGAAGCTTTGGTGAGTGCTCCGATAGATTCAAAGATGGAAAATGTGATAGGTCCAAAGACAACTCATGAGATTTGGATGAAGTTGGAACTTTGTATGAAGGAGATGCACAAGTGAAGATGGCTAAGCTATAGAGTTTGAAAGAAAAGTATGAGAATTTGAAGATGGGTGAAGATGAAAATATCACTTCTTTTATGCAAAGATTAAATGAAATAGTGATGGGTATTAGATGTGCCATTGGTTCCCCAGATGAGGATGAAATTGTGGCTAAAATACTCAGATCCTTGCCTCCCTCGTACAAAGTGAAGGCTCATGTTATTGAAGAGCTCAAATCAATAACGAAGATGACAAGAGATACACTCGTTGGTAAGCTTGCTGCTTTTGAATTAAGTGAATTTGGTGAATCTATTCTGAAGACTGAATCTGCATTCAAGGCTACTGTATCTGGAAGTAACAAGAAAAGATATAATCCCAGAGTGTGTTCCAGAAACATATCCAAGTATGATGAAGAACTGAAATTGCTTGAAGATAAAGAAAGAGAGTTAGAAGAATTGGAAGCACTGGTTGTGAAGAAAGAAGGAAGAGGAAAAGGTAAGTATGAAGGTGTATTGCCTATTAAATGTTCTTGTAGTAAAATAGGTCATTTTGCATCAAGATGTCCTAAAAGAGTTCCTAGATCTAAACCTAACAAGTTTGGATTCCAAAAGAAATGTTAATTTGCTGAAGAAGGAGTGACTTCAAGATGATGAGTCTAATAAATATAATGGAAATTGAGATGAATGGGTTTTCATTGCTACCATTGAAAATAGTCCTGTTGCTACTAAATCTGCTAAAGATGAGAAAGCTCTTGCAGCCCAAGTTGAAGATAAGGATGAGTGGGTTATTAATAGTGGATGCTCACATCATATGACTAGTGATAAAATAAAATTTGTAAGTCTAGAGAAGTATGATGGTGGGGTTGTAAAGATTGGAGATAACAATGCTGGTGTGATTCGTGATAGAGGTTCTATTTGTCTTGGTGGTAAGAATAACATTGATTATGTTATTTATGTTGAAGGCCTGAAGCAAAATATTTTGAGTGTTGGATAGATGGTGGAAAAAGGCTATGATCTACAGTTCAAAGATGGGAGATGCAGGATACGTGGAATTTTTGGCAATATGATTGCTACAGGTAAATAGACAAAAGGTAATATTTTTCACCTAAATACTACCAGTGAGAGTTTTTTAATTGCTCAAGTAGATGAAAGATAGTTGTGGCATAGGAGGCTATGTCATGTGAATTTTGATAACATTGTCAAGGTAAGTTCAACTTAAGTAGTAAGAGATCTACCTAAATTAGTAAAGCCTGCTAACACAATTTGTAAGGAGTGTAAGATGGGTAAATAGACTAGAGTCTCTTTCTAGAGCAAACAGTTTCATTCAAATGATTTGTTGGAGCTGCTACATACTGATGTTTTTGGTCGCTCCAGAGTCAAAAGTATTCATGGAGAAAGGTACTTTATGTTGATTATTGATGATTATTCTAGAATGGTATGGGTTTCTTTCCTAAAAGAAAAATGTGAATCACTAGAAAAATTCAAAATTTTCAAGGCTATGGAAGAGAATGAGAAAGGTCTAAAAATCAAATGCCTAAGGTCTGGCAGAGGTGGTCAGTTCACCTCTAGGGAGTTCAACTCTTTTTGTGAAGAACATGGAATCAAAAGATAGTTATCTACTCCCCGAACCCCTCAACAGAATGGAATTTTTGAGAGAAAGAATATAACAATTTTGGATGCTGCTAGAAAAATGATGATAGAAGGAAATGTGCCCTAGATCTATTGGAGTGAAGTTGTAAGCACTGCTATGTATACTTTGAACTGGGTAAATGTTAATAGTAATTTTGGTAAGACCCCTTTTGAGTTATGCTTTGGTTATAAGCCTATTGTTAAATATTTCAAGATCTTTGGAAGCAAGTGTTATATCAAGAGAGATGATGATATAGGAAAGTTTGATGCAAGAAGAGATGAAGGAATCTTTCTAGGTTACTCTACTAAGATCAAGGCTTATAGATGCTATAACAAAAGACTAAGAAGATTGTTAAGAGTGCAAATGTCAGAGTTGATGATGACTCTGCCAAATCATCTAGATATTATGGTTATGATTCAGATGAAGACAATACAAGCCAAGGGAAGAATTCTTAGACACATAACCAACTTTAGATTATTCCATATGTTCTGGTAAAACAACCTCAATTAATTCCAGTAAATCAAGTAATTCATGAAGCATAGACAAGTGCAAGTGTAGAAGAAAGATCAGAAGAACCAGAAGCTTGAGAAAGTCCTAAAGTTCCAAGGTATGTAAAGCTAAATCATTTTGAAAATAAAATTATAGGAGATAAGAGTAAAGGTGTACAAACTAAAAGAAATATTGTAGAAGCGTATTTCCTTGTTTCCAAGATTGAACCTAAAGATGTCACTAAAGCCTACCAAGATGAACACTGGATAGAAGCTATGGAGGAAGAGCTAACACAGATTGAAAAGAATGACACATGGACACTGAATCCCAGACTCAAAGACAAAAATGTGATTGGTACTAAATGGGTGTTTCGGAACAAGTTGAATGATCAAGGTGAAGTGGTCTGGAATAAAGCTAGACTGGTATGTAAAGGGTATTCTCGAATGGAAGGTGTTGATTTTGAAAAAACATTTTCCCCTGTTGCCAGAATTGAAGCTACTAGATTATTTCTTTCTTATGCTACATATAAGAACTATAAAGTATTTCAAATGGATGTGAAGTCAACATTTTTGAATGGAGAACTTGAAGAAGTATACATTGAATAGCCAGATGGATTTCTGCTGACTAACAAGAAAGACATGGTTTGTCGCTTGAAGAAAGCTCTGTATGGACTTAAGCAAGCTTCCAGAGCCTAGTATGCTAGATTAGAAAAATACTTATTGAAGCTTGGATTTAATAAAGGTATTGCTAACAAAAACGTGTATTTCAAATTGGATCATGACAAAGAGTTAATTATTGAGGTCTTTGTTGATGACATTATTTTTGGAGGAGATGATAATCTATGTATGAGGGTTTTTGATGAAATGAAGAATGAATTTGAAATGAGTATTATTGGAGAGATGAAGTTCTTTCTGGGATTGCAAGTTACTCAGTTAGACAAGGGGATTTTCATATCTCAATCCAAATATGTGACAGAGCTACTGAAGATATTTGGGATGGAAGAATCAAAGCATGTTGGTACTTCCATGGTGACCGGATGCAAGCTAACACAAAATGATGATTCTCCTAAGGAAAATCAAACTAGATATAGGTCAATGATCAGTGGATTGCTCTATTTGACCCAAACTAGACCAAAAATTATGAATGTTGTATGTATGGTTGCTAGATTTCAGGCTGATCCAAAAGAATCACATGTGACTATTGTTAAGAGAATCTTCATATATCTGAAAGGAACAATTGACTTTGGGCTTTGGTATCTGAAGGATTATGATCTCACTTTGAGTGCATATACTGATGTGGATTGGTTTGGAGATGTAGATGATAGGAAAATTACTAGTGGTGGTGCTTTCTTCCTTGGGAAGAAGTTGGTATCTTGATTAAGCAAAAAGAAAAATTTCATTTCTCTATCTACTGCCGAGGTAGAGTATATTGCTGCTACAAACAACTGTACTCCAATGATGTGGATGAAATAGATGCTAAAAGATATCAGAGTAGTATATGATGAACCTATTTCCATATACTATGATAACTCAACTACTATTAACATTTCAAAGAATCTTGTGCTACACTCTAAGACCAAGCATATATCAATCAAGTTTCACTTTCTAAGGGAGAAAGTAAGTGAGAAATAAGTCAGATTGGAGTATGTGCCTACCAAAGAATAGATTGCAAACATCTCTACTAAGCCATTTCTGAAGGATAATTTTGAGTATCTTAGAGGATTGTTAGGGGTGATTACCTCTCCTGATAAGAACTAAAAGATGCATTTACTTGCATCAATTAGTGAGCTTCATTGCTATATTCCGGTCCAGATTGATGTCTTTGTGGCTGCTACTCAGGGGGAGTAGTCAGATGTGTAGATATGTGGTTTAGAGCATGTATATGGAAAGGTAATGGTTACCTTTTCCATTTATGTCAAAGGGGGAGAAGAGTAATGTGAAAAATCCTTTCGGGAATAGAAGTAGTTGAGAAGAGGAGTCAGAATCTAAGGGGGAGTTAATGCAGCTGTGTTGATGGTATTTTTCACATCATGTGTTGCCATCAATGCTAAAGGGGGAGATTGTTGGATGTTTTGGGTGTGTTGCTGATATATGGTTGTCATTGATGTCAACACTATTAACATCATTGTATTGAAGGATGTATATGTTGAGGATATTGAGAAAATTGTGAAAGGAAGAGTTACAGATTTGCCCGTTGCCAGTGGAACTATGAAGGTCATGAAGGTGTCTTGTTTTGTACATCGGTGATCAACTATTGTAGACTAAAGGGTTTATTTTTGAAAGTATCTAGATCATCCATTGGAAGTTTCAGAGGTTCATGTGAATATTTGATTGTGTTGTGGTCTGACAGTCTTTATGTGGTCTCTATCAGCATTCCTGAGTGAAGATTATGTGATTGTAATAATCTCAGTTGTTGTGGATGCTTCTCTATCAGTTCCTGGTGTTCTTGAATGCTTCTAGATCATTCTCTGTCATTCTTGTACATCCACATTGATTAGTGTTCTCGTGGTCAAAGATTTTTCTTGTGCATGTTCAGGTTTTCATGTTCCTAGCTGACATGATAGTGGTAACGTGTTGTGGATCCTTGAAAAGTAAAATTTGAATGTTTGGCATGCTCATGAGTATTTTTTTGGGTTACATCATTATATTGTCCAATGGAGTTTAGATCCACATTGAAAATTTAATTGCAAATTCGGGCCGACATTGTAAATATGTTTTATTTTTTTGGCTGACAAACTTGTTGATGTAATCCCATGATGTGGATATATAAGAACGATTGTTTGAGTGAAGTTTGTGAGAGTATGTGCGAGTGTGTGTGTGTAAGAAAATCCATATAGAGTGCAAGTGTGTGAACATTGATCTATCCATTCGTGTGCAGAGTGAAAAGTAAAGGAGTTTTTTGTGCATAATTGGAACTATAATTAGGCTTGTGTAGAAGCTATTTTTTTTCAGTTCATACCCTCTCAATTTAATCCTATTTTGTATTGTTGGGGAGTGAGCCCATTTTGTATTTGAGTAATGAGCTCTATAAAGTGTGCCTGAATGCATGTGCATTCCCCTCTATTATTTTCATTATACTTTTTAATAGGGTATAATATTGTGGACTAACATCTACCATGGCTTTTCCCCTAACACGGTTTCCATAGAAAAAAATCTTGGTATTCTCTATCTCTCTAATGTGTTAATTGTTTATGGTTAATTGTGTATTCAGTAGATACGAGATTAAGTTAAGTAAAGTTTGAAAAGTTTATTATTTTGTGACAACTGATTCACCTCCCCGCTCTTAGTTGTCTGCCCTTATTTTTCCAACACCAACATTGCATTCTCCATTGAATCCACATCCTTTGCATCTAGTTTTAGGTGATTTTCCATCAAGGAGCACACAAGAAATCAACATCAAAGGGCCAACCAACAAATTGACTTGCGCAAGGTAAATAATTGGTTTTTATCTTTTCTTTGTTCAAGTCTAACTAGGATAATATTGAGGTCTTGCTTTGTGTTGTTTCTCCTTTTGTATTTTTTTTTTTTTGCATCATTTTAGGGTAGGAAAACATGTTGCACACATTTATGGCATGTCCGATGGGACCCACAAATGGGTCTGCTCTTTTTATGTTCTTTGTTGTTTGAAGTTTTGCACGTTCAGGTTACACAGAGGTGATTCTGCTATTGGAACATGCAATTCTACAGCAATAGGGGTGGTTCTTCCATCAGAACAGGTGAGATTACCTTCAACAGAGGTGAATTTTCACTTACAGATTCACCCATCTATTAAATAGAAGCAAATCTGCTCCCTATTTCTCAAAAAGGCGACCCTGCTCTTGACTTGGGCGAGCTTGCTTTCTACAAATAGGCAAGCCTACCTTTGAAATAGGCAATATTGCTACTAACAAGGGTGATTCTACTCCTAACAGGGGTGATTTTTTCACTGAAAGGGGTGATTCTGCTATCAGAATAGGCGATTTTGCTTCAAATAGCGGTGATTCTGAGGTAAAATAGTGATTTAAATCTTCATTTTCAGTATTTGTTTCTTACTATTTTCACGTACTGACACCCTAACTTGTTCATTTATGAGTGTGTCTAATTTTTGCTAACATTTGCGCAATTTTTTCTCGCTTCTCCAAGGCCGGAGGTTCAAACTACTACTATTTTATTGTAGAATCATCGGTCCTAGAGTAGTTAGTTTAGTTTGCTTATTATTTTCCATACTAGTTAGGCACACATAGAACTAATTAGAGGGTCAAATATATTTGTTTTTCGTGTTTGTTAAGTGAGCTATTGATGTATCTAATCCCCTTGTGCCATTTGGAAATCCTAGGTGACAAGAAATTATAGTCCACTTTAGTCCATTTGTGCTACCTAGGAGATACTAGAACGTCCTAGCTCTCCCCTTACGCTTTGTGCAAGCTTGGGGACTAACTAAAATTGTCTAGTGTCTTCTTTTAGTGGGACCTAATTGGGGATTTCATCTCCCCAAGGGATGATCCCAACCATGTGTACCGATGGGGTATATAAAGGGGGGAGAGCCAAAGTTGTACCCCAATCCAGTCATGTCATGTTTGGTAGAGCATCGGGGCTAGGGTGATACCTAGATAAGACATGAAGGGTTGGTCTGAGTTTCCAATACCATGTTGGGGCTCTCGACTCACGCCTGTGATAGGCTGGTGTTCATGGTTGTGCCTCACATACCGTGCATATATCGAGGACTCCCTAGATCACCTTGTTCAACCTAGATAGAGGACCGTGTTGGCCATACCCTTCTCACTAAATTTTAGGATTGTGCTATTTGAATTGTCTTCTTTGTGTGAAACCAATGCATTTCATTTTAGTCGAGTCATCCTTTTCCTTCTATTTGTTACTTGTAATTTTTTCCTTTTCCATAGCCATTTTTTATCCACTCCAATCCAAGTCGGCCATTTGGGCGAATTTTCCTTTGTCAGGGATGAATTTGCTTCTATTTGGGGCAAACCTGTTGTCCACAGGGGCGACCTTGTCTCAGGTCTGAGTCATTTCTCAGTCGTTTCCTATCAAAATCGCCTATTGTACACAAAATAGGTGAGTCTGCCACTATTTTGAGTGAGCGTGATACCTAAAGGGGTAATTTTTCTTATTCTCTGAGTCATTTTGTTAGTCAACACAACCCCTCACATTTGCTTGTTTCTTCAAAAGGGGTGAACCTACTTCATCTTTGGGAAATTTTGCTTGATGTTCTAGTCTCGTGTCAGTCATCTAAGTCATCAAATTCACCCATCTTCAAAGAACAGGTGAATTTTCCACCTTTTTGGGCTAGTGTGCTCTTAGTTTGGGCAAATATGCTTTAGAAACAGCCAATCCCATTTTCTGTTGGAGTCTTCGTCCATCCGTTTTCCTCTTTAGAGCATCTTTTTCTCCATTTAGAGCATTTGTTTATCCATTTAGAGCATCTTTTTCTTTCTTTAGAGCATCTATTTTCTTGTTTAGAGCATTTGTTTCTCTATTTAGAGCATTTGTTTCTCCGTTTAGGGCATCTGTTTGTTCGTTCAGAGAGTCCACTTCCCCATTCGTCAAGTATGTTTTCTCATTAGATGAATCTATTTCACCATTAGGAGAGTCTATGTCCCCATTCAGAGAGTCTTTTTCCCTATTACAAAGGTCTATTTATCTGTTTGGAAGGTATTTTTCCCCTTATAGAGTTGTCTGTTACCCTATTTATCAACGTTCTTTGGTCATTTTCAGATTTAGACAAGTTTGAAACCTATTTAGGCAATTGTGCACCCCATTTGGGTGACCCTGCACCCTATTTAGGATACCCTACACCCTGAATAGGCAACTCTACCCCTTGTTTGGGAAATTTTGCACTCTAAACAGGCGAATCTACATTCTATTTGCGCAAATTTGAATTCTATTTGGGCGAGTCTGCTTTCTGTTTGGGAAAATTTGCTCACTATTTGGGTGATTTTGTGGTCTATTTAGATGAAGTTTCTATACACATAGGCATATTTATTTCTCATAATATAGAGAGTTAATCTGTTGGTCCCCTAAAACTCTATCATTTTCCTAATCATTTGTCATGATTGAAACTTTTTTATCACCTTCCATTCACCTGTAATCGTCACTTTAGTCCATCTACATTTTCCAAAGGTCATCCATTCATCATCTAAATCATATAGGCACATATTAGAACATTTATAGGTTGCACATCCATCATTTTTTTCTCGATCCAAATCCCCTAAACTTTGATTTAGAGGTTATTATCTGAATTGGCTAAGGTGCAGGCCTAAATCCGATCCACATCATACACATCTACTCAGGATTGTTATCTATCTTGAGTCAGTTATCATCTTCAACCCAATCAATCCAATTTCATCTCAAGGTGGATTCAGTGCCGTAATAATCTATATGTCCTTTAATCCAATTAATCAGCACCCTAAGTCACCTAGGGTGATTTCTGAACTTTATTTAGAATCCCTTTCTTCATCGCTGATCATCATCCAATATTATCAATTGTTTCATCAATAAATCCTATCCAATCTAATCCAATCACATCCCTATCCAATCTATTGATCTCTCATCTGATCCAATCAATCCTTCAATCATCATTTAGGTCATCTTTGCATCGCAGCTTAGAGTTTATCCTGATCTTAGTTCACCTAGTATTTTTTCACTTTCATAATCATTCAAATCGACCACAAGAAAAAAGGAAAATGGTAGAACAACAAGCCTAGGGTTCTCAGCCAAATATCCCCAGGATCCCAAAAATGGTGCAAATATCCCTTAGAATCCCAACAACAGTGCCTCATCATAGTCCAATACTGACGTACATAACACTTCACCACCTAGTGATGAGAACATGGTCATTCAGCCTGAAGTCACGGTTGACAATATCTTAGTAACCCTACCAATGTTTAGATGACGGATCGCCTCCTCAACAAGCATGGGGACAAGATTCTCGCCACTTTAATCATGAAAGGAATCAAACTGCCACCCAATTTTGATATGTCACAATATACTGGCACCCAGTCTCTTCCAGCAGCTCAAGATCCACAAACTTCCCAGAGCGCTCCAAGAAATTCATATATTCTTGAGGGTCCACCCATAGAAAATTGGTATCAACCTAGGTTCAAAAATGTCGTGATGTATCAAGCTGCTAACTACCCCTGCATCCCAGCCTCGACCTCAAAAGCACAACCTTATCCAAATCACCACTTTCCTTATGGGATTCCATAGAATATTCAATATGCTCCACCACTCTCACCTCATCATCCTGGTGAACCACCTACCAACACTGGGGGCAATTCTATCCTTGCATTGATGCCACCTCCAGGGCCTACATCTGCTAGAAATTTACTATGGCCACCTCAAGGTAACATCCATGCATTTCAATAGCCTCTCGTTAATGCTCAACAATCCACTACATCATAAGCACCGCTGCAACACAAAGCTATCCCCTCACAAGCTCCGCCACAACATGCCACTACCGCTGTTATCTCATCTAAACCACCTCATCAACAACCTCCACAAAAATGCATTCCAATTTCAAAACAGAATGTTTTGCAGAAAAATCTTCTAGTCCCACAATAACATAGTGTTATTCCTACACAACCTCCTCATCAGGTAATGCAGGCTACATCACAGCCTCAACAAACACCCCATGGTGCCTCCAGAGTGATTCCTCAATAGCAACACATCTCATCTCACCTTCCTTATCAACAACCACCCCAACATACACATTTTACCACATAAGCGCAATGTAATCCCCTCACACAATATCTCTATCATCTGTGAAGCACAAATACCACCTATGCTACTATATCCAATCCCAATGTAAGTCTCAATTTGGTCCCTTAGAATCCACCGTGATCTCAGATGCCACTTTACACCAACCCTCCACAATCGCACTCAAATCCTTACCATCAAACCTCTAATCCACAACCATCTCCATATACCACACAACTACCAAACATTGCGTACAACTACCTATCCAATCCATACTACACTTAGCAGCAACCACCCTATCAACAAGGCACTCCATCCAATTCCTACTATCAAAAACCATTGTCACATCAACAAGGTGCTTCTACATTGTCATACTACCAAGCTCCTCTACAATACCAGTATGGTGCCCCCTCCACTTTGTATATCAACAACAACCACCCTATCAACAAGCATCTTCCACCTCTTACTATCAAAACTCGTCATCCTCTTACCCACCTTACGTCAATCTGAAACCATAATCCATATACACTAATAAATACCAAAACATGCCTTCGTTTACACCTCCACCATCCTATGATCAAAATGCTTTAGTCTTGTCTTCATCGTATCAACAATATCCTCCCTATAATCAACCTAATCCATCCAATCCAAATCACTCAACACTTGTCAATAAATATTTGGAAGAACTCAAAGTTTCTTTAAAGGACTTGCAAATAGGGACTATCAAACAATCCTTCAAGTTTGAAGGTGTTTGTCCCTACACATTCAATCCTTCAATCTCATTAGTTCCTTTCCTGAAGCATTTCAAGATGCCAAAATTTGATAAATAGAAAGGAACAAAAGACCCCAAGGCTCATATTCATGAGTTTTATGCCCATTGTCAAGAAGTCATGCATAATGACAATTACCTCATGAGATTATTTTCAAGGAGTTTACAAGGGATCACTCTTTACTGGTTTATGGGTCTCAAGAGGGGATTTGTCAAGTCCTTTGCACAACTTTCAGAATAGTTCGTCTCCCACTTCTCCTTTAATTTGGAGAAAGATATCGATATGTTGGATCTCCTAAAAGAAAAAGCAACATGAGGGAGAAAATTTTGCAAGCTATCTTCAAAGATGGCGAGCTTTAGCTAGTTGGATGAAATCCCCACTTAGGGAAAAAGACATGGTCACCCTTTTTATCAAAAATTCCCATCCAGATATGACCCACAATTTTAGACTTCACTGTGTCATGACCTTCATGGAGATAGTGGAGAAAGGTCCCATTCTTGAGAGAGCCCTCATTGCCAAAGGGTTAGTCAAATTTTTGAACTCTGATAAAGAGAAGTCATCTGGGGATAAGCCTCGTTATTGGAACAAGAATAAAAACACTGTCAATGATGGTTTCACTAACACTGAACACATCCAAGTAGCCAATGCTTCCTAGAATCCACAATATTCCCTTCCTCAGTAGTCAATCCCTAACTCCATATCCATGCCTCAAGGGGCACCATGTCCACCTCAACAATCCAATTAGAATAATGGGAATAACAAATGACAATTAACTTGACTAGGATAACCCTTGAGCATCATGTTCAATAGGCTTCTGTAGGCTAATTACCCAATTACGTATCCTGTGACCAAGCCTCTTGACAAATCTAAACCCAAACTAGCCTGGTACAAAGAAAATGAGTACTGTGAATTCCATAAAATCAAAGGGCATACATTAAAAAAGTGTCAAGGCTTGAAAACGTACATCTAGGATCTCATAGATTGAGGTGATATACATGTGGATTCCAGCATGGCACCTTCGTCCAATGCTCAATTGTAAATATACCAGAACACATTCCCAAACCATAACGAATCTCCTAGCACGTCAAACTCAAACCTTGGGCCTAGTAACAACAATAATCAGGATAACACCACAAACAACATTAGTTATAAGAATGTTTCATTCAATTATCACGGCATAGTCATGCGCATTGAGCAAGTGGAACCACATGTGTCTACGATACACATTAAAGGGAAGGACCCGCAGTGTGTTGTTACCACCCGCTATACTCACATCACTGTTCCTAGAGCCTCTACATCAACCCAAATGTTGCCTGTAAGTTCTCAGTATAACATTATTGATCATCTAGGAAAGACCCCAACATAGATATCCATTTTGGACATGCTCAAGTCTTCTCCTATCCACCAAGAAATACTAACTAAAGCCTTATAGGATACATGTGTCCCCACTAACATCGATCCTACTCAATTTGAAGCGTTGGTATGACATCTTTCTGCAGCATATCAACTAGGTTTTAGCAAAAATGGCATGCCCTACATTGAATCGAATCACAACCGTCCTCTTCATCTTGAGGTCCTTGTAAAACACCATAAAGTGAAAAGGGTCTTGGTAGATAATGGCTCTACCCTAGATCTCAGCACATTAAAATTCATAAAAAATGTGGGATACACCCATGCTAATTTAAATAATGAAGTCATTACTATCAAGGCATATGATAATGCAAAGTGTGATTCCGAAGGGACAACATGTCTTCCAATTCAGGTTGGGCCCATTGTGTAGTACACTACATGTCATGTCCTTGATCTAGAACTCCTCTACAACCTTCTCCTTGGCCATCCATGGATCCACGCCATGCAAGCTGTTCCATCCACATACCACCAGTGTCTGAAATTCCCATTTAATGGGATGGAAGTTACCATACACACAGATCCACAACCATTTGATTATTGTTGTGCACTGGAAGCTTCCTTTCCCCATTCCCATTATTTTCTAGGAGTGGAAATGGGACCACCTCGGACATCATCATCCCATTCATCTACCAATGCACTAGCTACCACTTCATGCAATCTATCATCCACATCTGATTCCACCGTTACCAAAGTCTAGATAATTGATAAGGCTATTGTGAATACAAAATGCGTACAACTTTGAACATGGTAACCATTCCACCCTCTCCACATGCATATGGCCAACCTTCTCAGTTTGCACCAAAGGAAGAAAAGAAGATGATCTCCTTGAGCTTTAAGAATTTGGGGTCCAACACATTTCGCTCCTCTGGGTTAAGAGAAGACACACCTGAAGATGACATCAAGCAATGGGTATATCATGAGGTACCTAAACCCTCTTTCCCTCTAAAGGAATATTTCAAAGAGACCTATCCTTGGAACTCTAAGTTTGCAGAGAAACACAATTACTGGGGGGAGGTCTTGGTGCGGAAGAACAAGGAACGAGGAAACCTATTGAGGCTTCAATACGACCAAGGTATTTAGGTTTGGGCCATGAGACCAAGAAAAAGGGTCATATACCATCAACTAGTGCCTCCAACAATGTTAGTGAGGAAAAAAATTTCCTTGAAGACATACTAGAAGAAGAATCCATCATACACACGTATGATGACGTAGATCGCGTAGACCTTTCCTCCATGTTTGACTACTTATCTGTTTTCACCATCAGCCTTTCCCTTCACCACCTTGAACTCATAGACTGAGACCTACATGGTAGCGCACCTATCAATACCTTTCCCTTAGTTGATGCATATGTAAATATTATGGGATTGGGGGAGGATGAATTCCCTAGTCACAAAAATAAGAAAAAGCAAAATAAAAAAGGTCACCTAGTGAAAACATCCTTGAGGCACTTTTTGACTCAAAAAAAATGAAAATAAAGGACATATCTAATAGTGAAAATATCAAAGAGGCACTAGAAGATGGGGATGTTCATCTTCCCCTTGTGGGAACACACCCATCTAAATGATCATCTATTCTAATTGAGGAAACACAAGAAGTAAATTCGGGAACTGAAGAAGATCCCAAAATCACCTATGTATCCAAATCACTATCAAAATAAAAGTACTCCACTATTGTCCAGCTTCTCAAAGAAGGTATCATTAACTTTGCATGGACTTATTTAGATATGCCAGGATTAGATCCTGTTCTAGTTGTGCACCATTTGGATGTCCACCTGAATGCAAAACTAGTCAAACAGAAACTCAATAAAATGCATCCTCAAGTAGCTCTATTAGTCAAGAAAGAGATAGAAAAGCTATTGGAAGTTGGATTCATTAGACCCATTGAATATTCTACTTGGATCTCCAATATAGTGCTAGTTACTAAACCAAATGGGAATATCAAGATCTGCACTAATTTTTGTGACCTTAACAAATCTTGTCCCAAGGATGACTTCCCCTTGCCAAACATTGACATGTTGGTTGATCTAACTATAGGAAAAGAGATGCTCTCCCTCATGGATGGATTCTCTGGATATAACCAAATCATAATTGCACTCGAGGATCAACATAAAACAACCTTCACCACACCTTGGGGCACATTCTGTTATAATGTCATTCCTTTAGGCCTCAATAATGCCAGAGCAGCCTACCAACGTGCCATGACAGTCATCTTCCATGACCTTATTCACATAATAATAGAAGATTATGTTGATGATCTGCTAGGGAAATCAAGAATAAGAGAAGAGCTCCTGATGATCCTGAAGAAGATTTTTTATTGTCTAGAGCACTATAAGCTACATTTAAATTCAAAGAAGTGCATCTTTGGGGTCACATTAGGAAAATCACTGGGTTTCATTGTCTCCAGAATAGGCATAGAGGTCGATCCAACTAAAGTCAAGGAAATCATGGAAATGCCTCCACCGTGCAATCTAAAATAGTTGAGGATCCTTCAAGTGGAATTCAGAATGTCAATGTGGGTTTGACAAAATCAAAGATTACTTGGCTCATCTACCCATCCTCATGCCTCGCATTCCAGGTAAGCCACTTTTGTTGTATATTTCAGTTACTTCAGTTGCACTGGGTGCATTATTGGAACAACATGATGAGTCATCAAAAGAACGTGCTATCTACTACATCAATCGGACCCTAGTAGGCTATGAGCTCAATTATTATTTGATGGAGAAGACTTGCTTAGCTATATTATTCAGTTGACATAAAATTCATCATTACATGCTTAGCCATCTCATGAAGCTGATATCAAAGGTTGATCCACTCAAGTATTCGTTATCCAGAGCAACTTTGACTTGTCACATGGCTAAGCGGGTTATGCTATTAAGTGAGTTTGATATTGAGTATGTGGATCAAAAGGCTATTAAAGGGAAAGTGATAGTAGATCGCTTAGCAGATGCTCCCCTGGTAGATGCCTATCCTCTGGTAACAAAATTTCTTGATGAAGAGGTCTTTATAGTATTAGAAGCAACAAAATGTACACTAAACTTTGATGGGTCATACACACATAATGGAGTGGGGGAAGGCATCATGCTCGTCACCTACCAAGGTGATTATATTCCAAAGTCATTTAGGTTGGCTTGTCGTGTACAAACAACATAGTTGAATATGAATCTCTTCTCACTGGCCTTAGAATCATAGTCCAATGGAATATCACTCACTTGAGAGTCTTTGGTGATTCCTAGATAATCATCAAATAGGTCAATGATGAGTTTCTGACAAAAGATGATAAGCTATTTCCTTATAAGCACATGGTGGATGACTTCAAAAAGTATTTCACCTCTATCCAATTTGACCAGATCCCTAGAGTGCAGAATAAAGATGTTGATGCCATGGCTACAATTGTTTCTCTAATTGACATGCCAAAATATTGAACAGACTGTGAGTTCTTGGTCAAACAACTCTTAATCCCATCTTACGATATCCTTGATACTGAAATGGTGTGCAACATCGTAGGTCCTAAGTCACCATTGTACCATGACATTTACACTTACCTTGATGATAACATCCTACCTCCTGATCTTACACGCAACCAATGAAAATCCTTCATCCAACATACTTCCTGCTACACTATTGTAGGTGATACACTTTATCATCGTGGGTATGATGGAACACTTCTTAGATGTCTAAATGAGATCGAGGCCCACACTGCATTAACAGAGGTACGTATTGGTGTTTGTGGGGCCCATTCAAACGATATGGTCTTAGCTAAGAGGATACTCATAGTTGGTTACTATTGGCCTTTGATAGAACATGACTTGTGAATTTGTGAATAAATTTCTTCCTTGTCTACAACACGTAGATTCGGTCCATTTTCCTACTCAAGATTTGTATCCCATCATAGCACCATGGCCTTTCTCTCACTGGGTTTCAACCTAGTCAGCAAGATATATCCTCCCTCTTCTGATGGTCATAATGTCATCATCACTACCACTGAGTACTTCACCAAATAGGTGGAAGCAATGCCACTCTCCCAAATCACGGGTACTCAGATATCCAAATTCATTCTCCTTCATATTTTCTACAGATATGGAATCCCCTCCACCATCATTTCTAACAATGGAAAGCCATTCAAAAACCAGGTTGTAAAACCTATATGTGACACCTTTCACATTCAAAATCATTGGTCCATGCCCTATTACCCTCAAGGTAATGGTCAAATGGAGGCTACCAACAAAACCTTGATCAAGATCCTTAAAAAAGTGGTTAATAACACTAGTCATGATTGGCATCTCCATATCCATCCCACCCTTTGGGCTTACTGCACTTCCATCCACACTCCCACCGATGCCACTACATATTCTCTCATTTATGGTGCCAATGCTATCTTTCCAATTGAGGTCAAGATCCCTTCACTAAAAATATCTTTGAAGAACCTTATCAGTGACAAAGATACTCAGGTTGCAAGACTTAGTCAGTTGGTGCTCCTAGATAAAAAACATATCAAATCATACAATCATCTCTAGGAATATCAGAATCATCTTAAGATAATTTACAACAAGAAGGTCCATCCTTTCCAATTCAATGTTGGTGATCTAGTCCATAAGGATAATCAGCGGAATTAGCAGGACTGAGAAAAGAAAGGAAAATTTGAAGCAAATTGGTTTGGTCATTATGTCATCATAGTTAAGTATGGATATGGGGCATATAGGCTTGCCACACCTAAAGGAGAGCCCCTAGAGGAGCCCATTAACATCATGCACCTAAAAATGTTTTACACTTAAGTCAACCGGGGTATCCCATCCTGCAAAATCCAAAAAATACCAAAAAAAAGTAAAAAATTGTCAAAAATACCAAAAAATCAAAAAAATAAAATAAAAAATCCAGCAATAACAAAGAGAAATAATTCATCCTATGTTGAAAACCACCCCTGGTGGAACCTTGGATAAGTACATTTGGTGAAAATCTAGAAACAGGTGCCATTCGTAGAGGGTTTAATCATTATCTACCTTGCATCTTAGTTGCTTTGTGCTTCCCCTCATCCCGATCTCATATCCAGATATCCTATCATATCCTTTCATCCCATCACTATCCCATCATTAGTCGCTTGGAATATTTTGGTTGAGCATTAGACAATCTTCATCCACTATCACTAATCCTGAGCTTTTATCCCAATTTGAGCTTGTGTTGTTTTTTTGTGTCATCCGTCGGTCTCACGTCTCCATCTAGGATCCTTCATGTGTTGGTCTTAATTTAGATCGCATCCTGTCATGTCACTCTTTTGGTCTCATTTTTTTTTTTGGTTTTTTTTAAACTACGTTGCCCTTGCACTTTCATGTAGGCAAGGTTGATCATTTGATCTACCTCTTGGGCTTTTTGTCTAGACGGTCATCATTTTCCATCATTTGTCTCCATTGTCCTCTTTCTTCTTTTATCCATGGTATTTTCTTGAACTACAAGGGCTCTGCGCTTTCACGTAGGAAAGGCTAATATTTGATCATCCCCTAAGCCCTTAGGTCTTTAGGGTGTGTCTACTTGTGTGTCCTGTCTCATGTGTCTCATGTCATGTAATCAAGTTATGCCCTTATCTAGCTAGTTCTTCACAAACGAGATCCACTTGTAACATGAGATCTAATCAACTTCGAGTATCTCACATCATATCAATCTTTTAGTTTAGTTTCCATCTTTGGTCTCAAGAGGATGCATCCTTCCTAACAGATCTCATCAATCCCATCCACCATCTTGATCTTGTGGCAAAGGACATTTGAAATTGATTGTAATCTCTTGATACTTTTAGTTTTTTTTTATCATTTGAGCTCCCTATCATAACTTGTCAAGGTTGCCATTATCTATCATATCATGGTGTGTTTTGACTAGTTAACATATGGGCATATCTTGATCTTTTTATTGTTGTCTTCCTAGTTGCCCCACGCAGTACTCTCCAACACCCCCATGGTCTTGTGTTACATTGGTGCATCCTCTGTTCTTCTGGTTATCTCAATGCCTATCCCAACCAATATCTTCATGACTTTGGGGTGTTGGGATAGCCTTCTTTTCTATTGTGTTTGTTTCTTGCATTAAACACTAATCCGCTTTGGTTACACATACCTTGGCACTTGGTGTCTTATGCTATAGCAAAAATCAATGCTCCAAAAATGGAAAATCACATTAGTATTGCATTTAATTTTTCATTCCATTACATTGCATTCATCCCTAACCTATGACCTATGATTTTGGTTGTGCAAAAATTCATCCCCCATCTCCCCTTCTTCTCAAGATACCTACTGTTCTTTACAGGTGTCGTTTTACACCCTTCCTACCTTCATTTTATAAGCTAAAGAAAGCATGATCTGCAAATAGTGTTAGTCTACCATTTGCTTCCATCATTATGCTGGCCCTTATTTACACTCATGTCCATGTTGCATTTCATCTATCAATTAGTGTTTGTATCTTGAAATTGAATTACATCTCATCCCGCATTCTAGATTAATGGTTTTACATTTCATATCATATGCATTGGTTGTTTAGATTAATCTTAAGTGGTTATTCTAAGCATCTAAAGATTCATGAAATTATTATTTCATTGCATTAAACATCCTAATCTATCTCATTAAATTGCATACTCATTACATTCGTCAATCACATAGATCACATATGCATACAAACATTTTGTATTTATGTCACTGTAAATCACTAATCAACAATATTCACATTACATACATCGCCACCTGCATCACAAATTGTTAGATCCATATCCATAGAATATAATGTCATTCATCACATCTTGCATCATAAACATTAGGCATCAACATAAATCATCATCCACATCATCTATAATAAAATCATTCATATACACATACACATACATCATCATAAACACATACATATATCATGTCATCATGATCATCCATAATAAAATCATAAACATACACATGAAAGTAAATAAATCATACATCACATAAACACAACATAGTGTCAATAAGGGTTGTCGCATATCATATAAAATGTCAAAATACAATATCCATTACATGATCCATAATAATGTCAATCATCTCATCAAAATACATATCCATCATATACATTGATAATCATCAAATGAAATCTCTACTGCTTTGTACTACCCATCCAACCTTCACCTGTAAAAAATATGTTTCCTGTTGTCTGCCCTCTGTCCTCTCTACTATGAGCTTCCAACATTTGACCTCTATCATGAGTTTGGCACTGGCCCTCTCTGTGGAGGGGTCTCTTGATAGCAGCTGAACCCGTGGGTGTATGTCCCTGTTGAATAGTATGGTGTCGACATCTGTGGTACCGCTCGTAGGTAGGGAGGTACATGTGCCAAATCTGGTATTATTGTGTAGTAGGATTCCATATAGTAGCTAGCCTCCCTCATGCACTCATCTCACTCTACCGCCTGATACTTGGCTGAGTCTCACTCTACCCTGTACCTGTCTCAAAATCCTCATATAGATCTCCTCTCCTGTGACCACGCATCCTATGCCAATTGCAACTGACCAATCATTGCCTGCACCTGGAACACCTGCTCTATTGCTTTGTCCCTCTCCTCATGCATGGCCTGTATCTATGCCTGCATGGCATCCCTCTTTGATGTAGAGGGTCTGGGAATTTGAAAGAAACACAAAGTTCTCAAGGTTTGCAAGACACAATCCCAACCACTCTTCTAGGCACTCTGATGGAGACAAACCTCAATAATGCACCAAATGACTTATTTGCCTTCCTTATGGACCCAAACCCTTGGAACAATCTTAAGAGACCCAAACAAACTTTTTTTGAATGATTTCAAAGCCCAACCCTTTGACTTGGACACAAACCCAATTTTTCACCTTAACTAGACTACTAGCCCAACTAGACCTCTAGCGAAGGATTTTTGACTTTGTACTCAAACTTTCTAAAGGAACCTCCAAAATAATGATCAAAATAGATGTGGTTTAAAATGATACACAACATACTAGATTCTTGATGGCACTTGTTTTGGAGCACACCAATAAAAAATCTGATGTTTCCTCAAATTTAGGCCTAATTAGCCCTCTTTTCCAAAGCAACCCCCCTTTAAACTCAACCCCTAACCATGAAACTTTCAAAAGTCCCTTAAAATGACTCAAAACCAAGGATTCCAAGTTTCTGTGCCTCTATGATACTTCTAACACACTCAAACACAGAACCCTCCTTAACTTGCCTCAAAACTAGGGTCTCTTGAAAAATAACCTTCCAATCACTTCCAGAACTTGCTCATTGACACTACACCATTAGGATAACATATTTAGTCTATCCCAACTCAAAAACATGCCCCTCATTAAGGCAGATCTTCTGCCGCTATACCCTAGCCTCCAACTTCAAACACTTTGCATTGTGAAATCTTGGTGTACACCTCAATATTCTTCTTCCCTACACATTAGTTTTTTAAATATGCATGTTACATGTTAGGAATGATCCATTTCATAGGTCACAACAGCATTCTACCTTGAAATGGATCAATCATCCATGAAAACCACCAAAACTAGTGAAAATTTTGTGTTCTTTTTTAGGATAGTCAATATAAAATGCAAGGAAATTAATTATTATTGCTTTCAGAGCCTTCTATGGTGTTAAAATATGTAAACACAAACCCCTAAAGCATCCTACTAGACATAAATTTGATACAAATCAAGTATTCATCAAAAGAACACAATAAAATGCAAGAAAACTGTGTTTTTCACTATTTCCAGAAAACAGTCCGTACAGTACTTGCTCCAAATGCCCAACCTTCGTACAAATGAATATTTTGGGGTTATAGAACCATTCCCCAACTGATCCAACCGTTCTTGATTGATTACAATGCATAATTACCTCTAAAACACCTAAAACTCATTTTCCCACCTAAAGTGGATTTTCAAAAATTTGAATTTCCAATTTTCAATTTATTAAACTCTACTATCTAAAAACCATTGGATCCTTAATACCCAACCTTATTTGACACAATAAAATCATAATAAACCTATCTAACTTCCTAGAGCATTATTTTTCCATTTACAAATCATTTTGGTCCTAGG
Source organism: Sequoia sempervirens (assembly GCA_007258455.2). Taxonomy (NCBI): domain Eukaryota; kingdom Viridiplantae; phylum Streptophyta; class Pinopsida; order Cupressales; family Cupressaceae; genus Sequoia; species Sequoia sempervirens. The sequence continues at coordinate 31,736,029 of VDFB02105785.1, read as the reverse complement.
GTCCTTATCAGGACCCTTAGGACAGTTGACTACTTTCAAGTTCTTTCCCATTTCAAAAGCCATTATAGGCTTCAAAATATTATAATTTATGTTTTGATTTGCTTGACAAGTCCTCTTGACCCCTGCACACTCCTGATCCTTGAAGAGCTCCTTGAAGGCCTTAGGTGCTCCTGGACCATTCTCCCCAAGAAAGAAAAAACTCTTGCCCCAAGAAGTGTCCCATGTGTTGCCACCAAAAGACCCCTTGCTCTCATATGTCTTCATCTTCCAATGAGAAGGTATGTAGTCTCCCAAAGTCACTGTCTTCCTCTTTTTCCAATCTGCATTCTTGATAGGATCAAAACTTGGATGAGATTGCCCTCTTGGCTGTTTGATCTCAACTTGCCCTTGTACCCTGTTCTTTCCCTTACTCCACTGTCTCCTTTGTGAAATGACATCACCTCTATCACCCTCAACTATAGGGCATTCAATATTCCCCACCTTAATACTGTCCAAGTCCCACAAATTCTAATTTTTAGGACTGTCTCCTTCACAACCCTGCTGCAACTTGTCTTTTTTCAACCTACCAATGTCTTCCCCTATTTTACCCTGCTCATTTACCTGCAAATGCTTCTCAAAATAGATCATAAAACTTTCATTTGACTGCTCCAAAGGCAAAGGCACTAACTTGTATCTAACTACATCCTTATGCACCAAATATGTGTTGTGAAAACCATCATGCAATGTCCTTCTAGCATACTGCCATGGTCTCCCCAAGATGATATGACCACAAGTCATTGGAATGACATCACAAAGTACCCTATCATGAATGATCCAATTGAGAAATCAACAAAAGCTCTCTTACCAATCTCTACATGATGTCCTTGAGTTACCCAAGTGGCCTTGTAGGGAGTAGGATGATCAAATGTTTCAATCCCCAACTTGGTTATCATATCAAGTGAAACTAAATTGCTATGTGACCCTGAATCTATGAGCAATCTGTAGATCTTACCATGTCTGAGACAATTTGTTTTGAAAATAGTTACCTTTGGTTCTTGATGAAGTCTTTCTCCTTGCTTGATCATAAGAAACTCACCATCAATCACAGGGTCTGCCATGAATGCTTTTGGTTCCTCCTTCTTGTCTTCTTCTTCTTGTACCAAGTTAGCTCTCCTATCTCTGCCCCTATTAGCTTGTTCCCATTTAGGAAAATTGAAGGAAGAATTCCCTGGTTCATTGCAATTGAAGCACCTACCTGTAAATGGTCCTCTACCTTGTCCAAATCTGCCTCCTCCTCTAGGAGTGTATCCTCCTCTTTGATCAGAAAATATCTCTTTGCCTTTGTCATTGCTGCTCTTATCATTGTACCTTGCCCTTGCTCTCTATTACCTCTGCCCCTGTTTGAACTACCTCCTCTTCCACCATTGCTTGATCTTTCTTGCTTCCTTTTCACCTTTTCTTCTGCTCTAATGGCCAACTAAAAACATTCTCCTAATGTCATTGGCAATTGCAAACCAATCTCATCTTGTAGATTGTACCTCAAGCCATTGATATACCTGTCTATTTTCTCATCCTCTTCCTCATAACCTCCTCTGATACTAAGCTTGTGAAATTGCTTAGTATAGGACATAACATCCAAGTCCTTTTGCTTTAAATTCTGCCTCATCCTTTTCACATAAATGGTATAATCAGATGGTAGGAACTGCTCTTTGACAAAACTCTTCATCCTTGCCCATGTAGAGACTTTTTCCAATCCTCTAGCCATCCTATCATTCTGAAAACTAGTCCACCATGTCAATGTTGTGCCTCTCAACTTGGTTTTGGCAAACTTAACCTTCCTCTCTTCATCCATCTCTTCAAACTCAAAGTAGTTTTCTAAGGCATCAAGCCATCCCAACACTTCTTCACTATCCATCTTCCCTTGATAGATAGGAAATTCTATGTGACTCTTCCCTCCATGACCTTGTACTGCATTCAACAATCTCAATAACCTCCTTTCCTTAGGGACCTCTATCTCATCTGCTTGTTGTTCCTGATTTACCCTCACATGCTCTTCATCTTCATCATTGTCTTCTTGGTCTTCTTGGTCTTCTCTCCTCCTAATCCTCTCAAGGTTATTTATCCTTGCTTGCATGGTATCTCTCTCCCTTCTCCATTTCCTTTCTTCTCTTGCTCTGGCCTACTCTCTTGCTGCTTCTTGTTCCCTTCTTTCTCTTCTCTCCCTTTCCAAGATCTCCTTCAACTCTTCCAACTCTCTTGCCAATTTGCTTTTTGGTGCCATTGTTGTTTCTTCAATCCCTAAAGGACCTACTCACTGCTTTGATACCACTCTGATGCAGAGGGTCTGGGACTTTGAAAGAAACACAAAGTTCTCAAGGTTTGCAAGAAACAATCCCAACCACACTTCTAGGCACTCTGATGGAGACAAACCTCAATAATGCACCAAATGACTTATTTTCCTTCCTTATGGACCCAAACCTTGGAACAATCTTAAGAGACCCAAACAAACTTTTTTTGAATGATTTCAAAGCCCAACCCTTTCACTTAGACACAAAACCAAATTTTCACCTTAACTAGACTACTAGCCCAACTAGACCTCTAGCGAAGGATTTTTGACTTTGTACTCAAACTTTCCAAAGGAACCTCCAAACTAATGATTGAACCAAATGTGGTTTTTTATGATACACAACATACTAGATTCTTGATGGCACTTGTTTTGGAACACACCAATAAAAAATCTATTGTTTCCTCCAATTTAGGCCTAATTAGCCCTCTTTTCCAAAGCAACCCCCCTTTAAACTAAACCCCTGACCATGAAACTTTCAACAGTCCCTTAAAATGACTCAAAACCAAGGATTTCAAGTTTTTATGCCTCTATGATACCTCTAACATGCTCAAACACAAAACCCTCCTTAACTTGCCTCAAAACTAGGGCCTCTTGAAAAATAACCTTCCAATAAATTCTAGAACTTTCTCATTGACTCTACACCATTAGGATAACATATTTAGTTTATCCCAACTCAAAAAAATGCCCCTCATTAAAGCAGATCTTCTGCTGCTATACCCTAGCCTCCAACTTCAAGCACTTTGCATTGTGAAATCTTGGTGTACACCTCAATATTCTTCTTCCCTGCACATTAGTTTGTTAAATATGTATGTTACATGTTAGGAATGATCAATTTCATAGGTCATAGCAGCATTATACCTTGAAATGGATCAATCATCCATGAAAACCACCAAAACTAGTGAAAATTTTGTGTTCTTTTTTAGGACAGTCAATATAAAATGCAAGGAAATTAATTATTACTGCTTTCAGAGCCTTCTATGGTGTTAAAGTATGTAAAAAAAAACTCCTAAAGCATCCTACTAGACATAAATTTGATACAAATCAAGTATTCATTAAAAGAACACAATAAAATGCAAGAAAACTGTGTTTTTCATTATTTCCAGAAAATAGTTCGTATAGTACTTGCTCCAAACGCCCAACCTCCGTACAAATGAATATTTTAGGGTTATAGAACCATTCCCCAACTGATCCAACCGTTCTTGATTGATTACAATGCATAATTACCTCTAAAACACCTAAAACTCATTTTCCCGCCTAAAGTGGATTTTCAAAAATTTGAATTTCCAATTTGTAATTTATTAAACTCTACTATCTAAAAACCATTGGATCCTTAATACCCAACCTTATTTGACACAATCAAATCATAATAAACCTATCTAACTTCCTAGAGCATTATTTTTCCATTTACAAATCATTTTGGTCCTAGGGTCCTTATTAGGACCCTTAGGACAGTTGACTACTTTCAAGTTCTTTCCCATTTCAAAAGCCATTATAGGCTTGAAAATATTATAATTGATGTTTTGATTTGCTTGACAGGTCCTCCTGACCCCTACACACTCCTAATCCTTGAAGATCTCCTTGAAGGCCTTAGGTGCTCCTGCACCACTCTCCCTTTGCAATGTTTATAAATTTTCCCCTATCCCACTCCCCTTTCCATGCATAGCCTGTGCTTTTGCTCATGCTCCATCCCTCTCTCTCTCTCTCCACTACTTGTATATGTGCCTTCACTACATCCCTTTCTCCCTATATAGTCTGTACTCAAACCTCTACTACATCCCTCTCACACTGCACTATCTGCATATGCCCTGCTACTATGTCCCTCTCACCCTGCAAATTTTTTACCTATGCCTTTGCTTCATCTCTCTCTCCCTATCAGGTCTATATCTGTGCCATAATTGCCTCCTCTCTCTCCAAAACCAACCCTACAGCCCTCATCTTCTACTCTACTACCTCCACTTTGTCATGGAGCTCATCCCAGTCTCATCTCAGCTTAGTCCTCTCCCTCAACAGCCCCTTCACCTATCTCCTCAAATCCTCCATATCCCTCTCCGCCTCCGCCAGGGCCTGTGAAGATATCTGGTCTGCTGATCCTCCAGAATCCCACTGTCCCCTAGCTTGTACTATTTTCATCTCATCCTGTAGTCTATCTCACTCCCATCGCACCTCAACTAGCTCCTCATGCTCTCCCTAACCCTCTGCCTCCAACCGAGTCACCTCTTCTCACAAATTTCCCACCTTGGCTCGCATTCCATCTCTCTTTGTCTCTATCTCATACACCTGTTGTGATACTACATAGGCCAACGTCCTATAACTCCACTTTGCCTCTTCCTATACTTTGTCCACCTCTACATGCATCTTTCTCACCTTAGCCACCAAACTACTCCTCTCATCATTTGAATCTCTCAATATCTACTCTATAATCCATAGCCTCGCTAAGGCCCCTCTCAGTAGTACAACCAGGTCATTTGGTGGTGGTGGTACATATGGTACCACAGCCAATGGATCTACCTTGGGAGCATCTACCTCCATTGCCTCCCACTGTGGATCGTCTCTCTCCTCCTCTTCCTCAGAATCCTCCTGGCCTCTCCTCTGATGTCCTCACCTCCTCCTCACCCTCCTCAGTCGGTCCTCTCTCTCCTCACCTACCTCAGCCTCCTCCTATCCTCTCCTCAGTTGTCCTCCTCCCCTCCTCCTACTCCTTTGTCCCACCAGTCTAAGCTCATCCTCCAGCCTAAAGCCATGTGCCTCTATAATCAGCTCAACCGGCATAATCCGTGTTGCTCGATGGTGCACCCACCATGCAGAGAACCTCACTGTCACCCCCACATCTGCTCTAACCTGTCTCCTACCTAGGTAAGGTACCTCCAATAGCTCCAACCACTACTGTCTCACAAACTCAGTAGCAATTGACTCCTCCCATGGTTGTTGCGTGATCTACCCGAATATCTATGGTCCTGTAGGGATGTACTATGAAATCCCGTACTATCTCCGTACTCGATCTTCCCTATGTAGCTCCACTATGTAGGGCTCTCTCCCTGATGGAGCTTCAAAGTTTTATCCTATCTTATGTCTTTGGTCATCCATGGTTTTTGGGAAAAGCCTAAGGTTGGGGTTTTACCTTTGTCTTCATGTAAAACCCTAGTATTATCTTATGCCTTATGAAGGATCTATTCAGATGTTACTTTTTGGAAGGTTTAAAACATCTTAAGTCCCATTGCTTCATCAAGGTATAGCCCCCTTTTTTTTATCATTTTATTTCCTTCACTTGAATTTATTTCTCTGAAGTCTTGGATGGTCTCGTGCTTGCTCGTTTAAGTGACAACTTATGTCATTGTTTGTCGTTGGCCTAGTGATTTCCCCTTATTCCTTTAATAAATGTTTTTATTTTGTAGAGGGACAAGTTCACATGACCGTTGATCAATCATCGTTTGATCTCAGTCGTTCCCCACCATCCCACAATGACCCCACCACATTGTCTTGGTTGATTGCGATATCACCGGCAGGCACCACGTGTCTCATCTGGTGAAGCCGAAGGAATGATGGAGATACTTTGGTAAATTAATCCAAATTTAATAAATTATGTAGCAGGTTACTAAAGCATTTTTGAGATGCACGTGTTTCAAATTAGTAAAGGTGTTATGATCTCGATAGGGAGGATGCTCAATGGTTAATGACAAAGCTGGAAATTGTGTTCGATGAACTGGATGGACGATGGTTGAAGATCAATGGTTTCCTTCCATCGCATGATCAGAAGTTGCAAGGTCTTTATCGATCGCGATATTGTGGGCAAGTGCCACGTGAATTTTGTTGGTAGCGTATAGTATGGTGGACCCCTTGTTGCCATGATGGAGATTGTGTCAGCTTTATTTGAAGGCAGTCATTCGATGATCTGACTAAGGTGAAGGATCGACGACTAATATTTGAACCTGCATCAAATACGAATGGAGCTATTCATCCAGTGTGTGAGTGAGCTTTAATGGTGGACATGACATCTACTATCCTGGTTTGATCAAAATAAAGTAACTATTCTTCTACTTTAGGTATCACAAAGCATTCAAAACATATTTGCGGAGTAGTCATGGAGTCGAGGATGAAGTCACAAGCTATTACATAAAGGATTTTTGTTTATGCAAGCACAAAGCTATGAGTTCAATTTTTGTATCTCTTGGTTATTTTGAATTTGAATTTCAGGGAAATTTGTTGTGTGCTTGTCGTAGGACTTATTGATAACTATTTTAGGGCTACAAGTTAATTGAATTGTGGGAAATTGCAAAGTTTTGTTCTGTAATTTCATATTTTTTTTAGCCCTAGTCTATCTAAGGGTTGAGATAGCAAGGAATCCCTAGTTTACTCAAGATGGCACCAACAAAGAAACACTCTGTCCAGATTGATTATTTAAGTAGAAACCTATATGATGACCTCCTAGATAAATTTCCCTTGTCAACAAATGATAGGAAGAAGGGATTGGTTTTGATGCGAGGGAAAACCCTAGGGGAGAGATTAGTGTATAATTGTTCTAACATAGTCGATGCTAGGGTTCCTCTTATGTGTTTGGAGATGTTCAAATTGTGGTTTGGAAAGAGGAATTTTCCTCACCCCTTTTCGAATGGTTGGATGTATGATATGGGGAAGCTGGTGATACTAAATGTGTTCCCTGATGTAGACTTGCTTAAGGCAGTGGCTGCATGATATGACCCTGTCACATGGGTAATTAGAGATATTTATGGAAGGGTGAAATGTTAAGCATTAACAGAGAAGAATTGCGATAGGTTTTCGATTTGAGTGAGCCTAGTAGGAAATGAAGCAGGAGTATGGGAAGTTGAAATACTCTTCATAGCTAGGTTTCTCCCACCTCATTTGGCTAGGGAAGGAGGTTCGAGATTCTTTATTAGAACTAGTGACTAGGAACCTTTCAGATTGAATTTCTTTACAAATCATTTCTTGGCCACCTTTTACTCACTGTGCTAGATTTTGGGTTTCAATCCTAGCATAGTAATGCCTATCGCTTACATGTTCATGGGGGTGCAAATACAACACCATAACTTCTCTGTGACTTATAATTTTGCTTCTTTGTTGGTTGAAAGGATACATGAAGGTCTCTTAAAGTTGCAGCAAAATGATATGCGAACCCAATTCTTCTGGTATTCTATGTTAATGCATATGTTCTTGTACAAGAATGCTGATTTCTTCTGTGAGAAGATGGAATTAAGGCAATTGGTTGATGGAGAAAGATTTCCAGTATAGATGTGGATTGTGGATTTATCATATAACAAGGAAAACACTAGTTATGTGCATTTTGACAATTGTTTTGCTTCTAGATTGAGAGCCAGGCTGATGGTAAATGCACCTAGTATTCTTGAGGGACTGCATGATTTCCTCAAACCAAAAGGGAGGAGGCCAAAATTGAAGGTTTTCCATAATTGGGATGATATTATTCCATACCTAGTCAGTATTATCTTGAGGGTGTATAGTTTTCAAGGGACCCCTCATATATTTCCATATAATGTGCCACCAAGGGTGTAATTTGTAGAGGTTATTTGGAAAATTGGTTGTATCCATGAGGACAACCTTACTAGGAAGGGTAAAGGAACGCTTTTCCTAGATTATAGAGTGGTGTCATATTTTGTCTTTTTGAAAGGAGGCTAGGTTCACTTTGGGAAATTATTTGAAGACTATCATTTGAGGTGTGGTCCTAAGTGGCATCATGATCTTGAGGGTTTCTTTTCCCTTTTCAGACAAAGGATAAAAAGTGGTAAGTTTGTGAATGAGTTCAATTTTCCTGAGGACTTGATTAGAAATGAATTTGACCTAAGAAAGCAAGAGTTGAACAATGAGAAATGGATGGCTTATGGTAAGCTATTAGCTATTGTTCACAAAATGGATCCAAAGTATGATCCATTGTTCAAATTCAATCCATACCATGGGTATGTGCAGGATCATGATGGGCCAAAAAATGGGGATATGATGGGTATTTGTAGGGTATGTGGTTAACAACTTTTTTTCCCCAAAATGAATGAAACGAAAAGGGTTTTTAAAGGAGATTCTCATCTTTCCACCAATATAAATTATTCTTTACTTTGAATTTAATAAATAATTATTATTCATTTTCTATTTGAATTACGACTAAAGTCCTAATTGATGGGATGATTGAAAAACATCCATAGTTTTCCAATGGTATCACATTTTTTGAATCCAAAACATGCATCACATTCTATGCTTCGTATACTATATTTAAAAAAAATAAAATTTAATTTCATGAAGTGTTGACAAAGTTAAGGTGGTTAGACATACGGGTTTTTATATTTTTTAAAAGTTGTATGAAAAAAATCATAATTAATTATTTACTTGGAAAAAAATTACAAAAAAATATGCATCACATCGGGACATGAGTCCTCTACTTATATATAAAATCTTATAAAAAAAATATTATCATTTTATTATGGTTAGGATGGTCAGATAGACACCTACTTATTTTTTCCTTGAAATTTAAGTACTACTGCATTGAAATTTCAAATTTCCACCAAATAGATTTTGTTTAAAAAAAAAAAACCTAGTAGTTTAGAAACTACATTCAATTTTCTACAAATTCTATTCTTACATATTTTTGAAATAATATAGATAACTTATTCAAATTTTTACATGAAGTTTCCTAACTCTTATTTTTCTAAATTTTTTACCACTTAAGGGCTTGTTTTTTCCATGATGACCCTGCACATACCCCCATAAGAAAATTGACTTTCTGATGGAAAAATTCAAAGAAATTATGGGCACTTTGAGGACTAAGAAGATAAACTTGGAGTTGAGTCTGGGTATACAGTACCAAGGTGCGAGGCCAATTGAAATGAGGCCAACATACCAACCTACAGGAAAGAGGCCTATTTACAACAGGAAAATAGATGATAGCAGTGATGAGGAAGAAGAGGGCATAAAAGGGAAACAAACAATGAAATTTCCTACACAACCAGGTCCAAAATTAAAAATTCTTGGGGAAATTAAGATCATTGATTTGGAATCATCACCTGAGCATAGTCTCTCACCACCACCATCCGAGCAAAGCCCTAAGAGGTAAAAGATTGATCAACCACATGAGGATTTGGTGGATGAAATTGTTGTCTTTGATCAGGATATGCAGATTGGTATTCCTTCCCCTCCTACAATAGCTAACTTGGTTCTATTCGATTTGGATATGAAAGGTAAATGTGTGCAAGATGTAAGAATGGAGGCATGGAAGGAGTTTCTAGATGATAATGAATTTGTAAAAACTCTTGTCTTCTTGCAATTGGTATGGAGAATGAAATTGGAAGAATACCAGGATAAGTGTAAGAAGAGAAGAGAATTGAGACCTAGCAGGTTAGACCAGGAGAATAATGATGAAGTGAAAGCTCAATTAATGGATGAATTCAAGAACATCACTCCTGTGGAAGGGAGAAACCTGGTAAGTCAGGATGGTGTTTTGATTTTTCTTGAATGGGACATTGTAGATGTCATAGCTTTTAATGCTATTATGAAGTCCAAGCATCCCTTGCAAGAGGGTATGTGCAAGATCAATGTGGGACAAAAAGTGGCAATATGATGGGTATGTGGCTGACGACTATTTTTTTACCCAAAATTGATGAAATGAAAAGGGTTTTTCAAGGAGATTCTTAGCTTTCCATCGATATAAATTATAATTTACTTTGAATTTAATAAGTAATTATTATTCATTTTCTATTCAAATTATGACTAAAGTCCTAATTGATAGGCTGATTGAAAAACATCTATAGCTTTCAAATGGTATCACATTTTTTGAATCCAAAACATGTGTCACATTCTCTGCTTCACATACTATAGGATTAAAAAAATAAAAAATTGAATTTCATGAAGTTTTGACCAAGTTAAGGTGGTTAGACATACAAGTTTTTTATATTTTTAAAAAATTGTAATAAAAAATTCATAATTAATTATTTACTTGGAAATAAATTACAAAAACTATGCATCACATCGGGCATGAGTCCTCTACTTATATCTAAAATATTATAAAAATATTATCATTTTATTATGGTTAGGGTGGTCAGACAGACACCTACTTTTTTTTTCCCTGAAATTTAAGTACCACTGCATTAAAATTTCAAATTTTCACCAAATAGATTTTTTTTAAAAACACACCTAGTAGTTTAGAAACTACATTCAATTTGCTACAAATTCTATTCTTACATATTTTTGAAATAATATAGATAAATTATTCAAATTTTTACGTCAAGTTGCCTAACTCTGATTTTTCTAAATTTTTTGCCACTTAAGGGCCTGTTTTTTCCATGATGATCCTGCACATACCCAAGATTCTGAAGAAGAGGTCAAGGAAGCATTGAAAGATTCTACTTTGAGTGAAGAATATGAGACCTTGGCAATTTGGGCATTGGCCCCTCAAGGGAGAAAGCCAAATGTTATTGATATTAGCCCAAATTTAAGAGGAAGGTTAATAATAAAGAGGGATTTAGAGACCTCAACCACTGAGGCCACTAATTTAACTGTAAATGTGGCCAAATTGGCCCAAAAGAATGTTGAAAGAGAGGAGGCTGAAAAGAAAAGCCTAATGAAGAAATATAATCTCTTAATTGAGGAATATAGCAAGATGCAACAAAGGAATATTGAGCTGCAGATTGAGGTGGATAGGTTAAGGTACAAACAGATTGGGGAAACATCAAGTGCTCTAGGGATCAATACATTTCCTTCCACATCAGGGTCAGTGCCTCCTGCTTCTCCTATCGTTTCACACCAGGTTCTCCCAGTCAAAATCCTTCCCTCAACCCTTATTTGGAATAGATTGATGAAGAAATAGAATGCTCTATTGATCCTACAAGGAAGAAATGCACAAAATTGAAGAATTATAGGCATCCTTGAAGGTAAGTGAGGAAGGATCCCTTCTAAAACAAGGGGATGTTGTTACTGCTATATTAAGGCATCAAAATGAGAAGGTTGATAATAGATTTTCATCTATATATTATTTATATTCTTTATTATTAGATGCAATAAAGAATATTGATAGGGATCAAGAAATAGTGATACCATTAATTGAAAATGGGATCCTTAGGGCCAATGATTTAGACATAAAGTATAAGGCCTCAAGGTTTGATATAAATAATAGGCCCCAATCATTAAGGCCTACTCAGGTGTTTGTTAAATCATTGCAAGGTTTTCAGACCTTACTAGATGACTTGAGTAGGAAGATCAGGGAGTTGGTGAAGAATTTTGATGATTGGGGCAACACATTGTTACTTGACATAATTGATGAGCACGAAAATATCAAGTCACTCCAACAGTGGCAGGATCAGGAAAATGAGGTCATCAATGATCAAATTAAATTAATTTGTGATGACTCAGATTATGATTTATTGGTGAGTTGTATGGACAAAATCATTAGTACCAGCTCATTCTTAGAATCTTTAGAAATAGAAGAAAATCAGGTAGTAGTTAAATACACACCTTGAATGTCAAAGTGAATGAGGTAAATAATTTTGATTGGCCAACTGATGAGGAATACCAGAAATGGGTAAATAAATATTTAACTAAGGAAGAGTAAAAGGAGTGGGTTGCTAACGATTGGCAAATCAGCTGTTGTAGTTACAACAGATTCCAGTTTTGTTTTTGGTAGAAGTCTGGGTGCGATATTCTTGAGGTTTTTTGCTGTTGCATCAACCATTCTCAATGGGAACTATGAACAAGAAGATTCTCTAGGGCGATTGTTGTAGTAACAATTTTTGGAATATCACTAGGCGTTTCAATTGGCTGGTGACACATGTACTTTCTGGCCCAATGCTTGTTTTATCCTTCATTTTGTATAAGAAGGATTTCAAGGATAGAATTATAGGTTAGCAAGTGAGGTATTTTTTTTGGTCGAGTCTAGGTAGAGTTGTAGAGTAAAATTTATAAAGTTTGATGGTTTTCAAAGAAAATGCAATTTAGGTTTTGAGTCATTCTGTAGTCGGTTTTGAATTCATGAGTATTTGATGTTGTATGATAGTACTGGCATTGAATTAAAATGAGTAATTCACACTCATGTCTCTCCATTGTACATGCATATCTAAATTTTGAATAAGATGATCAAGGATTATCTCGTTCTTCTCACTATTGTGGTGTGTATGATTCTTGTTTTAGCTTTAATTCAAGGAATTAATTAAAATTCTTGAATGAAGATTGTTGGTTGATATGTTTTGTATGAGGATTTGATAAGTTGTATTGGGTTAGAATACATGTTGATGAGATTGTAAAGCAATGTTATCAAGGATCTTATATATTATGTGTTAAATCTGTCATAAACCCTTATATGTTTATGAATTTTCCTCCCCCAATGGATATATGGCACTGATCTACATTGTACTAATTTGTATGGTTCAATATTTGTTTGTCTTTAGCTAGAGCTTGCTACAAATTGCAAATCAATGACTATTTTATACTAAGAAATGTGTTGTAGTTATCTCATGCTCCAAGTAGTTGATATTACTGGTGAACAACCAATTCTATTCGGTATTATCCTATTATGTTGAGCTATTAAATGAGATTATTTTTTGTTGTTAATGTTGTTTATGATAATAGTTCAGAGGTTGTAAATGCATTAAGGGATCACTCTCCTGGGTCCTATAGAGCCCAAAGTGTAGGAGGTCTTTAAAATCCTCACTAGTTGGTCCAGGTCCTTTGAGCTACCCTTGATTCGAATTGACAATTACATAGGTAGATTAGAAGACCAACCTGGTTATAGTAAAAACAACGAAAAAAATGGTGACTCTATTGGGAAGCTAATTGCAATATTTCTAGTCAGTGTGTCGGTTATCCATTTTGCATAGGGTTTTCATAATATTTATGTGATTTGAAGTTTGAGCTCCCGATTATGTGTTCAGTTTGTCCATTTCTTCTGTTTTCAAAATGTTTTGAGTCATTTGGTGAAGCACAGTTGTATGTTGTCAGTATAAGGTTCTAAAGGTATTTTGAATTCCACCAAGTATTTCTAGATATATGGTATTCCCAAGATAATTGGGTGGTGACTTTGAAGTCTCTACACCAGTGTGCATTTTATTTTGAAAATTTAATATAAGTTGAAGGATCTTCTAGACAAGTATGTAGAATGAAGAACACCAGGTCATTAATGAATAATCATCCAAAAAAAAAAATTAGAGCGTGAACTTCCTAAAGTGAAGAAGAAGGAATGGATAAAGGAAAGACTAGAATCTAGCAATGTTGCTTCCATGTCACAGAATCCTATACACCAAGGTACAAGTAGGCCTTTACACCCTATCCCTGAAACTCTTGAAGAGGTTTCTAGAAATTCATAATCAAATAGTTGTGGATTTTTTGATACATTGTTTAATACACCAGTTCAAGAGGATGTAACATGTCAAAATAAAGGGCCTGTTAGTGTCCAATATACTACAAAGAGAAGAGGTAGAAGTAGAAGTTGAAGTTGAAGCCATCACAGAGAAAGCACTAGTGATGTGCCTCCTCCTCCTGCTGAAGATGATGGAACTCCTTTATTGTCTAAACATGTACTTGAAGAGGTCAATCTAATTGATCTAAATGATACATCTTCTGATATGAATTTTCCTGACCCTGATGATGTTTTTGGAGACATTGATTCTTTGAGATGGGAGATACAAAAGCAAGTTGAGCTTAGAAGAAAAAAGGAAAAGGAGAGGGAAAAAAAATTGATGCATGCTATGATTGAAAGGGATAGGTTTATTAGACAATTGGAAACAATGAAGCTCCTGAACCAAGATAAACCTAAGCCAGATGTTGAGAGCCCTATTATACATGAAGTTGTCAATAGGGAGATAAAGCCTATGTTCAAGGAAAATCCTGTAGGTCAAGTTGATGCCCAATCAAAACCTGTAGACTCAAAACTCTCTAATTCAATTAAGTTTCAACCGAGTAATCCAAACCATAAGCCTATTTTATACAAGGGAAAACAAAAGGTTGATGGGATTAAGATAAATGAAAGGGTAACTTCTCAGCTTCAAGAATGAGATCCCTCACCACATGTATCATTACAAGTTAAAACTTCCTTAGAAAAGGCTAGAAGGGAGAGTGAGGCTCTTGTCAGAAGAGTTGGAGAGGACAGAGATTGAAGTTGCAAATGCAAAAAAGAAGAGGAAGATAAATTTCCTCAAGATGTCATACATTGATGAGGCTACACAAGCTGCAACCTCATCAAGTCACCAAGATGCCTTGAAACAAAGTCCTGAAATTAATGTGGATCCCACAAAAAAAATTTATAGCCTGAAGTTTCATTTAACTTTGTTTGTTGATCTAAATCAGGATGGTCCTAGGGTGCAAAATTTAGAGTCTGGTGTTGATTCTTGGAAGAATGAAGGATTATTTCAATGAAGACCTATACAGTTGGAAAGGTATATATAGTTATTATTTGATGGTATTCCTAGTTATCCAAATCCCATTCTTGATGGTCTGAGAGAAAAGATGAGTATGTTTGCTAGCAACAATGATGTGACAACAGAGGAACACTTAAAAGCTTTAATGGACATGATGCTAAATGATTATGAGGTAGAGAATCAAGATGTTATAATGAAATTGTTTGTACAATCTCTGGTAGAGGATGTAAGGGAATGTTACAAAGGTTTACCTATTGCTAGTATTAGTTCATGGGATGAATTTCAAAAATGTTTCAAGGAAGAATATGGTGATAAAACCAATGCTAGTTTTGTGCTAAATGAGTTCAATAACATCAAGAAGTCACTGAATGAACCAGTGATAGAGTTTAATCTAATATTCCAAAAGGCAATGCATAAGTTGCTTCAGGTGTTGAGGCTTGATGAGAATGTTTTTCTAACTACATATTTCAATGCTTTTGATGCAAACATGGCATATCTCCTCAGAGACAAGGACCCTTAGACTATGAGGGAAGCATTTAGGGTGGCTAGATAAATATTGAGAGTAATAGAAAAGCTTCTGGGAAATATGGTAGGAGAGAAGAACCCACACTTTTAAAAATTCCTAAGGATGATAAAAATTGGGAAAAGGTCTTCAACATTTTGAAAGACATAAATTATACTATTTCCAAACAAGAAAAGGGTATAGGAAATGAAAAGCAATAGTACAATAAAAATGACAGACTTCCTAGGTTGCAAAATTATCCTTATAATACAAATTGGAAGGATGGGAAACCAATCTTGCTTGGACAAAAGCCTAAAAATGATCAGCATATGTCGGACCCCTTGCAGAAGCATTTAGTAAATACAGTACATGATAGACCATGGTTTGAGGTGTGTGAACATCCCCATGATCAAAATTACAATGGGGTTGCTTAGTTGATTGTTGCTGAGGAAATGGAGGATGGTGCTCATGAGCAGATTTTGGAATGTGAGGAAAGTGATGTAGATGTTTGTATGGCCAGATCATATATTGATGAGGCAGAATGTTCCTCTGATGTTGAATTACAAGGAACTGATGTGGATAATCAGAGGCAAAGAAGTGATATGTACCATCAACAAGTCTTGTCTGATGAGGAAGGCAATTTTGACCATAATGCTTGCAATATGGAGCAGGTTGAATATTCAGTGTCCTTAAGGAAACCATCAAAAGAAGAGATTGCAAGGTTGACTGAGGAAATGGTTGCTCAAGTACGAAGTTCACTTCAATTGAGAAACAAAACTGTGGGTGGTGAACAAGGTAAACTTGCTAGCTTGTTTATTAAAGAGTAAAAGGATAGAAATAAGGGTGTTAAGGTTGACATAAAAAAGGATGTTGTCAAAGTCAAAGAGGTTGAGAAGCATAAATTTTGGGGAAAAAAGAATGAAACCCCAAAGTCTCAAGAAGATGTAACTTCATCATTGGTGAAGACCAAGGTGATTACAAAGTTTGTTGAACTTGCTATAGAGGATAGGAAGTAGAAGAAACTCAGAGAAAGTAAACAACAAGAGAAAAAGGAAGATGATGAGGTATGGTATCTAATTTTCCTAAATATACACCTGTAGTTATGTTTCAAGTGCTTTCTCAGGTTAAAGTTACGGTAGCTTTGCTAGAAATGATGAGAATAAATGAGCATAAGGAAAAGACAATAGCCTTGGCCACAGGTGTTGTTGGTAATAAGATTGAAAAGGGTAGTTGTAAAGAAGAAAATGATAAAGAGAAAGATGTGGAGGGAATTATGTCACAAATTCCTCCTGTATATTTAGGGAATTCTATTAATATGTTCCTTGAAAATATAACCCCTTTCTTCTTAAGTGTTGATATAAATGGAAAAACTTTAAGGAACTATATGATAGATTTAGGGGCATCAAACAATGTTATGCCAGTCAAAATAATGGAGGAAATGGGCTTGACAGTGGATACTACTCAAGGTAAATGCTATGCTTTAGATTCAAGAGAAGTGCCAGTTGTTGGAACTATCAAATCATTTCCTTATGACTCTCCTATATTTAACCATGATTGTGTTAGTTGCAGACATCCCACCTCATTTTCGGATGCTTTTGTTGAGAAAGTGGAGTGCATCAATGGGGGGTAACATGCAGTGTGATCTATCATTTTCTACTTTCTCCATTGATGGTAAGGATGTCAAGATTGAAAGAGAGTCAAAAATATCCCATATGATTGAGCATGACCCAACTGAAAATATGACATGTTATATTGATAGTGGCATAAATGAATTTAGGGTTGAGGAATCCCCTAACAACTATGATAAACCTACTGCACTAATTGATAGAGAAGTAAAATAGTTGTCAGAGTCTGTTGACTTGTGGACTATGTATTTTGATGGTGCAAGTTCAAAAGAAGGATCTGGTGCAGGTGTTTTGTTACAATCACCAAGTGGAAAGACATTCAGGTTCTCTTTCACTTTTTTATTTGAATGCACCAATAATGTGGCTGAGTATGAAGCCTTGTTATTGGGGTTAAGGTTAGCTGAAAAACATGGGATCAAGAAGCTCAATGTAATTGGAAATTCCGAGCTTGTAGTTTCCCATGTTAGATCCAAGTATGTATCAAAGAATAAGAGGTTGAAATAGTATAGGAATGTTGTTTGGGATGAATTGGAGAAATTTTATGCATTTGGCATAGGATGGATGGAGAGAGGCCATAATAGAGTGGAAGATTTATTAGCAAACATTGCATTAAAACTAGATGATATGACTTATGCTAGAATTTCAAAGGTTGAGGTGCAAACCAAACCATATGTTCCTGATAATATAAAAAATTGGCAAGTATTTGATAATGATGATGAAATACTAAGGTTTTTGAATTGTGTGGATGAATATGAAAGTCAAGAAATTGACTTTGGAGCTTTTGTGGAAAAAATTGATGGTAAAGATACTGTATTTGGAAATGAGGTCATTCAGTTAAAGAAAAATACAATTCCTAAGGGTTTAGTTGTATTAGAAAGAGTGTTTGATAATCATGATACGACAAAGGCTAATCATACTACTTCCCATCCTGATTGCATGGAAGAGATAAATCTTGGAACAGAGGCATCACCAAAAAAGGTGTATATTGGAAATAAAATGTGACCAAAAGTGAGAAGGATGCTAATTGACTTATTAAGGAATTTTAGGCATGTTTTTGCATGGTCCTACAATTACCTTAAAGCATATAGAGAGGATATTTTCCAACATGATATTTTTTTGAGAGAGGGAGCCAAGCCATTTAGGAAAAAGCAAAGGCCTATTAATCCCACTTTGGTCTCCAAGATGCAGGAAGAATTAATGAAACTAAGGGATGCATGGATCATCAAGACATTCAGACATTCATCATGGATGTCAAACTTGATGCCAGTGAGGAAGAAAAATGGAGACATCAGATTATGTGTAGATTTTAGGAATTTGAATGTGTCTTTATTAAAAGATAACTATCCATTACCGAATATCGAAGCCATGTTGCAAATGGTAATAGGTTGTGAATTGATTCCTATGATGGATAGGCTCTCTAGTTACAACTAGATCATGGTCAAAGAGTATGAGTAGTTTAAGACAACTTTCACTACACCATGGGGAAGATATGTCTATGTCAGAATGCCTTTCGGTCTGAAAAATGCAGGGGCTAATTTTTCAGAGAGCTATGATGTGGCATTTTCAGATTTCATCAACTTTTTTTTGGTGATTTATCAAGATGACTTGAAAACATATTCTAAGAAAAAAGAGGATCATTGTGAGCATTTGGACAGGGTATTCACTAGAGCATTGGAGTATGGTATCTATTTGAATCCAAAGAAATGTGTATTTGGGGTAACAAAGAGAAAATTGTTGGGAAATATTGTTTCCAAGGATGGAGTAAAAATTGATCCAGAGAGGGTAATTGCAATAGATAAAATCCCACAACCCTGTAACGTCAAAGGGATAAAATCTTTCTTTGGAAAAATCAATTTCCTAAGGAGTTTTGTAACAAATTTTGCTGAGATAGTTTGCCCAATTTCCAAAATGCTTAAGAAGGGAGCCAAAGTTGAATGGGAAGAGGAATCTGTTCAGGCTTTCTAGGCCATTAAGCAAGCAATAAAGGAGGCTCATGTGTTAGGAACCCCTAATTTTTCTAAACCCTTATAATTTTTTTCATTTGCTTCTTTCCACACAATTGAAGTTGTGTTGTTGCAAAAGAATGTTGAGGGTTTTGAATAGCCTATAGCCTTTTTCAACAAATCTTTACAAGCTACAAAACTTAAGTATGATATAAGTGAAAAACAGGCGTATGCATTAGTGAAAGTAGTAAAGGCTTTTAGGCCTTATTTGATGGGAGCTACTATAGCTGCATATGTACCTAATGTTGCTATCAAGTATATTTTTACACAATAGGAAGTGTTAGGAAGAAGGTGTAGATGGATTAACAAGATCCAAGAGTTCAACATTGAGATCCAGATTACTAAGCTAGTGAGAGGACAAGGATTGGCCAAGCTTATAGCTTAAAGTAATCTAGAAGAAAATCAGATAAATTTGCTAGAAGAGGAAAATAGATGACACATATGTGGTATGGAGCATTCTGAGTGGTATAAAGGTGTGATATATTATTTGGAAAAGATGAAATGTCCTAATAACTTAAGTCCTAATAACTTAAGTGAAAATGAGAAAAGGACATTGAAATTACATGCCATTAAATATGTTATCATAGTTGGAAAGCTCTGGTGGAGAAATAGAGAAGGTGTCATACTGAAGTGTGTTGACCAAGATAAGGCACAAGAACTTTTGAGTGAGATGCATGGTGCAGTTTGTGGAGGGAATTATATGGCCAAAACAACTGCACATAAGATAATGAGGGTTGGATTTTTGTGGCCTACTATTTTTAAGGATGCACACCAATTAGTGAAGACATGTGATTCTTGTCAGCGTTTCTCTAGTAAGTTAAAATTTTCTGGTAACTTTCCTCTAAAACCAGTTGCAGTGCAATTTCCATTCTAGCAATTGGGTATTGATTTTATAGGAGAGATAGCATGTAAATATAGTGGAGACCACTCATGGATATTGGTGGCCACTGATTATTTTATCAAGTGGGTGGAAGCGATTCCAACAAAGAAAGAAACTAGTAAAGTAGTAATCGACTTCTTGATGAGCAACATACTAACTAGGTTTGGATATCCATAAAGGATTGTGTCAGACAATGCAATGTGTTTCATATATGAGGAATACACAAAATTTTGTGAAAAGCATGGCATCCAAATTTCTTACTCATCACCATATCACCCATAGGGAAATGGACAAGCAAAATCAAGCAATAAAATCTTGATGAAGATCATTAAGAGAATCCTGGATCATAAAAAAGGGCATGGGATTCAAAATTGAAATTAGCAGTCTGGGTGGATAGGGTAACTGTGAAGAAGGAAATAGGATATGCCCCATTTGACTTGGTCTATGGGATAAATGCAAGGTTGCCCCAAAATAATTTGATGGAAATGTATAAGTTTGTCCAAATGTATGGAAATGAAATTGAGGATGAAATGCAATTGAGAGTGGAAGCTCTCATATAATTAGATGAAACCAGGAGGGAAGCTCAAATGAAAAAGGAAAAATTGCAATTACAAGTAAAGCATTTGTATGACAGAAGGGCAACTGCAAGGAGTTTCCAAAATGGAGATTTGGTTTTAATGTGGAATGCCAAATTAGAAGATAAAGGGAAGCATGGAAAATTTGGTGCAATCTAGTTGGGACCATTTTTGATAAATGGTAAGTAGGGTGAAGATTCATAATTCCTCCAAGATATGACAGGGGATATTCTTGAACTGCCAATTCATGGACAGTTCTTGAAGTTGTACTTGACTTGAAGTATGTTTTTCCATGAACAGTAGTTTAGGTTTGTATATATGTTAGTGTAGGTTTCTTTCCTGTTGGATTGTTTTGTATGGGAAATCCTTTTTGGTCATCTTTGCAATTGGTTTGATCAACCTGAGATTCTGAATTCTTGCTTCATTCTAGTGGAATAAACGTCCCCAACTCGAGCCACTGATGGAGCTTCAAATTTTTCTCCTATCTTATGTCTCTGGTCATCCATGGTGTTTGGGAAAAGCCTAAGGTCAAGGTTTTACCTTTGTCTTCATGTAAAACCCTAGTATTATCTTACACCTTAGGAGGGATCTATTCAGCTGTTACTTTTTGGAAGGTTTAAAACATCTTAAGTCCCATCGCTTCATCTAGGTCTGGCCCCCTTTTGTTTTATCATTTTATTTCTTTTGCTTGACTTTATTTCTCCTAAGTCTTGGATGGTCTCATGCTCCCTTGTTTAAGTGAAAACTTATGTCATTGCTTGTCATTGGCCTAGTGATGTCCCCTTATTCCTTTAATAAATGTTTTTATTTTGCAAAGGGACAAGTTTGCATGACCGTTGATCAATCATCGTTTGATCTCAATCATTCCCTGCCATCCCACAATGACCCCAACACACTGTCTTGGTTTATCGCAATATCACGGGTGGGTGCCACATGTCTCATATGGTGAAGCCGAAGGAATGATGGAAATACTTTGGTAAATTAATCCAGCTTTAATACATTATGTAGCGGGTTACTAAAGCGTTTGCGAGATGCACATGTTTCAAATCAACGTAGGTGTTATGATCTCAGCGGGGAAGATGCTCGATGGTTAATGACAAAGCTGACAACTGTGTTAGATGAACTAGATGGCTGATGGTTGAAGATCAATGGTTTCCCGCCATCGCGTGATCATAAGTTGCGAGGTATTTATTGATCACGATATCACGAGCAAGCGCCACATGGATTTTGTTGGCAGTGTATAGTATGGTGGGCCCCTTGTTGCCACGATGGAGATTGTGTCAGCTTGATTTGAAGGCAGTTGTTTGGAGATATGACTAAGGTGAAGGATCGATGGCTAATATTTGAACCTGAATCAAATACAAATGGAGCCGTTCTTGCAGTGCATGAGTGAGCTTTAATGGTGGACATGACATCTACTGCCCTGGTTTGATCAAAATAAAGCAACTATTCTTCTTCTTTTGGTCTCACAAAGCATTCAAAACATCTTTGCAGAGTAGTCACAGAGTCGAGGACGAAGTCACAAGTTGTTACAAAAAGGATTTAGGTTTATGCAAGCGCAAAGCTGTGAGTTCAATTTTTGTATCTCCTAGTTATTCTGAATTTGAATTTGGGGGAAATTTGTTGTGTGCTTGTCGTAAGACTTATTAATAATTTTTTTAGGGCTATAGGTTAACTGAATTGTGGGAAATTGCAAAGTTTTATTCTATAATTTCATATTTTGTTTAGCCCTAGTCTGTCTAAGGTTTGAGATAGCAAGGAAGCCCTAGTTTACTCAAGATGGCACCGACAAAGCAACACTCTGGCCAGATTGATTATTTAAGTAGAAACCTATATGATGACTTCCTGGATCAATTGCCCTTGTCAACAAATGATAGGAAGAAGGGATTGGTTTTGATGTGAGGAAAAACCCTAGGGGAGGGATTAGTGTATAATTGTTCCAACATAGCCGATGTTAGGGTTCCTCTTACGGGTTTGGAGATACTCAGATTGTGGTTTGGACAAAGGAATTTTCCTCACCCCTTTTTGAATGGTTGGATGTATGATATGGGGAAGCTAGTGACACCAAATGTGTTCCTTGATGTAGACTTGCTTAGGGCAATGGCTGCAAGATATGAACCTGTCACATGGGTAATCAGAGATAATGATGGAAGGGTTCTGTTAAGCATTAATAGAGAAGAATTCCAACAGGTTTTTGATTTGAGTGAGCCTAGTATGTACTTGGTTCCTATCAATCTTGAGGAAATGAAGTAGGAGTATGGGAAGTTGAAATCACTCTTCAGAGCTAAATTGCTCCCAACTCATTTGGCTAGGGGAGGAGGTTCAAGATTCTATATTGGACCTAGTGACCGAGAACCTTTCAGATTGAATTGCTTTGCAAATCATTTCTTGGCCACCTTTTACTAACTGTGCCAAATTTTGGGTTTCAATCCTAACACAGTAATGCCTATCGCTTACATGTTCATGGGGGTGCAAATAAAATACCATAACTTCTTTATGACTTATTATTCTGCTTCTTTGATGGTTGAAAGGATACATGAAGGGCTCTTAAAGTTGCAGAAAAATGATACGGGCGCCCAATTCTTTTGGTATTCTATGTTAATGTATATGTTCTAGTACAAGAATGTTGATTTCTTCTCTGAGAAGATGGAATTAAGGCAATTGGTTGATGGAGAAAGATTTCCAGTACAAATGTGGATTGCGAATTTATCATGTAACAAGGAAAACACTAGTTATGTGCATTTTGACAATTGTTTTGCTTCTATATTGAGATCCAGGCTTATGAAATGTACTCAAGATTCTTGGGGGACTCTATGATTTCCTCAGACCAAAAGGAAGGAGGCTAGAATTGAAGGTTTTCCATAACTAGGGTGACATTATTCCATACCTAGTCAACACTATCTTGATGGTGTATGGTTTTCAAGGGACCCCTCATATATTGCCATACAATGTGCCACCATGGGTGGGATTTGTAGAGGTTATGTGGAAAATTGGTTGTATCCGTGAGGAAAACCTTACTGCAAACGGTAAAGGAACATTTTTTCCAGATTATACAATGGTGTTAGATTTTGTCTTTTCGAAAGGAGGTTGGGTGCACTTTGGGAAATTCTTTGAAAAATATCATTTGAGGTGTGATCCTAAGCGGCAACATGATCCTGAGGGTTTCTTTTCCCTTTTCAAAGAAAGGATAAAAAGTGGTAAGTTTGTGCATGAGTTCAATTTTCCTGAGGACTTGATTAGAAATGAATTTGACCTAAGCAAGCAGGAGTTGAATAAGGAGAAATGGATAGCTTATGATAAGCTATTGGCTATTGTGCACAAAATGGATCCAAATTATGATCCATTTTTGGAATTCAATCTATACCATAAGAAAATTGACTTTCTGATGGAGAAATTCAAAGAAATTATAGGTACTTTTAGGACTAAGAAGATAAACTTGGATTTGAGTCTGGGTATATAGGAGCAAGGTACCAGGCCAATTGAAACGAGGCCAACATACCAACCTATAGGAAAGAGGCCTATTTATTGGAGGAAAAGAAATGATAGCAGTGATGAGGAAGAAGAGGACAAAAAAGGGAAACAAATAATGAAATTGCCTACACAACCAAGTCCAAAATTCAAAATGCGTGGGGAAATTAAGATCATTGATTTGGAATCATCACCTGTGGATAGTTCCTCACCACCACCATCCAAGCCAAGCCCTAAGAGGCAAAAGACTGATCAACCACATGAGGATTTGGTGGATGAAATTGTTTTCACTGATCAGGACATGCAGATTGGTATGCCTTCCCCTCCTAGACCAGCTGATTTGGTTCTATTCGATTTGGATATGAAAGGTAAATGTTTGCAAGATGCAAGAATGGAGGCATGGAAGGAGCTTCTAGATGATAATGCATTTGTAAAAACTCTTGTCTTCTTGCAATTGGTATGGAGAATGAAATTGGAAGAATACTAGGATAAGTGTAAGAAGAGAAGAGAATTGAGACCTGACAGGTTAGACCAGGAGAATGATGATGAAGTGAAAGTTGAATTAATGGATGAATTAAAGAACATCACTCCTGAGGAAGGGAGAAAGCTAGTAAGTCAGGATGGTGTTTTTATTTTTCTTGGATGGGACATTGTAGATGTCGTAGCTTTTAATGCTATTCTAAAGTCCAAGCATCCCTTGCAAGATTCTAAAGAAGAGGTCAAGGAAGCATTGAAAGATTCTATTTTCAGTGAAGAATATGAGACCTTGGAAATTTGGGCATTGGCCCCTCAAGGGAGAAAGCCAAATTTTACTGATATTAGCCCAAATTTAAGAGGAGGGTTAATAATAAAGAGGGATTTAGAGACCTCAACCAATGAGGCCACTAATTTGACTATAAATGTGGCCAAATTTTTCCAAAAGACTATTGAAAGAGAGGAGGCAGAAAAGGAAAGCCTAATGGAGAAATATAATATCTTAATTGAGGAATATAGCAAGATGCAACAAAGGAATGTTGAGATGCAGACTGAGGTGGATAGGTTAAGGTATAAACAGATTAGGGAGACATCAAGTGCTCGAGGGATCAGTACATTTCCTTCCACATCAGGGCCAGTCCCTCCTGCTTCTCCTATTGTTTCCACACTAGGGTCTCTCAGTCAAAATCCTTGCCT
Source organism: Sequoia sempervirens (assembly GCA_007258455.2). NCBI lineage: Eukaryota > Viridiplantae > Streptophyta > Pinopsida > Cupressales > Cupressaceae > Sequoia > Sequoia sempervirens. The sequence continues at coordinate 31,711,124 of VDFB02105785.1, read as the reverse complement.
CAAGCCTTTTTTGGAACAAATTGATGAAGAAATAGAATGCTTTTTTGATCCTACAAGGAAGCAGTTAATGCACAAAATTGAAGAATTATAGGCATCCTTGAAGGTAAGTGAGGAAGGATTCCTTCTAAAACAAGGGGAGTTTGTTGTATTAAGGCATCTAAATGAAAAGGTTGATAATAGATTCTCATCTATATATTATTTATATTCTTTATTATTAAATGCAATAAATAATATTGATAGGGATTAAGAAATAGTGATACCATTAATTTTAAATTGGATCCCTAGGGCCAATGATTTAGACATAAAGTATAAGGCCTCAAGGTTTGATATAAATAATAGGCCCCAATCATTAAGGCCTACTTAGGTGTTAGTTAAATCATTGTAAGGTTTTCAGACCTTACCAGATGACTTTAGTAGGAAGATCATGGAATTGGTGAAGAATTTTGATGATTGGGACAACACATTGTTACTTGACATAATTGATGAGCAGGGAAATATCAGGTTAGTCCAACAGTGGCAAGATTAGGCAAATGAGGTCATCAATGATCAAATTAAATTAATTTGTGATGACTTAGATTATGATTTATTGGTGAGTTGTATGTACAAAATCATTAGCACCAGCTTGTTCCTAGAATTTTTTGAAAGAGAAGCAAATCAGGTGGTAGGTAAATACACACCTTATAATGTCAAATTGAATGATGTAATTAATTTTGATTGGCCAATTGATGAGGAATAGCAGAAATGGGTAAATAAATATTTAACTGAGGAAGAGTAAAAGGAGTGGGCTACTAATGGTTGGAAAATCAATTGTTGCACCTACAATAGATTCCAGTTTTTTTTTTGGTGGAAGTCTGGGTGCGAGATTCTTGATTTTTTTACTACTGCATCAACCATTGTCAGCGAGCACTATAAACAAGAAGATTCTCCAGGGTGATTGTTGTTGTAATGATTTTTGGAATATCACCAGGTGTTTTAATTGGCTGGTGACACATGTACTTTTTGGCCTGATGCTTGTTTGCTCCTTCATTTTCTATAAGAAGGATTTCAAGGCCACAAGTATGAGTTAGCAAGTGAGATACTTTTTTTGGTCAAGTCTAGGTAGAGTTGTAGAGAAAAATTTGTAAAGTTCAATGGTTTTCAGAGAAAATGCAATTTTGGTTTTGAGTCATTCTATAGTAGGTTTTGAATTGATGAGGATTTGATGTTGTATGACAGTACTAGAATTTGAATTAAAATGAGTAATTCACACTCATGTCTCTCCATTGTACATCCATATTTTAATTTTGAATAAGATGATCCAAGGTTATCTCATTCTTCTCATTGTTGTGGTGTGTATGATTCTTGTTTTAGCTTTAATTCAAGGAATTAATTACAATGCTTGAATGAGGATTGCAGATCGATATGTTCTATATGAGGATTTGATAAGTAGTATTGGGTTAGAATACATGTTGATGAGATTGTAAAGAAATGTTATCAAGGATCTTATATGTTATGTGTTAAATCTATCATAAACCCTTAGATGTTTATGAATTTGACTCCCCCTATGGATATATGGCACTGATCTAAGTTGCACTAATTTGTATGGTTTAGTATTTGTTTTTCTTTACATAGAGCTTGCTAAAAATTGAAAATCAATGACTATTTTATACTGAGAAATGTGTTGTAGTTATCTCATGCTCAAAATAGTTGACATTACTGATGAACAACCAATTCTATTTTGTATTATCCTATTATGTTGAGCTATTAAATGATATTATCTGTTGTTGTTAATGTCATTTATGATAATGGTGGAGAGATTGTAAACGCATTAAGGGATCACCCTCTTGGGTCTTGCAGAGCCCAAAGTGTAGGAGGTCTTTAAAATCCTTTTCAGTTTGTCTAGGTCCTTCGAGCTACCCTTGATTGGAATTGGAAATTCCATAGGTAGATTAGAAGACCAACCTGTTTACAGTAAAAACAACCAACACTCTCAATCAACTAGCATACTATGTATAAGTATCCTTTATGTCTATCCTCATCCTCCCTCCATCTAGAGAACCGTCGTGTCATGTACGACATCCACACTATCTGATCCTCCCGCATATCATCTAACCTCCACCTCCACCAATCTAGCTCACCGGTGTGCTGATAATGAAATACCAGTTGTACTTTTTCCCATACCAGTATGCTATTGGTAGTGTTAGATCCTGCAACCCTCCTATCACCACTCTTGGCCTAGCCACACTAATATTCTCCTAGGCCCATACCTATAAAAGAGTCACCTATGTAATGCTGAGTCCACCCTGATAGCACACCACATGCATATCCCTATATAACTAAGCCAACATTCATGGACCCCATGTGAACTCTCCCTCCCTCTACTCCATGATGTGCCTAACAACCTCCATAAACTTGAGGCTGCAGAAACATCTGCTCCTATCTGGTAATAGAAGCCCACTAATCAAACAATAGAGGTATAATGGTAGTAGCAGTACCCCCAAACCCAAACATTTGTCCACATCCAAAACCATCCCCTACAATGGTAAGTCCTCTAATCCAAAAAGGACCCACAATTTCCGATCCAACTCCTCCCCCTCTAATCTCGTCCAACTCAATAGATGGCCCACTATCGATAGCCGTAGGATCCTCTATATGTTCTCCAAGGTGATCATCATCTCCCTTGTTAAAAGGTGAATTGTCGATGTCTCTGAATCCCATCACTCTATCAGTGCTATCAATAGTGCTCAATGTGTTCTGATAGCAGGGTACCCTATCATGTTGAGCAGACCCGCTTGCGCCAATGCCTCATGATCCTCCCTGTTCATCACCACTATGGTCACCTCCAACACCTCTAAACACCTCTCATGTGACTGCAAGCTCTCAAACCGTTGCATCCACATCACACAACATGCCAGTCATTTAAATAATTTCTTCATATTTCCCTCACTTTCACATTCTTTCCTTCCCTACCCTAGGTGGTCTTCTCGACATTTCCCTATTTTGGGAAAATTTACACAATTTACCCAATTTCCCTTTCCCCCCCTTCTTCCTTTGCCTTTTGGGAAAATTCGCCTAGCTCAGATGAATTCTCTCCTTTCGCCATCCCCCCCACCCATTTCATGGGTGCTTTCACCCTTTTTCCCTATCACCCTTAGGATGAGCAAGTCCGCCCACCTATTGGGCGAACCCACCCTCAGGATAGGTGAGCATACTCACCCATTGGGAAAGCCCACCCCTTGAACGGGCAGGCCTGCTCACCCGTCGGTGGGAAAACCTGCTTGGGTAGGCATGCTCTCCCATTTGGTGGGTGACTCTGCCCACCCCCACAAGTGGGTGAGCCAGCCTCTCTAGCAGGCAGATCCACCTGCCTCTCCAGCAAGCGAATTTACCCTGTGGACAAGTGGACCCATCGGCTCCCCCTGCCATGGCAATGGTGCCCATTACATGGGCACATTTTCCCATCCTATGGGCATGCTCACCCATTTGATGGCGGATTCACCCATCATATGGGCACCGTCACCCCTTTTACTAACCCCCCCATTTTGGGTGGATTTTCCTAAATCAGGGGCAAGTCCGCCCTTCCCTGGTGTCATCCCACCCTTTTTGGGCATTCTTTTTTATTTTTTAGGCGATTTTCCCACTAAATAGGCGAATCTTCCCCCTTTCCTCACCCCTTCTAACTAGGCGATTTTTTCTACCCAATGGGTGAAATTGAAATTTTGCCACCTACCCATTTCACTAATCTACCCAAACCCCAAAACCCACATTTTTAAAATGCATTAAAATTTAAAAGCACAACAAAATTTGCTTAAAATCACAAAGAGGGTTTTGCGACTAACCTAGCGTGGAATGGTGCGCTCGTGGAAGAACTGTCATACCTCATTCCCCCAATGGATAATGTCATCATCAAACTCCTCATCCATCCTCATCTCCTTCTTCTCCTCTTCTCTCTCTCACTCAACTTCCAGATGTGCAAATGAGGAATAGTAATTCTCAAAATTACAATAAGTAACATTTTCCTCCCTTTTTAATCCTTTTTAAGCTGAGGGTCTTTTTACCCTTTATTTAACCTCTTTTTAATTTAACTAATCCTCTAACTTCCACAGGGCACCATTTGCACACCATGTGTTCATTTGACTCCATTCAAAATCCAATCTTCATGGGTTTTCAAGATCTATCCAATGGTACCCTTCGTTTCCTCATATCGAGAAGTTTCCTAGGGCCGATTTTTCTTCCCCAACCACCCTCTCAAGGGGGCATACCCGACCATTTTCCTCCATTCCTCCATCACAGTCACTTTCTTGTGATATTAGGGCATCTCCCTTCATTTCCCACCATCTAGGAAACTTACGCAACTACTCCCATGTTAGGGCATCATTTTATATCCATTTCCTTTATAGAGTCATCTGCATTTTATTTTTCTTTGAAACACTATAATTCTAATAGTATTTCAAAGAGGGGAAAAATGTAGACATCTAAATTTGACCACTCCCATCTTGTCAAATTCGTCCTCTTTATTCATCTATCTCATATATCCCCCATCGATATTAATTAAATGATTTATTTAATTAATATTTCCCCTTTTCGTAAGGTTCCTAAAGTATTTAATTTAATAACCAAATACTTTACCTTTCATTCCTTCCTCTCTAAATTAAATAAATATATCAATTTATTTGATTTAGTCATTTTTCCTTGTGAATTTAAATGAATTTTAAATTCCCTTTTTTTCTCTCTCCTTATCACATCCTCCATAATCCTCTCCTAATCTGGATTAGTTTAATTATTCCATGATTAAGATGTGCACACCTTTAATCAAGATTAATGTCACATCCTCCATATTTTGCAACTTGCCTCTAATCCTCCATTAGTCTTCTTAATCACCTATTTGCACAACCTTAATCTAATCCTCGTTCCATTTTTGTTATGCCTCTAATTCAACCTTCATAAGTGATTTCTTTATTTAGCCTAGACAACCTCTTCCCCATGTGAATTAAAAGTTCACATTTATTGATCCAATGCTTTCCTCTTCCCCATGAAGGTTGTTGAGAAATTCTAAAATTTCTCATATGTCACATCCCCCACATGGGGACAAGAAGCTCCTTTATGATGACCTTGTCTTATCCCCAAGGTACTCCCAATCATGTTAATTAGAAATTCACATTTATTACTTCAAGGTCTCTCCCTTCCCCATGAGGATTATTGAGGAATTCCAAAATTCCTCATGTGTCACATCCTTCACACATGGGGACAAGAACTTCCTTTTTGAAGAAATCTTCTCCCAATCCCAAGGTACTTGCAAGTACCTCCATATCACATGTCCTCTTTCCACCTAATTTCCACATGGCAAGATGTGAGGGCTTGTGAGTCCTCAACTCACCACAACCCTTCATCTTGTCCATGTTGGCTAAATCCTAGTCATCCAATTCTCTAGAGACTCTTCCCCTAAAATAGAGGATTTTAGTCTCATTTTCATTCATACACATTCAAGAATTCACAATTCAAGCACTCAAGCATTCACTCTAGAAATTTTCAAGCATTCTCATTCAAGCTCTTGCATCCATTGTTGAATCTTCAAGCCCATATTGCATTCATTTCATACACTTATCAAAATACCCAAATCCATCATTGCATTAGATCCATTGAATCGACATCCTTTTGCATCTAGTTTTAGGTGATCTTCCATCAAGGAGCACACAAGAAATCAACATCAAAGGGCCAATCGACAAATCGACTTGGGCAAGGTAAATAACTAGTTTTTCTCTTTTCTTTGTTCAAGTCTAACTAGGCTAATTTTGAGGTGTTGCTTTGTGTTTTTTCTCCTTTTGTATTTCTTTTGTTTTGCATCATTTTAGGGTAGGAAAACATGTTGCACACAAGAATTACATATCATAAGTATCTTCAACCTACTCATTTACTATATGGATAATAAGAAAATTTAATGTATGCACATGAAATGTTTTAATGTTTTCAACAACCTCTCTAACCAAATGGGTATATCAATAACCACTAGAATGTGACATAATAATCAATATTTGAAATGAAGTAAAAGAAGAAACATAGGACATACACCAATTATTTCATAGAATCAAATTAGATGATAAATGGATACAAAAAGTACCTTACTATATTCTAGTTCACCTTATGTGTTAGGTTTAAGAATACTTCATGTGTGTTCCTTGACTGATTCTACATATCGAGTGACATATTGATTGAAGATATTAACACTTGTCTTCCTTGAGTATTCTTGTCTCACATTTAATCTTTTGCACTCATAAAGACACAAATATTAGTTTTTAAATCTCAATAATTATATTATCCCAAAAAAATCATCTTTTGGAATGTTTAAATTCACAATTAGGTTAATGGGTTCTTAAGACCAACTGTTAATTTTCTAAACATAAAATCCTAAATAGAAATAAGGTATAAGTACCCTTATTAATCATTAAAGGTATACCTATTAGCATTACATATTATGTTAATAAGGCATTACTATATAATACTTAATGAATGTTAAATAAGAAATTAGTTAGTTATAGTAAAAACCAAGTTCGATAACTAAAATAAACTATTGGATAACTATCCACTAAAAGTAAACTGGTATCTAATTAATTCTACACAAGTAATGTATTTTTTTTGGTTGGTAAGCTTACCATTTTGGAGGGATGGGTAATCCCATCATTATTAGCTATTAATCCTATCCATTATGTTCAATTATTGTTTAATTATAATCTAGCATGGGTTGTTGTATCCAGTGGGCATGTTGGCATTAATTTTACTATCTTTTACTATCATCTTAAGGGCTATTTGGCATTTAGGAAGTGAACTCATACTTTTATATCATTTTATCCTAGTGCGTTCTCCTCCCATTTGATTTTATTCCCTTCTTTTATGTGTGAACCATTTGGCTTTGATGTTACTATTATACTACCACCATTATGGGATTGAATGGATGAATAGAGGTCTAGTTCCCCTTATTTTTCTAACTAATACCATATTGTTTCAATGATGGAGCCAAATGCCTTAGTTTGGCTAATTTCTAGGGTCCACACCAAAGCTTGTAATCATTTTCTTTTGAGAGTTTTTCATGACATTTTTTCCTTGCTTATGTATGATGATTTAGTAATGTTGAGGCCGAAATGATCAAGGGAATGTGTGTTGCAAGTCATTCTAGTTCCCATGCCTTGTTCAGCCTATATGGTCTACAAAATGGGTCTTGGATGCTTTTCGGTTCACTTTTTTTACTTGTTAGAAATTTCAGAGGGCACAAATAACCCAAAGATAGAAATCCCAATCTTCTTTAGGAGCTCCTATTCGTTGTTGGCTTTCCTTGGTCTAATATCCTCAGATTGTCAACTGAAGGGTTTATTGGAGTGACTGGATAAGTTGACCGTAAAGGCAGTGAGAATGGGTGTGGGGAGTCATTTTCTGTCAACCAGTGAGTGATATAGGGTAAACTCTCATATCACTTCTCATTTCATAACATCTTTACTAAAGCTTCATACTTATGAGGAAATGATTGCACATTTGACCCAGTAGGTGTTTAAGAAAAATTTCCTCGAGGGTTTGGACATAGTGATGGTTGTCGCTCAACTCGAAGAGGGGACACAAGTAATGTTATTAGATAATGAATTAAATAATTCTTTACTCAAACATTTTAAAGCGTGAATAAGTTTTTTTGTCATTTTAGTGTTCATCTTGGGTGCACTTGAGTGTTTTGAAACTTGTATGAGTTTCATGACTTGGTGTCCTATTTCCAATACTTTAGTAAGATGTAGTTCTATACTTATGGCATCTTGTGATGTTATTATATCTATTGTGGATCTTGGGTCTTTCAACTATTTCATGCAAAGTTTAGTCGATATTTAGCCCATTTTTTACTCTATCGCTAATGCTACCATACCAATGATAACCTTACAAATAACCATATTCACTGATGTTGAGACTATGATTTCCCATGTTCCTAAAGACAAACTAAAACAATTAGACACACATATAGATAAGCTTCAGGACTATGTGAGTACTGAATATCTAGCATTGTCCCTATACTAGATGATGTGAGGAAATTGATTGATGATTCTCAAGGACTACAAGTAATGCATAGTATAGCAAATATTATTGAGAATCATGTACCTAGAAAAATACAACTATGGCTTCAATGACATAATCAAGCATTGGTATAACTCCAACATTAGGTCTCTCCACTGAAAAACCTTATGGTTTTATCTCTTCCCATATCACACACCAAGTTTTATCCCCTCATAAACTTCCAATACAGTAATTCACCAAGCACATATACACTTCAACCATATTCACATCATTCCCAAAACATGCAAAACAATGATTCCATCATTAACCAACTATTACAAAATGTCACATCCCTTAAACAAAAAATTTGAACATTGAATGAAAATGAAAATGGACAACCATCACAATATGTCAAAAGGAACCCATTGTCACTTGAAATACTGAAATTACAAATGCCACAAAACATAGAGATACCCATATTTGATAAATACAATGGTATAGGGGACCCTAGCAATCATATATCACCATATACCACCTTGTGTAGTGACTTCATCTTTGAGGATAAGCTTGTTCCTAAAAAAATTCCTAGCTCATTGAATGACATGGTTTTGGAGTGGTTTTGTTGATTGTTGAATAACTCAATTCACTCACTTAATGAGCTTTTTGATGCTTTCCTAAACTATTCCAAACACACATTGGTCTTAAGAATACTATAACAAAGGAAAGATGAAAATTTCATAGAATTTATAGAACGATATTAGCTGCTTTACTCACAAATCAATCTCACTCTTCCTAATGTAGATGTTGAAAGAATGTTCAATGACAGTTGAATATAAGGGATAAAATATTGTTAATGAGATTTCCATCCTTTATACACTTATGTACAACTCTTCATGATTGTTAATATTTGGTTTGTCAGTATGAAAATTCATCTTCATTGACTCATGCTAAAAAAATAAAATTTGCACCTTAAAGCAACTATCAACCTTTCAAGAAGCAAAAAAAAACCATTATCAAGTTGAATACACACCAAAATACCAAACATATTGAACCACAAGTTACTGACATAAGTTCAACCCCGTATCAATTCTGACCATGTGATAGATAATTTACCCTATTACCAAATTCCCTCAATTCAATCATGAACTTAGAAATTTTGAGTAAGAGCTTAATTCCCTTGCCTCTGGCTAGACCTATAGAGACAAAAAATCCTTTATAGTTAATGATTTTATAGGGATACCCACCTCGGTCCTGAAGAGCCTAAAAGGAAGAGGAGAAGTTGCCAATCAATCTCATGTTCATTGGCCACTGACCTAGGGTCTCTAAGCATAATGAGTATCTACCCTTTAGGAGAAACCAGACCATCAGCTAGAAACACCAACACTTTATCAAGATTCTTATGTTTAAGCAAAAGCATGGCTGAAAACTCATCATGTTTTTTCTTATCCTACAACAAGTCTGGTCACTATTCCTCAAATTAAAGTTGGACCAAAACAATTAGATGTATCATTCTCCATCATCCCAATATCTTACCAATTTTGTGTAAATCTAGGCTACCCATGCTTACACTCCATGAATGTCATCTCATTGGTCATTCATAAGTGCATAAAGTTCACCTTTGAAAATGAGATATTTATAGTGCATCATAATGGGCTTAATTATTTGTCTTCTTGTGGGAAATTTTCATTAGATTTAGTTTTTCCTCAACCTATGCAGCCTATAAAACCTCATGAGGATTTTTTTTTCAAATCTTACCTAAAGTTTAAGGAAAAGCGTATAGTAGAGATATCCCTTAACAATATTGCACTTGAGAATGATAGGTCTATGGTTGTTCCTCCTGCCCCAACTGTTGTGGATGAACCTAATCCCAAAGCCAAAGCTCTTCCAAGTTACTAAAGTAAATATGTTGCTATTCCTCCACCTATATCATACAAGAGACCAAGAGACAATCACATGATTCCCTCTATATCTCCAAAAGAAAAGAGGGTATATAAGCCCAAAGAGATAGCAGTTACCCAACCCTCAGTGGTCGCTGCATTTCCTCCCCTAAGGGAAGAAAAGAGACCAATGGTTGAAAAACCCATTTGTACACCCTCACAAGCAAATAATCATGTAAGAATAAATCAAAACGCTAAGAAGCATAGGTGTAGACGTTGTACTATTGATCTTCAATTAGAAGAAATGAATATACCAACACCTCCTAATCAAGCACCAACCCAAATGAAGCATGATGATCCACCACCTTCACCAAAACCTGAAACTTGCATATCTCCACGAAAAGAAAAATATAAACAATAGCATACAATGGATACTACCATAAAACCTTATAGAATGATTAATTTGGATGATTATAACGAAGTTTCTAAAAATGATGAAGAAGTGCATAATGAGCTAAATTTGATATTTTAAACTTCCATGAATTTAGATGGGGGCAACTGTGATGATCCTCCTGATGAGAGTGACCCAATGCCACGTGTTGAACCTAATGATGCTCCTAGTACAAAACTTGTTGTAGTCACTTCTGTTAGTTGTTTGCATTCCATATGTGATGAAAAATATTGGGATGTAGATGACCTTCTTTAGGACGGCTCGCATGTGAAGTACTTTGTTGTGTTTTCTTTCTTTTTTCTTTGTGTTTTCTTTTACATGTAGTATGATCTCCTGTATCATGCTACTTGGAAGTTATTTTTGTTTGTTCAAGTTATATTAGGATGAATATTTTTGCTCTATTGGCACAAGGATATAAAGGAAACAAACCTGTCATGGCATTCCTCTATGTGTTCCTTCTTTTACTTTTCATAAATGTTATCTTTTATTTTGTCTTGTGTTTTCCATTTTGGGACAATGCACAGTGTCGAGACATTTAGGTCTCTTCAGTGTTGACCCAAAAGGTTTTTTGTTCTCTCTCTCTGTGTCATTCTTGCATTATTTTTTTTGTTCCATGAGTATTTGGAAAATAATGTATACTAAGCTTGGATTTGTGGATCCCTTTCATGTACATATTTTGCCTTGTTTTTGGAATTTTACTTGGGGCAAACCCATTGTCATGGGGGAGATTTATTTAGAAACATATCATTGGAATAGGGCTTTCCAAATAAGCTATCATTTTTGTATCTTATGTTATTTATCATTTTATACTTTAAAGTAATTGCTCACAACATGGTGTTTCACAATTACTTCAAAGTGGGTGCATACATCAAGGTATTATTACATTCACAATTTTGCTTCACTTTTTTCATGAGTGTGTGACTTAGTGATGCATTGATGTTTGGCATTTTTTCTTCCCTTTGTTCATGAGCATTGAACTTAGTGTAACGTCGGCATAGAATATTGATCATTTTATGGAACCTTATCAAGGTTATCAGGTAGTATAACTCTTGATATGGTTGTTTTGTGTACACATCTAGTGAAAACCGAACCTCACTAGACCTTGAATGTTAGTGTACCCATCCTTTTGCATTTCATTTTGACATGGATTTTTGTGTATGTTTTCTTGCTACATATCATACATGTGTTTTCCTTTGTGTCTATTTTTTGAAATACCATGGAATCTTGGATCCTAGGGGCTTGACAATCTCCCTAGATTCATTTTTATCCTATCTCTTCAAAATTTGTGCATTTGAACCCCTCTTTACATATAATTTTCTACTTTAGTGTGATTTTGAGTGTAGGTTCATACTCTCACTAAAGTGGGGGCTAATTGTGGCATCGTAAATTGTCACCCTTGAAAATTTCTTGTTGCCTAGGGTGCCTATGTCCCCTTATTTTGGATCTAAATTCAAATATGTCACAAGTTTGTGACACTATTATTTAAAATTCAAATACCTAAAGATGGTTGTTGGGATTTTTTTTTTTTGGTAAATTGAATAAATTCCTATAAATACCTAGTTATTGCATCATTTCAAACCTAACAACAACAATTATCAAAACTCGTGATCTATAAAATTTGGAGAACTTATGATCAAGCTTTATTGTCAAGAGTAACAATATTAGAGTTTTATTGCAGCAATTCAAGATCTAACATCATGCCAAAGATTCTATGTGTTCATTTTCTCATTATTTTGTAAAGGTTAACACTTTTTAATGTCTCCAAAGGATCCAAGAATTCAATCATTCAAGAAAATATATCAACCAAGATCCAAGATCCTAGAAGCGGCATGTATGAATTCAATCCTTTAAGGGAGCCATTGAAAAGTAGTGAGTTGCATCATTTGTTTCATTCATCATTGCTTCCTTTCGATTATCACTTATCCATTAACATTGCCATTGTGGAAGTGGGAACACTTATAGGGGGTTTGACTAAGGTAGACCCCTATATGGCACAACATTTTCTTCTCTTTGTGAATGTACAAATCTTAGGTTGAAGATGATCAAAGGAAGTTTGAAGGAACTTTGTTCATTGTTGCATTCAAAATGTTGGGCCTTGAAAAATCATGGAAACCCAATTTCATAAATATCCAGTAGTGATCTAACCAGTTTGCAAATAGGAAACATGAAATTATTACAAAATGTCACATGCCTTCAACAAAAATTCTCAATGTTGAATGAAAATAAAAATAGAGAACCATCACAATATGTGAAAAGGAACCCATTGTCACTTGAAATACTAAAAGCACAAATTCAAAAAAACATACAGATACCCATATTTGATAAATACAATGGTACGGTAAACCCTATCAATCATATATCAACATTTACCACCTTGTGTAGTGACTTCATCTTTGAGGATAAGCTTCTGCCTAAAATTTTTCCTAGCTCATTGAAAGACATGGCTTTGGAGTGGTTTTGTTCATTGTCAAATAGCTCAATTCACTCACTTAATGAGCTTGTTGATGCTTTCCTCAACTATTCCAAGCAAACATTGGTCCTAAGAATACTATAATTGACTTGATGCGATGTAAACAAAATAAAGATGAAAAGTTCATAGACTTTATAGAATGATATCAGTTGCTTTATTCACAAATCAAGCTTACTCTTCTTGATGCAGATGTTCAAAGAATGTTCAATGATAGTCAAACATAAGGGATAAAATATTATTTTTAAAATTTCCATCCTTCATATAGCTATGTATGAATCTTCATGATATTTAGTATTTGGTTCATCAGTATGAAGATGCATTTTCATCAACTCATGATAAAAACTCATAATTCATACATCAAAACAACTATCAACCTATCAAGAAGCAAAAAAAACAATTATCAACTTGAATACACCCCAAAATACCAACCATATTGAACCACAAGTTACTGCCATAAGTACAACCCTGTATCAATTTCAACCATGTGATAGATAATTTACCCTGTTACTTGATTCCCTCAATTTAGTGATGTTAAAATTTTTTATTACGAACTTAATTCAGTTGGCTCTGGTTAGACATATAGAAACAACCAATCCTTTATAGTGAATGATGTTATAGGGATACTCACCTTAGTTCTGCAAAGCCTAAAGTGTAGAGGAGAAGTTTCCAATCAATCTCTTGTTCATTGGCCACTTACCTAGGGTCTCCAAGCATAAGGAGTAGCTACCATTTAGGAGAAACTAGACCATCAACTGGGAACACCAACACTTTATCAAGATTCTTATGATTAAGAAAAAGCATGCTTGAAAACTCATCATGGTTTTGCTTATTCTACAACAAGTTTGATCACTCTTCCTCAGATTAAAGTTTGACCAAAATAATTAGATGTATCATTCTCCATCATCCCAACATTTGACCAATTTTGTGTAAATCTAGGCTACCCATGGTTATGCTCCATGAATTTCGTCATGTTGTTCATTCATAATTGCATAAAGTTCGCCTTTGAAAATGGGAAATTTATAGTGCACCATAGTCACTGGTTTAATCATTTGTCTTCTTGTGGGAACTTTTCATTGGATTTAATTTGGCCTCAACCTATGGAACGTATAAAACCTAATGAGGATATATTTTTCAAATCTTACCAAAATTTGAAGGAAAAGTGTATAGTAGAGATATCCCTTAACAATATCCCACTTGAGAATGATAGTTCTATGGTTGTTCCTCTTGCCCCAACTCTTGTGGATGAACCTAAGCCCAAAGAAAAAACTCTTCCAAGTTACTAAAGTGAATATGTTGCTATTCCTCCACCTATATCATACAAGAAACCAAGAGACAATCACATTATTCCATCTATACCTCCAAAAAAAGTAGGTATATAAGCCCAAAGAGATAGTGGTTTCTTGACCCTCAATGGTCCTTTCATTTCCTCCCCTAAGGAAAGAAAAGAGACCAATGATGTAAAAACACATTTGTACACCCTCACAAGAAGAAAATCATGTAAGAAGAAATAAAAATGCTAAGGAGGATAGGTGTAGATGTTGTGCTATTGGTCTTCAATATGAAGAAACAAATAAACCAACACCTCCTAATCAAGCACAACCCAAACGAAGCATTGATGTTTGGCATTTTTTCTTCACTTTGTTCATGAGTGTTGAACTTAGTGTAACGTTGGCATAGAATATTGATCATTTTATGGAACCTTATCAACGTTATCAGGTAGTATAACTCTTGATATGGTTGTTTTGTGTACACATCTAGTGAAAAGCGAACCTCACTAGACCTTGAATGTTAGTGTACCCATCCTTTTGCATTTCATTATGAACTTAGTGTAATGTTGGCATAGAATATTGATCATTTTGTGGAACCTTATCAACGTTATTAGTTAGTATAACTCTTGATATGGTTGTTTTGGGTACACACCCAGTGAAAAGAGAACCTCACTAGACCTTGTGTGTTTCTCATTTTTTCCCACCTTTTTATGGGTATACCTAGTAGACCTAGTGTGTTTCTCGTCCTTGTCTTGGGGGATCACCCAGTGAAAAGTGATACTCACTAGCCCATGATCCTTTTTTTTTGCAATTCACCTAGAAAGTATCAGACTTTGCACTATTGTGTGAGTCATGAATGCCTTTGGTGTGGTTGCTAGCATAACACAAATTTTTAGTCTGTATCCTTCCTTTCGCATTTCATTTTGACATTGAATTTTTGTGTATGTTGTCTTGCTACATATCATACATGTGTTCTCCTTTTTGTCTATTTTTTTAAATATCATGGAATCTTGGATCCCATGGGCTTGACAATCTCCCTAGATTCATTTCCATCCTATCTCTTCAAAATTTGTGTATTTAAACCCCTCTTTACATATAATTTTCTACTTTAGTGTGAGTTTGAGTGTAAGTTCATACTGTTGCTAAAGTGGGGGCTAAATGTGGCATCATAAATTGTCACCCTTGACAATTTCTTATTTGCCTAGGGTGCCTATGTCCCCTTATTTTTGATCTAAAATTCAAATATGTCAGTTGTGACACTTTATTATTTGAAATTAAAATACCTAAAGATAGTTGTTATAATTTCAAAACTAACAACAACAATTATCAAAACTCATGATCTAGAAAATTTGGAGAACTTATGATCAAGAATTATTGTCAAGAGCAACAATATTAGAGTTTTATTGCAGCAATTCAAGATCTAACATCATGCCAAATTTTATGTGTGTTCATGTTATCATTTTTTTGTAAAGGTTAACACTTTTGTAGGTCTCCAAGGGAGCCAAGGATTCAAGGATTCAAGAAAATCTATCAAGCAAGATCTAAGATCCTTGAAGTGGCATGGATGAATTTAGTCCTTCAAGGGAGCCATTGAAAAGTGATGAGTTACATCATTTTTTTCATTCATCATTCCTTCCTTTCGATTATCAATTATCCATTAACATTTCCACTCTGGATGTGGGAACACTTACATGGGGTTTGACTAAGGTAGACCCCTATATGGCACAACATTTTCTTCTCTTTGTGAATGTGTAGATCTTAGGTTGAAGATGATCAAAATAATTTTGAAGGAACTTTGTTCATTGTTGCATTCAAAATGGTTGGCCTTGACAACTCATGGAAACTCAATTTCATAAATATCCAGTAGTGATCTAACCAATTTGCAAACAGGAAATAGAAGTGCAAATCTAACATTAGAGGATTGCAAAAATAGATCCAAAAAGTACCTAATAAGACAGTGGTACGCCTTGAGGAAATGTCCTTGGAAAAGTAGTTGAAATTCATATCATAGGCGCACAGTGTCCTCCCCTTTCTATTTTTGGTGTTTAATTTTCTCTGTGACATCTCAAATCTATTGTTTCTATATAAAAGTGGTTGTTTGCACTATTAGGACAATTAGGTTATTGCATTTCATCATTAAAATATTTCCAAACATGCTTAAGGGTAGGTTGAATTACCTATCAAGTTGTAAGTCAATCACATACCTTGTCCAAATCCATTAAACCCCCACTCCATCTTTGTATTTTGATCATATATAACCCCCCGTGAAATTTAGGGAAAAATAGGTGAACCTCAAAGGTCCAAATCCAAAGGGGATCCCCCTTTCCCTTTGTTTCAATAGATTATCCAATTTTGAATCCTAGTTTTTCTACTACTTGTAGAATGATGAAGTTCACTCTTGATGGTGAGATATCCTATGATATGTATAAGGAAAAGGGACACGGCTTCTCGATATAGTAGACTATTGTAGTCTCCTAGTATATGTTTTCTAACATCCATAATAATACTATTTAGAAATCAAGTTGTGTGTTTAGACCTGTTTGAAATGTGGTGGTTTTGTGTGCAAAAATGTTTTGCAAAATGGTTATTGGAAGATAAAAAGATTATCAATGAACCCAGATATAATGTTTTTGGGAAAATGAATATAAAACCGTAGTAAAATTTAGGTCATGAATGAGCATGTAATATTACCTTTTTGCATTTCAAAATTGGACACTCATGCCTGTGGGTGCACGAGTCTTTACATAGGAATGTTTGTATACTTTAAAGGGTATTCAAAAATAGATTCTTAATGTTGGGGGCACTTGTATTATCCTTATGTGAATATAGTTTGAATAGTCGAAGGCATGTGAAAATGAGCCTAAAAACCACTAGAAAAAATGGCTATAAAATGAATATAAAAATAAAAAATAGATATTGTAAAGTAAAGTTTTTTTTACATTACTAAAATGAATCCTAAGTAGTAAAACTAATCCTATATTGATTCAAGGTTTAGACAAATTTAATCATATTTTAAAATATTATCAATAAAGCACAACATGTCATGTTCTACTATAGAATTTATAATTTTATCAATATTAGACAACATAAACTAATCTTTATGAGACGTCTACTAATATACAAACATGAATTCAACCAATAGATTTGACAGTAAAAAAAGATATTTCAAAATTGTAATGAGTAATTAATATATCGAACAAAACTTTAATAAGGATGTAAATAAAGTAGAGGTGGGTGCAATCTCCTAAAGCAGCTAATGCATTCCGAACCACCATTTGTTCACTTCCCCTTCTATCGACAATTTGCTACTATGGTTCCACGCCGGTCCATCAACAATTTGCTACTATGGTTGACTTGAATTCTGTATGTCTTATCTCAACTGGTAGGAGGGAATAGAAGGGACGGTTAGCCAGCACCGGCATCTACCGCGAGCTAATACTTTTCAATGCCACACCACTCAATTTAGGGAAACAGATAAACAGATAAATCAACTGCCATTCAATTGTTTTCATGTCAAGCTAATTAGTGGAGGTGGGTCCAATAGATGCCGTTGCGCTCCATTATGGAAAGCCGCTTTCCTTCCTGCATCATCGCAGATTCGCATTCATTTTATCCAAGATAAGGCAGCAGCACAGCAAACGGCTTTCTTATGGAAAACCGCTTTCCTTCCTGCATCATCGGATTTATTTTGTCCAAGATAAGGTAGCAGCACAGCAAACGCGAAAGTTCAATTTGGTTTTCTCCTGCCAAACTCCAAAGGGAAAAATAACTTTTTGAGATATTATGAAAAGGTCCTTGTCAGAGATTTCAGATATTTCTTTTTTCTCTACTAAAGATTTCAAATTTTAACTAATTATTATTTTACCTTGTCCTGTATTATATATATGGTGGATTGAGAGTTGAAGGTAGGGCGGAAAGCGGGAATTGGTTAGCGTTCTGTTTGTGCAACGCAAAAACAAAGATGCAGATTGCACAGTTAATCGAGTTTGTAAGGTGCCATTCTGGCGGAAGTAATGGGTTTGTGATAGCCATAGCCCTGGGTGCAGCAGTGGTATTCGCATGGAGTTTGTTAAAATCAGAGTGTAAGAAGAATGTGCGGCTGCCTCCGGGTCCTGTGCCTCTACCGGTGGTGGGGAATCTTCACCTGTTGGGAAGGCTTCCCCACAGAGGACTCGCTTATCTTGCACGCAGATATGGACCCGTTATGTTTCTCCGCCTCGGCTCCGTGCCCTCTCTCATCGTATCTTCTCCCGAGATGGCCAAGCTTATCCTCAAAACTCACGATCAAAATTTCGCTACCAGGCCTCCGCTGAGTTTTGGGAGAAACGTCTTGTACGGCTCCAAAAGCTTGGCTTTTTCCGTCTACGGTAGTTACTGGAAGGAAATCCGTAAAGTTGTGTCATCTCAACTGCTGGGTCCCAAGAGCCTCGATTCCTTGAAATATATGAGAGAAGAAGAAATGCAAGCTATGGTGGATGGAGTTATGGACCACTGCAACAGCTCTGCTGCTTCTTCTCCTCTTAATGTCAGTAAGCTGGCTTTCGACGTCACCATGTATATGTCTTGCAGGATGACACTGGGCAAGAAGTACTCGGAGGAAGAGCTGGGTAGCAGCAGTGGTGGCTCAAAGTTCAATTTCAACCAGCTGGTTCAGGAGTTTTTCTACTTAGGCGGTGCTTTTAATATCGGCGACTTTATTCCTTGGTTGCAGTGGCTGGATGTGCAGGGTCTTATCCGTCGCCAGAAGAATCTGCATAAGACGTTCGATGCGTTTCTGGAGAAGATATTAGAGGAGCACCTGCGGGCCAAGGCCGGTGGTCAATCCAACAGAGACTTTACTGACGAGTTAGTTGAACACATGCTCGATAAAGGCAAGGCCGGGGAAAAGTTCACCAGAGGAGAAGTCAAGGCAAACATCCTTGTATGATTTAACATTTTTTGTTTTCTTTCTTCTGGTGTAGATTGTTAGAATAGATGTCGATATTCATACAACGTTGTAATTGGCAGGAAATGCTGGTCGCCGCAATCGACACATCAAGTGTGACAGTAGAGTGGGCAATGTCTGAACTATTATCAAATCATCCATCCATTATGAAGAAAGTGCAAGAGGAGCTGGAGAGAGTTGTGGGGATGAAGAAGAAAAGCGTACAAGAGTCGGATGTTGGGGATCTGGAATTCTTGCGAGCAGTTGTAAAGGAAACGCTGCGGCTCCACCCGCCGGTGCCGTTGATGATTCCACGACAGAACATTGAGGACTGCCAGATAGGCGGTTATCACATTCCCCGCGGATGTCGTGCTACCGTGAATGTGTGGGCGGTGTCGAGGGATCGCAATGCGTGGGGCGATGATGCGGACGTGTTCAGACCAGAAAGGTTCATGGAGATAGAGAGGGATGTAGATGTCAGAGGGCACCATTTTGAGATCCTGCCCTTCGGAGCAGGGAGGCGACTGTGCCCCGGCATGCCGCTAGGATTCAAAGTGGTTCAGCTTATACTCGCCAATCTGTTACATTCCTTTAACTGGCGTCTTCCAGATGGAATGACCGCCACTGATTTGGATATGGCAGAAGAATTCGGACTGTCTACGCCCAGAGCAATTCCCCTTCGTGCCATTCCCACCCCTCGCGTCCTTTCAATCTAGTTTGTGCGTGCTACTTCGTCGTAAAATCTGTTGCCACTGTCTTTGCACGTTTGAATGCCGTCCCTTGCTGTCTCCATCGTTCTTTTTCTTTCTCAATAAAATTTAAGATTCTTCAAGAATCTATCATAATATTTTTAATTTTTCTTGCTAGTATGATTTATAATGTTAAAAAATGTATTTCACACACATAAATACAAGTATATTTTAATGGTCTTCTTAATTGTTTTTATACTACCAATAAAATTTTAAATTTCATTAATTTATTTGTCTAACAATCTATCATTTTCAATTGTTTTCTTACTAATATGATTTATAATGTTAAAAGACTTAGTATTGGTTGTTCAGTTTATCTTTCTATAAGTCACACACATAAACATAGGTATATTTAAAAACATTCCTAACTATCTAGATCATTTCTTGAAAGAAATCAATTTATTATCTTTATATTTTTCTTACCAATATGATTTATAATGTTAAAAAACTTAGGATTTGTTGATGAATTCATCTTTCTATATGTCACACAAATAAACACAATTTTATTTGAATGGTATGCCTTATTGTCTAGATCGCTCTTTCCTTACTCTTATAAAATTTAAGTTTCTTCAATTTATTTGTCAAGAATCTATCAGTTTTCTATTTTTTCTTACTAGTATGATTTATAATGTTAAGAAAATTAGGATTGGTTGTTCACTTTATCTTTCTATATGTCACACACATAAACATAGGTATATTTGAATGGTATTCCAAATTATTTTTAAACTAAAATTGAAGTTTCTTTAAAGAAATAAATTGATTATCTTCCTAATATTTTCTTATTAATATGATTTATAATGTTAAGAAATGTATCATATGTTGTTTAATTTATCTTTTTTATATGTCCAAACATAAAAACACTTAAGAGTTAAGCATTTGTTAATGCATAATATAAATTGATCAATCCATTCAGGATAGGCATCCACCAAAATGGCCAGTCATCTATCATAAAAGATAGGTATACGTTATGGCCAGAGCCTTATACTCACTCGGATCATATGGATCTTGAGTCACCTCCTTAAAGACAAAACTTCCCCCTTATGAGTGTACCAAGGTCATCATTGATTAGTGGTATGAAATTTAAAATACAAGGGTTGAAATAATGCCTCAGAATTTATCCTAAAGCCTTTAGGAGATCAAGAAAATCCATCTTGGATTCTTTTTGAGTCAATAATAATTGATTTGTTCTCAAGACTACATTCAAGAGTTTATTTGTGAGAATAGTTTACCTAATTTATAAGGGAGCTAAAATTCTAATATTTTAAAATGTTCCTAACCTCACACCTCAAATCCTATGTACCAGGAACATTCTGTGTTCACCAAACTACCTACATAAACCACTTCTAAATGAGATCAAGGAGTATATACATAGTTCTAGTTTCTAGGCTATTTTTCATATAACTACATGATTCAATAGGAAACCATTTATAGGTCTAGTTTCCCCAGATAGTTCTTCATCAAATACCAACCACTCAAGGGAAACAAGAATGAAAACTTAATTAAAATTACTAAACAACATGCTCCAAGGAGGGAATTTGATGTAGAGTTTAGTTCTGAATATTTCTATTTTTTCCTATATAATCTAAGCTTGTATCACCTCAAACCAATGGTTATTGGTTTATTCTCTTAGGTACTTAATACCTAGTTGTTAAGAAATTTACTCAATCAGTTCAAGATTTCTTTACTCACAAAACAAAATAGGTTAACATGTTTGACTATATCTAGTTCATTCCACCATGATAACTATATAAAAAAATCAATAAATAGTAACCTTAATTATTCAACAAAAGTAATTTTACTTATTATAATAACTTACCATTAGTTGGAAGTCTTCTACTATAATTTCATTCTACTTGATTCTTATTTCAAGAATGTTTCTTAAGGCTATCCTTAATATACAACTCAATTCTTGCCAACTTTTTAATCCATCAAGATTACTAAGAGACCTTAAACATTCAATACAAGGCGTTAACTAGGACAATCATTAATAATTTAATTAGAAAATAAAGTTTAGAACTCATGACTATACATGATACCACTTTCTAACAACACAAAATATCATTATAGCTAACCAACTTGAAAATCCTATGATAACTATCTTAATTCAAATGATATCTTTTCCTCTATGAAATAATTGATCAACAAGAACTATATACTCACCTTTCAACTAAAAATGGCATGCATATATGCATATTCATTATAAATCCATATCATATTTAGATCAATTAATCATATTTTCTAGAACTAGTAATAAACTATCTGGTAATCTACAATATTTTATGCACACTATTTTGATATTGACATAAAAGAATTTACCTAAAATTAAAAGTAATATTATCACTAACCTTTGTTAATTTCAAAAGACAATGAATTAGTAAGAGATAATGATTTACATATAATCTAAATTAATAGAACTTAAATAAAACATCTTCTAAATGTATGAAACTAAGGAAAATAATATCATAACCATAAATTACCATTATTCCTTATTTAGCATTACATATCATAAGTATCCTCAACCTATTCATTTACTATATGGATAATAATAAAATTTAATGTATGCACATGGAATGTTTTAATGCTTTCAACAACCTCTCTAACCAAATGGGTATATCAATAACCACTAGAAAGTGAGATAATAATAAATATTTGATATAAATTAAAAGGACGAAACATATGACATACACCAATTATTTCATCGAATAAAATTAGATGATAAATGGATACAAAAAGTACCTTGTTAGAGTTGAGTTCACCTTATGTGTTAGGTTTAAGCATACTTCTTGTGTATAACTCGACTGATTCTACATCTCGAGTGATATATTGATTGGAGATATTAACACTTTCCTTCCTTGAGTTTTCTTCTCTCACATTTAATCCTTTTCACTCATAAGGACAAAAATATTAGTTTTTAAATCTCAATAGTTATATTATCTAAAAAATTTCATCTTTTGGAATGTTTGAATTCACACTTAGGTTAATGGGTTCTTAAGACCAACTACTAATTTTCTAAACATAAAATCCTAAACAAACATTAGGTATAATTACCCTTATTAATCATTCAAGGTCTACCTATTAGCATTACATATTATGATAATAAGGCATTACTATACAATACTTAATGAATTTTAAATAAGATGTTAGTTAGTTATAGTAAAAACCAAGTTCAATAACTAAAATAAACTATCGGATAACTATCCACTAAAAATAAACTGGTATCTAATTAATTCTACACAAGTAATTATTTTCTTTTTGGTTCATAAGCTTACCATTTTGGAGGGATGGTAAATCCCATCATTATTAGATGTTAATTGTATCTAGCATGTTCACTTATTGTTTAATTATAATTTGGAATTGGTTGTCATATCTAGTGGGCATGTTGGCATTATTTTTGTAATCTTTTACTATCATCTCAAGGTTTATCTAGCATTTGGGAAGTGAAATCATACTTTTATATCATTTTATCCTAGTGTGTTTTCCTCCCATTTTTTAATCTTTCCTTCATCTATGTGTGAATCATTTAGCTTTGGTGTTGCTATTATACTGCCACCATTATGAGATTGAATGGACGAATAGAGGTCTAGTTCAGGGATGTGCAGGATAATGATGGGCCAAAAAGTGGCGATATGATGGGTATTTGTAGGGTATGTGGTTAACGACTTTTTTTTTACCCAAAATCGATGAAATGAAAAGGGTTTTTAAAGGAGATCCTTAGCTTTCCACCAATAAAAATTATGTTTTACTTTGAATTTAATAAATTATTATTATTCATTTTCTATTTGAATTATGACTAAAGTGTTGATTGATAGGCTGATTGGAAAACATCTATAGCTTTCAAATGGTATCACATTTTTTGAATCCAAAACATGCATCGCATTCTATGTTTCAGATACTATAGGATTAAAAAAAGAAAAATTGAATTTCATGAAGTTTTAACCAAGTTAAGGTGGTTAGACATACAAGTTTTTATATTTTTTAAAAGTTATAATAAAAAATTCATAATTAATTATTTACTTGGAAAAAAATTACAAAAGAATATGCATCACATCCTGACATGATTCCTCTACTTATGTTTAAAATATTATAAAAAAATATTATCATTTTATTGTGGTTAGGGTGGTGAATACCTACTTCTTATTTTTTCCCTGAAATTTAAGTACTATTGCATTGAAATTTCAAATTTTCACCAAATAGATTTAAAAAAAAAAAAAAACCTAGTAGTTTAGAAACTACATTCCATTTTCTATAGATTCTATTCTTACATATTTTTGAAATAATATAGATAACTTATTCAAATTATTACGTCAAATTTCCTAACTCTGATTTTTCTAAATTTTTTGCCACTTAAGGGCCTATTTTTTCCATGATGATCCTGCACATACCCTTCACCTTATTTTGCTAAGTAATACCATATGGTTTCAATGATGGAGTTGAATGCCTCAATTTAGCTAATTTCTTGGGTCCACACCCAAACTTGTAATCATTTTAAAGTTTGTGAGTTTTTCATGACATTTTTTCATTTCTTATGTATGATGATTGAGTAATGTTGAGGCCAAAACAATCAAGGGAATGTCTGTTGCAATTCATTCTAGTTCCCATGCCTTGTTTGTCCTGTATGGTCTACAAAATGGGTCTTGGATTCTTTGGGTTTGCTTTTTTTACTTGTTATAAATTTCGTAGGGCATAAATCACCCGAAGATGGAAACCCTAGTGTTCTTGAGGAGCTCCTAATTGCAGTTGGCTTTCTGGGGTATGGTATTTGACCGTCAGATGAAGGGTTTATTGCAGTGACTAGATAAGTTCACCATAAAGGTAGTGATGATGGTTTTCGAGAGTCATTTTGTGTCACCTAGTGAACGATACAAGGTAAATTCTGATATCACTTCTCATTTTATAGCATCTTTACTAGAGCTTCGTGCTTCTAAGGAAATCATTGCACATTTGACCTAGTGGTTTTTTAAGCCAACTGTCCTCGAGGGTTTGGACATAGTGATGGTTTCCGCTCGACTCAGTGAGGGTACACAAGTAATGTTATTAGGTAATGAATAAAATAATTCTTAACTCAAATATTTCAACACCTAAATAAGTTTGTTTGTAATTTTAGTGTTCTTCTTGGGTTCATTTTAGTGTTTTGAAACTTGTATGTGTTTCATGACTTGGTGTCCTATTGCCAATACTTCAGTGAGATGTAGTTCTAGACTTATGGCATCTTGTTATGTTGTTTCATCTACTGTGGATCCTGGGTCTTTCAACTCTTTCATGAAAATTGTTTTTGATATTCAACCCATTTTGGACTCTATCCATAATGCTACCATACCAATGATAACCTTACAAACTACCATATTCACTAATGTTGAGACTATGATTTCCCATGTTCTTGAAGACAAACTAAAACAATTGGACAAAGATTTAGATAAATTTCAAGACTATGTGAGTACTGAATATCTAGCCTAGTGTCTATAATAGATGATATGAAGAAATTGATTGATGATTCTCAAGGACTAGAGGTAATACATTGTCTAGCACATATTATTGAGAATCATGTACCTACAATGACTATTTGTGGTCAATATTTCAATAGTGCTCAAACTCAAGGATGAAATCAAGTTCCCTCCCTACAACTATAGCCTCTATTCCTAGTTACAAAAATACAAATATGGCTTCAACAACATAATCACAAATTGGTATAACTCCAACATTAGGTCTCTCCATTAAAAATCCTTATGGTTTATCTCTTACCATTATCACACACCAAGTTTTATCCCCTCTCATAAATTTTCAATATAGTAATCCACCAAGCACATATACACTTTGTGGACACCGAAAATGTAACCCTTCTACTTTTTCTATCTCGTTCAGGTCCTCCTTGTGATTTTGGCTTAATTGTGTCTTGATTTAGTGTTGTAATCTAGATAAAACATTCACATTATGTCTTGGGTCCTTGTTAACTAAAAGAACTCAAGTGGTACCTTACTTAAGTGTTGTAAAGTGTTGTAACACACTTTCATACTTTTCTAGGGTCTTATTAATGCATTTCACCTAAATAGCCTCTTTTTATCATTTACCAAGCCTTATTTCAAGGTGTTGTAAAGTTTTATAACAAACTTTCATGCTTTTCTAGGCTTTTCATTAACATTTGGACCTTTCTTATGCTTTAATTGGCCCCATTTTGCACTTATAGGCCTTAATTAAGTGTATTTTTGAAAATAATCCTAATAAACATCATTTAAAATATCTAAATTAAGAAACTCACTTAAAGTTCCTTAAGTGGGACCCATTCACCATTAGGGGCGAATGAGTCCCCTTTGGCACAAAACTCAAAATAATTTCAAATTTCTAGAGAGTTTTTATTTTCTAAGATCTAAGGTTGGCCTATGATGTATTTTCAAGAATTAGGGCATAATTGTGTATAAATATAAGGTTATTCTACTCTTTTCTCTCTCTCTCTCTCTCCCCTAATCGCTTAATCAATCCAACAAGCAATCAAGTGATCTAGCATTCAAGCACTTTGGAGCCATTACTTACATGTCTTCAGAATCCTACTTCAAGGGTTTGGTGAATTGTAGCATTGTTTTTGTTCATTCATCATTCTCCATTTCATTTCATTTTCAATGGTTTAATTATAAATATGTGGTTTGGCCAAGGAAAACCCCTATTCACTAACCCTTCAACATTTTTTCCCCCTCTCTTTGCATGTGATTTGTAGGTTTAGGTTGTAGATTTATCAAAGAGAAAGATTGGAAAAGTTGTCATAAAATTATCAAAGATATTCAAAATTGTCAAAATCTTATGAAAAGCTTGGAGAAAACCTATAGGTCGAGTTTGACAGTTTTGGACCTAGATCTAAACTAGGAGTAGAAGTGCAAACTGAGGTCTTCAGATTCCACTTTTGAATTTCTAGAAATCAAGAAGTGGACTGGTTCATCATCAGTGGTGAATGAGTCCTACTACCTAGGCCTAAATAGGAATTTTTGCAATTCTAAGTACCTACTTGTCTGAAACCTATTCCAATAGAATTTTTCAGAAAGAAGGACTAAGTTTCCCAACTTGGCGTATGAGTTCCAGTTGGAATCAACAATAAATTTTTAAAGATTCTAGAGCTTCATTCCATCTCTTTCTAGTCTCCAGGTGCACACTTTCAATCTAATAAATTTCTATTACAGTTTACTTGTATTTCTAGTTCATTTTTCATATCACATTGTGTTTTCAAACATCTTGCATTTTCTAAGTTTTGCATTAATGTTGAACTTCTTTATCAATTTGTAGTCTTGAGGATAATCCCCTTTGAAAAATTTCAATATCCTTTGCATTGGAATCTAAGGTTTTGTTCTTGAGTGTGAACATTGTGAAATCAGATCCCTCTTCCTTCATTCCCCTTTTGTTGTGAACAAGGAAGTTGTGCATTCCATTTCCATTGTGTACATTTTGGTGAATCTGACTTTTGAACATCTAAATTCTGATTTGGAGTGCATTTACATCTTAGGAATAGCTTACATTAACATTGCATTGCATTTTGCATTCTAGGGTTTCAAACTTTACATTAATCAAAAGTTCATTTACCTTGCATTATTGCACTTAATTTCATTAAAAACTAGTAAAATTCTGCATTTTCATTTCAAACTTGCCTCAGCAAACTTAAAAAGCATAAAAATCATTTCAAATTTTTTGAAATTTTTCAAAAAAATCACTACTTGAGCTCATTTGCCACCCTGGGCAAATCAATCTAGTTGCATATTTTTCACTAATTTTTTTGTCATTTCTAGTTCAATATATGACTTTTTGTTTATTTTTTCTACATTTCAGTTTTCCTTTCCCTAATTTTAGTTTTGAGCATTTCATTCTTGTTAGTTCACATTGCATTTGCATTCACCTTGCATTTAGTAACCTTTGCATGAATGTTTGGTGTCTTATTGCCATACCTTAGTGAGAAGAAGTTCTAGACTCATGTCATCTAGCGATAACACACTCATTACAAATCTTGGGTTATCCAGAGCTTCTACTCCTAGTATTGATACTAGTACACTAGGCATGGACAATACCCTTAGCAACTCTTTACCTTCAAGTAGCATGCATGTTGAACCAAGGATTGGTGATATCCTGCAAGAGAAAATTATTCAAATTCATGAGGACTTAGTCCACCTGCAACACCAAGTTAGCCTTGAAAACATTTCCGCTACTGCAATTCCTACCATAGAAAATATTCACTGCATGCTTGAAAGTGATGAAGGCCTTGACCTTGTGAAAAACATAGTTCAAATATTTGAAAAACATATTCCTTCAACATCTAGTGCTCCTACACCAAAAAACAATATTGTAAGCCAAGGAGGAACTCAAACTCCTCCTCCCTTAACCATAGCCTCAATACCTACCTATACCACTCCTAAAGTCACAACAACAATGCAACAAGTTAGTAATGTGATTCCTTCCTTGGGTATTCCTGCTAGCAGCCCTAGTTCCTATGTGGCATCACATGTTCTATCTTCTACCACATTACCACCTATAAGAATTCCAATCACTTTCCTTACCACTACATACACTCCATTTCCACTTTCACTTGCACGTCATACCACTTATAATGACCCTCTCATAACACAACTATTCCAAACCATTTCCTCTATGAAAAAGAAACTCTCCACCATAAACCAAAATCAGAATGGCCCACCCACATATTATGTTTGAAGCAGCCCATTGTCTTTGGAAATATTGCGAACATCGATGCCACAAGGAATAGAGATGCCTAGATTTGAAAAATATGGAGGGAAGAGAGATCCTTCTAACCATGTTAATGCCTACACTTCCTTATGTAGTGATTTTTTCCTTGATGATAAAATCTTAGAAAAATTGTTCCCTAGGACTTTAAAAGATACTACCTTGGAATGGTTTTCTTCTTTACCGAACAATTCAATTCGTTCACTTAATGAACTTGTTGATGCATTTATAAAATATTTCCAAGTGCATATGACTCCCAAGAAGACCTTGGCTAATTTAATGAGGTGCAAGCAAAATGAGGAAGAAAAGATAACTGATTTTATCTCATTCTATCAATCACTTTATTCCTAAATTGATGTCAAGATCCCTGACCCACACCATCAAAAGATGTTTATAGAAAACTTGCAAACTAAACTTAAGGAAAAAATAACTATGATGAAATTCCCATCCTTCATGCACTTGTGTACTACCCTTTTTTATTATCAAAATTTAGTTAGTTTTTGAGATACATGTCCACTTCTAGCTGAATTGAGAAATCTGAGTCTTCCAACCAAAACAATTCCCAACCATTCAAAAAGCCAAATAAAGGGTTCCTTCAATTTAATCCTTCTCAGCCAATGACTCAAAATGCAAATAGCCAAATAGTAGTTGTTAAAACCAGAGTTCCCTTTAGTTATGGAGATCCGAAAAGACAATTCACACCCTTACCTAAAACCCTTCATAACACAATGTCCCAAATTTTACAACAATAAATGATTACCTTGCCCACTGTCAAAGCACCTAATCCTACTAAGCCTTTACCCCCGAGCTTTAAATGAAATGCTTATTGCCACTATCACCAACAAAATGGACATGACATGGAACATTGTAACCATCTTAAACATCTTGTACAAGACATCATTGATTCCATCCATTTATCCACTGTAGGTGTTAGTGATCAAGGAAATAAGTCTATTGCCCCTCTGAACCAAAAAAAAAATTCACTAATCCAATGCCTAAGCATAATATTTCATTTGTCAAAGCTAGCGAAACTATGCAAAATGATGTGATGAATGTTGATACAAATGATGAACATAATGACTCTATCTCAAATTATATCCATGTTAATCCTATGGATGAAATGGTAGGTGCGATACACGTTATCCCTCATAAGGGCCAACCTAAGAAATCTATTGATATTGCTTTCTCCTCTAAAGATATCGTTAAACATATACCTGATGGTCCTCTCTACATAGCCATCTGAATCTATGACAAGCCCACCAATGGGATACTAATAGATCTAGCTTGTGGAGAGAATGTGATCATCGAGGAATTTTTAGTATTACATGAACTTTATCAAGATGACTATGACAAACCGAAAGCATGCATCAAGATGCATAATGGTTTTTCTTGCCTTATGATTGGATCGATCACCCTTCAATTACAAATAGCACAAAAAATATTATATGGCACATTCTCCATCATTCCATAGTTAGACCAATTTCGTTTGAGGCTAGGACATATGTGGCTTCATTTAGTGAAAGTCGTCCCTTCAATTATACACAAATGCTTAAAGTTTCCATTTGACAATAAAAAATTGACTATCCATCATAGTGGATTTAACCCCTTGTCTTCCAAAGGAAACTTTTTCTTAGAAGCCTTCTGGTCCAAGCCCATGGAACCTATAATGCCACAACAAGAATTTTGTTTTATAGCTTACCAAAATTTCAAAGCAAAGAAAATAGCAGAATTGTCTCTATGACACATGTCTCCGTCTACCTATAACACTACCATCATAGATGAAACCATGGTTCAACCTGACCAAGAACCAAATAACCAAGACCAACCAACACCGAAAAATTCCCTACTATCATCCAAAAGACCAAGAGACAATGAAAGCAACTCTGTCATGCCTCCTCAAATAAAAAAAGTTTATAAAGAAAAAGAGAAAGAGGATGAAAAACCTCCTATGGTTCATTTTTTTCCTCCCTTTAGGGAAGAAAATCAACCTATGGTTGATCAACCAACTCTTACACACAAGAATTCACAATAAAACCAAATGAAATAGAAGTACTCGAGAGCTTAGACATAGATGTCGTGTACTTCCTCACAAGTTACATGAACCTAATAATGAAAATCAAGATCCATACTTTACCAAAGCAATGCATGATGTGTGAGTAAAATATGTGAATATGTAAATAACAAAAAATCAGTAAGACATTATATTAAGATATTTAAACAAACAATTATTCTAATTGAAACACAAGAAATCTCTCAAAACTGTCCCATTGCTCTCTATCTCCAAGGATTTATTAAATCATAGTGGCTCTCAGATTGTGTAAGCATTATGATTGTTAAATGGCAACCTAGATTGTAAAATGCAGGAATCTAATCCTATATGATGATTGTTATATGATATGATGATGCTACTGTAGATGAAAATGACATGATAATGATTGATATGGACATGATATGAAAATAAAGCTATGGTAAACTAATTAAGATACAACTAATATTACAGCCATGATGCTAAATTCTTAAATAATTCTATTTAATAAATGCTCAATTCTCAAATGCTTAATTCCTCTAATGCTATTTCTG
Source organism: Sequoia sempervirens (assembly GCA_007258455.2). Classification (NCBI taxonomy): domain Eukaryota; kingdom Viridiplantae; phylum Streptophyta; class Pinopsida; order Cupressales; family Cupressaceae; genus Sequoia; species Sequoia sempervirens. The sequence continues at coordinate 31,680,092 of VDFB02105785.1, read as the reverse complement.
CAGAGTAAGATTGCAAAAAGTTGGGATCCATTTCCTATAGAAAGAGGTTCTATTTATAGATTTTCTGTAGCATATTGTGATGTGGTAGCAAAGCAAGGGTTTGGATTTGATTTGAAGGAATCAATGGTGAAATATGAAGACAATGGAGAAGATCATGGAGATTGTTCCTCCCCAGAAAAACATTCTTCCAAATGATAGGAAGAAATCAATGGGAGAAAACAACCAATTTGTCTCCAATTTGTCTCCAACTTGTCTCCAATTTTTCTATTGAAGGTCAAGTTGAATGTATTATACTGAAACATTCAACTTTGTTTGGAAATGCATGAAGAGGGAAAAAGCAGTAGAAATGTGACCAATTTGAAAATTGGATTTATTTCAAATTAGTAAAATATATTTAATTTCATAAAACAAACTATTAAAATCTATTTATTAAATTAAGATAGAAGAAATGTGATAATTAAATAAAACAAAGTATTGAATTTGTTTATTTAATTAAGATGGAAGAAATAGATAATTAGAAAAGAATAAAGAAGTGAACTATATAAATAAATATTTTTATTTATTTATAAGTATATGAATTAGAAGGTCAATTAATTAAATAAATTGTATTTAATTAATCAGATTATCTAGACCATTTTTTAGCTGTATACATTTTTCCCCTCTTTGAAGTGATGTGTTTACGCATTGCTTCAAAGAAAAATTTGCTGCTGTTGCTAGTACTGACAAAAAAATTTCAATATGCCCTAAACATTTTTTTTCAAGTGATGATGGATATATGCCCCCTCAGGAGATAAATCAATGTTTTGTTTAGTTTTTATTATTTTTTTGATTTTTTTTGAATTTTTGATTATTTTTTGATGATTTGATGATGATTTCAAAATGTTATGATTCAGTAACGATTTATCTCCCAAAAATGATGTTTAATCTACCAAATATGAAATTGATGAATTAAGCCCTTAGGAAAATAAAATAAATAAACCCCAGAAAAATCCCACTCTTTAACCTTTAAAAAGGTTAAAAAGGTGATTTAAAGCTTCATTTGTGTAATTATGATTTTGAAAATTTAGAGTGAGTGAGTGATTTAGATGCATATTGGCAAGATGGTGATCCTGTACCACACAATGATTTGAGTGTGTGCGACATCACAACCGCTTGGCAGCGTATGGACCTTTAGTATGTACCCCGAAAAACTTCCTCGTAAATTGTGTATTTTGATTTTCCCTAATTTTTCATGTTTTGAATTAAATTTTTAGAGTTTTAGCACATACACCCTCCGATGTAGCGCATGTGATGAGTGTTATAGCACATAAAACAATTTAGCACATAGGAATAGATTTTTAGCACATAACTCATATATTTTAGCGCATAGAAAGTTTTAGCGTATTTAGGGCCTAATTTAGCGCATTGAAGCAAAAATTTAGCACATATGATCATTTGACGCATTGATGAATTTGAATGGTGCATTCACTAATTTGGTGCAATGATAGACTCTTTTGGCACATTTGTGAAATTTTTCAGTGCATTTAACTTTTTAGCACATAGAAATACTATTTTTGCACATCCAAGTTAGAATGATATAATTTTTAGTAAACTCCTTGATATTGATGATTGTTAATCATGTCAGCCTTTGATTTGATTTTGATTGATGATCCTGATAGATTAGATGATTATTGATCTCATGATAGGCAAGATTCAATGATTGATTGATGATAATTGACCTCATGATAGGTGAGGATCAATGATAGATTGATTGATTGATTGACCTCATGATAGGTGATGTTCAATAATAGATTAATGATTGTCCTCATGATAGGTGAGGATCAATGATAGATTGATTAATTAACCTCATGATAGGTGAGGTTCACTGATAGTCGCTCACAATATTTGATCAAAGTCTCACTAGAGCTAATTATATTGATAGGCTAATTAATTTTGATTGATTGACAAGATTACTGATTTGCAATATTTTGTGATGATACGAGCCTTTTACGAGCCTGGACATTTGAGAGTGTTTCCTTAGGATGTGGGAGTTGATTTCAATCCCGACGTTGCCTGAGGTAGCTATCATTGCACGATGCAGATTGTCCTCTTTGATAGATATGCCCCAGATTAGGATCAATAGGGGTTTGTTGACAACTTTAACAAAGAGGTGGTATATCGAGCATAACACCTTTCATTTTCCCACTGGGGAGATCACAGTGACTTCGCAGGATGTCTATCAGATTTTCCGGATACCTGTTGTTGGAGAGTTGGTCTTATATGATTCTCATGAGCAAGGCGGGACTATTGACTAAGGAGAGTATTCGAGGATGATCAGATATGTGGCTACGAGATTCCTTGTAGAGAGATGGTTGATGCCTATGCCACATTTTTGTCTCTACTTGTTGGATTCATTGGAGGGTTCCTTTGTCCTGATTGCAGGTCAAAGGGACTTTCAGTTGGATGGGGCAAGATTCTTTAGAGCATGATCACTCAAGGTACCCAATATGCTTGGGGGTGTTGCATGCTGACTCATCTGTACCACGATTTAGACCAGGTGGTTTACCTCTAAGGGGCTAGTTTATCAGCTGGGGTCACATTGCTTTAGGTTTGGGCCTAGGAGCATATAGTAGTCACCCATCTAGTTGGAAACAAATAGCGACCCATGATGAGACCATATGTACATGTTTATGCAAGTCTAGTTACTCAGCCTAGGCTGGGTAAACTGGAGTATTGGAGAAGGATTCTTGATGACTTAGAGTTAGTGGCATGGTGGTCATATCTTTATTGTGAGAAGTGGCTGGAGGATGACACTGAGATGTCATATTTATGTCAGCCCTTATACCTGATTGGTTGAACCCAATTTATCATTGAGATATTCTTACTGTTGAGGGTACTAAGGCAATATGGAAGAGTGCAGCGGATGCCCTAGAGCATGGCACATTATGCATGACATTTGATGAATGTGACAAAGTGGGGACCTATTTTGTCTTATGATGCAGTAGTGTAGCATTTCCAAGGTTTACAGGCCATCATTTTGGATGTTCATCCAGAGATCACTGAGGATTCGATATCAGAGGAGTATGCTTAGTACCTTTTCTTATATACATTCCCACGGATCACCATCCCAGACGAGCTAGTGCCATTATTAGATGAGGAGGAGAGGGAAGTAGGTTATGGGAATAGGCGACAGATAGGTGGAGAGCAGTGATGACAAGAATGGAGATGGAGATGATAGTGATGGGGGTGACGGAGATGGAGGTGATGGAGACGAAGATGATGGTGGCGGAGGAGACGAGGATGTTGGTGGCCAAACTTTTGATGTTCAAGAGTTTAGAGTGCCTCGCAAGAGGCTATCATTGGTAGTGGTGGCCTAGCAGCACGTAGAGATTAGGTTACCCTCGTAGTAGCAACATACATAGATAGCTACTTTATAGGTGTAGGTGTAGACATTGCAGGGTTAGCTTGAGTAGGTACAGGCTTTGTTAGCATAGGTTCAAGGACTGATTACTGGATTGATGACAAAGAGGGATGCTACGAGATAGTAGGTATAGTAGGTATAGGCCCAGCTTACACACGTCCAATCCCAGGTTTAGGCACAAGGTCAGATGCAAGCATAGGTCACCACAGTTACTGTAGAGAGGGACACTCTGCGACAATGGGTGGAGTAGGTCAAGGGAATCTCTGAGAGATTACAATGGGCCGCAAAGGTTACTAGGACAATAGATTATTTTAGAGAGGTATGTCATATCGCCCAAGAGGTTAAGTTCTATAGATATAGATATCATGAGGTGGTTCCTCCAGAGTGGCGAGAGATCTTTGCACAGTCCTGGTCAGGTAGGACCTAGCCTCAGACCACTAGCAGAGGTGTTACACAACCACTTCCGGGAGATTAGAGAGATCCTGGTGCAGGTCTGTCTAGTGTAGGAGGTACTAGTCTAGTGATGACAACACCATCTAGGGGGAGCATGACATAGCTATGATGTGATGACAGATTTGTTATATTTTTGGACATGATGTATACTTCCTAATTTAGTTGAGACAATATGATATACTATCATTTTTGATATTCTTGTATCTCTTTATACCTTTGAATATCCTTGTACACTTTGACGTTATTATTTTGAGGCTATATGATATGCGATGGATTATTGATCTACATGTGTTCTATATGATTCTATGATGTATGTCTATGATGGATGCATTTAATTTCTTGTTCTATATGCCATGTGATTTTTTATATGATGATGTTATGGATATGTATGGATGCAATAATGAATATAATAATGCATAGGATTATTAATTTGTATGTTTTATGAATGATGTTAATGTGATTATGCTATAATGATGATGTATGGATGCATGATAATTGTAATATATGTATGGACAAATAGATGTATGATAATGTTTATGCATGAATGATATGATAATGCAACTATATGTAGAATTTGGATATGATGTTTCTATGATATATGAAATGATGATGCAAATCAGATACGATGCACTTTATTTTTGGTAATTTTGAAATGCAAATATATGATGTAATGTATGAATGAATGAATTATCAATATGATGATACTTTCTAATGTATGATGTACAAATGAATGAATGAGGGTATGTGCAGGATCATGATGAGCCAAAAAGTGGCAATATGATGGGTATGTGGCTGACGACTTTTTTTTTTACCCAAAATTGATGAAACATAAAGGGTTTTTAAAGGAGATTCTCAGCTTTCCACCAATATAAATTATGCTTTACTTTGAATTTAATAAGTATTATTCATTTTCTATTCAAATTATGACTAAAGTCCTAATCGATAGACTAATTGAAAAACATCTATAGCTTTCAAATGGTATAACATTTTTTGAATCTAAAACATTTGTCACATTCTATGCTTCACATACTATAGGATTAAAAAAATAAAAAATAAATTTCATGAATTTTTGACCAAGTTAAGGTGGTGAGACATATGAGTTTTTCATATTTTTTTAAAGTTGTAATAAAAAATTCATAATTAATCATTTAATTGGGAAAAAGATACAAAAAAATGTGCATCACATTGGGACATGAGTCCTCTACTTATATCTAAAATCTTATAAAAAAATATAATCATTTTATTGTGGTTAGGGTGGTCAGACAGACACCTACTTCTTATTTTTTCCCTAAAATTTAAGTACTATTGCATTGAAATTTCAAATTTTCACCAAAGAGATTTCTTATTTTTTTAAACAAACTTAGTAGTTTAGAAACTACATTTAATTTTCTACAGATTCTATTGTTAGATATTTTTGAAATAATATAGATAACTTATTCAAATTTTTAAGTCAAGTTGCGTAACTCTGATTTTTCTAATTTTTTTGCCACTTAAGGGCCTATTTTTTCCATGATGATCCTGCACATACCCATGATATGATAATGCATTCTAATATATGCAATGAAAATTATTATGCAACTACATGAGAATGATAATGTTTTTGTTAATGTCAAGTATACTCAATCTTTGGAATAATCTATTCTACAAATACAAAACTAAAATGAATGAAATATAATTTAACCATGCAAATCTACATATGCAATGTTGTCATCTTAACAATCCATTTATCTTGCTTTTATCATCATTGAGACTTTGAAATGTTGAAAGTGAGTGCAAGCATCGATGGTATAATTTAGACCATGATGACTTGAATACTTCTTTCATGATTTTTGATATTGCAAGTTAACACAAGCATTTAGGTATAATTAAACGGGGATGACCTAAGCATTTCTATCATAAAAAAATAAGAATCAATCATTTTCCTATGTGAATTTAGAATGTCATTAGTGATGCTTTGTAGAGAACGTCTCACAAAAATTCACACAGTAATAATGATCAACTCACAGACAATAGACAAAGAAATTATTATTCTCCTTCCTAGCTTCTCTAGTTCAATACATCATCAAGTTTATCTAGAGAAATGATAACAATAATCAAAGTACAAAATTTGAACATTCAAGCTAAAGCAATAAAATCATGATTCAAAAGAATATCATCCATTTATATTTGTTTTGATTCATTGATTTTAGTTGTTTGATGTAGATGATTTGATTTTCTGATGATTGATGATTGATTGTTCAATGTTGAGTTTCCCCATGATCATTGTGTTTGTTGTGTTGTCATACTATTCTTTGTCTATTTGTTTAATCTCAAATTTTATTGCCCCTAGTGAGTTCAGGATTTTCCCCCAAGCTAGGGTGAGATATGACCATAATTCCAGGATATGTACATGAGGCTCTTCGACGATAGGAAAAATGATGGCAAAAGTGAATGACCAAGAAATGCATCTAATAGATGGAAAAGCTACTTTAAATCACAAATAACACCTAAATTTCTAGGTTTTCACTACATGCTTTTATTGCACTTTTTCAAATTTTATGATTTTTATTTTTATAATTTTTTTATTTTTATTTTTTACCTTTTTTTTCAGGATTTTGACCATGCACTGGATGATTCAGGTGTAGAACTTCTTAAGATGGAGCCTGCTAATAGGTTCATCAAACAAATCCCCTTCCAATGTAGATAGCTGATAGGCTCCATATCCATAGGCTGATATGACAACAAAGGACCCTAGTGGTGCAGGAGCACCCTATTCTAGGAATGCCTTTGAAAGGCTAAATTGTAAAAAGATCAAAAAAATATGTATTGGAATGTTTAGTAGGTCTTTAGGTGAGGTCAAGTTATAAAATGTTGTCAAAAGGTGAAAAAATGGGAAAAATGCAAGATTGCATATAAAACATGATGGGTTACCTATTCAAAGTTGACTATAAAGGTGGTTGTAACTGTTTGGGGAGTTGAGAGGTCAAATAGAAACATTTATAAATGCTTGAAAAGGGTGGGCAAGATGATCATTTTTACTTTTGAAGAATTGGAACAATAAAAGTTCCCTATTTTCTTACTTTTTCTAAGTTTTTTGCCCCTTACAATTCCTGTACGGACTGTACAACAAATTTTGAATTGTAAACTTGATGTGATTTCATAAAGGGATGAATTAACCCTAAAAATAATTTGATTTTGAGAAGTCTTATTTTACTTTAGGGTCTTTATTAATTCACTTTGCAAAACTGATCTAAAAACACCAATCAAGGGTTTTGAAGGTCTTGTAAGGGTAGACTTTCCCATCCCAACAATGTAGGTTTAGGAGATTGGTGGGATGGTTTGTTAGAATGTTTTAGGATTTTTTCATGTTATTTGTGCATTGACAGGGACATGAAATTGAAGATATAGAGAGAATGTTGTTGTTATAGTTGGTTCTTTGGAGTTTTCCATGAAGAGAACAGGGCCTACAGGACAGAGTATGAAGAAAGGAATTTGATAAAGGTTTGGTGATGAATCTTAGAGCATGGGAAAACCTTTTCAAACATTTTACAAGAGATGGAAATGTGGTAGAAGGTTTCTATGGTGTGATTTCATTAAACCCCTATTTTGTCAAGCCTTAAAGGCACATAATGAGGGTTTTATAGTTTAAGGCATCAATGATTAGTTCTTGGGGAATAAATGTTGGAATTGGTAGTTTTAAGGCATGTACAAAGACTATTTTGGGTTAAGGATAGCATTGAAGGCATTTAAAGAGTACTTGCTTTGATAAAATGGGCCAATTAAGGGCTTTTACTAGTAGACAGTGTGCTAGTTCTACTATGTTTTGTGAAGTAAGTGTATAAGCTTCTATAGCATGTTGAAAAGGATCAAATTGGGCCTGAGAATCTATATTGGGATTGTGAATATGATTTATGATACAAAATAAATCACCCGATTAAGGGCTTTGGCAACCTACAAGGGAACTTGAAGTATAACTTCTAAAACAAAATTTTGTTCAAAAACTGTGATAATTGTGACTAGCTTTATGATGAATTTGTTTGTGCAATGGAATTGGAATTATATCAAGTTTGGTTTATTTAAAGAATTAAGAAGGAAAATTTTGATATTATGGTTTTGGATTTGTGAGGACAATGTGCCTTAATGGTGTTTGTGTGCAGAGACTTGTTAATATGCTAAAATAGTGTTTTGTGCAAAACAGTGACAAAAGGAATTGCTAGTAGTTGGGAATTGTTGTATTCATGTTGATAAAGATGTTTCAAAGTTTGGAGAGTAGTGTCTATTCTTTTGATCTTTTGGAATGGTGATTCTATGGTGTGTCTAGGTGCCTTAATTGTAGGGTAGGCAGATCTGATATGTATACTTTGATATATTAAGTTGATTCAATCAAAGTATGTTAAGCTTTATGTCTTGAAGGAATAGTAACTGATTATTGAGATTTTGATGATGCTTAAGAGGAAATGAATCTAATGAAGGATTTGGAATAAGTGTTTTTTTTCCTTGGAAAATGAGAACAATAGTGATTCCTTGAAGTACCATGTAATTGTTGGGTTTGTTGAACACTGACTTGATGCCTTGAAGTTGTGTAGATTGGAAGATTGAAGAGTTTTTTTGCTGAAGTTAAGTGAAAAGTTGATGATCACATATTTGATCTTCTCCTAATTCTATTCAGAATTCAGATCTCTTGAAGAAATGATGGTGTTAAGATGTTTGGTTAGGATGCTTTGCATCAAATTTTTATCAGAGCATGAAGTTTCTCTGGGAAAGTTATTTCTAGTTATGTTGTTGCTAATAGTAGGTTGAGATTGTTGGTTGGTTGCAGGTGCTTATCCATCTAAGTTGGATTGAGAAAGTCCAAGAGACTAGGGAAGAGTAAGGGGAACACTTAGGTGAGGCAAGCTGAGTTGTGTTGTAGTTAGAACCTAATGGATGCCTATCTGAAGAAGCACTAAAGAGTTACAACCTTTATGAAGGATACTCCAATGATGGGAGTAGTAGAAGTTGAAGATACTATGGAGAAGAAGTATTTTTCAAGGACAACCCTATGTCCTTGAAGGAAAGTTGAAAGTGTGCAAGGATAGGCCTATGTCCTTGGTTCAGCAAAGAGTTGGAGAAGAAATGAAAAGGATAGTCTTATGTCCTTTTGGAAGAGGCAAAGATGATTGAGAACCTGATGAAGAAAGAATGAGAAAGGTTCAGGGAAAAGAAGAGGTAGAGATGGAGATAGAGATGGAGAAAGAAAAGATACAATGAAGACAAATATGAAGAAAAGGAAAAGGAAAAGGAAGATGAAGAAGACAAAGGACAAGGAAGATTGATTTTTGTTTTGCATGTATGAGTGAAGATGATGCAATGTGTTTCCAAGGGACTTGGAAGTTTTTGTTGGTTGGTTGTATGGTGCAAGAGCACCCTATTCTATGAATGCCTTTGAAAGGCTAAATTGTAAAATAATGAATTTTCAAGTCTAAAGTATTCTAAAAAGATCAAAAAAATATGTATTGGAATGTTTAGTAGGTCTCTAGGCGAGGTCAAGTTATAAAATGTTGTCAAAAGGTGAAAAAATGGGAAAAATGCAAGATTGCACATAAAACATGACGCGTTACCTTTTCAAAGTTGATTATCAAGGTGGTTGTAACTGTTTGGGGAGTTGAGAGGTGGAATGGAAACATTTATAAAGCCTTGAAAAGGCCAAGAAAGATGATAATTTATATTTTTGAAGAATTGGAACAATAAAAGTTCCCTACTTTCTTACTTTTTTTGAGTTTTCTGCCCTTTACCAGTACTGTACAGACTATACAACAAATTTGAATTGTAAAATTGATGTGATTTGATAAAGGGATGAATGAACCCTCAAAATAAGTTGATTTTGAAAAGTATTATTTGAGTTTAGGGTCTGTATTAATTCATTTTGCAAAACTAATATGAAAACCCCAATCAAGGGTTTTGAAGGTCTTGTAAGGGTAGACTTTCCCATACCACCAATGTAGGTTTAGGAGATTGGTGGGATGGTTGTTTATAATTTTTTAGGATTGTTTCATGTTATTTGTGCATTGGTAGGTACAAGAAATTCAAGAGTATAGAGAGAATGTTGTTGTTACAGTTGGTTCTTTGAAGTTTTCCATGAAGAGAATAGGGCCTACAGGATAGAGTATGAAGAAAGGCCTTTGATAAAAGCTTGGTGATGAATCTCAGAGCATAGGAAAACCTTTTCAAACATGTTTCAAGAGATGGAAAGGTGGTAGAAGGTTTGTATGGTGTGCTTTCATTAAACCCCTATTTTGTGAAGCCTTAAAGGAATATAATGATGGTTTTATAGATTGAGGCATCGATGTTTGGTTCTTGGGGAATAAATGTTGGAATTGGTAGTTTTAAGGAATGTACAAAGACCTTTTTTAGTGAAGGATAGATTTGGAGGAATTTAAAGAGTACTTTCTTTGATAAATGGGCTAATTAAGGGATTTTACCAGTAGACAACGTGTTGATTCTAGTATGTTTTTTGAAATAAGTGTGCAAGCTTCTATAGCATGTTGAAAAGGATAAAAATGGGCATGAGAATCTGTATTGGGATTGTCAATATTCTTTATGATAGAAAAGAAATCACTTGATTAAGGGCTTTGGCAACCTATAAGGGAACTTGAAGTATGACTGCTAAAATAGAGTTTTGTTCAAAAACTATAATAATTGTGACTAGCTTTATGATGAATTTGTTTGTGCAATGGCATTGGAATTGTATCAAGTTTGGTTTCTTTAAACATTTAACAAGGCAGAGTCTAATATTATGGTGTTTGGATTGTGAGTACAATGTGCCTTAATGGTGTTTGTGTGCAAAGACTTGTTAATCTGCTAAAATAGTGTTTTGTGCAAACCAGTTACAAAAGGAATTGCTAGTAGTTGGGAACTGTTGTATTCATGTTGATAAATATGTTTCAAAGTTTGGAGGGAAGTTTATATTGTTTTGATCTTTTTGGAATGGTGATTCTATGGTGTGTGTAGGTGTCTTAATTGCAGGGAGGTAGATCTAATATGTATACTTTGATATATTGAGTTGATTCAATCAAAGTATGTTAAGCCTTGTGTCTTGAAGGAATAGTAACTAATTATTGAAATTTTGATGATGCTTAAGAGGAAATGAATTTGATGAATGGTTTGGCATAAGTTTTTTGTTGCCTTGGAAAATGAGAACAATAGTGATTACTTGGAGTACCATGTAATTGTTGAGTTTGTTGAACACTAACTTGATGCCTTGATGTTGAGTAGATTGGAAGAATGAAGAGTGTTTTTGTTGAAGTTAAGTGAAAATTTGATGATCACATATTTGATCTTCTCCTAATTCTATTTGGAATTGAAATCCCTTGAAGAAATGATGGTGTTGAGATGTTTGGTTAGGATGCTTTGCATCAAATTTTTATCAAAGCCTGAAGATGCTCTAGGAAAGTTATTTTTGGTTATGTTGTTGCTGATAGTAGGTTGAGATTGTTGGTTGGTTGCAGGTGCTTATCCATCTAAACTAGATTAAGAAAATCCAAGAGACTTGGGAAGAGTAAGCAGAACACCTAGGTGAGGCAAGTTGAGTTGTGTTGCAATTAATACTTGATGGATTCTTGTTTGAAGACGCGTTGAAGAGTTGCAGCCTTGATGAAGGATACTCCACTAATGGGAGTAGTAGAAGTTGAAGATGCTAAGGAGAAGTAGTTTGCAAGGATAGCCCTATGTCCTTGAAGGAAAGTTGAAAGTGTGCAAGGACAGTCCTGTGTCCTTGGTTCAACAAAGAGTTGGAGAAGAAATGAAAAGGACAATCCTATTTCCTTTTGGAAGAGGCAAAGATGATTGAGAACTTGATGAAGAAAGAATGAGAAAGGTACAAGGAAAATAAGAGGCAAAGATGGAGATAGAGATGGATAAAGAAAAGATATAATGAAGAAAAAGATGAAGACAAGGAAAAGGAAAATGAAGATGAAGAAGATAAAGCACAAGGCAGATTGATTTTTGTTTTTCAAGTACAAGTGAAGATGATGCAATGTGTTTCCAAGGGACTTGGAAGTTTTTGTTGGTTGGTTGTATGGTGCAGGAGCACCCTATTTTAGGAATTCCCTTGAAATACTAAATTGTAAAACTTTGAATTTTCAAGTCTAAAGCATTGTAAAAAGATCAAAAAAATGTGTTGGAATGTTTAGTAGGTCTCTATGTGAGGTCAAGTTATAAAATGTTGTCAAAAGGTGAAAAAATGGGAAAAATGCAAGATTGCACATAAAACATGATGGGTTACCTTTTCAATGTTGATTAGAAAGGTAGTTGTAACCCTTTGGGGAGTTGAGAGGTCAAATGGAAACATTTTTAAATCCTTGAAAAGGTCGGGCAAGATGATCATTTGTATTTTTGAAGAATTGGAACAATAAAAGTTCCTTGTTTTCTTACTTTGTTTTTGAGTTTTCTGCCCTTTACCAGTCCTGTACAACAAATTTTGAATTGTAAACTTGATGTGATTTCATAAAGGGATGAATGAACCCTCAAAATAAGTTGATTTTGAAAAGTCTTATTTGAGTTTAGGGTTTGTATTAATTCATTTTGCAAAACTGATATGAAAACCCAAATCAAAGGTTTTTAAGGTCTTGTATGGGTAGACTTTCCCATCCCACCAATGTAGGTTTAGGATATTTTTGGGATGGTTTGTTAGAATGTTTTAGGATTGTTTCATGTTATTTTTCCATTGCCCAGAACAAGAAATTCAAGAGTACAAAGATAATTTTTTTGTTACAATTTATTCTTTGAAGTTTTCCATGAAGAGAACAAGGCCTATAGAACAAAGTATGAAGAAAGGCCTTTGATAAAGGCTTGGTGATGAATCTCAGAGCATGGGAAAAAATTTTCAAACATGTTTCAAGAGATGGCAAGGTGGTAGAAGGTTTGTATGGTGTGTTTTCATTAAAACCTTGTTTTGTGAAGCCTTAAATGCATATAATGAGGGTTTTATAGTTTAAGGCATCAATGATTGGTTCTTGGGGAATAAATGTTGGAATTGGTAGTTTTAAGGCATGTAAAAATACTTTTTTTTTTGTTAAGGATAGCTTTGGAGGCATTTAAAGAGTACTTGCTTTGATAAAATTGGCTAATTAAGGGCTTTTACCAGTAGACAACATGTTGGTTCTACTATGTTTTGTGAAATAAGTGTACAAGCTTCTATAGTATGTTGAAAAGGATCAAAATGGTCCTAAGAATCTGTATTGGGATTGTGAATATGCTTTATGATAGAAAATAAATCACCCAATTAAGGGCTTTGGCAACCTACAAGGGAATTTGAAGTATGACTCCTAAAACAAAATTTTGTTCAAAAACTGTGATAATTGTGACTAGCTTTATGATGAATTTGTTTGTGCAATGGCATTGGAATTGTATCAAGTTTGGTTTCTTTAAAGAGTTAACAAGGAAGAGTTTGATATTATGATGTTTGGATTTGTGAGTACAATGTGCCTTAATGGTGTTTGTGTGCAAAAACTTGTTAATCCGCTAAAATAGTGTTTTGTGCAAAATATTGACAAAAGGAATTGCTAGTAGTTGGGAACAGTTGTATTCATGTTGATAAAGATGTTTCAAAGTTTGGAGGGAAGTGTATATTGTTTTGATCTTTTTGAATGGTGATTCTATGGTTTGTCTAGGTGCCTTAATTGCAGGGTAGGAAAATCTGATATGTATACTCTAATATATTGAGTTGATTCAATCAAAGTATGTTAAGCCTTGTGTCTTGAAGGAATTGTAATTGATTATTGACATTTTGATGATGCTTAAGAGGAAATGAATTTGATGAAGGATTTGGCATAAGTGTTTTGTTGCCTTGGAAAATGAGAACAGTAGTGATTGCTTGAAGTACCATGTAATTGTTGGGTTTGTTGAACACTAACTTGATGCCTTGAAGTTGTGTCGATTGGAAGACTGAAGAGTGTTTTTGTTGAAGTTAAGTGAAAAGTTGATGATCACATATTTGATCTTCTCTTGTTCTATTTGGAATTGAAATACATTAAGGAAATGATGGATTTTAGATGTTTGGTTAGGATGCTCTGTATCACCTAGCCAATTAGGTTCAAACTTCCCTTTCTTCTCTCTATCTTGTTGATTTTTAGGATTCTCTTTTAAGTCTAAGTCTCCAAATTGAAATGATCTAGGTTATACTCTGTGATTATAACTCCTAGACATTCCTTTTTCATAGGCTTTCAAATGATCCACCGCTTGTTGATGACAATCATCCAACAGTTCCAAGTCCTAAAGTCTAGTCACTCGAAAATCCTAATCTAGAATGATTCCCTTTAATGACACACAAAGTGATGGTAGTTCAACCTCAATAGGTATAATTTCCTATGATCCATACACCAAGGCATATGGTGTAGCTCTTTTAGTTGTACAGATGTTGGTTCGGTATGGCCACAGTGCAGAGTTTAGTTGAGTGTGCCAATCACATCCAACAATGTTGATTGTTTTCTTTAAGATTTTAAAAATAGTTTTGTTTAAGGCCTCTACTTGGTCATTCCCTTGAGGATAGTATGGTGTTGAAAAATGATGTTGGATATGAAACTTCTGACACAGTTCTTGGACATCCTGATTCTTGAAAGGTTTACCATTGTCTGTGACAATGGACTGAGGAATGCCATATCGAAAAATGATTTAATTTAGGATGAAAGAATAAATATGTTCTCTAATGATTGTTGTTAAGGGAACAACTTCAATCCATTTTGTAAAATAATTTGTGGCTGTGATGATGAATTTGTGTCCACTGGATGAAGATGAATGAATCTTACCAACAAGATCCAATCCCCACTGAAAGAAAGGCCATGTTGATGTGAATGGTTACAATTCCTATGCTGGTGCATGTATGAGGTTACCATGGATTTGACATTTTTGGCACTTCTTAATAAACTAAAAATACTCCTTCTCCATATTCGACTAGTAATACCCCACACATAGGAGTTTCTTAGCGAGAGTTAGTCCACTTGAATGAGTTCCATAGATACCTTCATGTACCTCACATAAGGAAATCTTAGATTCATTACGTTCTAGACATTGAAGGAGAGTACCATCAAGACCTCAGTGGTAAAGTATGTCAATAATCAGGGTATGTCGTGCAGCTTGGCGGATTAAGTTTCATTTCTAGTTTCAGGAAAAATTGAGTGGAAGGGTATTATCTTTTAGGTAAACATAGATCTTCCCATAAATTGAGGATTCAATGTCAACTAGGTGTCATATGGTTTGGGATTTGATATTATCATAAGTAGGATTACACATTTTTTCCACCATAACCTCATAATGGCCTCGCTTTTCTTGTATCTATATAAGGGAAGAAATTGTTGCCATAACATCAACAACTTTGGTATCTGCTCTTGGAATCTATCCCAATTTTATTTCAACAAAGTAATTTTTAAAATCATCCACCATTTTCTTATATGGCATCAACTTATCATTTTTCATCTGATAAACATCATTCACCTAATTAATGACTAGTTGTTAATCTCCATACACTTGCAACTCTGTGATCTTCCATTCGACTGCCACTTTGATGACGATGATTAATGCATCATATTCAGCTACATTATTTGTGTAAGGAAAAATGAGTTTGTAGGATTTTGGGATGCTATGTCCTTGAGGTGTGACAAATAGGATTCCAGCACCTGACCCACATTGCGTGTAGGACCCATAAAAATATAGCATCCACTATTGTGTTGTCATGGTAAGGACATCTACATCAGGAATCTCAATGCTCATTGGATGATCATCTTGTAGTGGTGCATCAGCTAATTGATTGGCTATCACTTGACCCTTGATGGCTCTTCAATGTACATACTGGATATTAAATTCACTCAAGATCATTACCCACTTGGCTAGTCTTCCTTTTAGTGCAGCCTTGCTGAGTAAATACTTTAGTGGATCAATCTTTGCTATGAGTTTGACAGTGTGGGTTAACATGTAATGTCGTAGCTAATAAGTAGCAAATACTACTACCAAACAAGCCTTTTCAATGAAGGTATAGTTGATTTCATATCCATTTAATGTTTTGCTAATATAATAGATAGCCCTTTCTTTTCCCTCAAAATCTTCCTATGCTAATAGAATGCCCAAAGAAATTTAGTTGTTGCTATGTAAAGTAATAATTATTTTCCTTATATTGGTGGCATCAATATGGGTGGAGACATCAGATATTGTTTTAGTTGACTGAAAGAAGCTTCACATTTCTCATCCCATCTAAATGGAACATTCTTGTGCAATAGGTGGTTAAACAGATCAGTCTTGTTAGCCAATTGAGAGATGAATCTTTGAATAGACTAAAGCCTTCTCTGTAGAGACCATGGTTTGATGATATTCTTAGGTGGCAACATCTCCATTATGGCCTTGACCTTGGTGGGATCCACTTTGATACCCTTCTTTGAAAATATCACTACTGGATTTGACACCATTTTCCGATGGGCATTCGTCGGTCATTCGAAAAATATTTGTTGGAAGAGCGAAGTAATGGTGAAAATATTTTCGTCGCTTTTTTTTGTCGCAAGGCCGACGACAAATTAAATGTCGAAATAACAGCGAAGAATCGTCGGTCGATGGCATCGTGAAATACCTTGGGATTTCTTTGGAATATGGACGAAAACTTTGTTTATCCACTAATGAATTACACCAGAAGTTCGTCGCCGGTTCGACGAAATGGGCAAGCACTAGCGTCGAAACAATAGAAGACGTTCATTGAAATTGTGTCGAAAGAACACTAAGAGTTCATCGAAAGTGCAAAAAAATTAGCAAGGAGTAGCACCGGAAGAACACCAAAAGTTTGTCGAAAGTGCGACTAAATGGGTAGGGAGTTATGACAAAATTGTCATCATAGCTATAGCAACTTCGTCGAGCCTTTCTGTTGATTCGTCAGTGATTATCGTCGAAATTGCGACGAAGAAGAAATTTTTTTTTAAAAGAAAAAAAGTCATGGAAATGTACCATTGCGGAGACTGATGACTGATCATACATACAGACTACATATTGGTTTGATGCTTCAAACGATGCATTTCTTATATTGAAAAGTGCATTACCTTATTGAGCTTCTCTTTGTTTTGAGTATAGTTTAATATTCTCTACTTAACAAGGCCAACCAAGTGATGGTGGAAGCTCATTTGGCCCCTCCCCCACGTCACATCACTCTCAATTCCCCATACCCAATCATATAACATTAATCGTTGATTCATCAATAACATATAACATTCATTCATTCATCCATTAATAACATATAACATTCATTAATTAACATATTCACATTCATTCATTAACATATAACATTCATTCATTCATCCATTAATAACATATAACATTCATTAATTAACATATCCACATTCATTCATTAACATATAATATTCATTCTTTCAGTTTTTACATATTTTCAAAAATATGGTTGTCATGATATGATTACAATCACTTTTTTTTTTTCTTTTTCAAAGCTACATAAAGCTTAAGTGGAGTATCATTTTCTAAGTCAATATCTATCCCCCGTTTAGTTGTTTTTCCCTCTTCTTGTGATCTTAATGTATGTGTAGTCGTCTGCTCATGACGTGGATGCTGCTTCAAGGGGGGATCTGCTGCAATAAGAAAGAAATGTTAAACTGATATGTTTTATTATTATTGTTACAAGTATTTGATTAATTAAAAGAACATTAGAGTGGTTCTCTTTACCCGATGGGTCCACATCATGTTCCTGCACTTTTGTTATAGACTCATACTCAACATGTTGAACACCCTCTAAATCCTGATCTGTAGTTGAAATGTTCATGAAAGGTTACATTAATTAATACACCAAGTGAAATTAAATATGTTTAAGAGAACATGAGGGTGGTCCTCTTTACCAGATGGGGCCACATCATGTTCCTGATCTTCTCTAGCTTGATCATGCTCAACATGTTGATCATGGTCTACATGCTCTTAAGTTGAAACACGAAAGGTTACATTAATTAATACACCAATTGAAATTAAATATGTTTAAGAGAACATGAGGGTGGTCCTCTTTACCAGATGGGACCACATCATGTTCCTGATCTTCTCTAGCCTGATCATGCTCAACACATTGATCACGGTCTACATGCTCTAAAGTTGAAACACGAAAGGTTACATTAATTAATACACCAATTGCAATTAAATATGTTTAAAAGAACTTTAGAGTGGTCCTCTTTATCGATGGGGCCACATCATATTCTTGATCTTCTGGCGTGATCATGCTCGGCATGTTGATCGCTCTACATCTCTAAAGTGCAGGGATGCATGTCATGACTAATACGCACGTGCCTTCCACCCTCGCAGGGTTGCATTCCAATGTCGTAGTACGTATATATTATCATTGCTTGAATGTTTAAAACAAATAGGCATGTAATTACTTTATGGTGGAAATTAATATTGAATAGATTGCACAAGTATTCAATTTTAAATAGACTTTATTGAGTTTATTTACCTGCGTGTCGGATGCAATGGAAGATTGTGTTTGCCCAGTCAAGACTCTTAGGCATTCAGCCACGACTCCATAGCCTTGCTAGAAGGCGATCTTTAGGTCCTCTTCTCTGGGAACTTTGTTGAATTCAGAGCCCTACATTTTTGCGAGAAGATCATGAATTTTGCTTCTATGGTGTGATAAAACCAAAATTGTTTTCAATTTATTATAATTTGGATGCAATATTTCATTTATTGATACTTACAATTCATGTGGCTAATTTCATATAACCACCAGAGCCAAGTTTGTGTTGCCCGTGCTTTTCTAGCCTTGCCTTTGTTGCCTTCGACGTGTCGGGCAGCCTATGAATAGTTTGGAATACGTTAGATTATGTAAAAAGAAAGAGTAATCAGTATATAATTACATTGTTGATAGTATCACACAGCATACTACTTTTTTAAAAAAATTTAATGGCATTTCCATAGCGTACATACATTGAGAGCATATAAAATACAGAGTTCAATCCATGAATTATAGAAAATAGCTATTTGTTGGTTATATTCATATCGCTGATTACATTGCACAAAACATACTACAACTACATAAATATCCAGATGGTGTGAGTTTTCTATGCTACCACATTTTTCATACATGTCACAAAGCATTTTATCAAGCAGGTTCAACTGCCTTCTTTGCTATGGCTAAAGCTAAAATAGGTGCTTTCAAACAAGCTATGGATGCTTGGAAAAAATCTATCAAAGCATAATAGTAAGCAATAGCATAGACAAGGCGATTGAACTATTTTAAAAATGCCTCCAAAGAAATGTGGTCTCATGGTGATGGAATGCCATGACAATCCATAGCAATTTTCTTGTCATGGCATTCATTATGGCATTCCATCACCATGAGATCACATTTTTTGAAGCATTTTTTCAAGTAGTTCACTACCCTCTATGCTACCACATTTTCATATTGCTATGGCTAAAAAATTACAAAAACCTCAAATAGGTGCTTTCGAACAAGCTATGGATGCTTGGAAAAAATCTACCAAAGCATAATAGTAAAAGCAATAACATAGACAAGCGTTGAATTGTTTGAAAAAATTCCTAAAAGAAATCGCGATCTCACGGTGATGGAATGCCATGACAATCCATAGCAATTTGCTTCGTCATTGCATTTGTCATGGCATTCCATCACCATGAGACTACATTTCTTTGAACAGCCCTCAGCAGTTCACTACCCTTGTCTAATATACTACATTTTCATACATGTCTACAAAGCATTTTATCAAGCGGTTCATTGCCTGGCACTTTATGGCTAAAAGTCTAAAACGGTGCTTTTAAACAAGCTATGGATGCTTGGAAAAAATCTATCAAAGCATAATAGTAAGCAATAACATAGACAAAATGATTGAAGCTTGTTTCAAAAAATTCCTCAAAGAAATGTGGTCTCATGGTGATGGAATGCCATGACAATCCATAGAAATTTGCTTGTCATGGCGTTCATTATGGCATTCCATCACCATGAGACAAAATTTTTTGGAAGCATTTTTTCAAATAGTTCACTCCCTTTTCTATTCTACCACATTTTTCATACATGTCTACCAAAGCATTTTATCAAACAGTTCAATGCCTTCATGCTATCATGGCTAAAAATTAAAAACCTCAAATAGGTGCTTTTGAACAAGCTATGGATGCTTGGAAAAAATCTACCAAAGCATAATAGTAAGCAATAACATAGACAAGGCAGTGAATTGTTTGAAAAAATGCCTAAAAGAAATGCAGTCTCACGGTGATGGAATGCCATGACAATCCATAGCAATTTTCTTGTCATGGAATTTGTCATGGCATTCCATCACCATGAGACTACATTTCTTTGAGACATTTTTTTCAAGCGTTCACTGCCTTGTCTATGCTACTTCATTTTTCATACATGTCTACCAAAGCATTTTATCAAACAACATTGCCCTTGTTGCTATGGCTAAAAGCCTAAAACAGGTGCTTTTCAAACAAGCTATGGATGCTTGGAAAAAATCTATCAAAGCATAATAGTAAGCAATAGCATAGACAAGGCAGTGAACTGTTTCAAATGCCTCAAAGAAATGTGGTCTCATGTGATGGAATGCCATGACAATCCATAGAAATTTGCTTGTCATGGCATTCGTTATGGCATTCCATCACCATGAGACCACATTTTTTTGAAGCATTTTTTCAAATAGTTCACTACCTTTTCTATGCTACCACATTTTTCATACATGTCTACCAAAGCATTTTATCAAACAGTTCAATGCCTTCATGCTATGGCTAAAAACTAAAAACCTCAAACAGGTGCTTTTGAACAAGCTATGGATGCTTGGAAATAGCTTGGAAAAAATCTACCAAAGCATAATAGTAAGCAATAACATAGAAAAGGTAGTGAATTGTGATGGAGCCTCAAATTTACATCTGAGATTTCTTTTATTATTGGCTGGTCTTGTTTATCCGAGTGGTGCCTAGGGCTGGAGTTATTACTTTGCTTTCATAAACCCTTGGTTTTCTGTCTTTGGTATGGGTCTCTTCTATCGTTACTTTTTGGAGAAGGTTTTTAAAAAAGAAAACAACCTATGTCTCATTAACTCGTCTAAGGCCTGGCCCCTTTTAATAAAATGATAAATATTTTATTGTTGGCCTCCTTTTATTTACCAAAGTTTGAGTCAGGTTTGTGCCTTATGTTTTTAAAGCAACCTTATGTCATCGACCATCGTTGCCCTAAGCCACATCCCCTTCCTTGGGTTTTTTCTCCTAAGTAATGTTTAATGTTTTGTAGGGGTTATTTGATGGCTATTGATCTCCTCGCAGATACATCCTAACTGCTCCCCGCCATATCGCGATCCCAACTTGAACCATCATGATATCGCGGGTGAGCGCCATGTGTCCCAGGTTGCTGATGTCTGAAAAGAAAATAAAATGATTTAATAAATGCATTGGACTTTAGTGTGTTATCAAGTGGGTTACTAAATCGCCTGAGTGGTGCACGTGTTTATAATCAATGGCGATCTTTGAATCTTGATGAAAAGCTACTCAGCAAATAGGCCTTAAGACTGTCCCTTGTTTTACTTGATCGTGGTCACCGATGAAGAGATCAACGGTTTCCCGCTATCGCACAATCCCAACTTGAGCAATCGCGATATCACGGGCGAGTGCCACGTGTATCTTCCTGGCCCTGCATATAATGGTGGGCCTTGGGGATGATGTGGAAGGCATTTTCAACATTTTTAAGGAGGACCGTTCAATGATCTGACTGAAACAAGAGATCGACGATGGAGATTTAAATCTGTGTCAAATATAATTGAAGACATTGGCACGGTATGCAAGTAGGCTTTAATGGCGGATGAGATGTCTATCGGCAATGTTCATAAAGTTCAAGTGTTTAATTGCAGACTACTTTCACCACTAAGGTATTCAAGCATCTTCAAAGTAGTCCAGAGCCAAAGATAGAGCTTTCAAAAGCAATTTCGGCAAGAGTTTGATTTTCTATAGAACGCAAATTTTTGCGAGTTATTTTCTTCATCACTGTTCTGTCCAAATGTGTATCTTGCGAAAAGCTTTGCTGTGTTGATCAGGGTTTTTCTGAATTAAGATTTTAGGGTTACTATTTCTCTTGAACTGTTGGAAATTGCAAATTCTACTGTGTTTTCATTTTGAGTAGCACTAGTCTGTTCACAATTTGATTTTCTGAGAAGCCCTAGTTGTTTAAAATGGTGCCAACAAAACAACATTCTGGCCATATTGACTACATGCAGAGGAATCTGTATGATGATTTCCTTGACCAATTTCCCTTGTCAACAAATGACAAGAAGAGGGGTTTGGTTTTGATGAGAGGGACAACCTTAGGTGAAGCGTTGAGATATAGAACCTACAAAATTGCAGATGCTAGGGTACCAATGATGGGTTTAGAACTGCTTAGAAGATGGTATGGCTAGCGAAATGCACCTCATCCTTTTTCAAATGGTTGGAGGTATGATATGGGAAAGCTTGTAGTACTGAATGCGTTCCTTGATGTTGACCTCCTCCTGGCAGTGGCTGTGAGATATGATGGTGTCACAAGGGTTATAAGGGATAATGATGGTGAGGTTTTACTGAATGTAAATATAGATGTAATTCAGAGGGTTTTTGATTTGAGTGAAAATGGCTCATTCTTGGTCCAGATTGACTTCGAGGAGATGAAACAAGAGTATGCCAAGATTCAACCTCTTTTCATATCAAAATTGCTTCCTCCTCATCTAGCCAGGGTGGATAGTTCCACGATTCATATCAGCCTGACTAATCAGGAACCTTTCGGGTTAAATTGTTTTGTTGATCATTTCTTGGCAACCTTCTACTCACTTTTCCAAATTTTAGGTTTCAGTCCTAATACTGTGATGCCCATTGCCTATATGTTTATGGGGGCTCAGATTCAACATCCCAATTTCTCTGTAGTATATGATTATGCTTCTTTCCTTGCTGAAATAATGCATGAGGGTTTGTTGAACTTATTTGTGGGGGACACTAGTGTTCCTTTCTTTTGGTACTCTTTGTTAATGCATATGTTCTTGTATGAGAATGTCGGTTTCTTCTTAGAGAAGATGGAATTGAGGCAAGAGGTAAATGGAGAAAGGCTACCAGTATAGGCCTGGAGTGCAGATATGTCTTACAACAAGAGGGATGCTAGCTATGTGTAGTTTGACAATTGCTTTACTTCTAGGCTCAAGGCTAGACTAATGTTAAATATGCCAAGAATTCTTAAGGATTTGCATGATTTCTTCTGGCCCAAAGCAAGAAGGCCTAAGTTAAAAGTATGTCATAATTGGAGTGAAATCATTCCATACCCTGTAAGCACTATCTTAAGGGTTTATGGTTTCCAAGGAATCCCCCATATTCTTCCATACAATGTACCATCAAGAATAGGATTTGCAGAGGTTTTGTGGCAGCTAGGATGCATCCATGAAGATAACCTGACAGGAAGAGGAAAAGGGACTTTGTTCCCTGATTATACTATTGTCTCAGATTTTGTATTTTTCAAGGGTGGATGGGTTCATTTTGATCAATTTTTTGATGATTACCATTTGAAGAATGGATCCATAAGGCAACATGATCCTGAGGGATTCTTGCTCTGTTTAGACAAAGAATCAAGGGTGGAAAATTTTCCCATTTTTTTAACTTTCCTAAAGATTTGATTAGGAATGAATTTGATTTGGGTAGGCAAGAATTGAATAAAGAAAAATGGATTACCTATGAGAAATTGTTGGCCCTAGTGCATAAGTTGGATCTGAAGTATGATCCATTAATGGATTTCACTCCATTTCACAAAAGAATTGATTTCCTGATGAGTAATTTCAGAGAAATCATGAGCACCTTGAGAACCAAGAAGATAAACTTGGAGGTAGATTTGAAAATCCTAGGGATTGGAGGTGAGGCCTGTGGAAGAAAGGCCAATTTGTCAGCCACCAATTGATAGGCCCTTATACCAAAGAAAAAGAGATAATAGCAATGATGAAGAGGTTGGAGACATAAAAGGTAAACAAATAATGAAAGCCTCATCACAATCTGGCCAAGGGATTAGAAAGCCTCGAGGAATAAAGATTGTGGATCTTGATTCACCACCTCGAGATGACCCTATGGAGCCGCCACCAGAGCCAAGCCCTAAGAGGCAAAAGAATTGAGGAACCACAAGACACTTCGGTGGATGAAATAATTGTCACCGATCAAGACATGCAAGTTGGCACCCCTTCACCTCCTAAGTCAGCATAATTGGTGTTGACTGATATAGATATAAAAGGATAGAATGTTCAGGATGTAAGGATGGTGGCCTACAAGGCATTCCTGGATGATGATGCCTTTGTGAAGACTCTTGTGTTCTTGCAGTTGGTCTAGAGGTTGAAACTTTAGGAATATCAAGACAAATGCAAGGAAAGAAGAGAAACAAGGCCTGACAGGTCTAATCAGGAAAATGATGATGAGGTCAAAAATGAGCTAATAGAGTAGTTCAAGAACCTCACCCCTGATGAAGGAAGGCAAATTGTGTCTCAAGTTGGTGTCCTACTTCTCCCTGAATGGGACATTGCTGATGCTGTAGCTTTTAATGCTCTCATGGAATCAAAGCATCCTATGCAAGGCAGTGAGGAGGAAGTGAAGGCAGCACTACAAGACTCTACCTTTAGTGAGGAGTATGAAACTTTGGCAATATGGGCTTTAGCACCTCAGGGAAGAAAACCAAATGTAGCTGATCTCAGTCCAAATTTAAGGGGTGGGCTCATCATCAAGAGAGTCTCTAAAACCTCAACAATAGAGGCCACAAGCTTAACACTGAATGTGGCCAAATTGGCCTAGAAAACAGCTGAAAGAGATGAGGCTAAGAAGAAAAGCTTGACAGAGAAATATAACACAATGATTGGGGAGTATAGTAGGATACAACAAAGAAATGTTGAGTTGCAATCTGAAGTAGATAGGCTGAGATATGGGTAGGTGGGAGAATCTTCCAGTGCCCCTGCTACTAGAGCAATACCTACTGCTTTAGGGTCATTACCCCCTGTTGTTCCAATCATTTCTATTCCTGGATCCCCAATTCAGACACCTATTGATAGCCCTACACCAGGGCTAGTTGAAGAAGAGGTTGAGCTTTCTACAGATCCTACCAAAGAGTAGATGATAAAAAAAGTTATAGAATTACAGGTTGCCCTAAGGGCGAGTGAGGATAATGCTATGGCCAAGCACAATGAGGTGGTAGACACCGTTATAAGGCATTTAAATGAAAAGGTTGATTCTAAGCTGCCAGTTGTACATTCTCTGTATTCTTTATTCTTGGAGGGAATTTAAAATATTAACAGAGACAAGGAGGTGATTCTGCCCCTGATTGAAAAATGGATCTGTAGGGCCACTGATTTAGACATTATGTTTAAGGCTTCTAGGTTTGATGTGAATAATAGACCCCAATCATTAAAGCTTACTCAAATTTTTGTGAAATCGTTGAAAGGATTCCACGCCTT
The DNA here is from genome assembly GCA_007258455.2 of Sequoia sempervirens. Taxonomy (NCBI): domain Eukaryota; kingdom Viridiplantae; phylum Streptophyta; class Pinopsida; order Cupressales; family Cupressaceae; genus Sequoia; species Sequoia sempervirens. The sequence continues at coordinate 31,654,826 of VDFB02105785.1, read as the reverse complement.
GCTTGATGATTTGAGTAAGAAAATTAGGGAATTAATAAAGAATTTTGATGATCGGGATAACACTTTCCTGCCAGATATAATGGATACAAGTGGAAATGTTCAGACATTGCAGCAATGGAAGGAAAAGGCAGAGGAGGTTATTAATGAACAAATTAAATTAATTTGTGATGATTCAAATCATGACTTGCTGGTAAATAGCATGGATAAAATAATTAATACTAGCATGTTTTTGGAATCATTTGAGAGGGAGGCCAACTAGGTTGCAGTGAAGTTCACACCTTACAATACCAAGATGAAGGAGGTGATGGATTTTAATTGGCCGACGGATGAGGAATATCAAAGTTAGATTGACAAGTACTTAACTGAGGAGGAGTGAAGCGATGTATACTACCAGCAACTGACAGCTCAACAGTTATGTATAACTGAATTTTGGTTTTGCTCCATGGCGGTTTTGGGTGCAATTTTTGAGGAGTAACAGATGTTGTGGTTATTTTGCAATGAGTGGAATCAATAGAAAGATTCTCCGGGGTTTGGTGGTTGTGTTTTCAATTTTGAAATGGGATGTAGCGGTCTAATTGATCAATGACATGTGTAATTTCTAGCCCGATGCTTGTTGCTCCTTCATTTTCTATAAGAAGGATTTCAAGGCCAGAAATTAGGGCTGGAAAGTTAGATATTTTTTGTAGTCGAGTCTAGGTAAAGTTGCAGAGCAAGAAATTGTAAGAACTTTTGTGAATACTATGGAAATTTAGGTTTGGGTTATTTTGTAAAGGGTTTTAAACTTATGAAGACCGCATGTTTTATAACAGTACCAGCATTTCAAGCTAAGATGATATATCTTGAGCTCGACCCTCTCCTTTGTACAAAAATATCATGTTTTGAATAAAATAATCAAGAATTATGATGTTCATCTCATCATCTCGATGTGTGTGTTTTCTGTCTTGGCTTTAATTCAAAGAATTAATTAAAATGCTTGGATGAAATAATGGATGGGTATGTTTGTAAAAGGATTAAATAAGAAGTATTGGGTTGGGGCAGAAATTGATAATGTTGTAATGCAACATTGTCAGGGATCCTATATGCTGAATATTTAAATCTGTTGTCGAATTGTGATTGTTTATGAGTTTGATTCCCTAATGGTATATGGAACTGATCTAAATCGTACAAGTTTGTAAATCTTTGTGTCTGTATGTTTTTGCTTAGGGCTTGCCATCAAATTTGCAAATTAAATGACTATCATAAGATACAGAATAATTTTGTAATTATCTCATGCTCCGGTAGTTGACATTCTGGTGAAAGACCAATCATTTTAGTGATATCCTATTCTGTTGAGCCATTTGTGGGATTATCTATAATTTTGTTAATGATTGTTTATGAGTTTGGTGCAGATCATAAACATTATAGGATCACTCATTAACTCAAGTGGAGGTTATTTTAAAAATCCTCGCTGCTTGGTCCAGTCCTCCGAGCGCCTCTTGGATTGAATTGGCACCTACAGGTAGATTAGACAAACCTGGTTAACAACATAAAAAACCACCAAAAAATTGCTTGAAAAAATGCCTAAAAGAAATGCAGTCTCACGGTGATGGAATGCCATGATAATCCATAGCAATTTTCTTGTCATGGAATTCGTCATGGCATTCCATCACCATTAGACTACATTTTTTTGAGACATTTTTTTCAAGCTATTCACTTCCTTGTCTATGCTACTGCATTTTTCATACATGTCTACCAAAAAGCATTTTATCAAAACAATCTATTGCCTTGCTATGGCTAAAAGCCTAAATAGGTGTCAAACAAGCTATGGATGCTTGAAAATCATCAAAGCATAATAGTATAAATGTCATGGTCTCATGGTTTTTTTTGCAGGAAAATCAGCTCCATTTTATTCACATTTTTTTGCAGATTTTAAACACGTTTTTTTGGTGATTTTGAAGTTTGAAACGGAAAAAAATCATTGACCAAAAGTCAATGATTTTTTCAAAAAATAAGGGAAAAAATCATCCAGCCTGCAGTTTTTTTTAAAAATCGCGATTAATCAGGATTTTTTGCAGATTTATGCTTCTATATCACATACCTTCCTTGGCCCGGTGGTGTCTTTCCTTTTTTCTTTTTATCCTTCTCCTTTCCATCGAACACTAGGTCCTTCCACTCCCTATCTAGAATCATGGGGGGACGCTCATAATTTTTGTTCTCTAAATGTGACCTATATTGGTCCCTCGCATACTTTAGATAGGTACCAGCTTTCTTAAGGACCTTGGTTTGGTTGAATGTTTCATCACCAAACAAAGACAACTAAGCGGTTAAATGATCATCTTTTAAATCTTCATTTTGGGAATTCCACCGTGTACGTATGGTGGGCCCGAAGAGCTCCAATGTAATATCACTTAGATGTTTATAAAAAACATCATTTCCTACAAAATGATCATGGGATCAATAGTCTAAAAGGAGCGATCAATAAGTAAATTTCAATTGGATTATATAGAATAATAATTAAAAAATTTTAAAGTACCTGGACCTTCTCTATCTTTATGGGAACGAAATCCTCGGTCACCACAAGTGTGACCGGAAATCTTCCCATACTAGTAATATGCGAAGATCTAGGAAATGCCGGGCGAAACATCACCAAGATTCAGTGGCCCTACATCCCTGCATGTCCCACGATGTTCTAGCATGTGTCTGCCAATGAGGGTGCGTTAATAGATGCCTCCAGATGGTATCCAAGTATTGAGCATTTCAAATGACAATATAGGCACTGATGATGAAGTGATACGGATGTATTCTTGTGGAAGATCAGGATGGATACTTGTACCAACCCTTACTCCTTAGGAAGCACTTGCAGTACCCTGATCATGGCCAGGAGCATCATGAGAAGGAAAATAACCCTATAAAAACAACACATATTTTAGTTCATGACATAAAAGAGTACAAAATATAAAACCATGAATGAACTCATGTTATAATTAAAGACCTCATGACAGCTTACTTGCAATTTTTGTAATCTCTTTCTCAATACTTTAACCCTCTCTCTTATCTCATCCGTTTGAGGCATTTTGAACATCAAGTGAGTCATTTCTTCATTGCATATTTTCATGAGCTTCTTTATCGTATCGAAAGGGTTTGTTGAATAAGCCATGTCATCATCAGAAAATATTGACTACACCTCACTATGGATGCTCTCCTCTACTACTGGTGCCTTTCCCCGATCAGTCGAATGCAACAATAATATTAAAAAATATTATGGAAATTAACCCAAAAAACTTATGAAAAAAACATAATAATAAAACATTTTCCTCGTGTCTAATTTGTACAATTACAATGAAAATTGCTCAGTAGAAGTGGCTGAAGATACATCGCGATCTCGTGCTTCCCGCCGAGCCTTCTTCGCATAATCAATGTCCCCTCTCGTGACAAAATTAAATATAAAAAAACACACAAATGAAACCAATACTTATGGAAAACATAAGAATAAATGGTATATTGGAGTCATTAATTGGAGGTTGGGTAAAATGGTACATAGTATGTACCACCCCCATAGTAATTGTGTTTGTAACTAAGCGATTCAAATTGTAATCAATTAGCAACTCTTCCCCTGTAGTTATTGATTTTATCATACATACGAATACATGGTTTCCCTCGCGTGCCTCGAATATGCAATTGGGTTGCTTATTTGTTGACCTAGGTCGTGTACTGTTTATAAACCCTACAATATTCCCTGATGCTTTTGGCCTTCCCTCAATGTACATAGCCACTCCTTTATTTTGATCCTTATCTTTAGTTGTATATAATTTGCTGACAGTGCATACCTACGCATACTTCGTGTATATCAAACCAGTTGCATCCAATATTTGTAACTATAATAGGATCCAACATACTCCATCTATTCAATAACTTTTTCATAACAAACCTTTATGCCATCCATGCAAAATAGGCCCAAACTATGTAATGACGATGGTGTTATGCGATATATCCTCTCGTTGACACAAAAATTAGTGTTTATTGGAGGAAGTTCCTTGGGTACCCATTGTTTTCATAGATGTTTGTACCTCAAGGGAACCTTGATGTCACCTATTCTCTCATCATCATAAGAAAATGAGCCCCCTTCAGCAAGAAAAAATTCCATGTGCTTATGGAATTTTCTTCAATCTTTGACCTCTAGTTGATTCTCCTCTTTAGACATAGTAATATGTCTCACTTTCCCTTCTTCCTGAATTTCCCTCCCTCGAGGAAGACAGATCTGACAAATACCTATTTGGTGGTACCTGCACTTGTAAGGATGTTGGATGAAGTTCTTTTATGGTGATGTGATCCCAAGGTGACATTATGATTAATCTATCATTTCATCGCTAGAATTTCATAGGTTATAAGGTAATCAAGTCTGATAGATTGCAAGCTATTGTTACTACCGTCCAAATGTGTCCATCACAAATCAAATTCACTTAACATTTTAACTCCCAAACTTTGTAACAAGTGTTAAATGTGACTATGGTCCATGTTACAATAACCAAGGCCTCAAATGTATTCTAATTGTAATCAGTTGACTTTTTCTCTTCATTGCTAAATAAACTTAGGGAAACAATTACCAAGGGTTTATTGAATAATTTACATGACTAAAAAATAGAAGCAAATTAACATTTAATTTCATATGTTCAAGTGGTTAATGGAGAGGAGTGTACTAGGCCTAGTTGTTATCATAAGTTTACACTTTGCAATAATTTTTTAAGTCATATTAAATCTTCCTATGTCTAATTTCTAGAGATTTTGGTATGTTTTAAGGTAGATTATTACGAAAGAGCCCAAAGACTAGATTAGAAGACCAACCTGGTTTACAGGAAAAGCACCAACATGATCGATTTCATATTATATGTGTTGAAGACTTTAGAATTTCAATTACATTAATTTATGGATATGTTGTAGCTATAACACTACAAAACCATATGCTCTTTGCATTTAAACTTTCATTTAGAAATACACATTTATATACATAGATATAGATTTCTTTAATGATTGATATGTTGCATTTATTGTTCTAGGAGAGCATCTAGTAACTGCATTTACATTTACATTTAAAAATACATATACATACATATATGTGTGTGTGTGTGTGTGTGTGTGTGTGTATCATTTATATTCAGTGTTTTAGAAATAACCCATTAGGTCTGCACATGGATAAAAATTCATAAAATCAGATCTCCCATACATGTTTTGTTATAACCTACGCCCTATTCTTGCATCCTACAATTAGAATAGTATCCTCGGGGCCTGTTACACAAGCTACAGTAATCACAAAAAGTGTAAGAGCCACTTTATATCAGTGTTTGACTACAAAACCCCCGGAATCAGTTGTGGTAACCTGACAGATTTTTGGTGAGTCAGATGGACAAAAATCATTAGCACCAAATCATTCTTCTTGGAGTCTTTGGAAAGAGAAGCCGAATCAGTAGCTATACAAACCTTATAGTGTCAAGGTGAATGAGATGATCAATTTGATTGGCCAACCGATGAAGAGCACAAGGCAGTCCAATTGGCTGGTGACACATGTGCTTTCTAGCCCAATGCTTGTTTGCTCCTTCTTTTTCTATAAGAAGGATTTCAAGGCCAGAAGTATGGGTTAGCAAGTTAGATATTTTTGGTCGAGTCTAGATGAAGTTGCAGAGAAAATTGTAAAGTCTGATGGTTTTAGGGAAAATGCAATTTAGGTTTTGAGTCATTCTATAGTAGGTTTTGAATTCATGGGGATTTGATGTTTTATGACAGTACTGGCATTTTAATTGATATGATTAATTAAAACTCATGTCTCTCCATTGTACAAGCATATCTGAATTTTGAATAAAATGATTAATGGTTGTTTTGTTCATCTCACTATTGTGGTGTGTATGATTCTTGTTTTAGGTATAATTCAAGGAATTAATTTAAATGCTTGAATGGGATTGTAGGTGGATATGTTCTGTATAAGCTATTTTATTTTTTATGTCTTATCTTATACCATTTTACGAGAATGGGGGTGCCAATGTACGAGAAGATCTTTGGAAACTAGGCATGAAGATTGAAGGTTAAAGAGAATGGGGGTGCCAAACTTACAGTACTCATTGCCCCTTGGTGGTCGATTTTCTGTGAGTGCCCTCAACCTCATCCTTGGTGCTGGTATTGACCTTGTTTTCACTCCTCCATACTCTTCCTCGGCACTGATATTGACCTTGTTTTCACTCCTCCGAACTCTTCGTCGGCGCTGGTATTGACCTTGTTTTAACTCCAAACTCTTCCTCGGTGCTGGTATTGACCTTGTTTTCACTCCTCCAAACTCTTCCTCAAGCCGTGATTGACCTGCTTTCACCATTCCAAACTCTTCCTGCTGGAATTGACCTTCACTTCCAATTTGATGAGTTAACCTGCTCGCTAGCTTTTTACAATATGTTAATTAAGTTCAAAATTTTATGCCATTTAGCTGTTTTTAATATTCTACAATATAGTTAAGTATATATTAGCTATATTTTTATAATAAATAATATAATTATTCAACTTATCATACTAGATATTATATTCTTTTAACAAAATTATTAAATATGTATAAAAATTATTATAATTTAATAATTAATAAGTATATTTTTTATATAATAAAATATAATTAATATAATATATATTTAATATATAATAGTAATATATATTAATATGAGAGAGAGAGAACTAAATTTTGATTGGTTGTTTCATGTCAATGAATCAAGGATGGCATGTGTCCTTGGGGAGTTATGCTCAAGGTAGCATGCCATTTGATTAAAGATATGATAGTTCTCTTTAAGACCTCTTCAATGTACCCATTGCACACTTAAGGAGACAAAGATAAATATAGGGAAGAAAATATAGAGAGAGAGGGAGATAATGACAAACATACAAATAGAAAGGGAGACAAAGAGATAGAGGGGTAGAGAGATAAAGAGATAAGGACAATAGATAGATATATAGGAAGGGTGATTGATATATCTCTCCCTATCACTCTCTATATCTCTATATCTCCCACTATCTATGTCACTCCCGCCTCTTCCCCCCTCTATCTATTGGGATATCTCTTCCTCTCCCCCCTTTCTCTATCATTCACTCCATCTCTCCTCCATCTCCTACTCTATATCTCTATCTCTCATTTCTTCCCACTCCTCCCATACCCGAGAGTAATTAGGAGGTGGAGGTAATAAGGGAGGGAGGGTGGGCAGAAGGAGAGAGGGGAGAGGGTAAGTAGAGTGAGAGGGTGGGAGAGGGAGAGAGTGGGGGAGAGCAAGAGAGTGGGAGAGAGCAAGAGGAGGAGAGATTGTGAGGAGGGGTGGGGAGATGGACTATAGAGGAGAGAGGAGAGTGGAAAGTGTGGCTACACAGTGGTTTCTATACATAGTATTTGTAGGAGAATGGTATCTCTATAGGAAGGGAGAGAGTAAGAGGGAGTGGGAGAGAGTAAGAGGGAGTGGGAGAGAGTATGAGAGGGTGGGAGAGAGGGTGGGAGAGAGTGGGAGAGAGAGGTAGAGAGTGAAAGTGTGGCTACATAGTATTAGTAGGAGAATGGTATCTCTATATGGAGGGAGAGAGTAAGAGGGAGGGAGAGAGTGTGAGAGGGTGAGAGAGGGTGGGAGAGGGAGAGAGGAGAGAGGAAAGTGTATTGTTATGGTTTATATATGCATTTGCAGGAGAACAAGACTGTAGGAGGAGAGACTAAGAGGGAGTGGGAGAGAGTGTGAGAGGGTGGGAGAGAGGGTGGGAGAGAGTGGGAGAGAGAGGGAGGGAGTGGGAGAGAGTGGGAGAGAGTGAAAGTGTGGCTACTTAGGGTTTCTATACATATTATTTCTATGAGAATGGTATCTCTATAGGGAGGGAGAGAGTAAGAGGAGGGAGAGAGAAGAGGGGAGGGAGAGAGTGAGAGGTGGGGAGAGGAGGAGAGTGGGAGAGAGGGAGGAGTGGGAGAGTGGGAGAGGTGGGAGAGAGAGTGGGAGAGAGTGGGAGAGAGTGAAAGTGTACACATATAGGTTTCTATACATAGTATTTGTAGTGGAGAATGGCATTCTATTTTGAATTATTCTAAACGTTGTTTTGTATGTATTAGTTTAAATCATTTTGTTGTTATAATTTATAATTGGTAGTTTATATATTGTACTTTCTCTATACATGATATTTAGCAAGATTGGGGACACTAATAGAACTTTCACTTATTTTTAAAAAAAGACTAAGAAATGTATGAAAATTTGACAACATGAAAACCATGAAAATAAAAGTGAAAATAAAAATTTAACATAGTAAAAATGGCCAATCATGTGCCAAAAATGAAAAGAACAATTTGTTGTTACTCTAATATTTCAACCAAATACTAAATAACCAAGTGCATTTTATAAATGTATCATGCAATTGGAGCATAATATTGGGAATCAATGTGAATGATTCTCATCAAGAAATTAGACAAGCTTTGAGATTGAAGGACCCAAGCTCTTTGTAGTTCCATCACTACCCATAACCCTAAACCCAAACCATTAACCCTTAACCCTTAAACCCCAAACCCTTAAACCCCACCCTATCCTCCTCAAGTCTCTCCTCCTACCCCTCCCTCTCAGGTCTCTCTCCTCAGTCTCCCACCTCTTCTCCTCTCTTAGGTCTTCTCACTCACTAACTCCCTCTTAGGTCTTTCTCTCCCCACTCCCTCCCTCTCTCTATCTCTCTCAACTATCTTCAATATCCTACCCCTCTCCCTCTCTTAGGTCTCTCTCTCACTCACTCACTCCCTCTATCTCTATCCCCTCCACCCTTAACCTTAAACCCTTAAACCATCTACCCTCTACCATTAACCTTCCCTCCCTCTATCTCTCTTCCACTCCCTTCCTCTCTCTCTCTCAAGTCTCTCCCTCCTAGCACCACTCCCTCTCTAAGGTCTCTCTCTCATTCATTCACTTATCCGTGGTCCCACCTCCTACCCTTCCTCTTAGGTGCTTCTCCACCCAATCACTTCCCTCTATCTCTTGATCCCCTCCATACCCTTAAACCCCTAAAACCCTTAAACCCCAATTCTACCCTTAACCCTCCCTCCCTCTTTCACTCTTTCCATCTTCAATCTTCATATTATGTTTCTTTTCCTTCTAATTTTGCATTTTAAATAAAAAAAATTGGTTTTACACCTTATTTAAGTCATTTAATCCTTGATTTTTGTCTCCAATAGATTTATTTAAAACTATAGACAAGTTGGTATGATTTCAAATTTCAATGTGTACACTTATATATGGGAATTGAGATAAACAACGACACAAACAATAATGAAATCAAATTGATTGCTTTCCAAATTCATATTCATGGAAATGTAAGCATTTTTTCAAGTCAATAGGCATCTTGATAAAGATAACTCTCAGCGTGTTTTACATATATTATTAATTAATATAGGTATGCTAGTTAATTAAATTATTAACTATATTTTATTTGTATTATATATTGAATTGTTAAGATGTAAAATCTTGATACTAAATATATAGGAAATGGTTTAAAATTACATATTTTTCAAAAATAAAACATTAATATCTTCTACTTATCTCTCTCTCTCTCCCTCTCTCTATATCTCCATAACGGCCTTTCGATATCTCTCTCTCTCTATATATATATATCCCCCATCTCCCTATCTCTATATATTTATTTCTCCATCATCTCTCTACATTCCTCATCTATTTTATCCCTTTTACCTCTCATTCTATATTCATCTCTACCTCTATCTATAGGAGAGATACAGCAGAAGCATTGACCTTCCCAAAGATCCACCAATCCTTTCAACACTACTCCCTAACTATATTTTGAGCATTTAAGTACATACACAGATGTTGATTAGGAGGCATGTGTCAAAGCTCATATTTATTGATGCAGAATAGGTCCAAAGTCACAAATTTTTCGTAGAGTTAGTTATAGTTTTGTACAAAATTTCAAGTGCCATATAGAGCAAAGATATTCCAGTTTTTTATATCATGTCATCAAATTTGGCACTTCATCAAGATTTGTATCTTCATCAACATTAACAAAAGCAAAGGTATGTACTTGAATCCCTTGCATTTAAATTTTTCTATATATATAAATATTTTAATATTTCCCTCAAATCCATAATATATATTAGTGTGTATTTATTTATTGCAATAAAGAATTAACCTAAGTAACACATTAAGAATTCTAAGGATTTGTGCTTGGAAAATGCATAACAAATTTATTTGTTGGATGTTGTATATAGAAGGTTTAGAAAAAGCTCAAAATATGAATAGGATTTGAAGGCCATATATTATGGTGGTAGCTACAATGCAAAAAGAACGGCTTATCAATTTAATCATAATTTAATACTATATGAAAATCATATGTAGTATTATCTACAACCACCCTGACATTAATTTTATAAAATACACTTGTACCATGGCTAACAAACTTCTCCCAAGAAAGAAACCCTAAGTGAACACACTGAACCCCACTATAGATTCAACTCTAATCATAACCCTAAGGGAACACTTATGAACAGCAGTCCCACTGTACCATAACCCTAACTTTGAACCATAGTTGAACCCAATCCTAACCCCAACACTCAATTTCATCCCATCTGAACCCAACTCCCAACCCCAACATCACCCCATCCTAATTGAACCTTAACCCCAACCCTAATCTAGTTAACTTTTTTTATAAAATTGTAGCAAGCCCATCTATACTTGGAGATTTATCCTTTTTATATATTCTAATATCCTTTACAATCTCATCCTTAGAGATATCTCTAGTAGGCCAATCATTGTCTTCCTCTTTGATTTTCCTAGGGATGACTTGTGCACAATGATCTTGGGATCTTTTATAGTCCACATTGCTATCTTCATCAAAGAAAATATTTTAATAGAAAGATTGAAATTAATTTATAACCAAAGAAAGACCATTTATATGTTGATTATTCACCTAGATTGATCCAATTTCTTCCCTAGCATTTTTCTCCTTTATATAATTAAAGAAGAAATCAAAGCTTTTATCTCCATTTTTTAGCCAATTTATTTTAGCCCTAACTTTTAAACCATGAATCTTCTTAATTTACAATATTCTCAAATTATGCTTGAATCTCACCAACTCCTCATTCAAGGACTCATGCAATTGAGATTAGGTGGAGATAAAATCTTATTGAAGAAATTCTTTGATCTCCTTCCATCAAAGGCTCTTTTTTTTGCACAACCTGGAATAGGGACCTTGAGTTGGTAACATTGGAATCCTATTTTTCAATTGATAGCAGAGAATTTTTTTAGCAAGATCCTATCAATTAATTTTTAGCAAATATTAACTTTATATTAAAAGTAATTTAGCATTTTAACACATGCATTAGATGACAATTGGTTTTTGATGATTTAGAGATATTATGTATTGATAATTGTGATTGAAAGGTTTAACAAATATAAGTCATTTGGAAAAGCCTATGAAATCTAGGTTGAGCAAGTGATTAGATATGGACTCTTTTGCATTGAAAGAGGTGTAATATTATATAAGGAAATTGAGGGAAAAAAAATGAACTAAATAATGATCTCCAAATAGTGAGAAAATAAGAATCTATCTAGAATTTAGTAATAATATATATATATATATATTGATACAAATACACAACTAAACAAAAAAATTCTCATAGTTATTTTAAATGTTTGATATATGTTATTCATTACATATTTTTTAAATTTTGTATGTTTTTGGTGGAGTTACTATTGGAAGGAGAATACAATTGTAAACTATATATATATTAAGTAAATCTATATCTTTTAGTATTTAAAATTACTTAAATAGTTTCCTCATTGATATCTTGTTTACTTTAACATACACCATAATAGAAGTTCACATGCACATCAATCTTAGAGAAAAAATATATATTCATGCCCTTTTTCATTACTATTTTTGGTAAACTTTGAATAGACTATCCTTTGTTCAATAACAAGTCTACAAGTGGGATATTCTTGTGTGAATTAATCTCATGAAATTACCCTACCTTGCATAAGATCTACTAGTGCAAACTTGATGTAGTAATTATCAACCCTACACATTTAAAATTTAAATTCAATTTAAATCTTGATAGCACCCTCCCACTAACCATTGTGAGCTTACCTAATGCATGTTTATCTTGATTTGCATGTTGTATTTTACTTCAAAAAAAATCATTTAAGCATTTAAAATGATCAAAGATTATTAGGACAATGAGGATTTATCAAAAGAACATTTTCAATGAGAGAAATGTAATAAAATTTTCTCATAACATATATCATCATGTCTCTAATCATTATTCCTATGTCATGGAATTGGTTTGGTTAGGGCTCTAATTGAGGAGAAAAAAATCCTCACAATTTAGCACATTCCCTAAAAATGTTACTAAACACTTTCTATCTATATTGAGGTTCAAATATTAGAAGATAAACACAACTAAATTCTAAACATCAATTATTTGCTAGTTGATTCTTATGGTATAGATTTATATTTGCACACTAGTTCGGTTTCTCAGACATGGATATGAACCAAAGCAATACTTTGAGAAATTTATTGACCATCTAGGGATCTAAATGAAGATAACACAAGCCTCACAAGATAACACAATTGAACAAATTCTAAAAAGAAGAATGACAACTTCATTAACATTTCATTCAAAATTCACTCAAATCCACATAAGGAGAGAAAATATATTAGAATTATATGTTTATTCATGCTTATAAGTCATATATGCATACAATTTAAGATAATTTGCATATATTCATCCAAAACTCAAAACAGGCTATCTATTCTATTCTGTTCACTTGGGGTTTTAACAGCCAATGGCACCACAAATATCACTTCCTCATCAGAGGACATATATCTTTCTACCCATATTTTCAACTCAAAACCTAGCTAGAGCTTTCATCAGTTCTCTCCCTACAAATGAGCCTTGAATTCCATTTTATATGACAAGGGAGCAACAAGCTTTAGGCTCAAATGTAATTTCACCACAAATTCTCATTTGAACAAAATCTCCATTGCATTTGAATTTCATTTCAAAACTTCCCACACATTGAATGCAAAACATTTATAGTATGGACTGGGTAATAGAAAGAATAGGGGAACACAACAAATTCCCTTGTCGCTATCCACGCAAAAAAACCAGGCAACCAAATTGCCACAAAGGCACCACAACAACTTCTTATTTACCCACCACCCTGCCCTTACCAACACTTAGACCCTGGTATACATGCCCGCTTCTAGTTGTTGCCCAATACGGCCTCGAGTCATCCATTGGGGTTTTAATTAACAAAATTTCATTGCATTTGAATTTCATTTCAAAAAATTCCTACATGTTGAATCTAAAACATAGTGGACGTTAATAAACCACGAAGCTAAAAAGAAAGGGAAACACAAATTGTCATCAAACTGCACAAACTGGGAAAGTTAAAAAAGAAAGGGAAACACAAGTTGTCATCAAATCCCTTTGTTGCTATCCACACAAAAATGCAAGGAAACCAAATTGCCAGGAAGGCACCACAACAACTTCTTATTTACCCGCCACCATTCCCTTACCAACACTCCGACCCTGGTATACACGCCTGCTTCTAGTTGTTGCCCAATACTAGAGAATTTTGTACCCTTGTCTTCTTTCTTGTCCTTGCCCAATATGATTCGAGTCGGTCCGCTTGGGGTTTTAACAACCAATGGCACCACAACTATCTCTTCATCATCAAAGAATAGACTGTGATTGAAGAGAGGTAAATACTGACAGTAGTCCGAGTCGGTCTTGGTTACATCATCAGAAGTGTTGCTCGTAAGGTCAATGGGCGAGTGTTGGCATCTAGAGGAGCCATGCCACCCATACCTTATTTTCCTACCAACACTAGTAATGGAGCACACCGCCGATTGCTTGCCTTTGTCATCTACCAGTTGAGCAGCAACGTCCTAGAATTGCAACCTTCTACTGCATCTAGTGGGCACAAGCCTGGGCTTGTCAACCAAAGTACCTTCCTGAATAGCAGGACTGAGCTTTTTTGAGCTCAAACGAATAGAACTCCTTACTGACTTACTCATTTTCTCTTCTCAGACAAGAACTCAAACTTGATTAGACTCAACCCACAAAGTGCTCTAACTGCTACAAGAATGACACTATTAGTAGTAAATTCCTCTTCTATTTATTAAAAGTAGGTAATGGCAACCTTCATCAATGCTTAGTAAAAATGCATGTGCAAACATGGCAATTTGGTGGCGTATGTACTGTCACTGTTTAACTAGAGCTACATGAGAATCCAAAGATCACCCTTCATGATTTCCAACAACAAAATCTTCACACAGATTGAGATCGACGTGTCTACACAAGCAAGGAATAATTCATTAATGCTTCACCAACCTTCATCTTCCTCTTGCCAGCTAGCAGGGAACAACAGAGATTTACATTAGCTTTTGATCTTTGTTGTCGATCTAAAACCATAGGTTATAAGCTCAATAGTGGAGATTGGGCCCCACATTCCATACATGACACACATCTTCCTTTTGCTGACCTCACACCAAAAAATAGGGCAACACCTTAGGTCTACGAGTTGGCGGGGTACGATCAAGATCTTCTCCCATATCTTCGAATCTGGAAAACCTACACATTGTACAGTTAGTATTTAATGAAATGATTTGGCTAAGCCATTGACGACATGACCACTGGAGTTAATGGCTTAGGCTTACGTCACTGGATTAAAATTAAAACCCAACTTTGATTTTAATGCTTTATTTCCTCCGCAGGGTTTTATTTCCTAAGTCTCAGTTGGACCCATTAAATTCTTATCCCAACCCTAACAAGAACAAATGATTAAGATAAGGATCGTATTTGTTGTTATAACTTTAGTTCTAGAGAATTATTAATTACCAATTCTTATTTATGCATTTGTATATGAATCCAATTGAATTCCTTTCCATATCATTATGGAAAATTTTATTATTGCAACCCTAACTCTAACACCAATTAAACCTTGAACCTAACCTGATTGAACTCATATTATAATCCTAACTCTAACACTAATTGAACTATAATCGTAACCCTAATTGTATCAAAACCCTAGAGAACTCTAATTGAACCCTAACCCTAAAATAGACAATAACCCTTACCTTAATTGAACCCTAACTGCAATCCTATCCCTAATTTAAGACTAACCTTAACCCTAACCTTAATTAAACCCTTATTGAATTATAACCCTAATTGATCCCTAACCCAAATTGAATACTAATTGAACCTTAACCCTAAGAATAGCAACCTTAATTAAACTCCAACCATAATCCTATTTGAATTTTGACCCTAATCATAACCATAATTTAGCCCTAACCTTAATTGAACCCTAACCCTAAACATGAGTTCAATTAAGTTTATCAAATAGGCTAGACTTAATTAAAATTAGGTATAGGATCTATTAGAATAGGGTTGAAGTTAGGAAGATTAAGGTTCTATGATAGAGCTTGGGGTTAATTAACAAGGGGTTAGTATAAGTTAGGCCATGGTCAAATTAGGCTCATTAATGCTAGCTTTAGATTCATAGTTATGTTTAGGGTTGGATATAAAATAGAGTTAGGTTTGAAGTTAATTAGTGTTAGTTTTAGGGTTGGGGTTATGGTTAGACTTATAATTAATGTTAGTATTGGGATTAGATTCTATCACTTTAATAAAAATAATCTTCTATAAATTCATTCAATTTTTTTAAATTGAAATTATATAATTTAAAATATTTTCAAATTTACCTATGTTGATATATGAGAGATATAGCAAATCTACACTCTCTACAATTTATAGTTAAATTGACATTGTGTATAAAAGGGTTTAAGTTATGAATGTTATAATATAACAAGAGCTGTAGAGCTGTGAAGTTCCTGCCAGAAAGTTTTAGAATATTTTTGTTTGTATTTGTTGTGTATTGCTAAAGGCCTGGATCAAACGTCAGAAATCTCAATTGAACCCATATGCTCATTTTGTTGATTGTAGAGTAGTGGAAAAAAGCATTGCAATATTCATTAGACCAAGACCACAAGGTAGAGGATTAATTGATCAAGTTATTCTTGAATCCTCTTCATAGGAAACATGACCAACTAATTAGTATTCTCTTTTAGCACTAGGATCATACAAAAGTAGAAGCAATAGCTTTAATTTGCTATTTATATATTTTTTTTATTCAAGGGGTAAATGCTTTTGACTGGAGCTATGAACTGGATACAACCATTCAACAATACCACACGAATGGGGTTTGAACCTTTGTGGAAAGAACAACAATGCCACCTATAAACCAACACACCATGCCAATACTGGCTTAATCTGCTATATTAAGCATCTTTTACTTATAAACTTTTTTTGAAAAAGGTAGTTAGAAGGTGTCATACCTCTACTACATTTAAGCCAAGATCAATTAGTATTGCACCAGGTTTCAACCAATCACCATGAACCAAATTTGGCTTGCCTACTATCTAGAATCACAACTATGTACTATAGACTCATCACTATGTGAACTGATGTTTATCTAGGGTATTAATTGTTTAACTTAGACATTGATGTGTATACCCTTAGCTTCCAAATCTTCTTGTCTCATTTAAATTTTTGTCGACATCACTATCTTTGGATAAGTCAACCAAATTCTAAGGTCATCTCTAGATGGGCATGCTCTCTGCCAAATATGATGAACTAGGGCATGAATGAACTAAATGTGTTACATATCCATCAACATTAAACTATTTGGATGATCAGAAAAACTTCAAGAAATTGTAGACATAAAGAGAAAGATTAAATAAAAACTAAATGAGATACACTCTTGACAATCTTTGTTTGGGATTTTCACTGCTATTTGGTTCTATGTTATATTATTTTCAAAATTAGAAGTTTTTTTATTATGATCAATTAGAATAGACTCTACAAGAAATGTATAAATATATTGTCTTGTGTAAGAAGCCCACGAATAGAAATAATAATTTGTTGATAAATCACAAGAGATAAGTCTTTGCAGTCAAACACAAATCTCTAGATTTTTCACACTTATCCAATAATTATCGCCAATGAATTAGAACAATACTATCAATCTTAGTTCAATGATATATGTCAATGTCAGATTCATAATTAACAATAAATTTTAGATACTCCACACTGGACACTGAAACAAATTGAAAAATTGTCTTTATTTGCATCTCCTCTAGAAACTCATCTATCTTGTAAGTCAGGTAACATCTGCAAACACTATGTACTTGCTTGTGCTGCTAGAATTGGAAGTCATGTAAATTTTTGTAACATACTAGCTAGTATAAGTTCTACACTAATGGCCTCTACCATTTTGATGAAAAAAAACATGATAATGGGTCTCTTTAACTTAATCCACTAATTTATGAAGAAGACCCTATGGGGTATGATTAATCGAATTAAAAAAGAAGACAACTCATTATGCAATTAGTACTCCCCTGGTTGAAGTTGACAAGAGGTATATGAAGTATAGAAGTTGCCAAGTTAACTTATTAAAGGCTTTGGACATATCCAATTTGATAATCATTCCAAAATAACATTAAAATTTTGAGAGATTGAATGGTTCTCCTGGTGTAGGTGGATTTACAAGGTGTACTTTACTCTGAAGCATTCTCATGAGGTCAAACACAATGATAATAAATATGAACAATATCTAAGGTATATAGAAATAAATGTCTTGTGGGCTTCAACAAGGGGTCTTTTAAACCAAATTGGCATCTAGCATGGTCATGACTTAAAAATTAACTAGTATTATTATACCCTTATTGTACCCTACCCTTTATTAAACCCTAATTTAAGCCTAACTCTACCACTTACCATAGCTCTAACCTTAGCTTCAAGTTTTATTCTAGATTAATAATTTTAATCCTACTTAACATTAACCTAACCCTATTTAAACAATAATCATAACCCTAATTAAATCCTAATTGAACCCTACTTGAACCTTAATCTAAATGAACCCTAACCTTAACCCTAATTGAACCATAAACCTAACTCTAATTAAACCTTAATTGTAAACTGAACTAAAAGTAAGCTTAATTGAACCCTAACTGTAACTTGAACTTGATTCTAATCATAACACTAATTGAATGCCAACCCTAACCCTAATTGAACTTGAACCCTGACTCTAATTGAACCTTGTTGTTGGGGTTAAATTAGGGTTCAATTAGCATTCTAGTTAAACCCCAAATTGTAAGATTAACCAAAATAAGCGTAAATAAACCCTAACTATAACTTGAACTTGACCCTAATCATAACACTAATTAAATTATATCCCTAACCAGGTAATTGAACCCTAATTCCAACCATAAACCTACTTGTTAAACCCTAACCCTAACTCTTATTGAACCTTATTTTTAGGGTTCAATTAGGGTTTAATTAGCATTCTAGGATGGAGATTAAGGTTAGGTTAGGGTTAGAGTTCTGAATATCTTAATATTAGCTTATAGATTTGACCCTAACTATAGTCATAATTGAATCCTAACCCTAACCCTAATTAAACTCTAATTCTAACCCTAACACTAACCATAATTAAATTCTCAATCTAACCCTAACCATAATTAAATACTATTGTTAGGGTTGAATTAGGGTTAGGTTTAGGGTTCAATTAGAGTTCTAGTATAAATCTTGGGGTTAAGGTTATTTATTTCTTGATATTAGTTTATAAATTATATTAATTATTCAATATAAATAAATTAAATAAAACTACATCCTATCTAATGTATACATCTGTAAAGGTTTGATTTGGTGTATGCGGGGATTATTTGCAATGCATTGGTATACTGGTTGATCATTCTACTATATTTAATATAATTAAATAAAACTAAATATTATTTTCAAAATAATTCACCAATAAATAATTATAATTTGAGAATAAATTAAGAAATGAAAAAATATATAAAATAACCTTTTTTATTTCTTTGCATCCAAATGATTTCATTTTGTAAAATCATATTAAATTCCAACTTCAAAAAATCATAAAATATTTTACATGCTTATTTTTATATTTTTGAGTTGAATTGTGTTGTTCTTTAAATTTGAATAACCAATCATAAAGCAAATAAATAATCAAATCAACACAATATTTAAAAACTTAAATTTCATTTTAAAATTAAACTAAATTCTATTTTCTAAAATTCATAGAATATTTATTACTTAATTATTAAATTCATAATTAATTAAATTATAATGATTATGTGATATAAATGAATTAAATATTAAATAGAAGTACATGATCCTTTTAAAATAATTCAACAATCAAAGACTAAAATTTAAATTTAAAAGTATTCTTTATATTGTATTTTTTTCATTTGTACATACAAAATATAAAATACTTGAAGTTGATAAGTTTTAAATTTATTAATTATGATGATATCCAAAAACTAACAAGAGCTGCAGAGCAGCGAAGTTCCTGCCAAATTGTGCAAGAATAGTCATGTTTTTATTTGTTGTGTCTGCTATGTTTTAGAAACAATGTTGATATTATAACAACTTAATAATAATCATGAAATTTTTCAAATGGTGACATGTAATACCGTAAACAATATCCAAAAATAAAACAAGTTGTTACAAATAAGACACATGTATTGTCCTTTCAAAATTAACAATCTATGTATTCAGATCAAATACAATGAACAACTTGCATTGCTTATTAAAAGTGAAATTATAAAACAAATTGTAGATTTATTTTATTTTTCTTCTATAAATATAAATTTTTTATTTGTCGTCCGCCTAGTAATGCCTACTTCTCCTTTTAATGAATGTTTTATTTTGCAAGGGTTGATTTAGTGCTGTCGTTGATCTATTTCCTGCAGATATCAATGGTGCCCACCATCCCGTGATCGAGAATTCAAGGATCGTGAAATCACGGGTGGGCACCATGTGTCCTATCCGGGGGAGCTCAAGGGTTGATTTAATGCTGCCATTGATCTATTTCCTGCAGATATCAATGGTGCCCGCCATCCCGTGATCGGGAATTCAAGGATCGCGGAATCACAGGTGGGCGCCACGTGTCCTAGCTGGGGGACCAAATTTGAGCTATCGCTGACCAACTACCATTTGATCCGAGTCGTTCCATGTCATCCCGCGATGGTGCTTGGGTTGATTGTGAAATCACAAGCGGGTGCCACGTGTCTCATCCGATAAAGCCTAAAGAGTAAAGGAAACACTAGTCAGCTTTAAATGTATTAAGGGGTGGATTACTAAAGTGTTCTCGAGACCCACATGTTCTAAATCCACGGATATATTATAATCTCGCTAGAAAAGCTACTCAAAGGTTAACGACATGGCTGGTGACTGTGTTAAAGGAACGAGATCAATGGCCCCTGCTATCTCGCGATCAGCGATTACAGGGATCGCGATATCATGGGCGGGTGCCACGTGCCCTTCATAAAAGATGAAATCTGTGTGACCATTGATGAGTTGTCTCTTCAAGATTGATGGTTCCTGCCATCCCGCAATTAGGAATTCTGGGATCGCGATGTCAAGGGTGCCTGCCACGTGTCTCATCCAATGAAGCCTAAGGAGTGAAGAAAGCATTAGCTGGTTTTAAATGTATTACAGGGCAGATTACTAATGCACTTGTAAGATGCATGTGTTTTATTTCAATGTAAATGTTATGATTTTAAGGGAAAATCTGCTCGACAATTATAGGAAAGGACGGTGACCATTTTTGAAGGAGCAGGCTTTATGGTAAAAAGATCGACGGTGCCCGCCTTCCTGCAATGATAAATCAAAGGATTGCGATATTGTGGGCAACCGTCACGTGGCATTCCTTCACGGTGTATGACATAGTGGGCCCCTTTATTGCCATGTTGGCGATTATGTCAGCCTGTTTCGAAGATGGTCATCGATGATTTGATCAAACTGAAGGATCAACGACTCAAATTTAAATATGTATAAAATTATGGTTGGAGCCGTTCGTGCAGCCCGTGAGTGAGCTTTAATGGTGGATGAGACATTCATTGGCAGAATTTGATCGACACAAAATCAATTTACTTGTCTCATTTGTATCACAAAGCATCCAAGTATTTCATGAAAACAGTTTCAGAGCCAAATGTGAAATTGCGAGCAGCTGCTGCCAGAAATTGGAGTTTGTGCGAAAAAAGCTGTGAGTTAATTTTCTCTGTTTCCCAGTCATTCTGCACCTAAATTTGGGAAAGGGGGGGGTCTGCTATGCTTGTCACTAAGTTCATTAAAATCTTTTGTTAGGGCTATTGTTTAATCATAAATTGTGAGGAATTGCGGTATTTTTACTCTGTAATTTCCTATCTCTGCTTAGTCATAGCCACTTCAAGTGTAACATTGTAGTGAGGCCCTAGTTTGTCTAAAATGGCACCAACCAAGTAGCACTCTGGCCACATTGAGTATTGGAAAAGAAACTTGTACGATGATTTCCTAGATCAATTTTCATTATCAACAAATGAGAGAAGGAAAGGTTTGGTGTTGATGTGAGGGAATATCCTAGGGGAGGGTTTGGTGTGTTATAATTCCAACATTTTTGATGCTAGGGTTCCACTCATAGGCTTAGAAATGTTCAGATTATGGTATGGACAGAGGAATTTGCCTCATCCATTTTCAAATGGATGGAGGTACGACATGGGAAAGCTGGTTGTTCCAAATGTGTTCCTTGATGTGGACTTACTTAGAGTAGTGGCCAAAAGATATGACCCTATCACACGGGTAATCAGAGATAATGATGGAGGGGTTCTATTTGAAATTAACAGAGATGTTATCCAACAAACTTTTGATTTGAGTGAGCCAAGTGATGACTTGGTTCCTATTAATCTTGAAGAAATGAAGGAGTAGTATACAAAATTGAAATCTCTTTTTAGGGTTAAACTGCTTCCACCTCATCTGGTTAAGGCAGGGGGTTCACAATTTCACATCAGCCCTAGTGACCAGGAACCCTTTAGATTGAATTGTTTTGGAAAGCCTTTCCTGGCTACTTTCTATTCACTATGTCAGATTTTGGGTTTCAGCCCTGGTGCAGTAATGCCGATTGCATACATGTTCATGGGGGTGCAAATACAACACCCTAACTTCTTTGTAACATATGACTTTGCTTCTTTTTTGGTGGAGAGGATAGATGAAGGACTATAAAAGCTGCAGAATGGTGATACTGGTACTCAATTCTTTTGGTATTCCATGTTGATGCATATGTTCTTGTTTAGGAATGCTGATTTCTTTGTTGAGAATATGAACTTAAGACAATCAGTTAATGGAGAAAGATTGCTAGTACAGATATGGGTTGCAGATTTGTCATGTAATAAGGAAAGCAC
>VDFB02105785.1:31588350-31632463 GCA_007258455.2 Sequoia sempervirens | reverse complement strand
TATAGATTCTTATTTTCTCAGTATTTGGAGATCATTATTTAGTTCCTTTTTCTTTCCCTCAATTTCCTTATATAATATTACACCTCTTTCAATGCAAAAGAGTCCATATCTAATCACTTGCTCAACCTAGATTTCATAGGCTTTTCCAAATGACTTATATTTGTTAAACCTTTCAATCACACAATTACCAATACATAATATCTCTAAATCATCAAAAACCAAAGGTCCATCTAATGCATGTGTTAAAATATTTAAATTATTTTTAATATAAGAAGTTAATATTTGCTAAAAAATTTAATTGATAGGATCTTGCTAAAAAAATTCTCTGCTATCAATTGAAAAATAGGATTCCAATGTTACCAACTCAAGGTCCCTATTCCAGGTTGTGCAGAAAAAAGAGCCTTTGATGGAAGGAGATCAAAGAATTGTTTCAATAAGATTTTATCTCCATCTAATCTCAATTGCATGAGTCCTTGAATGAGGAGTTGGTGAGATTCAAGCATAATTTGAGAATATTGTAAATTAAGAAGATTCATGGTTTAAAAGTTAGGGCTAAAATAAATTGGCTAAAAAATGGAGATAAAGGCTTTGATTTCTTCTTTAATTATATAAAGGAGAAAAATGCTAGGGAAGAAATTGGATCAATCTAGGTGAATAATCAACATATAAATGGTATTTCTTTGGTTATAAATGAATTTCAATCTTTCTATTTAAATATTTTCTTTGTTGAAGATAGCAATGTGGACTATAAAAGATCCCAAGATCATTGTGCACAAGTCATCCCTAGGAAAATCAAAGAGGAAGACAATGATTGGCCTACTAGAGATATCTCTAAGGATGAGATTGTAAAGGATATTAGAATATATAAAAAGGATAAATCTCCAAGTATAGATGGGCTTGCTACAATTTTATAAAAAAAAGTTAACTAGATTAGGGTTGGGGCTAAGGTTCAATCAGGATAAGAATTAGTGTTAGGGTTGGGGTTAAGGTTCAATTAGGATAAGAATTAGTGTTAGGGTTAGGATTAGAGTTCCAACCATAGTCTCAAAGTTAGGTTATGGCACAATTAGGGACTAACACCAATAAGTTCCCTTTAGGGTTACGACAGAGTTATGAATCTACAATTAGGTTCAATTAATGTTCACTTAGGGTTTCTTTCTTGGGAGAAGCTTATTGTATGGTACAAGTGTATTTTATAAAATTAATATGTCAAGAATTAGCTATTGTAGATAATACTACATGATTTTTCATATGGCATTAAATTGTATGATCAAAAATTGATAGACTTCCTTTCTTCTTTGCATTGTGTTACCACATAATATACATGGCCTCTAAACTCTATTCATATTTTGAGTTTTTCTAAACTATACAACACGACATCCAACAAAAAAAATTGTTATGCATTTTTTCCAAGCACAAATCCTTAGAATTTTTAATGTGTTACTTAGGTTAATTCTTTATTGCAATAAATAAATACACACTAATATATATATTATGGATTTGAGGGAAAATATTAAAATATTTATATATATAGAAAAATTTAAATGCAAGGGATTCAAGTACATACCTTTGCTTTTGTTAATGCTGATGAAGATACAAATGTTGATGAAGTGCCAAATTTGATGACATGATCTTCCTAAAAACCTGGAATATCTTTGCTCTATGTGGCACTTGAAATTTTCTACAAAACTATAACTAGCTCTACCTCAAATTTGTGACTTTGGAACTATTTTGCATCAATAAATATGAGCTTTGACACATGCCTCCTAATCTAGCATACAATATGTACTTAAATGCTCAAAATAGTTGGGAGTAGTGTTGGAGATTGGTGGATCTTGGGAAGGTCCATCAAGCCACCTTGTATTCCTCCTATAGATAGAGGTAGAGATGAATATAGAATGATAGAGGCAAAGGATAAAAATAGATAGAGATATAGAGAGAGATAGATGGAGAAATAAATATATAGAGAGATAGGGAGATAGAGGGGGGATATATATATATATATATATAGAGAGAGAGAGATATGGAAAGATAGTCTATATAAGGAGATATAGAGAGGGAGAGAGAGAGATAAGTAGAGAAAGATATTAATATTTTGACTAAACATGGCCTTTAAACCATTTTCCCATATTCAGCATTAATATTTTTACACCTTTAACAATTCAATATATAATACAAATAAAATATAGTTAATAATTTAATTAACTAGCATACCTATATTAATTAATAATATATGTAAAACACGCTGAGAGTTATCTTTATCAAGATGCCTATTGACTTGAAAAAATGCTTACATTTCCATGAATATGAATTTGGAAAGCAATCAATTTGATTTCATTATTGTTTGTGTCGTTGTTTATCTCAATTCCCATATATAAGTGTACACATTGAAATTTGAAATCATACCAACTTGTCTATAGTTTTAAATAAATCTATTGGAGACAAAAATCAAGGATTAAATGACTTAAATAAGGTGTAAAACCAATTTTTTTTATTTAAAATGCAAAATTAGAAGGAAAAGAAACATAATATGAAGATTGAAGATGGAAAGAGTGAAAGAGGGAGGGAGGGTTAAGGGTAGAGGGTAGAGGGTTTAAGGGCTTAGGAGTTTTAAGGGTATGGAGGGATCGAGAGATAGAGGAGGATTGAGTGAGAGAAAGTTCACCCCAGAGGGAGAAGGGGCAGGAGGGTGAGACTTGAGATAGAGGAATGAGTGAGAGAGAGACCTTAGAGAGGGAGTGGTGCTAGGAGGAGAGACTTGAGAGAGAGGAGGGAGGGGAGAGAGGATAGAGAGGAGGGTTAGCTGGGTAGAGGGTAGATGGTTTAAGGGTTTAAGGCTAAGGGTGGAGGATAGATAGAGGAGGAGGAGGAGAGAGACTCCTAAGAGAGGAGAGGGATATTGCACATAGTTTGAGACAGAGAGAGGGAGGGAGGGGGAGAGAGACCTAAGAGGAGCGGAGTGAGTGAGAGAAAGACCTAAGAGAGGGAGAAGAGGTGAGGGAGGGAGAGACTTGAGAGAGAGACCCGAGAGGGAGAGGGGGTAGGAGGGAGAGACTTGAGAGAGATAGAGGGTAGAGGGTTTAAGGGTTTGGGGTTTAAGGGTTAAGGGTTAATGGTTTAGGGTTTAGGGTTATGGGTAGTGATGGAACTACAAAGAGATTGGGTTCTTCAATCTCAAAGCTTGTCTAAATTCTTGATGAGAATCATTCACATTGATTCCCAATATTGTGCTCCAATTGCATGATACATTTATAAAATTCACTTGGTAATTTAGTATGTGGCTGAAATATTAGAGTAACAACAAATTGTTCTTTTCATTTTTGGCACATGATTGGCCATTTTTACTATGTTAAATTTTAATTTTCACTTTTATTTTAATGGTTTTCATGTTGTCAAATTTTCATACATTTCTTAGTCTTTTTAAAAAAATAAGTGAAGGTTCTATTAGTGTCCCCAATCTTGCTAAATATCATATATAGAGAAAGTACAATATATAAACTACCAATTATAGAGTATAACAACAAAATGAATTTAAAAACTACTACATAGAAACAACGCTTAGAATAATTCAAAATAGAGATACAATTCTCCTACAAATACTATGTATAGAAACCCTATTTATGTAGCTTACTAATTTCACTCTCTCTCCCACTCTCTCTCCACTCTCTCCCACCCTCTCTCTCCCACCCTCTCCCCCTCTCTCCCACTCCCTCCCTCTCTCTCCCACTCTCCCCCACCTTCTCTCCCACCCTCTCACACTCTCTCCCACTCCCTCTTACTCTCTCCCACTCCCTCTTACTCTCTCCCTCCCTATAGAGATACCATTCTCCTAGAAATAATATGTATAGAAACCCTATGTAGCCACACTTTCACTCTCTCCCACTCTCTCCCCCTCCCTCCCACTCCCTCCCTCTCTCTCCCACTCTCTCCCACCCTCTCTCCCACCCTCTCACACTCTCTCCCACTCCCTCTTACTCTCTCCCTCCTTATAGAGATAACATTCTCCTACAATACTATGTATATAAACCATATGTAGCCACACTTTCACTCTCTCCCTCTCTCCCACTCTCTCTCCCACCCTCTCACACTCTCTCCCACTCCCTATTACTCTCTCCCACTCCCTCTTACTCTCTCCCTCCCTATAGAGATACCATTCTCCTACAAATACTATGTATAGAAACCCCTTTGTAGCCACACTTTCACTCTCTCCCACTCTCCCACTCCCTCCCACTCCTCCCTCTCTCCCACCCTCTCTCCCACCCTCTCACACTCTCTCCCACTCCCTCTTACTCTCTCCCACTCCCTCTTACTCTCTCCCTCCCTATAGAGATACCATTCTCCTACAAATACTATGTATAGAAGCCCTATGTAGCCACACTTTCACTCTCTCCCTCTCTCTCCCACTCTCTCCCATCCTCTCTCCCACCCTCTCACAATCTCTCCCACTCCCTCTTACTCTCTCCCACTCTCTTCCTGCCTCTCTCGCCCACTCTCTCCCACTCTTTTCCACCCTCTCCCACTCTCTCCCTTATGCCCTCCCTCCCTCCCTTAAGCCCACCCTCCACCTCCCACTACCTCTGCATATAGAGAGGAGTAAGAGGGAGACAAGAGAAATAGAGATAGAGATATATAGGAGAGATGGAGTGAATGATAGAGAAAGGGGGGAGAGGAAGAGATATCCCAATAGATAGAGGGGGGAAGAGGCGGGAGTGACATAGATAGTGGGAGATATAGAGATATAGAGAGTGATAGGGAGAGATATATCAATCACCCTTCCTATATATCTATCTATTCATCCTTATCTTTTTATCTCTCTACCTCTCTCTATCTCTTTGTCTCCCTTTCTATTTGTATGCTTGTCATTATCTCCCTCTCTCTCTATATTTTCTTCTCTATATTTATCTTTGTCTCCTTAAGTGTGGAATGGGTACATTGAAGAGGTCTTAAAGGAGAATTATCATATCTTTAATCAAATGGCATGCTACCTTGAGAATAACTCCCCAAGGACACATGCCATCTTTGGATTGTTGACATGAAACAACCAATCAAAATTCTAGTTTCTCTCTCATATTAATATATATTACTATTATATTAACATATATTATATTAATTATATTTTGTATTATATAAAAAATATACTTATTATTAATTATTAATTATAATAATTTTATACATATTTAATAATTTTGTTAAAGAATATAATATATAATTATAATAAGCTGAATAATTATATTATTTATTATGTAAAATATAGCTAATATATACTTAACTATATTGTAGAATATTAAAACTTAGCTAAATGGCACCAAAATTTTGAACTTAATTAACATATTGTAAAAGCTAACGAAACTAGGTTGTAACTCGTCAAATTGGAGAAGTGAAAGGTCAATTCCAGCACCGAGGAAGAGTTTGGAGTAGTGAAAACAAGGTCAATGCGAGCGCCAAGGAAGAGTTTGGAGGAGTGAAAACAAGGTCAATACCAGCACCGAGGAAGAGTTTGGAGTTAAAACAAGGTCAATACCAGCGCCGACGAAGAGTTTGGAGGAGTGAAAATAAGGTCAATATCAGTGTCGAGGAAGAGTATGGAGGAGTGAAAACAAGGTCAATACCAGCACCAAGGATGAGGTTGAGGGCACTCACAGAAAATCGACCACCAAGGGGCAATGAGTACTGTAAGTTTGGCACCCCCATTCTTTAACCTCGCCATGCCTGGCTTCCAAAGATCTTCTCTGCATTGGCACCCCCATTCTCGTGAAAATGGTAGTATAAGATAAGACATAAAATAAAATAGCTTATATAGAACATATCCACCTACAATCCACCTACAATCCCATTCAAGCATTTAAATTAATTCCTTTAATTATACCTAAAACAAGAATCATACACACCACAACAGTGAGATGAACAAAACAACCCTTAATCATTTTATTCAAAATTCAGATATGCTTGTACAATGGAGAGACATGAGTTTTAATTAATCATATCAATTCAAATGCCAGTACTGTCATAAAACATCAAATCCCCATGAATTCAAAACCTACTATAGAATGACTCAAAACCTAAATTGTATTTTCCTAAAACCATTAGGACTTTACAATTTTCTCAAGAACTTCATCTAGACTGACTGGGGCCATCTAACTTGCTAACCCGTACTTCGCCTTGAAATCCTTCTTATAGAAAAAAGGAGGAGCAAACAAGCATTGGGCTAGAAAGCACACGTCACCAGCCAATTCGGGACGGGCTTTGTACTCTTCATCAGTTGGTTAACTGTAAATTGATCATCTCATTCACCTTGACACTATAAGGTTTGTACTTAACTGCCACCTGATTCGCTTCTCTTTCAAAAGACTCCAAGAATGAGCTGGTGCTAATGATTTTGTCCATACAGCTCACCAAAAAATCATAATCTGAGTTACCCTGTGATTTCAGGGTTTTGTAGTCCAAATATGATATAAAGTGGCTCTTACACTTTTTTGTGATTACTGTAGCTTGTGTAACAGGCCCCGTGGATACTATTCTAATTGTAGGATGCATGAATAGGGAATAGGTTACAACAAAACATGTATGGGAGATCCGATTTTATGAATTTTTATCCATGTGCAGACCTAATGGGTTATTTCTAAAACACTGAATATAAATGATACACACACACACACACACACACACACACACACACACACACACACACACATATATGTATGTATATGTATTTTTAAATGTAAATGTAAATGCAGTTACTAGATGCTCTCCTAGAACAATAAATGCAACATATCAATCATTAAAGAAATATATATCTATGTATATAAATGTGTATTTCTAAATGCAAGTTTAAATGCAAAGAGCATATGGTTTTGTAGTGTTATAGCTACAACATATCCATAAATTAATGTAATTGAAATTCTAAAGTCTTCAACACATAATATGAAATCAATCATGTTGGTGATTTTTCCTGTAAACTAGGTTGGTCTTCTAATCTAGTCTTTGGGCTCTTTCATCAATCATCCTACCTTAAAACATACCAAAAATCTCCTAGCAATTAGACATAGGAAGATTTAATTACCTTAAAAAAAAATTATTGCCAAAGTGTAAACTTATGATAACTTAACCAGGCCTAGTACACACTCCCTCACCGTTAACCACTTAGACATATGGAAATTAAATGTTAATTTGCTTCTATTTTTAGTCATGTAGGTGTCCAATAAACCACTTGGTGGTGTTTCCCTTCAAGTTTATTTAATTGAATGAAGAGAAAAAGTCCTTTGATTACAATTAGAGAATACATTTGAGGCATTGGTTGTGTAACTGGTGGACGATAGTCACATTTAACACTTGTTAAAAAGTTTGGGAGTTAAAACGTTAAGTAGATTTGATTTGTGATGGACACATTTGGACAATAGTAACAATAGCTTGCAATCTATCAAGACTTGATTACCTTATAACCTGTAAAATTTTAGCGATGAAATGATAGATTAATCATAATGTCACCTTTGGGATCACATCACCATGAAAGAATCATCCAACATCCCACGAAAGAAAAGTACCACCAAATAGGTATTTTTCAGATCTGTCTTCCCCGAAATAGGGAAATTCGTGAAGAGAAGAGGAAAGCCGGTGACATGTACTATGCTCCAAAAGAGGGAGATCAACTAGAGGTCAAAGATTAGAAGAAAATTCTCAGAACGCGATGGAATTTTTTTCTTATCGGGTGGGGCCGCGTTCTTATGATGATGAGAGCATAGGCGACGTCGAGGTGCCCTTGAGGTACAAACATCTACGGAAACAATGGGTACCCAAGGAACTTCCTCCAATAAACACCGATTTTTGCGTCAACGAGAGGATATATCGCATAGCACCATCGCCATTACATGGTTTGGGCCTATTTTGCATGGACGGCATAAAGGTTTGTTACGACAAAGTTACTGAATTGATGAAGTATGTTGGACCCTTTTACAGTTACAAACATTGGATGAAACTAGTTCGATATACACGAAGTATGCGTAGATATGCACTGTCAGCAAATTATATACAACTAAAAGATAAGGATCAAAATAAAGGAGTGGCTATGTACATTGGGATGGAAGGCCAAAAGCATCGTGGAATATTGCAGGTTTATAAACAATACATGACCGGTCAACAAATAAGCAAACTCCAATTACATATTCAGGCACGCCAGGGAGACCGCGGTATTCAGATAAAGTATAAAAATCAATAACTGCAGGGGAAGAGCTGCTAATTGATTACAATTTGAATCGCTTAGTTACAAACACAATTACTATGGGGGTGGTACGTACTATGTACCATTTTACCCAACCTCCAATTAATGACTCCAATATACCATTTTATTCTTATGTTTTTTTCCATAAGTCTATTGGTTTCATTTTGGTAATGTTTTTTTATATTTAATTTTTGTCACAGGGGGACATTGATTGTACGAAGAAGGCTCTGGCCCAGAGCACAGATCGCGATGTATCTTCAACCACTTCTACCCGACAATTTTACCTCATTGTAATTGTACAAATTAGATACGAGGAAAATGTTCTATTATTATGTTTTTTTCATAAGTTTTTTGGGTTAATTTCGATAATGTTTTTTAATATTATTGTTGCATTTGAATGATCGGGAAAGGCACCAAGAGTATGAGAGCATCCATAGTGAGGTACAGTCAATATTTTATGATGATGACATGACTTATTCAACAAACCCTTTCGATACGATAAAGAAGCTCATGAAAAAATGCAATGAAGAAATGACTCATTTGATGTTCAAAATGCCTCAAACAGATGAGATAAGAGAGAGGGATAAAGTATTGAGAAGAGATTACAAAACTTCTGCAAGTAAGCTGTCATGAGGTCTTTAATTATAACATAAGTTCATTCATGGTTTTATATTTTGTACTCTTTTATGTCATGAACTAAAATATGTGTTGTTTTTATAGGGTTATTTTCCTTCTCATGATGCTCCTGGCCATGATCAGGGTACTGCAAGTGCTTCCTAAGGAGTAAGGGTTGGTACAAGTATCCATCTTGATCTTCCTAGGCATACATCACATTATCTAACCCCATCATCCATGCCTATATTGTCGTTTGAAATTTCGGCAACACATACCATGCAGGCATCTATTAACGCACCCTCTGGTAGTGAACACATACCAGAACATGCGTCAGGACATGTACCTGGGGATGTAGAGGCCACTGGTACTGGTGA
This sequence comes from Sequoia sempervirens, assembly GCA_007258455.2. Classification (NCBI taxonomy): domain Eukaryota; kingdom Viridiplantae; phylum Streptophyta; class Pinopsida; order Cupressales; family Cupressaceae; genus Sequoia; species Sequoia sempervirens. The sequence goes on along the minus strand of VDFB02105785.1, from coordinate 31,623,259 downwards.
TGTTTTAGCAGCATTTCCTGGATCTTCCATATTACTAGTACGGGAACATTGCCAGTCACACTTTTGGTGACCGAGGATTTCGTTCTGATAAAGATAGAGAAGGTCCCAGGCACTTTGAAATGTTTTAATTATTATTCTATATAATCCAATTGAAATTTACTTATTGATCGCTCCTTTTAGACTATTGATCCCATGATCATTTTGTAGGAAATGATGTTTTTTATAAACATCTCAGTGATATTACATTGGAGCTCTTCGGGCCCACCATACCTACACGGTGGAATGCCCAAAATGAAGATTTAAAAGATGATCTCATTAACCACTTAGTTGTGTTGTTTGGTGATAAAACATTCAACCAAACCAAGGTCCTTAAGAAAGTTGGTACCTATCTAAAGTATGCGAGGGACCAATATAGGTCACATTTAGAGAAGAACAAAAAGTACAAGCGTCCCCCCATGATTCCAAATAGGGAGTGGAAGGACCTGGTGTCCGATGGAAAGGAGAAGGATGAAAAGAAAAAAGGAAAGACACCAATCGGCCAAGGGAAGGTATGTGATATAGAAGCATAAATATGCAAAAAATCCTGATTAATCGCAATTTAAAAAAAAAACTACAGGCTGGATGATTTTTTCCCTGATTTTTTGAAAAAATCATTGAATTTTTGGTCAATGATTTTTTTCGTTTCAAACTTCAAAATCACCAAAAAAACGTGTTTAAAATCTGCAAAAAAACATGCATAAAATTGAGCTAATTTTCGCGCAAAAAAAACCATGAGACCATGGCTTGTTGCTTACTATTATGCTTTGATAGATTTTTCCAATCATCCATAGCTTGTTTGAAAGCACCTATTTTAGGATTTTAGCCATAGCAGCAAGGCAATGAACTGTTTGATAAAATGCTTTGGTAGACATGTATGAAAAATGTGGTAGCATAGACAAGGCAGTGAACTGCTTGAAAAAAATGTCTCAAAGAAATGTAGTTAATGGTGATGGAATGCCATGACCTAATTCCATGACAAGAAAATTGCTATGGATTATCATGGCATTTCCATCACCATGAGACTCCATTTCTTTTAGGCATTTTTTCAAGCAATTTGTTGGTGGTTTTTATGCTATTGACTAGGTTTGTCTCCTAATCTACCTATGGAATTGCCAATTCCAATCAAGGGCAGCTCGGAGGACCTGGACCAACTGACGAGGATTTTAAAATAACCTCCTACACTTCGAGTTCTGCAAGACCCAGGAGGGTGATCCCTATAATTTGTTTATGATCTATGCACCAAACTCATAAACAATCATTAACAAAATTATAGATAATCCCACAAATGGCTCAACAGAATAGGATATCACTAAAATGAATTGGTCTTTCACCAGTAATGTCAACTACCTGGAGCATGAGATAATTACAAAATTATTCTGTATCTTATGATAGTCATTTAATTTGCAAATTTGATGGCAAGCCCTAAGCAAAAACATACAGACACAAAGATTTACAAACTTGTACGATTTAGATCAGTTCCATATACCATTAGGGAGTCAAACTCATAAATAATCACAATTCGACAACAGATTTAAATATTCAGCATATAGGATCCCTGACAATGTTGCATTACAACATTATCAATTTCTGCCCCAACCCAATACTTCTTATTTAATCCTTTTACAAACATACCCATCCATTATTTCATCCAAGCATTTTAATTAATTCTTTGAATTAAAGCCAAGACAGAAAACACACACATCGAGATGATGAGATGAACATCATAATTCTTGATTATTTTATTCAAAACATGATATTTTTGTACAGAGGAGAGGCTCGAGCTCAAAATATATCATCTTAGCTTGAAATGCTGGTACTGTTATAAAACATGCGGTCTTCATAAGTTTAAAACCCTTTACAAAATAACCCAAACCTAAATTGCCATAGTATTCACAAAAGTTCTTACAATTTCTTGCTCTGCAACTTTACCTAGACTCGACTACAAAAAATATCTAACTTTCCAGCCCTAATTTCTGGCCTTGAAGTCCTTCTTATAGAAAATGAAGGAGCAACAAGCATCGGGCTAGAAATTACACATGTCATTGATCAATTGGACCGCTACATCCCATTTCAAAACTGAAAACACAACCACCAAACCCTGGAGCATCTTTCTATTGATTCCACTCATTGCAAAATAACCACAGCATCTGTTACTCCTCAAAAACTGCACCCAAAACCGCCATGGAGCAAAACCAAAATTCAGTTATACATAACTGTTGAGCTGTCAGTTGCCGGTAGTATACACCGCTTCACTCCTCCTCAGTTAAGTACTTGTCAACCTAACTTTGATATTCCTCATCCGTCGGCCAATTAAAATCCATCACCTCCTTCATCTTGGTATTGTAAGGTGTGAACTTCACTGCAACCTAGTTGGCCTCCCTCTCAAATGATTCCAAAAACATGCTAGTATTAATTATTTTATCCATGCTATTTACCAGCAAGTTATGATTTGAATCATCACAAATTAATTTAATTTGTTCATTAATAACCTCCTCTGCCTTTTCCTGCCATTGCTGCAATGTCTAAACATTTCCACTTGTATCCATTATATCTGGTAGGAAAGTGTCATCCTGATCATCAAAATTCTTTATTAATTCCCTAATTTTCTTACTCAAATCATCAAGCAAGGCGTGGAATCCCTTCAACGATTTCACAAAAAATTGAGTAAGCTTTAATGATTGGGGCCTATTATTCACATCAAACCTAGAAGCCTTAAACATAATGTCTAAATCAGTGGCCCTACGGATCCATTTTTCAATCAGGGGAAAAATCACCTCCTTGTCTCTGTTAATATTTTAAATTCCCTCTAAGAATAAATAATACAGAGAATGTACAACTAGTAGCTTAGAATCAACCTTTTCATTTAAATGCCTTATAACGGTGTCTACCACCTCATTGTGCTTGGCCATAGCATTATCCTCACTCGCCCTTAGGGCAACCTATAATTCTATAACCTTTTTTTATCATCTGCTCTTTGGTAGGATCTGTAGAAAGCTCAACCTCTTCTTCAACTAGCCCTGGTGCAGGGCTATCAATAGGTGTCTGAATTGGGGATCCAGGAATAGAAATGATTGGAACAATAGGGGGTAATGACCCTGAAGCAGTAGGTATTGCTCTAGTAGTAGGGGCACTGGAAGATTCTCCCACCTGCCCATATCTCAGCCTATCTACTTCAGATTGCAACTCAACATTTCTTTGTTGTATCCTACTATACTCCCCAATCATTATGTTATATTTCTCTATCAAGCTTTTCTTCTTAGCCCCATCTCTTTCAGCTGTTTTCTGGGCCAATTTGGCCACATTCAGTGTTAAGCTTGTGGCCTCTATTGTTGAGGTTTTAGAGACTCTCTTGATGATGAGCCCACCCCTTAAATTTGGACTCAGATCAACTACATTTGGTTTTCTTCCATGAGGTGCTAAAGCCCATATTGCGGAAGTTTCATATTCCTCACTAAAGGTAGAGTCTTGTAGTGTTGTCTTCACTTCCTCCTCACTGCCTTGCATAGGATGCTTTGATTCCATGAGAGCATTAAAAGCTACAGCATCAGCAATGTCCAATTCAGGGAGAAGTAGGACACCAACTTGAGACACAATTTTCCTTCCTTCATCAGGGGTGAGGTTCTTGAACTACTCTATTAGCTCGGTTTTGACCTCATCATCATTTTCCTGATCAGACCTGTCAGGCCTTGTTTCTCTTCTTTCCTTGCATTTGTCTTGATATTCCTAAAGTTTCAACCTCTAGACCAACTGCAAGAACACAAGAGTCTTCACAAAGGCATCATCATCCAGGAATGCCTTGCAGGCCAGCATCCTTGCATCCTGAACATTCTGTCCTTTTATATCTATATCAGTCAACACCAATTGTGCTAACTTAGGAGGTGAAGGGGTGCCAACTTGCATGTCTTGATCGGTGACAATTATTTCATCCACCGAAGTGTCTTGTGGTTCCTCAATTCTTTTGTCTCTTAGGGCTTGGCTCTGGTGGCGGCTCCATAGGGTCATCTCGAGGTGGTGAATCAAGATCCACAATCTTTATTCCTCCAGGCTTTCTAATCCCTTGGCCATATTGTGATGAGGCTTTCATTATTTGTTTACCTTTTATGTCTCCAACCTCTTCATCATTGCTATTATCTCTTTTTCTTTGGTATAAGGGTCTATCAATTGGTGGCTGACAAATTGGCCTTTCTTCCACAGGCCTCACCTCCAATCCCAGGATTTTCAAATCTACCTCCAAGTTTATCTTCTTGGTTCTCAAGGTGCTCATGATTTCTCTGAAATTACTCATCAAGAAATCAATTCTTTTGTGAAATGGAGTGAACTCCATTAATGGATCATACTTTAGATCCAACTTATGCACTAGGGCCAACAATTTCTCATAGGTAATCCATTTTTCTTTATTCAATTCTTGCCTACCCAAATCAAATTCATTCCTAATCAAATATTTAGGAAAGTTAAAAAAATGGGAAAATTTTCCACCCTTGATTCTTTGTCTAAACAGAGCAAGAATCCCTCAGGATCATGTTGCCTTATGGATCCATTCTTCAAATGGTAATCATCAAAAAATTGATCAAAATGAACCCATCCACCCTTGGAAAATACAAAATCTGAGACAATAGTATAATCAGGGAACAAAGTCCCTTTTCCTCTTCCTGCCAGGTTATCTTCATGGATGCATCCTAGCTGCCACAAAACCTCAGCAAATCCCATTCTTGATGGTACATTGTATGGAAGAATATGGGGGGTTCCTTGGAAACCATAAACCCTTAAGATAGTGCTTATAGGGTATGGAATGATTTCAATCCAATTATGACATACTTTTAACTTAGGCCTTCTTGCTTTGGGCTAGAAGAAATCATGCAAATCCTTAGGAATTCTTGGCATATTTAACATTAGTCTAGCCTTGAGCCTAGAAGCAAAGCAGTTGTCAAACTACACATAGCTAGCATCCCTCTTGTTGTAAGACATATATGCACTCCAGGCCTATACTGGTAGCCTTTCTCCATTTACCTCTTGCCTCAATTCCATCTTCTCTAAGAAGAAGCCGACATTCTCATACAAGAACATATGCATTAACAAAGAGTACCAAAAGAAAGGAACACTAGTGTTCCCCACAAATAAGTTCAACAAACCCTCATGCATTCTTTCAGCAAGGAAAGAAGCATAATCATATACTACAGAGAAATTGGGATGCTGAATCTGAGCCCCCATAAACATATAGGCAATGGGCATCACAGTATTAGGACTGAAACCTAAAATTTGGAAAAGTGAGTAGAAGGTTGCCAAGAAATGATCAACAAAACAATTTAACCCGAAAGGTTCCTGATTAGTCAGGCTGATATGAATCGTGGAACTGTCCACCCTGGCTAGATGAGGAGGAAGCAATTTTGATATGAAAAGAGGTTGAATCTTGGCATACTCTTGTTTCATCTCCTCGAAGTCAATCTGGACCAAGAATGAGCCATTTTCACTCAAATCAAAAACCCTCTGAATTACATCTGTATTTACATTCAGTAAAACCTCACCATCATTATCCCTTATAACCCTTGTGACACCATCATATCTCGCAGCCACTGCCAGGAGGAGGTCAACATCAAGGAATGCATTTGGTACTACAAGCTTTCCCATATCATACCTCCAACCATTTGAAAAAGGATGAGGTACATTTTGCTGGCCATACCATCTTCTAAGCAGTTCTAAACCCATCATTGGTACCCTAGCATCTGCAATTTTGTAGGTTCTATATCTCAACCCTTCACCTAAGGTTGTCCCTCTCATCAAAACCAAACCCCTCTTCTTGTCGTTTGTTGACAGGGGAAATTGGTCAAGGAAATCATCATACAGATTCCTCTGCATGTAGTCAATATGGCCAGAATGTTGTTTTGTTGGTGCCATTTTAAACAACTAGGGCTTCTCAGAAAATCAAATTGTGAACAGACTAGTGCTACTCAAAATGAAAACATAGTAGAATTTGCAATTTCCAACAGTTCAAGAGAAATAGTAACCCTAAAATCTTAATTCAGAAAAACCCTGATCAACACAACAAAGCTTTTCGCAAGATACACATTCAGACAGAACAGTGATGAAGAAAATAACTCACAAAAATATAGAAAATCAAACTCTTGCCGAAATTGCTTTTGAAAGCTCTATCTTTGGATCTGGACTGCTTTGAAGATGCTTGAATGCCTTAGTGGTGAAAGCAGTCTGCAATTAAACACTTGAACTTTATGAACATTGCCGATAGACGTCTCATCCGCCATTAAAGCCTACTTGCATACCGTGCCAACGCCTTCAATTATATTTGACACAGATTTAAATCTCCACCGTCGATCTCTTGTTTCAGTCAGATCATCGAACGGTCCTCCTTAAAAATGCTGAAAACACCTTCCACATCATCCCCAGGGCCCACCATTATATGCAGGGCCAGGAAGATACACGTGGCGCTCGCCCGCGATATCGCGATTGCTCAAGTTGGGATTGTGCGATAGCGGGCAACTGTTGATCTCTTCATCGGTGACCACGATCAAGTAAAACAAGGGACAGTCTTAAGGCCTATTCGCTGAGTAGCTTTTCATCAAGATTCAAACATTGCCATTGATTATAAACACGTGCACCACTCAGGCGATTTAGTAACCCACTTGATAACACACTAAAGTCTAATGCATTTATTAAATCATTTTATTTTCTTTTTAGACATCAGCAACCTGGGACACGTGGCGCTCACCCGCGATATCATGATGGTTCAAGTTGGGATCGCGATATGGTAGGGAGCAGTCAGGATGTATCTGCGAGGAGATCAATAGCCATCAAATAACCCCTGCAAAACATTAAACATTACTTAGGAGAAAAAACCCAAGGAAGGGGATGTGGCTTAGGGCAACGATGGTCGATGACATAAGGTTGCTTTAAAAACATAAGGCACAAACCCGACTCAAACTTTGGTAAATAAAATGAGGCCAACAATAAAATATTTATCATTTTATTAAAAGGGGCCAGGCCTTAGATGAGTTAATGAGACATAGGTTGTTTTCTTTTTTAAAAACCTTCTCCAAAAAGTAATGATAGAACAGACCCATACCAAAGACAGAAAACCAAGGGTTTATGAAAGCAAAGTAATAAAAGAAATCTCAAATGTAAATTTGAGGCTCCATCACAATTCACTACCTTTTCTATGTTATTGCTTACTATTATGCTTTGGTAGATTTTTTCCAAGCTATTTCCAAGCATCCATAGCTTGTTCAAAAGCACATGTTTGAGGTTTTTAGTTTTTAGCCATAGCATGAAGGCATTGAACTGTTTGATAAAATGCTTTGGTAGACATGTATGAAAAATGTGGTAGCATAGAAAAGGTAGTGAACTATTTGAAAAAATGCTTCAAAAAAATGTGGTCTCATGGCGATGGAATGTTATAACGAATAATGCCATGACAAGCAATCTCTTTATGGATTGAAATATGGTATATTCCCCATCACCATGAGACCACATTTCTTTGAGGCATTTTTTGAAATAGTTCACTGTCTTGTCTATGCTATTGCTTACTATTATGCTTTGATAGATTTTTTCCAAGCATCCATAGCTTGTTTGAAACCACCTGTTTGAGGCTTTTAGCCATAGCAGCAAGGCAATGAACTGTTTGATAAAATGCTTTGGTAGACATGTATGAAAAATGTAGTAGCATAGACAAGGCAGTGAACTGCTTGAAAAGAATGTCTCAAAGAAATGTAGTCTCATGGTGATGGAATGCCATGACGAATGCCATTACAAGAAAATTGCTTTGGATTGTCATGGCATTACATCACTGTGAGACTGCATTTCTTTTAGGAATTTTTTCAAACAATTCACTGCCTTGTCTATGTTATTGTTTACTATTATGTTTTGGTAGATTTTTTCCAAGCATCCATAGCTTGTTCAAAAGCACTTGTTTGAGGTTTTTACTTTTTAGCCATGATAGCATGAAGGCGTTGAACTGTTTGATAAAATGATTTGGTAGACATGTATGAAAAATGTGGTAGAATAGAAAAGGGAGTGAACTATTTGAAAAAATGCTGCAAAAAAATGTTGTCTCATGGTGATGGAATGCCATAACGAATGCCATGATAAGCAAATTTCTATGGATTGTCATGGCATTCCATCACCATGAGACCACATTTCTTTGAGGAATTTTTTGAAACAGTTCACTGCCTTGTCTATGCTATTGCTTGCTATTATGCTTTGATAGATTTTTTCCAAGCATCCATAGCTTGTTTAAAAGCACCTGTTTTAGACTTTTAGCCATAGCAGCAAGGCAATGAACTGTTTGATAAAATGCTTTGGTAGACATGTATGAAAAATGCAAGAGAGAATAAGGCAGTTGAACTCGCTGAAAGGGTCAGTCTCAAAGAAATGTAGTCTCATGGTGATGGAATGCCATGACGAATGCCATGACAAGCAAATTGCTATGGATTGTCATGGAATTCCATCACCGTGAGACTGCATTTCTTTTAGGCATTTTTTCAAACAATTCACTGCCTTGTCTATGTTATTGCTTACTATTATGCTTTGGTAGATTTTTTCCAAGCATTCATAGCTTGTTCGAAAGCACCTATTTGAGGTTTTTACTTTTTAGCCATAGCAAGATGAAAATGCGGTAGCATAGAAAGGTAGTAACCATTTGGAAAAATGCTCAAAAAATGTGATCTCATGGTGATGGAATGCCATAATGAATGCCAAGACAAGAAAATTGTTGAGGATTGTCATGGCATTCCATCACCATGAGACTAATATTTCCTTTGAGGCATTTTTAAAAATAGTTCACTTCCTTGTCTATGCTATTGCTTACTATTATGCTTTGATATATTTTTTCCAAGAATCCATAGCTTGTTTGAGTTAACCTATTTTAGGCTTTTAGCCATAGCAGCAAGGCGTTGAACTCCGCTTTGATAAAATGCTTTGGTAGACATGTATGAAAAATGTGGTAGCATAGACAACTGTCACCATCTAATATTTATGCAGTTGTAGTATGTTTTGTGCAATGTAATCAGCGATATGAATATAACCAACAAAAATCTATTTTCTATAATCCATGGATTGAACTTTGTATTTTATATGCTTTCAATGTCTGTATGCTATGGAAATGCCATTAATGTTTTTTTAAAAAGTAGTATGCTATGTGTGATACTATCAACAATGTAATTATATAATGATTACTCTTTCTTTTTACATAATCTAACGTATTCCAAAATTTTCATAGGCTTCCCGACACATCGAAGGAAACAAAGGAAAGAATAGAAAAGCATGAGCAACACAAACTTTGGTTCGTGGTTATATGAAATTAGCCACACGAATTGTGGTATCAATAACGAAATATTGCATCCAAATTATAATAAATTGAAAAACAATTTTGGTTTTATCACACCATAGAAGCAAAATTCATGATCTTCTCAGAAAAATGTAGGGCTCAATTCAACAAAGTTCCTGCAGAAGAGGACCTAAAGATTGCCTTCTAGCAAGGCTATGGAGTCGCGGGTCAATGCCTAAGAGTCTTGACTGAAAACACAATCTTCCATTGCATCCGACACGCAGGTAAATAAACTCAATAAATTTTATTTAAAATTGAATACTTGTGCAATCTATTCAATATTAATTTCCACCATAAAGTAATTACATGCCTATTTTTTTAAACATTCAAGCAATGATAATACTGCACATGACATTGGAATGTAGCCTGGTGAGGGTGGAGCACAACCTACAGATGAAGGTCATGGTGTGCATCCCGGTACTTTAGAGCATGTAGAGCGTGATCAACATGTTGAGCATGATCAGGCTAGAGAAGATCAGGAATATGATGTGGCCCCATCAGGTAAAGAGGACCACTCTAAAGTTCTTTTAAACATATTTAATTGCAATTGGTGTATTAATTAATGCAACCTTTCGTGTTTCAACTTTAGAGCATGTAGACCGTGATCAATGTGTTGAGCATGATCAGGCTAGAGAAGATCAGGAACATGATGTGGCCCCATCTGGTAAAGAGGACCACCCTCATGTTCTCTTAAACATATTTAATTTCAATTGGTGTATTAATTAATGTAACCTTTCGTGTTTCAACTTAAGAGCATGTAGACCATGATCAACGTGTTGAGCATGATCAAGCTAGAGAAGATCAAGAACATGATGTGGCCCCATCTGGTAAAGAGGACCACCCTCATGTTCTCTTAAACATATTTAATTTCACTTGGTGTATTAATTAATGTAACCTTTCGTGAACATTTCAACTACAGATCAGGATTTAGAGGGTGTTCAACATGTTGAGCATGAGTCTATAACAAAAGTGCAGGAACATGATGTGGACCCATCAGGTAAAGAGAACCACTCTAATGTTCTTTTAATTAATCAAATACTTGTAACAATAATAATAAAACATATCAGTTTAACATTTCTTTCTTATTGCAGCATATCCCCCTTGAAGCAGCGTCCACGTCATGAGCAGACGACTACACGTACATTAAGATCACAAGAAGAGGGAAAAATAACTAAACGGGGGATAGATATTGACTTAGAAAATGATACTCCACTTCAGCTTTATGTAGCTTTGAAAAAGAAACAAAAAAAAAGTGATTGTAATCATATCATGACAACCATATTTTTGATAATATGTAAAAACTGAAAGAATGAATATTATATGTTAATGAATGAATGTGGATATGTTAATTAACGAATGTTATATGTTATTAATGGATGAATGAATGAATGTTATATGTTAATGAATGAATGTGAATATGTTAATTAATGAATGTTATATGTTATTAATGGATGAATGAATGAATGTTATATGTTATTGATGAATCAATGATTAATGTTATATGATTGGGTATGGGGAATTGAGAGTGATGTGATGGGGGGGAGGGGCCAAATGAGCTTCCACCATCACTTGGTTGGCCTTGTTAAGTAGAGAATATTAAACTATACTCAAAACAAAGAGAAGCTCAATAAGGTAATGCACTTTTCAATATAAGAAATGCATCATTTGAAGCATCAAACCAATATGCAGTCTGTATGTATGATCACTCATCAGTCTCCGCAATGGTACATTTCCATGACTTTTTTTCTTTTAAAAAAAAAATTCTTCTTCGTCGCAATTTCGACGATAATCACCGATGAATCAACAGAAAGGCTCAACGAAGTTGCTATAGCTGTGACGACGATTTTTTTGTAACTCCCTACCCATTTATTCGCACTTTCGATGAACTTTTGGTGTTCTTCCAGTGCTACTCCTTGCTAATTTTGTCGCACTTTCGATGAACTCTTAGTGTTCTTTTGACACAATTTCGACGAACGTCTTCTATTGTTTCGACGCTAGTGCTTGCCCATTTCGTCGAACCAGCGACGAACTTCTGGTGTAATTCGTCAGTGGATAAACAAAGTTTTCATCCATATTCCAACGAAATCTCAAGGTATTTCACGATGCCATCGACCAACGATTCTTCGCCGTTATTTCAACATTTAATTTGTCATCGGCCTTGCGACAAAAAAACAGCGACGGAAATATTTTCACCATTACTTCGCTCTTCCAACAAAGATTTTTTGAATGACCGACGAATGCCCATCGGAAAATGGTGTCAAATCTAGTAGTGATATTTTCAAAGAAGGGTATCAAAGTGGATCCCACCAAGGTCAAGGCCATAATGGAGATGTTTCCACCTAAGAATATCATCAAACTATGGTCTCTACAGAGAAGGCTTTAGTCTATTCAAAGATTCATCTCTCAATTGGCTAACAAGACTGATCTGTTTAACCACCTATTGCACAAGAATGTTCCATTTAGATGGGATGAGAAATGTGAAGCTTCTTTCAGTCAACTAAAACAATATCTGATGTCTCCACCCATATTGATGCCAACAATATAAGGAAAATAATTATTACTTTACATAGCAACAACTAAATTTCTTTGGGCATTCTATTAGCATAGGAAGATTTTGAGGGAAAAGAAAGGGCTATCTATTATATTATAAAAACATTAAATGGATATGAAATCAACTATACCTTCATTGAAAAGGCTTGTTTGGCAGTAGTATTTGCTACTTATTAGCTACGACATTACATGTTAACCCACACTGTCAAACTCATAGCAAAGATTGATCCACTAAAGTATTTACTTAGCAAGGCTGCACTAAAAGGAAGACTAGCCAAGTGTGTAATGATCTTGAGCGAATTTAATATCTAGTATGTACATTGAAGAGCCATCAAGGGTCAAGTGATAGCCAATCAATTAGCTGACGCACCACTACAAGATGATCATCCAATGAGCATTGAGATTCCTGATGTAGATGTCCTTACCATGACAACACAATAGTGGATGCTATATTTTTATGGGTCATACATGCAATGTGGGTCAGGTGCTAGAATCCTATTTGTCACACCTCAAGGAAATAGCATCCCAAAATCCTACAAACTCATTTTTCCTTGCACAAATAATGTAGCTGAATATGATGCATTAATCATCATCATCAAAGTGGCAGTCAAATGGAAGATCACAGAGTTGCAAGTGTATGGAGATTAACAACTAGTCATTAATTAGGTGAATGATGTTTATCAGATGAAAAATGATAAGTTGATGCCATATAAGAAAATGGTGGATGATTTCAAAAATTACTTTGTTGAAATAAAATTTGGATAGATTCCAAGAGCAAATACCAAAGTTGTTGATGTTATGGCAACAATTTCTTCCCTTATATAGATACCAGAAAAGCGAGGCCATTATGAGGCTATGGTGGAAAAAATGTCTAATCCTACTTATGATAATATCAAATCCCAAACCATATGACACCTAGTTGACATTGAATCCTCAATTTATGGGAAGATCTATGTTTACCTAAAAGATAATACCCTTCCACTCAAATTTTCCTGAAACTAGAAATGAAACTTAATCCGCCAAGCTGCACGACATACCCTGATTATTGACATACTTTACCACTGAGGTCTTGATGGTACTCTCCTTCAATGTCTAGAACGTAATGAATCTAAGATTTCCTTATGTGAGGTACATGAAGGTATCTATGGAACTCATTCAAGTGGACTAACTCTCGCTAAGAAACTCCTACGTGTGGGGTATTACTAGTCGAATATGGAGAAGGAGTATTTTTAGTTTATTAAGAAGTGCCAAAAATGTCAAATCCATGGTAACCTCATACATGCACCAGCATAGGAATTGCAACCGTTCACATCAACATGGCCTTTCTGTCAGTGGGGATTGGATCTTGTTGGTAAGATTCATTCATCTTCATCCAATGGACACAAATTCATCATCACAGCCACAAATTATTTTACAAAATGGATTGAAGTTGTTCCCTTAACAACAATCATTGGAGAACATATTTATTCTTTCATCCTAAATTAAATCATTTGTCGATATGGCATTCCTCACTCCATTGTCACAGACAATGGTAAACCTTTCAAGAATCAGGATGTCCAAGAACTGTGTGAGAAGTTTCATATCCAACATCATTTTTCAACACCATACTATCCTCAAGGGAATGACCAAGCAGAGGCCTTAAACAAAACTATTTTTAAAATCTTAAAGAAAACAATCAACGATGTTGGATGTGATTGGCACACTCAACTAAACTCTGCACTGTGGCCATACCGAACCAACATCTGTACAACTAAAAGAGCTACACCATATGCCTTGGTGTATGGATCATAGGAAATTATACCTATTGAGGTTGAACTACCATCACCTTGTGTGTCATTAAAGGGAATCATTCTAGATTAGGATTTTCGAGTGACTAGACTTTAGGACTTGGAACTGTTGGATGATTGTCATCAGCAAGCGGTGGATCATTTGAAAGCCTATAAAAAAGGAATGTCTAGGAGTTATAATCACAGAGTATAACCTAGATCATTTCAATTTGGAGACTTAGACTTAAAAGAGAATCCTCAAAATCCACAAGATAGAGAGAAGAAAGGGAAGTTTGAACCTAATTGGCTAGGTGATGCAGAGCATCCTAACCAAACATCTAAAATCCATTATTTCCTTAATGTATTTCAATTCCAAATAGAACCAGAGAAGATCAAATATGTGATCATCAACTTTTCACCTAACTTCAACAAAAACACTCTTCAGTCTTCCAATCGACACAACTTCAAGGCATCAAGTTAGTGTTCAACAAACCCAACAATTACATGGTACTTCAAGCAATCACTACTGTTCTCATTTTCCAAGGCAACAAAAAACTTATGCCAAATCCTTCATCAAATTCATTTCCTCTTAAGCATCATCAAAATGTAATTAATCAATTACAATTCCTTCAAGACACAAGGCTTAACATACTTTGATTGAATCAACTCAATATATTATAGTATACATATCAGATTTTCCTACCCTGCAATTAAGGCACCTAGACAAACCATAGAATCACCATTCAAAAAGATCAAAACAATATACACTTCCCTCCAAACTTTGAAACATCTTTATCAACATGAATACAACTGTTCCCAACTACTAGAAATTCCTTTTGTCAATATTTTTCACAAAACACTATTTTAGCGGATTAACAAGTTTTTGCACACAAACACCATTAAGGCACATTGTACTCACAAATCCAAACATCATAATATCAAACTCTTCCTTGTTAACTCCTTAAAGAAACCGAACTTGATACAATTCCAATGCCATTGCACAAACAAATTCATCATAAAGCTAGTCACAATTATCACAGTTTTTGAACAAAATTTTGTTTTAGGAGTCATACTTCAAATTCCCTTATAGGTTGCCAAAGCCCTTAATCGGGTGATTTATTTTCTATCATAAAGCATATTCACAATCCCAATACAGATTCTTAGGACCATTTTGATCCTTTTCAACATAGTATAGAAGCTTGTACACTTATTTCACAAAACATAGTAGAACCAACATGTTCTCTACTGGTAAAAGCCCTTAATTAGCCCATTTTATCAAAGAAAGTACTCTTTAAATGCCTCCAAATCTATCCTTAACAAAAAAAAAGTATTTTTACATGCCTTAAAACTACCAATTCCAACATTTATTCCCCAAGAACCAATCATTGATGCCTTAAACTATAAAACCCTCATTATATGCATTTAAGGCTTCACAAAACAGGGTTTTAATGAAAACACACCATACAAACCTTCTACCACCTTTCCATCTCTTGAAACATGTTTGAAAAGTTTTTCCCATGCTCTGAGATTCATCACCAAGCCTTTATCAAAGGCCTTTCTTCATACTTTGTTCTATAGGCCTTGTTCTCTTCATGGAAAACTTCAAACAACAAATTGTAACAAAAAAATTCTCTTTGTACTCTTGAATTTCTTGTTCTGGGCAATGGAAAAATAACATGAAACAATCCTAAAACATTCTAACAAACCATCCCAAAAATATCCTAAACCTACATTGGTGGGATGGGAAATTCTACCCATACAAGACCTTAAAAACCTTTGATTTGGGTTTTCATATCAGTTTTGCAAAATGAATTAATACAAACCCTAAACTCAAATAAGACTTTTCAAAATCAACTTATTTTGAGGGTTCATTCATCCCTTTATGAAATCACATCAAGTTTACAATTCAAAATTTGTTGTACAGGACTGGTAAAGGGCAGAAAACTCAAAAACAAAGTAAGAAAACAAGGAACTTTTATTGTTCCAATTCTTCAAAAATACAAATGATCATCTTGCCCGACCTTTTCAAGGATTTAAAAATGTTTCCATTCGACCTCGCAACTCCCCAAATGGTTACAACTACCTTTCTAATCAACATTGAAAAGGTAACCCATCATGTTTTATGTGCAATCTTGCATTTTTCCCATGTTTTCACCTTTTGACAAGATTTTATAACTTGACCTCACATAGAGACCTACTAAACATTCCAACACATTTTTTTGATCTTTTTACAATGCTTTAGACTTGAAAATTCAAAGTTTTACAATTTAGAATTTCAAGGGAATTCCTAAAATAGGGTGCTCCTGCACCATACAACCAACCAACAAAAACTTCCAAGTCCCTTGGAAACACATTGCATCATCTTCACTTGTACTTGCAAAACAAAAATCAATCTGCCTTGTGCTTTATCTTCTTCATCTTCATTTTCCTTTTCCTTGTCTTCATCTTTTTCTTCATTATATCTTTTCTTTATCCATCTCTATCTCAATCTTTGCCTCTTATTTTCCTTGTACCTTTCTCATTCTTTCTTCATCAAGTTCTCAATCATCTTTGCCTCTTCCAAAAGGAAACAGGATTGTCCTTTTCATTTCTTCTCCAACTCTTTGTTGAACCAAGGACACAGGACTGTCCTTGCACACTTTCAACTTTCCTTCAAGGACATAGGGCTATCCTTGCAAACTACTTCTCCTTAGCATCTTCAACTTCTACTACTCCCATTAGTGGAGTATCCTTCATCAAGGCTGCAACTCTTCAACGCGTCTTCAAACAAGAATCCATCAAGTATTAATTGCAACACAACTCAACTTGCCTCACCTAGGCGTTCTGCTTACTCTTCCCAAGTCTCTTGGATTTTCTTAATCTAGTTTAGATGGATAAGCACCTGCAACCAACCAACAATCTCAACCTACTATCAGCAACAACATAACCAAAAATAACTTTCCTAGAGCATCTTCAGGCTTTGATAAAAATTTGATGCAAAGCATCCTAACCAAACATCTCAACACCATCATTTCTTCAAGGGATTTCAATTCCAAATAGAATTAGGAGAAGATCAAATATGTGATCATCAAATTTTCACTTAACTTCAACAAAAACACTCTTCATTCTTCCAATCTACTCAACATCAAGGCATCAAGTTAGTGTTCAACAAACTCAAAAATTACATGGTACTTCAAGTAATCACTACTGTTCTCATTTTCCAAGGCAACAAAAAACTTATGCCAAACCCTTCATCAAATTCATTTCCTCTTAAGCATCATCAAAATTTCAATAATTAGTTACTATTCCTTCAAGACACAAGGCTTAACATACTTTGATTGAATCAACTCAATATATTATAGTATACATATCAGATTTTCCTACCCTGCAATTAAGGCACCTAGACAAACCATAGAATCACCATTCAAAAAGATCAAAACAATATACACTTCCCTCCAAACTTTGAAACATCTTTATCAACATGAATACAACTGTTCCCAACTACTAGCAATTCCTTTTGTCAATATTTTGCACAAAACACTATTTTAGCGGATTAACAAGTTTTTGCACACAAACACCATTAAGGCACATTGTACTCACAAATCCAAACATCATAATATCAAACTCTTCCTTGTTAAATCTTTAAAGAAACCGAACTTGATACAATTCCAATGCCATTGCACAAACAAATTCATCATAAAGCTAGTCACAATTATCACAGTTTTTGAACAAAATTTTGTTTTAGGAGTCATACTTCAAATTCCCTTGTAGGTTGCCAAAGCCCTTAATCGGGTGATTTATTTTCTATCATAAAGCGTATTCACAATCCCAATACAGATTCTTAGGACCATTTTGATCCTTTTCAACATACTATAGAAGCTTGTACACTTATTTCACAAAACATAGTAGAACCAACATGTTGTCTACTGGTAAAAGCCCTTAATTAGCCCATTTTATCAAAGCAAGTACTCTTTAAATGCCTCCAAAGCTATCCTTAACAAAAAAAAAGTATTTTTACATGCCTTAAAACTACCAATTCCAACATTTATTCCCCAAGAACCAATCATTGATGCCTTAAACTATAAAACCCTCATTATATGCATTTAAGGCTTCACAAAACAGGGTTTTAATGAAAACACACCATACAAACCTTCTACCACCTTTCCATCTCTTGAAACATGTTTGAAAAGTTTTTCCCATGCTCTGAGATTCATCACCAAGCCTTTATCAAAGGCCTTTCTTCATACTTTGTTCTATAGGCCTTGTTCTCTTCATGGAAAACTTCAAACAACAAATTGTAACAAAAAAATTCTCTTTGTACTCTTGAATTTCTTGTTCTGGGCAATGGAAAAATAACATGAAACAATCCTAAAACATTCTAACAAACCATCCCAAAAATATCCTAAACCTACATTGGTGGGATGGGAAATTCTACCCATACAAGACCTTAAAAACCTTTGATTTGGGTTTTCATATCAGTTTTGCAAAATGAATTAATACAAACCCTAAACTCAAATAAGACTTTTCAAAATCAACTTATTTTGAGGGTTCATTCATCCCTTTATGAAATCACATCAAGTTTACAATTCAAAATTTGTTGTACAGGACTGGTAAAGGGCAGAAAACTCAAAAACAAAGTAAGAAAACAAGGAACTTTTATTGTTCCAATTCTTCAAAAATACAAATGATCATCTTGCCCGACCTTTTCAAGGATTTAAAAATGTTTCCATTCGACCTCGCAACTCCCCAAATGGTTACAACTACCTTTCTAATCAACATTGAAAAGGTAACCCATCATGTTTTATGTGCAATCTTGCATTTTTCCCATTTTTTCACCTTTTGACAAGATTTTATAACTTGACCTCACATAGAGACCTACTAAACATTCCAACACATTTTTTTGATCTTTTTACAATGCTTTAGACTTGAAAATTCAAAGTTTTACAATTTAGAATTTCAAGGGAATTCCTAAAATAGGGTGCTCCTGCACCATACAACCAACCAACAAAAACTTCCAAGTCCCTTGGAAACACATTGCATCATCTTCACTTGTACTTGCAAAACAAAAATCAATCTGCCTTGTGCTTTATCTTCTTCATCTTCATTTTCCTTTTCCTTGTCTTCATCTTTTTCTTCATTATATCTTTTCTTTATCCATCTCTATCTCCATCTTTGCCTCTTATTTTCCTTGTACCTTTCTCATTCTTTCTTCATCAAGTTCTCAATCATCTTTGCCTCTTCCAAAAGGAAATAGGATTGTCCTTTTCATTTCTTCTCCAACTCTTTGTTGAACCAAGGACACAGGACTGTCCTTGCACACTTTCAACTTTCCTTCAAGGACATAGGGCTATCCTTGCAAACTACTTCTCCTTAGCATCTTCAACTTCTACTACTCCCATTAGTGGAGTATCCTTCATCAAGGCTGCAACTCTTCAACGCGTCTTCAAACAAGAATCCATCAAGTATTAATTGCAACACAACTCAACTTGCCTCACCTAGGTGTTCTGCTTACTCTTCCCAAGTCTCTTGGATTTTCTTAATCTAGTTTAGATGGATAAGCACCTGCAACCAACCAACAATCTCAACCTACTATCAGCAACAACATAACCAAAAATAACTTTCCTAGAGCATCTTCAGGCTTTGATAAAAATTTGATGCAAAGCATCCTAACCAAACATCTCAACACCATCATTTCTTCAAGGGATTTCAATTCCAAATAGAATTAGGAGAAGATCAAATATGTGATCATCAAATTTTCACTTAACTTCAACAAAAACACTCTTCATTCTTCCAATCTACTCAACATCAAGGCATCAAGTTAGTGTTCAACAAACTCAAAAATTACATGGTACTCCAAGTAATCACTATTGTTCTCATTTTCCAAGGCAACAAAAAACTTATGCCAAACCCTTCATCAAATTCATTTCCTCTTAAGCATCATCAAAATTTCAATAATTAGTTACTATTCCTTCAAGACACAAGGCTTAACATACTTTGATTGAATCAACTCAATATATCAAAGTATACATATTAGATCTACCTCCCTATAATTAAGACTCCTACACACACCATAGAATCACCATTCCAAAAAGATCAAAACAATATAAACTTCCCTCCAAACTTTGAAACATATTTATCAACATGAATACAACAGTTCCCAACTACTAGCAATTCCTTTTGTCACTGTTTTGCACAAAACACTGTTTTAGCAGATTAACAAGTCTTTGCACACGAACACCATTAAGGCACATTGTACTCACAATCCAAACACCATAATATTAGACTCTGCCTTGTTAAATTTTTAAAGAAACCAAACTTGATACAATTCCAATGCCATTGCACAAACAAATTCATCATAAAGCTAGTCACAATTATTATAGTTTTTGAACAAAACTCTGTTTTAGCAGTCATACTTCAAGTTCCCTTATAGGTTGCCAAATCCCTTAATGAAGTGATTTCTTTTCTATCATAAAGAATATTGACAATCCCAATACAGATTCTCATGCCCATTTTGATCCTTTTCAACATGCTATAGAAGCTTGCACACTTATTTAAAAAAACATACTAGAATCAACACGTTGTCTACTAGTAAAATCCCTTAATTATCCCATTTATCAAAGAAAGTACTCTTTAAATTCCTCCAAATCTATCCTTGACTAAAAAAGGTCTTTGTACATTCCTTAAAACTACCAATTCCAACATTTATTCCCCAAGAACCAAACATCGATGCCTCAATCTATAAAACCATCATTATATTCCTTTAAGGCTTCACAAAATAGGAGTTTAATGAAAGCACACCATACAAACCTTCTACCACATTTCCATCTCTTGAAACATGTTTGAAAAGGTTTTCCTATGCTCTGAGATTCATCACCAAGCTTTTATCAAAGGCCTTTCTTCATACTCTGTCCTGTAGGCCCTATTCTCTTCATGGAAAACTTCAAAGAACCAACTGTAACAACAACATTCTCTCTATACTCTGGAATTTCTTGTCCCTACCAATGCACAAATAACATGAAACAATCCTAAAAAATTATAAACAACCATCCCACCAATCTCCTAAACCTACATTGGTGGGATGGGAAAGTCTGCCCTTACAAGACCTTCAAAACCCTTGATTGGGGTTTTCAGATTAGTTTTGCAAAATGAATTAATACAGACCCTAAACTCAAATAATACTTTTCAAAATCAACTTATTTTGAGGGTTCATTCATCCCTTTATCAAATCACATCAAGTTTACAATTCAAATTTTTTGTATAGTCCGTACAGTACTGGTAAAGGGCAGAAAACTCAAAAAAAGTAAGAAAGTAGGGAACTTTTATTGTTCCAATTCTTCAAAAATATAAATGATCATCTTTCTTGGCCTTTTCAAGGCTTTATAAATGTTTCCATTCGACCTCTCAACTCCCCAAACAGTTACAACCACCTTGATAATCAACTTTGAAAAGGTAACGCGTCATGTTTTATGTGCAATCTTGCATTTTTCCCATTTTTTCACCTTTTGACAACATTTTATAACTTGACCTCGCCTAGAGACCTACTAAACATTCCAATACATATTTTTTTGATCTTTTTAGAATACTTTAGACTTGAAAAATCATTTTTTTACAATTTAGCCTTTCAAAGGCATTCCTAGAATAGGGTGCTCTTGCACCATACAACCAACCAACAAAAACTTCCAAGTCCCTTGGAAACACATTGCATCATCTTCACTCATACATGCAAAACAAAAATTAATCTTCCTTGTCCTTTATCTTCTTCATCTTCCTTTTCCTTTTCCTTTTCTTCATCTTTGTCTTCATTGTATCTTTTCTTTCTCCATCTCTATCTCCATCTCTACCTCTTCTTTTCCCTGTACCTTTCTCATTCTTTCTTCATCAGGTTCTCAATCATCTTTGCCTCTTCCAAAAGGACACAAGACTATCCTTTTCATTTCTTCTCCAACTCTTTGCTGAACCAAGGACATAGGCCTATCCTTGCACACTTTCAACTTTCCTTCAAGGACATAGGGTTGTCCTTGAAAAATACTTCTTCTCCTTAGTATCTTCAACTTCTACTACTCCCATCATTGGAGTATCCTTCATAAAGGTTGTAACTCTTTAGTGCTTCTTCAAATAGGCATCCATTAGGTTCTAACTACAACACAACTCAGCTTGCCTCACCTAAGTGTTCCCCTTACTCTTCCCTAGTCTCTTGGACTTTCTCAATCCAACTTAGATGGATAAGCACCTACAACCAACCAACAATCTCAACCTACTATTAGCAACAACGTAACTAGAAATAACTTTCCCAGAGAAACTTCATGCTCTGATAAAAATTTGATGTAGAGCATCCTAACCAAACATCTTAACACCATCATTTCTTCAAGAGATCTGAATTCTAAATAGAATTAGGAGAAGATCAAATATGTGATCATCAACTTTTCACTTAACTTCAGAAAAAAAACTCTTCAATCTTCCAATCTACACAACTTCAAGGCATCAAGTCAGTGTTCAACAAACCCAACAATTACATGGTACTTCAAGGAATCACTACTGTTCTCATTTTCCAAGGAAAACAAACACTTATTCCAAATCCTTCATTAGATTCATTTCCTCTTAAGCATCATCAAAATGTCAATAATCAGTTACTATTCCTTCAAGACATAAAGCTTAACATACTTTGATTGAATCAACTTAATATATCAAAGTATACATATCAGATCTGCCTACCCTACAATTAAGGCACCTAGACACACCATAGAATCACCATTCCAAAAGATCAAAAGAATAGACACTACTCTCCAAACTTTGAAACATATTTATCAACATGAATACAACAATTCCCAACTACTAGCAATTCCTTGTCACTGTTTTGCACAAAACACTATTTTAGCAGATTAACAAGTCTCTGCACACAAACACCATTAAGGCACATTGTCCTCACAAATCCAAAACCATAATATCAAAATTTTCCTTCTTAATTCTTTAAATAAACCAAACTTGATATAATTCCAATTCCATTGCACAAACAAATTCATCATAAAGCTAGTCACAATTATCACAGTTTTTGAACAAAATTTTGTTTTAGAAGTTATACTTCAAGTTCCCTTGTAGGTTGCTAAAGGCCTTAATCTGGTGATTTATTTTGTATCATAAATCATATTCACAATCCCAATATAGATTCTCAGGCCCAATTTGATCCTTTTCAACATGCTATAGAAGCTTGTACACTTACTTCACAAAACATAGTAGAACTAGCACACTGTCTACTAGTAAAAGCCCTTAATTGGCCCATTTTATCAAAACAAGTACTCTTTAAATGCCTTCAATGCTATCCTTAACCCAAAATAGTCTTTGTACATTCCTTAAAACTACCAATTCCAACATTTATTCCCCAAGAACTAATCATTGATGCCTTAAACTATAAAACCCTCATTATATGCCTTTAAGGCTTGACAAAATAGGGGTTTAATGAAATCACACCATAGAAACCTTCTACCACATTTCCATCTCTTGTAAAATGTTTGAAAAGGTTTTCCCATGCTCTAAGATTCATCACCAAACCTTTATCAAATTCCTTTCTTCATACTCTGTCCTGTAGGCCCTGTTCTCTTCATGGAAAACTCCAAAGAACCAACTGTAACAACAACATTCTCTCTATATCTTGAATTTCCTGTCCCTGTCAATGCACAAATAACATGAAAAAATCCTAAAACATTCTAACAAACCATCCCACCAATCTCCTAAACCTACATTGTTGGGATGGGAAAGTCTACCCTTACAAGACCTTCAAAACCCTTGATTGGTGTTTTCAGATCAGTTTTGCAAAGTGAATTAATAAAGACCCTAAAGTAAAATAATACTTCTCAAAATCAACTTATTTTTAGGGTTAATTCATCCCTTTATGAAATCACATCAAGTTTACAATTCAAAATTTGTTGTACAGTCCGTACAGGAATTGTAAGGGGCAAAAAACTCAGAAAAAGTAAGAAAATAGGGAACTTTTATTGTTCCAATTCTTCAAAAGTAAAAATGATCATCTTTCCCGCCCTTTTCAAGCATTTATAAATGTTTCTATTCGACCTCTCAACTCCCCAAATAGTTACAACCACCTTTATAGTCAACTTTGAATAGGTAACCCATCATGTTTTATATGCAATCTTGCATTTTTCCCATTTTTTCACCTTTTGACAACATTTTATAACTTGACCTCACCTAAAGACCTACTAAACATTCCAATACATATTTTTTTGATCTTTTTACAATTCTTTAGACTTAAAAATTCAATTTTTTACAATTTAGCCTTTCAAAGGCATTCCTAGAATAGGGTGCTCCTGCACCACTAGGTTCCTTTGTTGTCATATCAGCCTATGGATATGGAGCCTATCAACTATATACATCGGAAGGGGATTTGTTTAATGAACCTATTAGCAGGCTCCATCTTAATAAGTTCTACACCTGAATCATCCAGTGCATGGTCAAAATCCTGAAAAAAAAAGGTAAAAAATAAAAATAAAAAAATTATAAAAATAAAAATCATAAAATTTGAAAAAGTACAATAAAAGCATGTAGTGAAACCTAGAAATTTAGGTGTTATTTGTGATTTAAAGTAGCTTTTCCATCTATTATATGCATTTCTTGGTCATTCACTTTTGCCATCATTTTTCCTATCGTCGAAGAGCCTCATGTACATATCCTGGAATTATGGTCGTGTCTCACCCTAGCTTGGGGGAAAATCTTGAACTCACTAGGGGCAATAAAATTTGAGATTAAACAAATAGACAAAGAATAGTATGACAACACAACAAACACAATGATCATGGGGAAACTCAACATTGAACAATCAATCATCAATCATCAGAAAATCAAATCATCTACATCAAACAACTAAAATCAATGAATCAAAACAAATATAAATGGATGATATTCTTTTGAATCATGATTTTATTGCTTTAGCTTGAATGTTCAAATTTTGTACTTTGATTATTGTTATCATTTCTCTAGATAAACTTGATGATGTATTGAACTAGAGAAGCTAGGAAGGAGAATAATAATTTCTTTGTCTATTGTCTGTGAGTTGATCATTATTACTGTGTGAATTTTTGTGAGACGTTCTCTACAAAGCATCACTAATGACATTCTAAATTCACATAGGAAAATGATTGATTCTTATTTTTTTACGATAGAAATGCTTAGGTCATCCCCGTTTAATTATACCTAAATGCTTGTGTTAACTTGCAATATCAAAAATCATGAAAGAAGTATTCAAGTCATCATGGTCTAAATTATACCATCGATGCTTGCACTCACTTTCAACATTTCAAAGTCTCAATGATGATAAAAGCAAGATAAATGGATTGTTAAGATGACAACATTGCATATGTAGATTTGCATGGTTAAATTATATTTCATTCATTTTAGTTTTGTATTTGTAGAATAGATTATTCCAAAGATTGAGTATACTTGACATTAACAAAAACATTATCATTCTCATGTAGTTGCATAATAATTTTCATTGCATATATTAGAATGCATTATCATATCATGGGTATGTGCAGGATCATCATGGAAAAAATAGGCCCTTAAGTGGCAAAAAAATTAGAAAAATCAGAGTTACGCAACTTGACTTAAAAATTTGAATAAGTTATCTATATTATTTCAAAAATATCTAACAATAGAATCTGTAGAAAATTAAATGTAGTTTCTAAACTACTAAGTTTGTTTAAAAAAATAAGAAATCTCTTTGGTGAAAATTTGAAATTTCAATGCAATAGTACTTAAATTTTAGGGAAAAAATAAGAAGTAGGTGTCTGTCTGACCACCCTAACCACAATAAAATGATTATATTTTTTTATAAGATTTTAGATATAAGTAGAGGACTCATGTCCCAATGTGATGCACATTTTTTTGTATCTTTTTCCCAATTAAATGATTAATTATGAATTTTTTATTACAACTTTAAAAAAATATGAAAAACTCATATGTCTCACCACCTTAACTTGGTCAAAAATTCATGAAATTTATTTTTTATTTTTTTAATCCTATAGTATGTGAAGCATAGAATGTGACAAATGTTTTAGATTCAAAAAATGTTATACCATTTGAAAGCTATAGATGTTTTTCAATTAGTCTATCGATTAGGACTTTAGTCATAATTTGAATAGAAAATGAATAATACTTATTAAATTCAAAGTAAAGCATAATTTATATTGGTGGAAAGCTGAGAATCTCCTTTAAAAACCCTTTATGTTTCATCAATTTTGGGTAAAAAAAAAAGTCGTCAGCCACATACCCATCATATTGCCACTTTTTGGCTCATCATGATCCTGCACATACCCTCATTCATTCATTTGTACATCATACATTAGAAAGTATCATCATATTGATAATTCATTCATTCATACATTACATCATATATTTGCATTTCAAAATTACCAAAAATAAAGTGCATCGTATCTGATTTGCATCATCATTTCATATATCATAGAAACATCATATCCAAATTCTACATATAGTTGCATTATCATATCATTCATGCATAAACATTATCATACATCTATTTGTCCATACATATATTACAATTATCATGCATCCATACATCATCATTATAGCATAATCACATTAACATCATTCATAAAACATACAAATTAATAATCCTATGCATTATTATATTCATTATTGCATCCATACATATCCATAACATCATCATATAAAAAATCACATGGCATATAGAACAAGAAATTAAATGCATCCATCATAGACATACATCATAGAATCATATAGAACACATGTAGATCAATAATCCATCGCATATCATATAGCCTCAAAATAATAACGTCAAAGTGTACAAGGATATTCAAAGGTATAAAGAGATACAAGAATATCAAAAATGATAGTATATCATATTGTCTCAACTAAATTAGGAAGTATACATCATGTCCAAAAATATAACAAATCTGTCATCACATCATAGCTATGTCATGCTCCCCCTAGATGGTGTTGTCATCACTAGACTAGTACCTCCTACACTAGACAGACCTGCACCAGGATCTCTCTAATCTCCCGGAAGTGGTTGTGTAACACCTCTGCTAGTGGTCTGAGGCTAGGTCCTACCTGACCAGGACTGTGCAAAGATCTCTCGCCACTCTGGAGGAACCACCTCATGATATCTATATCTATAGAACTTAACCTCTTGGGCGATATGACATACCTCTCTAAAATAATCTATTGTCCTAGTAACCTTTGCGGCCCATTGTAATCTCTCAGAGATTCCCTTGACCTACTCCACCCATTGTCGCAGAGTGTCCCTCTCTACAGTAACTGTGGTGACCTATGCTTGCATCTGACCTTGTGCCTAAACCTGGGATTGGACGTGTGTAAGCTGGGCCTATACCTACTATACCTACTATCTCGTAGCATCCCTCTTTGTCATCAATCCAGTAATCAGTCCTTGAACCTATGCTAACAAAGCCTGTACCTACTCAAGCTAACCCTGCAATGTCTACACCTACACCTATAAAGTAGCTATCTATGTATGTTGCTACTACGAGGGTAACCTAATCTCTACGTGCTGCTAGGCCACCACTACCAATGATAGCCTCTTGCGAGGCACTCTAAACTCTTGAACATCAAAAGTTTGGCCACCAACATCCTCGTCTCCTCCGCCACCATCATCTTCGTCTCCATCACCTCCATCTCCGTCACCCCCATCACTATCATCTCCATCTCCATTCTTGTCATCACTGCTCTCCACCTATCTGTCGCCTATTCCCATAACCTACTTCCCTCTCCTCCTCATCTAATAATGGCACTAGCTCGTCTGGGATGGTGATCCGTGGGAATGTATATAAGAAAAGGTACTAAGCATACTCCTCTGATATCGAATCCTCAGTGATCTCTGGATGAACATCCAAAATGATGGCCTGTAAACCTTGGAAATGCTACACTACTGCATCATAAGACAAAATAGGTCCCCACTTTGTCACATTCATCAAATGTCATGCATAATGTGCCATGCTCTAGGGCATCCGCTGCACTCTTCCATATTGCCTTAGTACCCTCAACAGTAAGAATATCTCAATGATAAATTGGGTTCAACCAATCAGGTATAAGGGCTGACATAAATATGACATCTCAGTGTCATCCTCCAGCCACTTCTCACAATAAAGATATGACCACCATGCCACTAACTCTAAGTCATCAAGAATCCTTCTCCAATACTCCAGTTTACCCAGCCTAGGCTGAGTAACTAGACTTGCATAAACATGTACATATGGTCTCATCATGGGTCGCTATTTGTTTCCAACTAGATGGGTGACTACTATATGCTCCTAGGCCCAAACCTAAAGCAATGTGACCCCAGCTGATAAACTAGCCCCTTAGAGGTAAACCACCTGGTCTAAATCGTGGTACAGATGAGTCAGCATGCAACACCCCCAAGCATATTGGGTACCTTGAGTGATCATGCTCTAAAGAATCTTGCCCCATCCAACTGAAAGTCCCTTTGACCTGCAATCAGGACAAAGGAACCCTCCAATGAATCCAACAAGTAGAGACAAAAATGTGGCATAGGCATCAACCATCTCTCTACAAGGAATCTCGTAGCCACATATCTGATCATCCTCGAATACTCTCCTTAGTCAATAGTCCCGCCTTGCTCATGAGAATCATATAAGACCAACTCTCCAACAACAGGTATCCGGAAAATCTGATAGACATCCTGCGAAGTCACTGTGATCTCCCCAGTGGGAAAATGAAAGGTGTTATGCTCGATATACCACCTCTTTGTTAAAGTTGTCAACAAACCCCTATTGATCCTAATCTGGGGCATATCTATCAAAGAGGACAATCTGCATCGTGCAATGATAGCTACCTCAGGCAACGTCGGGATTGAAATCAACTCCCACATCCTAAGGAAACACTCTCAAATGTCCAGGCTCGTAAAAGGCTCGTATCATCACAAAATATTGCAAATCAGTAATCTTGTCAATCAATCAAAATTAATTAGCCTATCAATATAATTAGCTCTAGTGAGACTTTGATCAAATATTGTGAGCGACTATCAGTGAACCTCACCTATCATGAGGTTAATTAATCAATCTATCATTGATCCTCACCTATCATGAGGACAATCATTAATCTATTATTGAACATCACCTATCATGAGGTCAATCAATCAATCAATCTATCATTGATCCTCACCTATCATGAGGTCAATTATCATCAATCAATCATTGAATCTTGCCTATCATGAGATCAATAATCATCTAATCTATCAGGATCATCAATCAAAATCAAATCAAAGGCTGACATGATTAACAATCATCAATATCAAGGAGTTTACTAAAAATTATATCATTCTAACTTGGATGTGCAAAAATAGTATTTCTATGTGCTAAAAAGTTAAATGCACTGAAAAATTTCACAAATGTGCCAAAAGAGTCTATCATTGCACCAAATTAGTGAATGCACCATTCAAATTCATCAATGCGTCAAATGATCATATGTGCTAAATTTTTGCTTCAATGCGCTAAATTAGGCCCTAAATACGCTAAAACTTTCTATGCGCTAAAATATATGAGTTATGTGCTAAAAATCTATTCCTATGTGCTAAATTGTTTTATGTGCTATAACACTCATCACATGCGCTACATCGGAGGGTGTATGTGCTAAAACTCTAAAAATTTAATTCAAAACATGAAAAATTAGGGAAAATCAAAATACACAATTTACGAGGAAGTTTTTCGGGGTACATACTAAAGGTCCATACGCTGCCAAGCGGTTGTGATGTCGCACACACTCAAATCATTGTGTGGTACAGGATCACCATCTTGCCAATATGCATCTAAATCACTCACTCACTCTAAATTTTCAAAATCATAATTACACAAATGAAGCTTTAAATCACCTTTTTAACCTTTTTAAAGGTTAAAGAGTGGGATTTTTCTGGGGTTTATTTATTTTATTTTCCTAAGGGCTTAATTCATCAATTTCATATTTGGTAGATTAAACATCATTTTTGGGAGATAAATCGTTACTGAATCATAACATTTTGAAATCATCATCAAATCATCAAAAAATAATCAAAAATTCAAAAAAAATCAAAAAAATAATAAAAACTAAACAAAACATTGATTTATCTCCTGAGGGGGCATATATCCATCATCACTTGAAAAAAAATGTTTAGGGCATATTGAAATTTTTTTGTCAGTACTAGCAACAGCAGCAAATTTTTCTTTGAAGCAATGCGTAAACACATCACTTCAAAGAGGGGAAAAATGTATACAGCTAAAAAATGGTCTAGATAATCTGATTAATTAAATACAATTTATTTAATTAATTGACCTTCTAATTCATATACTTATAAATAAATAAAAATATTTATTTATATAGTTCACTTCTTTATTCTTTTCTAATTATCTATTTCTTCCATCTTAATTAAATAAACAAATTCAATACTTTGTTTTATTTAATTATCACATTTCTTCTATCTTAATTTAATAAATAGATTTTAATAGTTTGTTTTATGAAATTAAATATATTTTACTAATTTGAAATAAATCCAATTTTCAAATTGGTCACATTTCTACTGCTTTTTCCCTCTTCATGCATTTCCAAACAAAGTTGAATGTTTCAGTATAATACATTCAACTTGACCTTCAATAGAAAAATTGGAGACAAGTTGGAGACAAATTGGAGACAAATTGGTTGTTTTCTCCCATTGATTTCTTCCTATCATTTGGAAGAATGTTTTTCTGGGGAGGAACAATCTCCATGATCTTCTCCATTGTCTTCATATTTCACCATTGATTCCTTCAAATCAAATCCAAACCCTTGCTTTGCTACCACATCACAATATGCTACAGAAAATCTATAAATAGAACCTCTTTCTATAGGAAATGGATCCCAACTTTTTGCAATCTTACTCTGCAGAAATAGCATTAGAGGAATTAAGCATTTGAGAATTGAGCATTTATTAAATAGAATTATTTAAGAATTTAGCATCATGGCTGTAATATTAGTTGTATCTTAATTAGTTTACCATAGCTTTATTTTCATATCATGTCCATATCAATCATTATCATGTCATTTTCATCTACAGTAGCATCATCATATCATATAACAATCATCATATAGGATTAGATTCCTGCATTTTACAATCTAGGTTGCCATTTAACAATCATAATGCTTACACAATCTGAGAGCCACTATGATTTAATAAATCCTTGGAGATAGAGAGCAATGGGACAGTTTTGAGAGATTTCTTGTGTTTCAATTAGAATAATTGTTTGTTTAAATATCTTAATATAATGTCTTACTGATTTTTTGTTATTTACATATTCACATATTTTACTCACACATCATGCATTGCTTTGGTAAAGTATGGATCTTGATTTTCATTATTAGGTTCATGTAACTTGTGAGGAAGTACACGACATCTATGTCTAAGCTCTCGAGTACTTCTATTTCATTTGGTTTTATTGTGAATTCTTGTGTGTAAGAGTTGGTTGATCAACCATAGGTTGATTTTCTTCCCTAAAGGGAGGAAAAAAATGAACCATAGGAGGTTTTTCATCCTCTTTCTCTTTTTCTTTATAAACTTTTTTTATTTGAGGAGGCATGACAGAGTTGCTTTCATTGTCTCTTGGTCTTTTGGATGATAGTAGGGAATTTTTTGGTGTTGGTTGGTCTTGGTTATTTGGTTCTTGGTCAGGTTGAACCATGGTTTCATCTATGATGGTAGTGTTATAGGTAGACGGAGACATGTGTCATAGAGACAATTCTGCTATTTTCTTTGCTTTGAAATTTTGGTAAGCTATAAAACAAAATTCTTGTTGTGGCATTATAGGTTCCATGGGCTTGGACCAGAAGGCTTCTAAGAAAAAGTTTCCTTTGGAAGACAAGGGGTTAAATCCACTATGATGGATAGTCAATTTTTTATTGTCAAATGGAAACTTTAAGCATTTGTGTATAATTGAAGGGACGACTTTCACTAAATGAAGCCACATATGTCCTAGCCTCAAACGAAATTGGTCTAACTATGGAATGATGGAGAATGTGCCATATAATATTTTTTGTGCTATTTGTAATTGAAGGGTGATCGATCCAATCATAAGGCAAGAAAAACCATTATGCATCTTGATGCATGCTTTCGGTTTGTCATAGTCATCTTGATAAAGTTCATGTAATACTAAAAATTCCTCGATGATCACATTCTCTCCACAAGCTAGATCTATTAGTATCCCATTGGTGGGCTTGTCATAGATTCAGATGGCTATGTAGAGAGGACCATCAGGTATATGTTTAACGATATCTTTAGAGGAGAAAGCAATATCAATAGATTTCTTAGGTTGGCCCTTATGAGGGATAACGTGTATCGCACCTACCATTTCATCCATAGGATTAACATGGATATAATTTGAGATAGAGTCATTATGTTCATCATTTGTATCAACATTCATCACATCATTTTGCATAGTTTCGCTAGCTTTGACAAATGAAATATTATGCTTAGGCATTGGATTAGTGAATTTTTTTTTTGGTTCAGAGGGGCAATAGACTTATTTCCTTGATCACTAACACCTACAATGGATAAATGGATGGAATCAATGATGTCTTGTACAAGATGTTTAAGATGGTTACAATGTTCCATGTCATGTCCATTTTGTTGGTGATAGTGGCAATAAGCATTTCATTTAAAGCTTGGGGGTAAAGGCTTAGTAGGATTAGGTGCTTTGACAGTGGGCAAGGTAATCATTTATTGTTGTAAAATTTGGGACATTGTGTTATGAAGGGTTTTAGGTAAGGGTGTGAATTGTCTTTTCGGATCTCCATAACTAAAGGGAACTCTAGTTTTAACAACTACTATTTGGCTATTTGCATTTTGAGTCATTGGATGAGGAGGATTAAATTGAAGGAACCCTTTATTTGGATTTTTGAATGGTTGGGAATTGTTTTGGTTGGAAGACTCAGATTTCTCAATTCAGCTAGAAGTGGACATGTATCTCGAAAACTAACTAAATTTTGATAATAAAAAAGGGTAGTACACAAGTGCATGAAGGATGGGAATTTCATCATAGTTATTTTTTCCTTAAGTTTAGTTTGCAAGTTTTCTATAAACATCTTTTGAAGGTGTGGGTCAGGGATCTTGACATCAATTTAGGAATAAAGTGATTGATAGAATGAGATAAAATCAGTTATCTTTTCTTCCTCATTTTGCTTGCACCTCATTAAATTAGCCAAGGTCTTCTTGGGAGTCATATGCACTTGGAAATATTTTATAAATGCATCAACAAGTTCATTAAGTGAACGAATTGAATTGTTCGGTAAAGAAGAAAACCATTCCAAGGTAGTATCTTTTAAAGTCCTAGGGAACAATTTTTCTAAGATTTTATCATCAAGGAAAAAATCACTACATAAGGAAGTGTAGGCATTAACATGGTTAGAAGGATCTCTCTTCCCTCCATATTTTTCAAATCTAGGCATCTCTATTCCTTGTGGCATCGATGTTCGCAATATTTCCAAAGACAATGGGCTGCTTCAAACATAATATGTGGGTGGGCCATTCTGATTTTGGTTTATGGTGGAGAGTTTCTTTTTCATAGAGGAAATGGTTTGGAATAGTTGTGTTATGAGAGGGTCATTATAAGTGGTATGACGTGCAAGTGAAAGTGGAAATGGAGTGTATGTAGTGGTAAGGAAAGTGATTGGAATTCTTATAGGTGGTAATGTGGTAGAAGATAGAACATGTGATGCCACATAGGAACTAGGGCTGCTAGCAGGAATACCCAAGGAAGGAATCACATTACTAACTTGTTGCATTGTTGTTGTGACTTTAGGAGTGGTATAGGTAGGTATTGAGGCTATGGTTAAGGGAGGAGGAGTTTGAGTTCCTCCTTGGCTTACAATATTGTTTTTTGGTGTAGGAGCACTAGATGTTGAAGGAATATGTTTTTTAAATATTTGAACTATGTTTTTCACAAGGTCAAGGCCTTCATCACTTTCAAGCATGCAGTGAATATTTTCTATGGTAGGAATTGCAGTAGCGGAAATGTTTTCAAGGCTAACTTGGTGTTGCAGGTGGACTAAGTCCTCATGAATTTGAATAATTTTCTCTTGCAGGATATCACCAATCCTTGGTTCAACATGCATGCTACTTGAAGGTAAAGAGTTGCTAAGGGTATTGTCCATGCCTAGTGTACTAGTATCAATACTAGGAGTAGAAGCTCTGGATAACCCAAGATTTGTAATGAGTGTGTTATCGCTAGATGACATGAGTCTAGAACTTCTTCTCACTAAGGTACTGGCAATAAGACAC
Source organism: Sequoia sempervirens (assembly GCA_007258455.2). NCBI lineage: Eukaryota > Viridiplantae > Streptophyta > Pinopsida > Cupressales > Cupressaceae > Sequoia > Sequoia sempervirens. The sequence continues at coordinate 31,589,292 of VDFB02105785.1, read as the reverse complement.
CAAACATTCATGCAAAGGTTACTAAATGCAAGGTGAATGCAAATGCAATGTGAACTAACAAGAATGAAATGCTCAAAACTAAAATTAGGGAAAGGAAAACTGAAATGTAGAAAAAATAAACAAAAAGTCATATATTGAACTAGAAATGACAAAAAAATTAGTGAAAAATATGCAACTAGATTGATTTGCCCAGGGTGGCAAATGAGCTCAAGTAGTGATTTTTTTGAAAAATTTCAAAAAATTTGAAATGATTTTTATGCTTTTTAAGTTTGCTGAGGCAAGTTTGAAATGAAAATGCAGAATTTTACTAGTTTTTAATGAAATTAAGTGCAATAATGCAAGGTAAATGAACTTTTGATTAATGTAAAGTTTGAAACCCTAGAATGCAAAATGCAATGCAATGTTAATGTAAGCTATTCCTAAGATGTAAATGCACTCCAAATCAGAATTTAGATGTTCAAAAGTCAGATTCACCAAAATGTACACAATGGAAATGGAATGCACAACTTCCTTGTTCACAACAAAAGGGGAATGAAGGAAGAGGGATCTGATTTCACAATGTTCACACTCAAGAACAAAACCTTAGATTCCAATGCAAAGGATATTGAAATTTTTCAAAGGGGATTATCCTCAAGACTACAAATTGATAAAGAAGTTCAACATTAATGCAAAACTTAGAAAATGCAAGATGTTTGAAAACACAATGTGATATGAAAAATGAACTAGAAATACAAGTAAACTGTAATAGAAATTTATTAGATTGAAAGTGTGCACCTGGAGACTAGAAAGAGATGGAATGAAGCTCTAGAATCTTTAAAAATTTATTGTTGATTCCAACTGGAACTCATACGCCAAGTTGGGAAACTTAGTCCTTCTTTCTGAAAAATTCTATTGGAATAGGTTTCAGACAAGTAGGTACTTAGAATTGCAAAAATTCCTATT
>VDFB02105785.1:31482322-31581746 GCA_007258455.2 Sequoia sempervirens | reverse complement strand
ATCATGAACATCATCAAAGTCATCTCGATCATCATGATCAACTCTACCACTAAATTTGTTATAGATCAATGTATTTGTACCATCATATTCAATTGTGTTTTTTGGCGAATGATCATCTTCTTCCATAGGATCATTAAATTCATCTTCGATATTCATAGCTCCATGTTCGTCCACTTGCAAAACCATATTCTCCAGGCCGTGATAATCCATATCATCTTCCCTAGGGAACCCCACCTTTATAATAATGATAGACAAATAAACCATGATCATGATCAAGATATTATATATATATATATATCTAATGTTAAAATGATATAAACATTTATAAATTCAATCAATATACAGACATATAATAAACAACTTACCAATGAATGATAATCATGCCCCTTTCACGTGACCATGTCATTGGCTAATGTTTCAGCCTGTTAGATTAAAATTGTCAGTTTTAAGTTCTTGCAATTATTGTAGCGGACAATAACATTTTCATCATCCTTTCTTTTCAATCTAGCCCACAATCTATCAAGTGTCTCTTCATTTTGTTTCGACTAATATTATCTAACATGATTTTTCTTTGCCAAGCTTGACTATTTAGATCTTCAAAAAATATCAAATTCAAACTCCAATAATTTTTATTCATAGACATGTAACATAGTCTAATAATTCTGATATTTTACACCAAAAAAATTTGGCATGCAACCACCCCTGCAAAAGAGAAGATAGTTTGAAGTTAATGACCCCAACAAACACTTTACAATGCTAATTCCAAAACTTATTAAATTCTGATTTTACTATGATTTCCAATTGTTAAGACTCCTAAAATCAGAATATTGAACTTGATCACAAAATTCCTACAACAATGGAGGTAGTGACCTAGTAAGAGCAAGTGACCCATTCCTAAGGAGCAACGAGTCGGAATCATCATTGATAATGTCAATACGGATTTATCCTTTTAGTTAAAGATGCAATGTGTCACTTCTTATGACAAGCTTATCCCTAGGGCCCTCAAGATTGAGAGAGTCCTAATAAAAAATAATAGAAGCATTGGTAAGAGCATGATTAGGGTACAAACCTTAGGCCTCCGTAGAAACATAAACAATAACTATAGCAGATTAGTGAGGTTGAAATACCAGAAAGATTGAGACATTATAGGTAATAACAACATCTTGCAATCTAAAGATTGTAGCCAATAACAAGCACACTATGTAGCTTACTGATATTTGTAAATGCAATATATGGTAAGAAGAATGACAGTCACTTGAGATGTGACAGTCAAAAATAGGCTAAGGAGTGACAAGATAATAAAGCTCAAACCTTGCATAGTAAAGTGGATATTTTAACAATGTTTTACCTTACCCCTTGCTGACCTTAAGGGTTTTTCAAATGCTTTTGGTAGTGTTAGACAAGTCAAATGCAATCAGGGAATGACTATCCAAATGAAGTAACAGTGGTAATCATAGGTTCAATGTTTCTTCTTAGCCATTAATATTGTATAATGGAGGTAGTGGATTGCATATTTGAGTAGTGTTTTGAGACTCACCAAAGATGGGAAAATAGTGAATAATACCTTGTGGACTGTGAAGTAGTGTCAATAAGGTTGAAGGATCTTAAGAACTACAATACCATGAAACAATGAGTCCCCTGTAGTAAGTAGGTAGTCTATAGGGCATAGTTTGATTTTATAGAAGGATGCTCATGAAAGGAATCTTCAATTGATAGTGAAGTGAGCTGTTTGAGATTGCAACCGAGGGTGCAATACCCAGTCTTAAAGGAAGTTAGTAAAGCAGTAAATGTGCAAGAAAATTGAATCGTACACAACAAACAATTCACAATGTTATCTTCCATAATGCCTTGAGTTTGAAGAAAAAAATCTCATTGTATCTTCATGATGAAAGTGGTGACCTTAATGGTCAATCACTGGCAACCATGATTTTAAAACATGCTATTGTGCTTATGGAGGCAACATTTTAAGCAAGGCAGTGAGTGGTGGTTTGGAACAATGGCAGGTATGAAGGACTCGCTTTATATGCATACTATGCAGTCTAGCTTAAGATAGCGTTCTTAGAAGAGATTGAAGGTGGATTATGGAACTCAAGGGTTACCATGAAAAGGATTAAAGCAAAGAGTGAGATCTATTTAAAAGCCACGGTCATGAAGATATTAAATATGTCACATGCAAAAACCTAGTAGCTGGAGTAATGAATACACTGCCAAAGAGGATAGTGTGTTGGGGCAGATTTAGGAGATCTCCACATTATCTAATTACAGGAAATACATCATTTATTTATTTTTTTAATTAAAAGAAATCATTCTAAACCCTATATAGGATACATTGATACTTCAAAAACCTCTGAAGCAATTTCAGATTATGCAAATATATGTCAAGTAACATTCATAAGGTTTAGAAAATCTTGATCACTCTCTAGAATAGCCCATTAAACATGGGTTGTGCTTGAATGCACTACATAATTGATATAACACAACCACTCTTGCATATCAACTAGAGTTATAGGCTCTTTATTGCAGCAAGAGGTAATCACTCTTCGATCATGTTATAATTACATCCTATTCCTGTTAAACTTGGGACAACCTGAATGCACCCAATGATGATTGACACCTACATTATACAACCTGAATTAACTACATTATATGAGTGCCTCCATTTCTATCACAACATAGCCACATTAAACTTGGGTCACACATGAATGCATCTTGTATTTGTTATAGCACAACTACACATGACCAATACAGTTATGGATCACATAATTACAGTCACAAGAATATGTTCCTCCGTTGTGATCTTATGGTGATTCCACACAACAAAATCTGGACATGAAATTCTCAAAACCCTTAACCTTTAAAATGAAATTTGATGAGATGTTGCTTTAAAATATGATTTTCAAACCTGGAACTACAAATCTAACTTCACAACTGAATTTCTGCAAAAAGACAATGACTACCCTCAACCTGGCGATATCTTCTTTGAATTTTTTCTGATTTTTCCCAAGAAAATTGTCCTTAGTTCTCCACAAACTGTCTCAAGTAGAGCAAAACACTGTCGCAATAAATCAGGCATGAACTCACTTTTCTTTATGTTGGCCACAATTTGATTTTTTTAATTTGGAATGTTTGTCAAAAATTCGATGAAAATAATAGTTGACATTTCGACGAACATCAGGGATAAACTTTCAAAAAAATTGGAAATTACACATCAAATTTTACATATTTTGTTGGACAATTTCGTCGTATTTTGTAGTCAAATGTATTAGTGTATGTATCCTAGAAGCTTCATTGATGTCATGCCAAACACACATTTCTTAGGATTTAATTTGACATTGAACTTCTCTAATTTGGTAAAAATTTTATCTAGGATTTCCAGATGTCCTTCCCTCATGAAATATTTTTCCAATAGGTCATCCATGTAATCCTCCATGGAATTTTGCATCATGTCATGGAAAATGGTGGTCATTGCTCGCTGATAAGTTCCCCCCATGTTCTTCAAACAAAAAGGCATAGCATTCCACAAAAAAAATTGCCATGGAAATGTGAATGTAATTTTCTCTTGATCTTCTGGTACTATTTTGATTTGATTGGAAGCTAAAAATCCATCCATTAGTGATAACATTGCATTTCTTGTTGTCAATTCTACAATGATGTCAATTCTTGGAAAAGGAAAACCGTCCTTTGGACATGCCTTGTTGAGATCTCTGAAGTTAGTACATATTATGATGCTACTATTTCTTTTAGAAATAGGTACAATATTAGAAATCCACTTAGCATAATCAATAGATCGAATGAATCCTGCATCTAGCAATTTCTTCAGTTCTTCTTTTACTAACAAGGTGATATGCATATGCATTTTCATTATTTTTTGCTTTAAACGTTTCACTCTAGATGGTAGAGATAAGTGATGCAGTAGGAGATCTGGGCTAAACCTAGCATATCAGAGTAAGACCAAGAAAAGTTGATTTGTCATTCTTCAAAGAACTCGGTGAAATCAGGCTTTTCTTGTTTAGTCATGGATTCTGCCAGATGTAGACTGCTGTGCCAAAATAGATAGATTGTGTAGGCTCCACCAACACTGATGATATATCATGATAGTGTTCTAGAAGAGTGTCAAATCTCCCATCCTTCTATTCCTTAGAGAGGATTTCACCATTAGATGCATTCTTTATTTTTACTTTTCAAGATCTAATACTGCCATTAAATGGTTTTCACCATTAGATATATTTTTCATATTTTTAATTTTGCAACTTGGAGATTTGACACCCTCCTGACTCAAAGCTTCGTTATGAGATTTATGATTGGAACTTGTGCCAGGTTCATTAGAACAAAGGAATTTAATGATGGCATCATCATTTGGAAAGATAGGTATAATGATAGGTTCAATTGGTTACCAGTCATTAAGTTTAGGGTGTATTAAGGGTAAAAGGTCATTATTTTGGATAAGGTCAATGACCATGAAGGTTCTGATAGCAACGTTTTCAAAAATTTTGATAGTGATGTCGAGGTCTATGATATTACTCTCCTCCAAGTCATCTATCTCGCTCAACATCTATTCATCCTCACTTCAATCATCGATATTTTGTAATCCAATTACAAGGGGTCTAGTCCCTGAGCTTTGTCCCCCTAGACGTGTAGGTGCATACTCCTTTATTACATCAATTTGTTTGTCCTCATATGATACTTCAGATAAAGCATCCCACTCATATTCATTGGAATCTATTTTAGAACTATCTCACATTTGAAGGATCCTTTCAACAACTGTATGAGTGAGTTCTTCTTTTATCTCTTATGTATAGCCTAGTCCTGTTTTGTCCTTTGAATGAATTGTGAGAGGTTAGATTGGTTCTACAATGCCTTATTTTATTTTTTTGATAGGTATGTTTCCTTCATACCCCATCTTCTCTAAGATTGCTTTTCCCTTTTCCATATTGATCCGTTTGTATACTGATGTTTGCTGATGTAGATGCTTCCTCATCTTTGTATAGCCAATTGAGTGTGCCCTTATCTTCGGATTCGTCAACTAAAGTACATGGATTTTTCTTTTGATGTTTATGGTTTTCCATATGTTCTTGGAGAAGGAAACAATTGTGATGTTGGAAAAAAAAGGGCAGACAACTAAGAGGTAGGGGTGAATCAGCTGTCACAGAATTTCAAACTTATTAAACTTATTAATGGGTATGTGTAGGATCATCAGGGAAAAAACAAGCCCTTAAGTGGCAAAAAATTTAGAAAAATCAGAGTTAGGCAACTTGACGTAAAAAATTGAATAAGTTATCTATATTATTTCAAAAATATGTAAGAATAGAATCTGTATAAAATTGAATGTAGTTTCTAAACTACTAGGTTTATTTTATTTTTAAATCTATTTGGTGAAAATTTAAAATTTCAATGTAGTAGTATTTAAATTTAAGGGAAAAAATAAGAAGTAGGTGTCTGTCTGACTACCCTAACCACAATAAAATGATAATTATTTTGTATAATATTTTAGACATAAGTAGAGGACTCATGTCTAGATGTGAGGCATATTTTTTTGTAATTTTTTCCAAGTAAATAATTAACTATTATTTTTTTATTACAAATTTTTAAAAATATAAAAACTTGTATGTCTAACCACGTTAACTTGGTAAAAAATTCATGAAATTCAAATTTTCTTTTTTTAATCCTATAGTATGCGAAGCATAGAATGTGATGCAAGTTTTGGATTCAAAAAATGTGACACCATTTGAAAGCTATAGAGGTTTTTCAATCAGCCTATCAATCAGCACTTTACTCGTAATTCAAATAGAAAATGGATAATAATTATTTATTAAATTAAAGTAAAGCATAATTTATATTGGTGGAAAGTTGAGAATATCCTTTAAAAACCCTTTTCATTTCATCAATTTTGGGTAAAACAAAAGTCGTAAGCCACATACCCTACAAATACCCATCATATTGCCACTTTTTGGCCCATCATGATCTTGCACATACCCTAATCCTTATTGTTAGATCTGATCAATAACAATGAAAGAATAAATCTTCAACACATAAAAAACACACATAAGACCAAGATTTTTACGTGGAAACCCTGTTAAGGAAAAAACCACGGTGGAGGTCAGTCCACAAGATTATACCCTATTAAAAGTATAAATAAATATGAATGGGGAATGCACATGCATTCAGGTGCACTGCCTAGAGCTCATTGCTCAATTACAAAAAAACTTACTTCCCAATGGAAGACACACTCTCTTACAAAAAGATTTGGATTACATCCATCCAGATTTAAACTGAGAAAATAGCATCTACTAATGCCAAATTACAATTTCGGTTAAGCACATGAACACTTCTTCACTCTTCTTCACTCTTGTTCACACTTTTCTCTACCTTCGAATTATTTAGAACATTATTTTCACACACACACATTCGAAATTCACACTCAAATGAAATAAACAATCACTTATTTATATCCGCAACAAGAAATTACATCGCTACATGTCGGTTTTAACAAAATAATAAAATGAATATAAACTGTCGGCCCAAAACAATAACAATTATTATGTGAATCAACCAAGGTCAGCCTCAACATAGTGAAGACCCAAAATAACATCTTCGAACATGATCCACCTTCAAAAATTATTCCTTAAAGATCCACAACACGCTACAAACACCTTGTCAGCGAAGAACATGAAAAACATGAACATGCAAGAGAAAAATCTAGAAACATGCACAAACATCATGAATCACCATAGAAGCATCCACAACAACTGAACTGATTAGAATAACATAATCCTCATTCAAGAACACCAATTGAAGTAAGATAAAAACTATCAGAATACAAATCTTCATAATTTGATAAAATATTCATGCGGATCTCTGAAACTCAATGTGGATAAACTAGACATACTCAACAAGAAACCCTTTAGTCCACAACCTCTGATCATCAACGTACTAAACTCACCAATAGACTAAACTTCACTTCACCACTAACAACCTACAACTTATTTCATTGCAATTTTCTCAATATCCTCGACATATACAAATTTAAATGCATTAATGCTAATAGTGTTGACGTCAATGAAAACCACATATCAACAACACAACCACAACATCCAACATGTGAAAGACCCAAAAATTTATCCATTGAATATTCTCCCATTCATTTGTCTTTTAAGTAGATCTTTCTCTCAAATTGCTTTGATAGAGTATCTATTTGACCTTCATTATTTGATGGAGTAGAATTAGCAACACCTTTATCTTTTGACTGGTCTTTTTTCTCAACCCATTTTGATACAACATTTAGATGTCTTTCATTATCTGAAGAACTAGGAGTGTTTGCTTCTCTATTATGTGGCACAAAAGTGTTTTGAGTTGTTTTAAGCATGTTACAATATTGAGGGTTATTGTAATCATCTGAAATAGTGACTTCTTGTCCATTAACAGGAAATTTCAAGCACTGATGATACATTGAAGGCACTGCTTGCATTTCATGAATCCAAGGATGTCCCAAAAGTATATTATATGTCAACTCTTTGTCTAACACTTGAAAAACTATATTCTTCACAATTGGTCCCACTTGTATAGGTAACATAATCAATCCCTTAGAGGATCTCTCTTCTTCAGCATAGGATTTTATTGTGATCTTCCCTTTGGCATCAATAGAAATTTCAGAATATCCTAGTGCATGAATAAGTTTTAAAGTGAAAATATTTAAACCAACTCCACCATATATTAGAACATTGTTTAACATGGTATTTGTGAACTAAAACCTCAATGTGAAGGGAAGCATTATGGGGATGGGTGAGTGATACATCATCATTTTTGGAAAATGATAGGCAGTGAAGTGTGGTCAAGTGTCCCACCATAGCCTAGAATTGATCAAATTCCAGATTATTGGGTACAATGGTGGCTACAAGAGCTTGTTCAAAAATTTCCTTGTGGGATGGTAAAATTTTAAGGAGTTCCAATATTGCTATTTGAGCTGGAATTTTCTGCAATTGATGAACTATGTTGTACTGATTTGAAGGGGCAATAGTCTTTTTAGATGTAGCTCCTTTCAATATTAATTTGGATTGCCCCCTTGTTGTCACATTGACTAGTTGATAGTCTTGTTTTTCTCTGATTTTAATGACATTAATCTGATTATTAGTTTTTGCAATATTTGTGATCATATTTCTTGGTATGATGTCATTAATTTGAGTATTAGATGCACCATTATCTTCAACTATAGAAATATGAAGAATGGTGGTCTCATAAATGTAGTTCACATTTTTACCTTTGTTTTTTGCAGACGAAGATTCTCCCTTTTCATAATTTGGTAAGGGATTTTTGAATGCTCCATGATCATTGTTCATTTGATGTCCTTCTACAAAGATTGTCTTGTTATCAATCAAATCTTGCACTAAGTGTTTCAGTTGCATGCAATCGTTTGTTTTGTGCCCTTTTTTTTATGAAAGTTATAGTAGTTTGCATCATTCTACCAAGATGGCTTGACTCGTGGTTCCTAGTTTCATGCCTCTAGTAATGTGATAAGTCTATGTGTAAGAAGTTATGTCATTGTTGAGTCGAGTGTCTGTCCCAAAGGGGTGAATCTTCTTCGATTTGATGTTTTTTGAAATGATTCTGGTTTAGATTTAGCATTGTTGGGATCATTGTTTTGATTGGAATTTTGATTGATGTCTTGGTTGTTGTTTTGATTGGTCTTGTTGGTAGATGTTGTCAAATTAAATCCTAGTTTTTCATTTTATGTTTTAGTTGTAGCATCATTGTTACCACCATTTCTATTATTTTTCCAAAACTTCAGTTTATCATTGTTGTTGTAGTGATTCGAGGATATTTTATTATATGATCCCTCATTGTAGATTTTTAATACCCCTCTCTTGACCAAAGCTTCTTTGATCTTGAGTCCATTTTCAATCATTTTTTCAAAGGTGGGTGGGCATTGTAATTCAAGCCTATAGATCATCTCATTAGTCAAATTGTCAATGAATAGTTCCATCTTTTCCTCTGTAGGTATGGGGCAAGGATACCTAGCAAAAAATATTCACCATCATTGTAAAAATGAGAGAAATTTTTCACCTTTCCTTTTTTTTTGTATTGTAAAGGTCTTTTATTGTTATCTCATGTTGTATATTATAGGAGTATTGTGAGATAAACTTGTTTATGAGCTCTTCAAATGATCAAATTCCTAGTAATAATTTAGATAACCATTCCATACATTGACCTCCTAGGCTTCTTCAAAAAAACCTCATCAAATAAGTCTCCTCTTGTGCAAATTTTAAACTCATGGTTCGAAATTCCCTCACATTATCTATAGGATCAGTTTTACCATTATATTTATCATATTTTGGAAATTCACAATGTCTAGGAAATGGTATCATGTCTACACTTGGATCAAAAGGATATTGACAAATATCTTTTAACAAGTATCTTTTCGTGGTTCCATTTTGCATATCTTGGAGTTGTTGCAAGTTTTGTATTTGATGTGTTAAGATAGCCACTTGATTTGTGTTTCGTGGTTCAGTTTCAACTCTTTTGGGTGCTTCTTTTAGTCAATTAAAATCAAACTCCTTTGGAAGCTTTGCACCTAGCTCAGCTAGCATTAAAATGTATCTTCCTCCATCTTTTTCCAAAAATTTCTCCATAAATTTGTGGAAGTTAGGATCTTGTTGTGCAGTTTGGATGTCCTCTTCAGTTATTTCATTAGGTTCAGCTTGATGAAATCTATGAAAATGATTTTCTTCAGCAATGGTATTTAGAGTTTCAATCTCTTTTTCTCTGAGTTTTTGTTTTTGTGATCTTGTTAAAATGGGCATACAAGTGTTGTAATTTTAACTAAACTTTGATCTTTGTTTGGAGTAGTTCCAAGGATATTAACTAAGTCAAATAAAATGATAAATTGTATTGATGAGACTAAGTTAAATCTGATTATACAGCTTTGTTTCATGATGGTAGGATGACAAATCCTAGTGATGAAACTTAGCTTAATAATCAAAGGTGTGTTTTCTAATTTAGGAACTTTAAGGTATTAGATATTGGTTTAATTTGGAAGAATTTCACTTGTAACGTCTAGTTTAGGCAAGTTTGAGAAATTGGTCTGACCGAGGAAAATTTTTGTTCTAATAAAATCCTGAATTATGATGTTAACTGTCTAATAGGTAGTGAAAATAGCTCTCTAGTTTTTGATTTTCTAGATGTGCTATAACAGACCTCGGATGAACTAAAATTTTGTGCACAAATGCACTAAAACAAAGCATGGATGTGCTGGTAAACAGACTACATGTGCTAGACTATTACTCCTATGCGCTAGAAAATAAGTTGGATGCACTAAAAGATAGGGTCAATGCACCAAAATATGGTTTAGATGCGTTGCAGGATGAGTGAGATGTGCTAAGGTATAGGTCAAATGTTTTCAAACTATCCAGGGATGCACTAGATTGCCCCTAAATGTGATTTATATTTAAATCTAATAGTTGTGAATGTGCTAAATGGATATGCAGATGCATTGGAAAGTGGAACAATTGTGCTAAAGTATGCCCTAGATGCACTAAGAGAATCTATGGATGTGCTACAATATGACTCAGATGCACTACAAGAGGTAAATAATGCACCAAAATAGAGGATGTATGTGCTAATCTAGAAACATTCTATGATTTTGACAACCTATCTATTTCTTCTGCTTTTATCCAGTAAAAAGGATGTTTCCAAGGTATAAATTTATGATCAATGGAAACTTGTGTGGTTGTTTTGTTTGTGAATCTTGGGAATTTAGTGCTCTAATTGGATGATTCCTTTGGAAATAACTTTACACATAGCAGGAAGTTTGTAAAATTTTTTTTCAAGTCTATCTATTAAACAATGAGTGTGTATTAGAGAATCAGGTCTAATTCTTTCAACTATGTTAGCTCACATAACCTTGTCACCCCCTAGAGGGTGCCCATGTGTTTTCCTTTCCTGAGTCTTAACCAAAGTTGAATCCTCCAATTTTGGCCAAGGTCTCTAATAGTTATATGGTGAGTGTCTTGGGGGAAGATTTTTCCCTCCCCTTGCACTGTGATATAGAAAGTGTTCATAAACTGAATCAATTGGATTTTAACTTAACATTCATAGAAAGGGTTTTCATTTGACATGAAAAATGATAAACTACCTTAGGAGACCTCCCAACCTTTAGAACAAAGGTTTTGGGGATGGTTATCTTGCACACTTCCATTGAATTGTGGGTTTCCCCAAATTCACTTTTGATTAGAGTGGTTTGGAAATATTGGCTTTAGTTGTTCCCACTTAGGTCGTTCCTGTAGGGTGAGTACTTTTTCCCACTACGGTAGGCCTTCTAAAGGTGTTAATGAAGCATAAATAGCGAGTCTAGCATTATGATCACCTAGTGAAGGGGAGAGAACAAGCCTATCACTTTCGAATCATAGTAGACAAGGGATTCAATTTAATTTGTTATTAACCTAGATGCACTATCTTAATCAAAATAAAACAATAATAAAAACCAGCTCTTGCAAACACTGTTAGTAGTTTTTAACAACATTCTTTGACCAGCGTAGTAGTTTTCCTACAAATTTCTTTGACAAGCGTATTCAATACTTGCAATATAGAAAACAATGATCAGTATTCAACATTTTTATTTTCTGCAAAATTAGATAGATACGCTAAAATAACCATTCTATGTGCTATTAAAATAAATGAATGCGCAAAAAGAATTTTCAGATGCACTATAAAAACCCCCTGATGCACCAAAGTATCAAACCAATTAGCCATTGTATGTCTCAAATGTGCTATAATAGTGATCGTATGCACCATAAAATGTGTTGGATGCGCCACAAGAACTCTCAGTCATGCTAAAAGAAAACACGTCAAAATATGCAAGCACACCTTTCAAAATAAAATGTTAAAAATGGGGTTTTTGGCCCCATGGTGGGCACCAATTTATGTGTGAGTAAAATATGTGAATATGTAAATAATACACAATCAATAAGACATTATATTAAGAGATTTAAACAAACAATTAATCTAATTCAAACACAAGAAATTTCTCAAAACCATCCCATTGCTCTCTATCTCCAATGATTTATTAAATCACAGTGGCTCTTAGATTGTGTAAGCACTATGATTGTTAAAATGACAACCTAGAGAACAAGATATTGTAAAATGTAGGAATCTAATCCTATATGATGATTTCTATATGATATGATGATGCTACTGTAGATGAAAATGACATGATAATGATTGATATGGATATGATATGAAAATAATGCTATCATAAACTATTTAAGATACAAATAATATTAAAGCCATGATGCTAAATGATTAAATAATTCTATTTTCTAAATTCTCAATTCTCAAATGCGTAATTTCTCTAATGCTATTTCTACAGAGTAAGATTTCCCAAAGTTGGGATCCATTTCTTGTAGAAAGAGGCTATATTTATAGTTTTTTTGCAACATATTGTGATGTGGCAACAAAGAAAGGGTCTGGATTTGATTTCAAGGAATCAATGGTGAAAGATGAAGAAGTTGGAGAAGATCACAGAGAGTGTTCATCCCCATAAAAACATTTTCCAAATGATAGGAAGAAAACAATGGAAGAAGACAACCAATTTGTCTCCAATTTGTCTATTGAAGGTGAAGTTGAATTTATTATACTGAAGCATTCAACTTTGTTTGGAAATGCATGAAGAGGGAAACATGTTAAAAATGGGGTTTTTGGCCCCATAGTAGGCACCAATTTATGTGTGAGTAAAATATGTGAATATATATATATAACACACAATCAATAAGACATTATATTAAGAGATTTAAAGAAACAATTAATCTAATTGAAACACAAGAAATATCTCAAAACTGTCTGATTGCTCTCTATCTCCAAGGATTTGTTAAATCACAGTGGATCTCAGATTGTGTAAGCACTGTGATTTTTAAAATGACAACCTAGAGAACAAGATATTGTAAAATGCAGGAATCTAATCCTATATGATGATTGTTATATGATATGATGATGCTACTGTAGATGCAAATGACATGATAATGATTGATATGGATATGATATGAAAATAATTCTGTGATAAACTAATAAGATACATATAATATTAAAGCAATGAGGCTAAATGCTTAAATAATTCTATTTTCTAAATTCTCAATTCTCAAATGCTTAATTTGTCTAATGCTATTTCTACAGAGTAATATTGCCCAAAGTTGGGATCCACTTCCCATAGAAAGAGGTTGTATTTATAGATTTTTTGCAGCATATTGTGATGTGGAAACAAAGCAAGGGTCTTTATTTTATTTGAAGGAATCAATTCTGAAAGATGAAGAAGCTGGAGAAGATCATGGAGAGTGTTCCTCCCCATAAAAACATTATGCCAAATGATAGGAAGAAATCAATGGAAGAAGACAACCAATTTGTCTCCAATTTGTCTATTGAAGGTGAAGTTGAATTTATTATACTAAAGCATTCAAATTTGTTTGGAAATGAATGAAGAGGGAAAATTTGTAGAAATGTGACCAATTTGAAAATTGGATTTATTTCAAATTAGTAAAATATATTTAATTTAATAAAACAAACTATTAAAATTTGTTTATTAAATTAAGATAGAATAAATGTGATAATTAAATAAAACAAAGTATTGAATTTGTTTATTTAATTAGGATGGAAGAAATAGATAATTATAAAAGAATAAAGAAGTGAACTAGATATAAAAAAATATTTCTATTTATTTATAAGTAGATGAATTAGAAGGTCAATTAATTAAATAAATTGCATTTAATTAATTATATTATCTAGACCATTTTTAGGTGTATACACATGATAATCCTCCTCCCCACCTACCACAAAGTGATCCAATACAACAATCACAATGAGAGTTTTACTCTTTATCAAATATTATCATTCATCCTCCTATTGTGATTAATTTGAATGATGATGAGGTTGTTAAAATTGATGAAGAAGTGCATAATGATTTAAGAACACATTATTTTCCTCTTCGATGAGCTTAAACGAAAAATCTCTTATATAGAGTGATGAACCTGACACTTCTCTTGGTTTGACACTTGCTATTGTCCCTTTAGCTAGACATACACCTTTTTAATATACTGAAGATGACTGAGAAGTAGATGACTTGCTCGATGGTTGACTTACATTTGCCTTACTAGCCTTTTCACTTTCACTTTCTTTATTTTTGTTTTGTGTGATTGCATCTGTGTAAGGTGATCCCCCATGATGTTCTATTTGATGTTCTATCTCTTTGTGACATTCCTCTATTTGTACCTTCATTCTTCTCTATTTCATGCATCTATTTCACATTTTGTTCTATGTTTTCCTTTTGGGGATGATGCAAGGCATTGAGACATCCAGGTCTCTTTAATGTTGACCCAAAAGGCTTTCTTTTTCTTTTCCTTTTCCTTTTCCTTTTATTTTGTCTTTTTCTTTTGTTTTATTTTTGGGGGATGAGGCAAGGTATTGAGACATTCAGGTCTCTTTCATGTTGACTCAAAGGATTTATTTTTCTTTTCCTTTTTTTTTTCTTTTTCTTGTGTTTTCCTTTTGGGGATGATGCAAGGTATTGAGACATTCATGTCTCCTTCATGTTGACCTAAAATATTTTCCTTTTCTTTCGCCTTTTATTTTTCATTTGTCTCGTGTTTTCATTTTGGGGATGATGAAAAGCATCGAGCCACCCTATGTCTCTCCCATGTTGACCCAAAATATTTTTCTTTGTTTTCCCTCTCTTTGTGTCATTCTTTTAGTTCTATGTGTATTTGGGGGATGATGACAATTCCAAGATCTTTACAAAACATTGTAGCAAATAACATACTAACCCCAAATCCATAGATCCCTTATGTGTTTGGTGTTTTCATTTTGGGGTAAACCCCTTCCATTTCTTTTTTTTCCTTTCCTTCACATGACGTAGCCTTACTCAGAAACATATGACTTGGCATAGGATTTTCAAGTTGTCTCTCACGTCTTCTTTCTTGTTTTCATTTTTTCATTTGTTACTTTAAAGTAATTTCTCACATAATGGTGTTTAGCAATTCCTTTAAAGTGAGGGAATACATTGGCATTATTCTTTTTCATTTTCCTTTTTCTTGGTTCTTAGTGTATCCTTCTTACTTCATACGATGTGTTTGTCGCTTTGTGGATGACATTGGGTGAGATGTCCTTCATGAGCATGATCTATCTTAACATATTGCATTCCTCTTAGTGGCTTGATGTGACACACTACATCCACTAAGTTGTGAATTTTCTATTCTTTGATTAGTCCTCTCTTGGAGACATTAGACACAATCTTCCCTAAGTTAAAGACCTCACATAAACTAAGCAAGAATCCTTTGAACATTCTTTTCATGTTGCATTTTACATTTTTTATATGGCACCCTTGCATACACACAACTTGCATGCCTATGGATCCATTACGTTTGTTCATGAGCTCCAAACATACAAAGTTTGGCTTGTCTCATGAAGCTTAAAAAGTCATTTTTCTCTTTGTGGGGCCTTATTAAAGTTATCAGGAGGAATAACTTTGGTATGGTTGAGTGGGAAGCCCATTCTAAGGCATGAATTTCCCCATAGCCACCTACGTGTGTGTGAGTGCATACCAACCATGAGTGTATGTTTCTCACCTTTTAGGCCTTCTCACCTGGTGGATAGCCATGAGTTTCATCACCTCAGAGTGAGTATGTGTTTTCCAATCAAACAACCTAGATTTTATCCACATCGTGTTGGAAAAATGGATGAAGCTTCATTTGATTCTTTCTTTCTTTCCTTTTTCTCTCTCTTTCATATTTCACATTGTATGCTTGTGCTTTGTCATTGTTCTTGATATCATGCATGTTCCATTTGTGCTTATGTTGGTTTGTCATGAGATCTTGATCCTAGGGGCTTGATCACCCCTCTTGATTGTTTTTGTCCCATCTTGCAAGCATTGGTTAATGATAACCCCTCTTGATGCGTGTTGGTCTACTTTAGTCTGAGTTTGAAGTAGGTTCATCCTCTCACTAAAGTGGGGGCTAAATATGACACCGAAAAAGTAACCTTTCTACTTTTTTTGTCTCTTTTGGATCCTCCTTGTTTTTTTGGCTTAATTGTGCCTTGATATAGTGTTGTAATATGGATAACACATTCACATTAGGTCTTGGTCCCTTGTGAACTAAAAGAACTCAATTGGTACCTTACTTAAGTGTTGTAAAGTGTTCTAACAAACTTTCACACTTTTCTAGGGTCTTATTAATGCATTTCACCTAAATAACCTCCTTTTATCATTTACCAAGCCTTATTTCAAAGTGTTGTAAAGTATTGTAACAAACTTTCACACTTTTCTAGGCTTTTCATTAACATTTGGACCTTTCTTATGCTTTAATTGGCCCATTTTACACATACAATCCTTAATTAAGTTTATTTTTCAAAATAATCCTGATAAACATCATTTAAAATATCTCAATTATGAAACCCACTTAAAATGCATTAAGTGGCACCCATTCGCCATTAGGGGCGAGTCCCTTTTGGCACAAAACTCAAAATAATTACAAATTTCTGGTGGTTTTTTATTTTCCAAGATCTAAGGTTGGCATGTGATGTATTTTTGGGAATTATGGAATAATTATGTATAAATATAAGGGTTTTCTACTCATTTCTCTCTCTCCCCTAATCTCTTAATCAATCCAAAAAGCAATCAAGCGATCGAGCATTCAAGCATTTTGTTTACAAGAGTGTTAAAGCACTTTGGAGCCATTACTTGAATGTCTTTAGAATTCTCCTTCAAGAGTTTGGTGAGTTGTAGCATTGTTTTTGTTTATTCATAATTCTCCATTTCATTTCATTTTCAAGGGTTTAATTACCAATCTGGGGTTTGACCAAGGAAAACCCCTATTCACTAACCCTTCAACAATTTTTCGCTCTCTTTGCATGTGATTTGTAGGTTTAGGTTGTAGATTTATCAAAGAGAAATATTGGAAAAGTTGTCATCAAATTATTAAATTTATTCAAAGTTTTCAAAACCCTAGGAGAAACTTGGAGAAAACCTATAGGTTGAGTTTGATAGTTTCGGACCCAGACCTGAACTAGGAGCACAAGTGTAGAATAAGGGCTTCAAATTCCACTTTTGAATTTCTAGAAATCAAGAAGTGGACTCATTCACCACCAGTTGTGAATGAGTCCCATTACCTAAGCCTAAATAGGGATTTTTGCAGTTCTAAGTACCCAGTTGTGCGAAACCTATTATGGAATTTTTTTCTAGAAAGCAGGACTAAGTCACCCAACTTGGTGTATGAGTTCTAGTTTGAATCAACATTAATTTTTTTAGGATTCCAAAGCTCCATTCCATCTCTTTCTAGTCTCTAGGTGTACACTTTCAATCTCATAAATTTATGTTACAGTTTACTTCTATTTCTAAGTTATTTTGCATATCACATTTTGTTTTCAAATATCTTGCATTTTCTAAGTTTTGCATTAGTGTTGAACTTCTTTCTCAATTTATAGCCTTGAGGACAATCTCGTTTGCATTGGAATTTCAAGGGTTTTTCCTTGAGTGTGAACATTGTGAAATCGAATGCCTCTTCCTTAATTCCCCTTTTGGTGTGAACAAGGAAGTTGTGCATTCTGCCTCATTTCAAAAACATGTCAAACAATGATTTTGTCATTAAAAAAATATTGTAAAATGTCACATCCCTTCAACAAAAAATCTCAATGTTGAATGAAAATGAAAATGGACAACCATCATAATATTTGAAAAGGAACCCATTGTCACTTGAAATACTGAAAGGACAAATTCCCCAAAACACAGAGATACCCATATTTGATAAATACAATGGTATGGGGGACCCTAGCAATCATATATCAACATATAACACCTTGTGCAGTGACTTCATCTTTGAGGATAAGCTTGTGCCTGTAATTTTTCTTAGCTCATTGAAAGACATGGTTTTGGAGTGGTTTTGTTCATTGTCCAATAACTCAATTCATTCCCTTAATGATCTTGTTGATGCTTTCCTCATCTATTCCAAGAACACATTGGTCCGAAGAATAATATAATGGACTTTATGTGATGTAAACAAAAGAAAGATGAAAAGTTCATAGAATTTATAGAATGGTATTAGTTGCTTTACTCACAAATCAAGATTACTCTTCCTAATGCAGATGTTCAAAGAATGTTTAATGGCAATCGAACATAAGGGATAAAATATTGTTATTAAAATTTCCATCCTTTATAAACTTATGTATGACTCCTCATGATTGTTTGTATTTGGTTCATCATTATGAAAATGCATCTTTATCGACTCATGTTGAAAAATCAAAATTCATACCTCAAAATAACTATCTACCATTCAAGAAGAAAAACAATACAATTATCAAGTTGAATACACCCTAAAATACCAACCATATTGAAACACAAGTTACTGAAATAAGTACAACCCCATATCAATTTTGACCATGTGATAGATAGTTTACCCTGTTACCTGATTCCCTAAATTTAGTCATGTTACAAATTTTGATTAACAACGTAATTTACTTGGCTCTAGATAGACATATAGAAACAATCAATCCTTTATAGTGAATGATGTTATAGGGATACCCACCTCAGTCCTACAGAGCCTAAAGTGTAGAGAAGTTTCTAATCAATATCTTGTTCATTGGCCATTGACCTAGGGTCTCTAAGCATAACGAGTAGCTACCCTTTAGGAGAAACCAAACCATCAGCTGGAAACATCAACACTTTATCAAGATTCTTGTAATTAAGTGAAAGCATGGTTGAAAACTCATCATGGTTTTTCTTTTCCTACAACAAGTTTGATGACCCTTCCTCAAATTAAAGTTGGAAAAAAAAATCAGATGTATCATTCTCGATCATCCCAACATCTGACAAATTTTGTGTAAATCTAGGCTACCCAAGGTTATGCTCCATGAATGTTATCACATTGTTCATTCATAAGCGAATAAAGTTCACCTCTAAAAATGAGATATTTACAGTGCACCACAGTCATGGGTTTAATCATTTGTCTTCTTGCAACAACTTTTCATTGCATTTAATTTGGCCTCAACCTACGGAACCTATAAAACCTGATGAGGATATATTTTTAAAATTTTACAAAAAGTTTAAGGAAAAGCGTATAGTAGGGATATCCCTTAACAATATCCCACTTGAGAATAATAGGTGTATGGTTGTTCCTCCTGCCCCAACTATTGTGGATGAACCTAAGCCTAAATCCAAAGCTCTTCCAAGTTACTAAAGTGAATATGTTGCTATTCCTTTGCCTATATCATAAAAGAGACCAAGAGACAATCATGTGGTTGCCTCTATACCTCCAAAAAAAATTAGGTATATAAGACAAAAGAGATAGTGGTTTTCCAACCCTCAGTGGTCCCTTCATTTCCTCCCCTAAGGGGAGAAAAGAGACCAATGGTTGAAAAACCCGTTTGTACATCCTCATAAGAATAAAATAATGTTAGAAGAAATCAAAATGCTAAGGAGTATAGGTGTAGACATTGTGTTATTCCTCTTCAATTGGAAGAAATGAATAAAACAACACTTCCTAATCAAGCACCAACCCAAATGAAGCATGATGATCCACCACCTTCACCAAAAACTAAAACTTGCATATCTCCACCAAAACAAAAACAAAAACAAGAACATACAATGGATATTTCCATAAAACCTTATATAATGATTAATTTGGATGATGATGACGAGATTGCTAAAATTAATGAAGAAGTGCATAATGAGCTTAATTTTTTATTTTAAACTTCCATCAATTTAGATGGGGGAAACTGTGATGATCCTCCTGATGAGAGTGACCCAGTGCCACGTGTTGAACATTTTGATTCTCCTAGTAAAAAAAAATTTGCAGTCCCTTTGGTTAGTTTTCTAAGTTATATATGTGATGATAAATATTGGGATGTAGATGACCTTCTTTAGATTGCATTGCATGTGAAGTACTTCTTTGTTGTGTTTTCTTTATTTTTTGTGTGTGTTTGCTTGTACATGTAATGTGATCTCCCGTATCGTGCTACTTGGAATTTTTTGTGTTCGTGAGTTTTCTTTGGATGACTTTTGTTGCTCCATTGGCACAAGGATATAAAGGAAAAAAACCTATTGTAACATTCTTCTGCTTTTACCTTCCTTCTTCTATTTGTCATAAATGTTATCTTTTCATTTGTCTTGTGTTTTCCATTTTGAGACAATGCATGATGTCGAGACATTTAGGTCTCTTCCATGTTGAACCAAAAGGTTTTGTGTTCTCTCTCTCTATTTCATTCTTCCATTGTTTTTGTTGTTCCATGAGTATTTGGGAAATAATGTCAATTATGAGATCTATTACATTGAACTATAAAAAAGATGTATACTGACCACAGATTTGTGGATCCCTTTCATATACATCTTTTGTCTTGTTTTTGGAATTGTACTTGGGGAAACCCATTTTCATGTGGGAGATTTATTTAGAAACATATCATTGGCATAGGGCTTTCCAAATAAGCTCTCATTTCTGTATCTAACAATATTTATCATTTTATACTAGCTTTAAAGTAATTTTCCACAACATGTTTTTTTGCAATGACTTCAAAGTAGCGGCATACATCAAGGTATTATTACATTGGCTTTTTTGCTTCACTTTGTTCATGAGTGTGTGATTTACTGATGCATTGATGTTTGGCATTTTTTCGTCACTTTTTTCATGAGCATTGAACTTAGTGTAATGTTGGCATAGCATATTGATCATTCTATGGAACCTTATCAAGGTTATCATGTCGTATAACTCTTGATATGGTTGTTTTGGGTACACACTGATTGAAAAGTGAACCTCACTAAACCATGTGTGTTTATCATTTTTTTCCACCTTGTTATGGGTATACCTAGTAGACCTAGTGTGTTTCTCATCCTTCTCTAGGGGGCTCACCTAGTGAAATTCAGTACTCACTAGCCCATGTTCCTTTTTTTTGTGACTCACCTAGAAAGTATCATAATTTTCACTATTGTGTGTCATGAATGCCTTTGGTGTGGTTTCTAGCATAACACAAATTTTTAGTTCGTACCCTTACTTTTACATTTCATTTTGACATTGAATGTTTGTGTATGTTTTCTGGCTACATATCATACACATGTTTTCCTTTGTGTCTATTTTTTTAAATACCATGGAATCTTGGATCTTGGGAGCTTGACAATCTCCCTTGATTCATTTTTATCATATCTCTTCTACATTTATGCATTTGAAACCCTCTTTACATATTATTTTCTACTTTAGTGTGAGTTTGAGTGTAAGTTCATACTCACACTAAAGTGGGGGCTAAATGTGGCATCATAAATTGTCACCCTTAACAATTTCTTGTTGCCTAGGATGCCCATGTCCGCTTATTTTGGACATAAATTCAAATATGTCAGTTCAGACACTTTATTATTTAAAATTCAAATACCCAAAGATGGTTGTTGGGATTTACTTTTTGGTAAATTGAATAAATTTCTATAATACCTAGTTATTGGATCAATTCAAACCTAACAACAATGATTATTAAAATTCATGATCTAGAAAATTTGGACAACTTATGATCAAGCATTATTGTTAAGAGCAACAATATTAGAGTTTTATTGCAGAAATTCAAGATCTAACATCATGCCAAAGTTTTTGTGTGTTCATGTTATCATTGTTTTGTAAAGGTTAAAATCTTTGTAGGTCTCCAAAGGATCCAAGCATTTAAGCATTCAATAAAATCTATCAAGCAAGATCCAAGATCCTTGAAGTGGCATGTATGAATTAAGTCCTTCAAGGGAGCCACTCAAGCGTGATGAGTTTTATCATTTTTTTCATGCATCATTCCTTCCATTCGATTATAATTTATCCATTAACATTTCCATTGTGGAAGTGGGAACACTTACACAGGGTTTGACTAAGGTAGACCCCTATATTGCACAACATTTTCTTCTCTTTATGAATGTGCAGATCTTAGGTTGAAGATGATCAAAATAAGTTTGAAGGAACTTTGTTCATCATCGCATTGAAAATGTTGGGCCTTGACAAATCATGGAAACTTAATTTCATAAATATCCAGTAGTGATCTAACCAATTTTCTAAAAGGAAACAAGAAACTATTACAAAATGTCACATACCTTCAACAAAAACTCTCAATGTTAAACAAAAATTAAAATGGACAACCATCACAATACGTGCAAGGAACTGATTGTCACTTGACATACTGAAAGTACAAATGCCCCAAAACATAGAGATACCCATATTTGATAAATACACTGGAATGGGGGATGCTAGCAATCATATATCAGCATATACCACCTTTTGTAGTGACTTCATCTTTGAGGATAAGCTTGCGCCTAAAATTTTTCCTAGCTCATTAAAAGACATGGTTTTGGAGTGGTTTTTTTCATTGTCGAATAAATCAATTAGGTCACTTAATGAGCTTTTTGATGCTTTCCTCAACTATTCAAAGCACACATTGGTCCTAAGAATACTATAACTGACTTGATGCAATGTAAACAAAAGAAAGATGAAAAGGTCATAGAATTTATAGAACGATATCGGTTGCTTTTCTCATAATTCAAGCTTACTCTTCTTGATGCAGATTTTCAAAGAATGTTCAATGACAATTGAACATAAGGGATAAAATATTGTCATTAAAATTTCCATCCATTATACACTTATGTATGACTCTTCATGATTATTAGTATTTGGTTCATCAGTATTAAGATGCATCTTCACCGACTCATGCTGAAAAATCAAAATTCATACCTGTAGACACATGAAATTGACATCATGCATAATCATATTCACTCATCATTTAAATAAATCAAGTTTATTTATCAATCTCCTAAAGTTATGAGTTTAAATCAAATAAAACAACTTGATCCTAATATCACCCTTCTTGATTAAATAAATCAAACCTTTTATTTAATTAAGTTTGAAATCACCTTTCATCCCTTTTTGATTTAAATAAATCAAAATATTCAAGTCAAAGGGGTCAAAGCATCTAATCATCATTAAGCTAAGCTAATATTGATTAATCTAACCTAACCACCAATCACATCCTCTAGCTTTTCCCACTTGCACCAATAAATCATTTTAATTCATTTATAAAATCAACATTTTTCATCAACATGGCATCTTTAAGGAATATTCCCTCAAGTTTGAATTCAAAAGAAAGTGGACATGTACATCCTAAAAAAAAATTATGAGCTCTTACATGGCTCTTACATGTCCCTTGCACAAGTCAAACTTAACATTTATCGCTCAAATTCAAATTTGAAATCTCCCTCTCTTTGGCACATTGACCAAAATGTGCTCATCCTCCAACCTATGACAAGTTGACAAGTGGCCTCTTTTGATTGGCTTGTTCTTTATCCCACATTCATCCATTTGGCCATTCTTTCATCAAAATAATCTATAAATGAAAGGCTTCATTCTTCATCAAATCCTCCACAAATCATCCACAAATCCTATGCAAAGTCACTCTCCTCATTTGAGAACTGATGTTTCCCATATTACTCCATAATCATCATTGGAATTATATCATTTAGCTTATCTTAGCAAGGGTTGGGAAAGGGGTATTTTCCACAATAGCACCAATCCACTATGAGATATAATTTTCTCCATGTTTTATTATATGCTTTCAATTTATCTATCTAAATCTTTGTTGCTTTGATTGCATTATTAGCATGTGGAGTTATTTCATAGGGATGTTGATTGTTGGTTTTGTTTTAAAATACTAATCATGCTTTGTGTGTGTTAGGATTTTAACCAAAATGCAGATTTTCACATCCACATTATATGATTTTCACATTATGGCACTAGAAGGAGGGTATTTTGTGATTTTTAAATTGTTTTGATAGCCAAAATAAATAAAAGAATCTGGACTAATCTTGCTATTCTATGGTTGTTAGAAAAGGAAGTGAGATTGCAATGTGAATATTCGAGCTTTTAAGATAAAAGCTAAATAGTTAATATTCCAACTGCATTGAAAGTGTGTACTTTTTGAAAAAAATTAGGATGATCATGTCTGACGCTTTTAGTGTGCAGATAAAACTAATCTTATAGCTGGGTGGTGCATTTTGAATCACTTTATTGACTTTTTAGGAAGTTTTAGTTGTCTTAGAAATCAAGCAAAAGATATCTTGATTTTGTTTACAGAAAATATGAATCGATGGAAAATGAATGGTCTACCAATCAAATTCATCATTTCCCCACACAAAGTCATTAATACCATTTAAACTCCATTTTAAATCATATTTATTATTGATGGATCTAAAGTATCAAATCATGTATATCACTGACGTAATGCAAGGCAACAACATAGATAAAGAATAACATAAATTTGGATTCATTGTGCTCTGATGTTGTTTATCATTAATAGCTTGTCATTTGGGTGTTTTATCTTCATTGACTTAATCGTATGAATATTTAGGACATGTTAATGAATACAATCTTATTTGATGTATGGTCATTCATAGAAAGCCATGGCATTTACAACCAAACAAATGGTTCATTATTATGGATTTTCATTGAATAATAGGATCATTTCTCTAAAATATTGGCATCTTATCCATCTTTCTACCAATTTACTAACAAGAGTGGTTTTTTTTGCGCTTCCATTACTTGTTGAGAACAACCTTTTGCATTATTGTGTGATACAGAAGAGTCAAATTACCTCATATCAAGCTTTGTGCATCTCTGGTCTAAAACTATTCTATGTTTAGAATATGTTTATGTATGTAGCCATTATCTTAGACTTCTATCATATGATCTTTCTCTGTCATACCCGCCACTTGACATGCACCTCATAAGTATAACTTTAGAGTGATATCGTGCATATTTGAGCTCTCTGGAAAATGTATTACGACCTCTAAAAATTGTATTGCAGTTTTCTAGTCTACATTTTTTTATTGATCAGAGGAAAAGAGAGTTATTATGCAAGCAGATCAGTCCCTCAATTTATGGCCAGAAGAAGTTAAAAGACGTTCTTTTGGAACTTGTGTTGACTCCAACACTATTTTGTTTTCTGCTTCCGCCAGTGCTGCTACTACTTTCGGGGATTCGAGCTATGGATCTCATGGTTTGTGACCTCAGGATTTTTAAAGTAGTTGTTCACCAAGTTGAAAGAGTAGGTGAACTGTGACACGAGGGTAGTGCTTGAACTCTCCGGCCACCTCCAATACTCCATTGGTAGTTTCAATCCAATACACATTAATGAGTTTTTGTAGGACATTGCATATTTACAATCCATGGAGGCCTTCATCACGTGTCTCATATCAAATTGTGACCTAAACATTAAAAAACTAGTGAAAGGAAATGGGTGAAAATATTGCATATTGAGGCATCTCTGCATATTGATTATAGAAGGCCAATCCAATACCTATGCGAACCTCTATTGCAGGTTGATTTGCATATTTAAATATGTTGAGTGGAAGACACCACCAAGCTACCATCACTACCTTTCATGTTAGTCGATGCCAAGTCTTCTGCTAGCCGCATGGAGAAGAGGGTCGATGTAGCTTGAAGAAGTCGATTAGCTTTTTGTTGCATTAATGGTGAGTAAGGTGAGTGGAAACACATTAATGGCTGAGTGGAAATGCGTTGATAGTATAGTATTTTTGTGGAAGTTTCAAGGTAGTGTATTTGAGAATTCTACGTTGCTCCCTAGTTACCACAAACAACAAGGATCTCCAAGTAGGTACAATAGTTTCCAGAAAATGAAATCCTGCAGACTTATGTTTATGTTAGTCATATATCCCTTAGCTTGCTTGATCCAAAATCAACTCGCTTGATCCAAAAGATAATAATGGTTCACCGATTGGACAATTGTTTATACAGAGAAAGTACAATGTGTGATTTGATCTAGGCATAGTAACCATCAATACGTGCTCATCAAATTAATTGTTGTATTCAATAGACTAGTTGCTCATTCTCTTATGGTGGATTGAAGTTGGGATGCATGGACTTCTGTCAGATTTAGAATTTCCTGTAGTACAACTACCAATAGTCTATATTTAAAATGTATCAAGTTGACTGCAAATCTCTTGAATCTTGTGCAGCTGGTGAATCTACGAAATATGTATTCATGGTCGGTTGGTAGTCATGTTTTAGCTTTACTATTATTATCATGATCTGTGTAGTTGAAGAACATATGGCAATCAATGGTACCTTTGGCTATGAGATTTTCTTTTACAAGTTCTTAAATGTTGCAAATATGCGTACCTTGACCTTTGTGCTAATCTTGTAGGTATCTAGAAGAATTTGATTACCTCGTTGCTTATTTGAAGGGCACACTTGAAGATTGGGAAGCTGCAAGTATTGATTTGTTTGGGAATAGGAGCAAACCTTGGGCCTATGCATGCCTTTGACAAATGGATGCCATGAAATTACTCTTCATCCCTTGCACAACACTCGCTACTTAATTAATTAATTAAGAATGATATACTTAATTAATTAGAATGATATACTTAATCAAATAGCTACTTTAAAAGAGATGACTAGTAATTAGTATGAGCATTTTTTTTTAAAGTTTGATATTTTTAAGTGCTCTTAGCATTATTAGTTTTTTAACAAATAGTTTTGCATAACAGGGGAAATGAATTAAAACTTAGATCTTGCTTTGTTTGTAGGAAAAGCAAAAGGAAAGTGAAGAAGGAAAATGAAGGTACAAGGAAAATGAAGGCAAAGGAAAGAAAAGCGAGGAGCATTTTGAGCTTGCAAGGGATTTTGAAGGAACTTGGCGATAAATTTAAGAATCAAACTTGAAACCCAAAAGCATTTTTTAATGCTTGGAGATCCCGCCACATGCCTTAATTTTCTATTTTAGGCTAACTCATCTTTGATTTTGGGCTTTAAAAAAAACATTACCTACGCTTTCAATTTTCATTGCAAAGGTTTAAAACAAACATTAGGGATACAACTTATTAGAGTTTGTTTTGGATAACAATTGAACAAAATATCTCTCACTTGTCTTTTTGGTGCTTAAAAAAAAACTCACAATTGCTTTGAAAGGCTTAAAATTAACATGTGTTTTTCTTGTTTTGTGATCTTTTTTGTAAAGTAATCTCATCTAAAAAGGCGTATGCACTTCTCTCGCGCTTCACGGCGAAATTGAGAATCAAAAGACTTTTTGATGACATTAAGTTGCATAAAAGATTGCCTCCACACTTCATTTTCTGTTTAAAATCAAACAAAATCTTGTGTGAGTGTGAGTAGAGAATCATCATGTATATTCTCTTTCTTTGTGTCATCAAAGATTGATCGAGTTACAAATTTTATCTTTGCTTGCTTTTGTTTATCCTAGAGGGCCTGCATTGGGGAAAAAGTACTCACCCAAGGGAACGACTCAACCGGTAACACTCTAAAGCCAAGATTATTTCCAAGTGGGATATAAATGTGGGTATTGGAGTAAACGCCAATATCACGCGGTTGATTCTGACGAGATGGATCCGAAGGGGTCTCTCGTCGTATGGGTCAATCTCCACGAACATAAAGTATGAAGTAAAACCCTTGTTTGTAGTGGCCTATTAACTCATTCACTGATTTTATCGAAGTGGTGCATTGGAATTTAGATTCCAAGAAGTTACTTTCCATGCCTGATCTTGGTTGAAATATAGAGGTTAAGACTCCATTCTTAACATACCTTTATATTATTTTCCTTGGTTGCATGTAAAATCATCTCTTCTACTATGAAGGGCATGAGGAAAACCCTCTAAGAAAAACGTACCAATTGAGCTAGGATGTTATATTGCTTGTGAGTTAGTTTGAAAACACAGTGCTTGTATCTAGAACATCGAAACCAATATTCAGCGAATCATCAAAATTCCAAACCCTTTAGGAGAGGGAAATATCCTTGAAAAAATTCACATGTTATTGCTTTCCCTTGGGATTCATATCCTTAGAGGCTTCTAAGCATTTGGATTTCATCTCAATTTTCTCCTACTAAGGTCAACAATAGGTAACTCTTGCCTCAAATTTCCATGGTTTCCACATAATACACTTTTCGGGATAAGGGGAAAGTTGAGACATTAGACATCTAGATTCAAAATCTAATCAAGAGCGTGTTTGTGGTACAAAGAATCCATTAATAAAAAATTAAATCAATTGGACCCCACATATGTGCTTGGCATCTTTTGGTCATATGGTTTTCATGCAAACATTGGTCTTTTGATAATAAATTTACTCTTAGAGAAAGGCATGTTCTTCACTATCTTGGTCTCGTAAACAAGTCCTTCCTAGGTTCATTTAGGATCAAATCAAACACTTCATCCAAATTCCAAACATCTATCAAAATCCATCCCCCAAACAACTTTAGAGCTTTGGAAACATCATTCTAGACTTGGGTAAATCATCAAAATCAAAATCACCTTGTTTAGTTAGGTGTGTGGGAATGCATCCTTTCTCATACCTCTAATTAAATCAGCAATCCTTTGAACAAGTTCATCCTAAGATCACATCTAACATCTTAGGGTTTAAAAGTCCATTATCCAAATCAAAAGCAATCAAAATCAAACCATAAGTCTAGCATTGATCCAAAGTCCCTAAACATTCAACACTCATATCATTTACACCTTTCATCCTTCATCTCGTCATTAGTCCTAAGAACCTTAGAGGTCACTTTTTGCAACAAGGTCAAAAACACAAGAGGAACATGGAATATAAACTTGATCCATACATCATGAGTAATCCAAGTCAACTAAGCTATCAAAGCCTTACAACACCGATTGATTATCAACACTCACACTTATACAATCCATACATGGGATCATTACCTTCTACAAATGTCAATGGCACAACAAGTGTGAGTATGCCCAAATCAAAGATTGGAACACATTTTTTGATGGTAGATCTAAATCAAAACCTACAATTCTGTCAACCAAAAAATAAATGCATGAGCCTTCAAATGAACAACGTCATCCCACCAAATCCCTACATGCCAAATGAGAATGTACCAAGTACAAGTTTTCCAAACATGAATCTAGAAAACTTTGGGATAAATATGTTTGTGAATCACACTAATGTTGTTCAAAGTCCAAACACAATGATAATGACTCCATATATTGATCCAAGTCAAGGTAACACCATGCAAAATAAAAGTTACCCAAATCAACGCAATGTGATTCACAATCACAACAATGTTCAAATTCAACCTATCATGCCAAATCTGAGTGTCATCCCAAATCAAAACATTGTCCAAAATCAAACACCACAAGTACACACTCCAAATCTACTTAAACAAAAGCCAAATCAACTATATCAAGGGAGTCAAGATCGAAATCAAGATCAAATTTGGTGAGATCAAATTGCTACACTTACCAAAATAGTTGAGTCATTGCACCAAGAGACATCTCCACCACCACTACCCATATCAACATCATTCCTTGGTTTAGGGCTTCCCCCTTTACCTAGCACCAATCACTCCATCCAAATCAATCCACCTAACACTAATCAAGCCATCACATCAAATCCTTTGAATATACCATCGACATTGCACCAATAGATGGTATCCAGTCAAACAACAACATTGATCCTGATAAATCAAAATATGATCTCCCAAGGATCTATCACCTCATTCATTCTGACCGTTCCTATCACCTCGATCAATCCCATTATATCTCAAACCCTCACGATCAGTCCAAGTGTATCTCAACCACTTGTCACTACATCCAACACAATTCTTAATCCGCCACCACTACCACCAAAACCAAACATAGCAAGATAATATAACATTGTGCTAAAAGTTCACCAAGCCTACCAAAAGGCCATCCAACAATATCTATCCACCCAACAAGCAAGACAAGTTCAACAAGTGCAACAAGCCTCTCAAGCTTCCCAAGCCTCTCAAGCTACCTAACAAACACAAGCACAAACAAAAAAAATCACAACTATTGAGAACAAGGATCAAGATCAATCCATCACTGAGCACCATGAAGCTATGTCTACTTCATCTAATGATCAAATCAACATATGCCAAGAGTCACTTCTCAATCATGATCAAAATCCACCAATGATACTCAACAATGATCCAATTCAAGAAATGTCAACATCATTTGACCCTATGGTCAAGGACATCGGAAATCCCTCCACCAAAATTGTTGAAAACAATGATCAAAACCTCTCCATCATTGAGCACATTGAAGATGTTTCCACCTCATTCGATGACCAACTCACCATACATCAAGAGCCACTCTTTAGTGATCTATTTGAAGAAGTGTTAGAGATATTTGATCCTATCGACATAATTTACGATCCATCAACCAATGATCTTACTGAAAATGTCTCTACATCATCTTATGAGTTAGAGGACATATCTTAATAATTTATTCCAAAGCAAGATCAAAATCTTCCACTAAGGTCTAGCAATGGTCCTTTGCAAGACATGTTGACGACCTTTGACCTCATGGTTATAGATACTAAAGGAAATTTAAACTTGAAACTTGATCTAAGTCCACTCAAAGCTAAAGAACATATTGAGCCGCTTCCCATTCCTAATAATGACATCCAAGAACCATTTGTAAGCAATCCATCCTTTGAAACTGGCCCATGTCAGGAACGTGATCCAAAGAGTGTCGAAAGCAATCCCAAAAATAATCAAGATCAAAAATTTGTATCTCCAAGATACTACAATGATCTAATCAATATTCTCCTATCCACACAAGATGATCATATCCATGTAACATACTCCTCCATCTACCCATGAGATGCTTTATATGGATGGACACATAGATAATCTTCATTCAGAATAGGATCCCTTTATTCCTGGCATTGTTACACAAAAAGAGTAGGTTATTGATTCCTACAATCAAACAGAGTTGTCAACATCAAGATCAGATATATCCTGAATTCAGACCGGGGACATTAGGTATGAGGATATCCAACATTATCCACTCAAGAAAGAAAGTCAGACAGAACAAGATATTTTAGAGTTAACAAAGCAGCAAATTGAAATAACATCATCTACAATGGTTGTTTATCATAGAATGCATTCTAAACAGGAACTCTCAGAATAGACAGAATCAAAGCATGAAGACAATATTACCACCATACTGGGGGAAACTTCATCTAGTGCAAATGTCAACATAGGGAGAACAAAGAGTCCTTATGATGAAACTATTGCCAATACTACAAATAGTCACACCATGAATCTTCATCCACCCATCACCCCATCCACGAATTGGGACCAACGTCAAAAGAAAGAATTGAATGAAAGTACAATGAAAATTATCAAAGAAAAAGAATTAGAAAAGTATAATGGACAAATCAAATACATATGGATACCAAAGAATACAAAGAAAGATTATCCCTATCAAACTCCATCAGTCAAAGAGACTATGGGGCAAAATAAAAAAGGGAAAAGTATCCATCAAAGATGTCCACAAAAGAAAAAGTAGGATTTCCAAGAGACATACAAAGTGTATCAAATAGTTGGTCCTAATTCCACGCATACTTTCGTATCCACCCATCATTGCTCATCTTCCCAAGTTTGGAGAGTCAAAAGTTCCAAACTATCAACCAACCCATCTCTTATCTCTAAACACACTCCATCCACACCTCCACGCATGATATCCAATTCTCAAATTGACCATGTATTGGCAACATCCCTTTATCATAAGGATTAAGAAGGAATTCTATCACGATGTGTGCACAGAGATAGAGTTAATCCCAGTATCAATGAAGCAGATCAAGAATCCCAAAAGTTACATTCAAGTACACGTATCTTAGCAAAGCATCTTCTTCAAGCATGATATCGATGGCACATTTTTATAGAAGCGTCTACATCAGAAACATCTTGTGATTCAACATGAGCTTAAAATCTTTCAGAAAAATCAAAAAAATCAAAAAATATGAAAATCTAAAAAAATCAGAAAAAGGATTGAAAACAGTAAAGAGAAAAATTGTCCTCTAGTGCAAACTACATGGGCGGTGCTTTGGGGTAAGACCATGATGAAAACCTTGAAAACAGGCATCATGAGTGGAATCAAGCATCTACGTGTGCCATTTCAGGTGAAAGCGACTCATCCCATCCATAATAAAGCCAACATTCCATCCGTCTTATCCATAATAAATCCATTCATCCATAAACCATTTATCCAATCCATTTTCATCCATCTACATCCATCATCTAAGTTATCCTGATCTTGATGAAAGTTTGGGGCACACTTTACGTTTGCTTACAATAAACATCTTGAAATGGGTCATTTTCATTGATCCTATCCTACCCAACATTATCTGAGACATGAAGCATTATCCAAATGAGTATTATTTATCCAAACACCTTATCTTATCGCAAGATAATCCTTGGTATCCTTTGCATGCTTTCCATATCCATCCATCCGTACACCTATTCAAGCATCCACACATGACATTCCATACATTGCTAGACACTGGGGGCAGATATGTACATCTTGCTTTGAGAATAAATCTTGATCTATATCCTCCAATTTATGTGGTGATCCAAACATTGGAAAATCTGAAACCAAATTGGTCAAACCACTTGTGAGTAAAAATCCAAATCACTAGCCCATGGCACATTTTGATGAGAAGACATTCCTTATCAGTTTTCATCTTTTATCGAACATTGATCCCAACAATCGATATTAGTCGCATCTAATTTGTACATCGACATCACATCAAATCATTTGAACAACTTTTTTCCAAATCAAGCTTCATCAATCATGATCAATCAAATCCAGTCAAAAAAATCATCATCTCGGGATATCCTTGTGTTGCTTAACACTATCCTTGCATTTTTGTGCATCCTCAAAAATGTTATCATCATCAATCTATCATCACCTTGGGATATCCATCCCAATCCTTGTATTGCTTAACACTATCCTTCCATTGTTGTGCATTCTCAACAATGTTATCGTCATCAATCCTGATCAATAAAATCCTTGCATTGTTGTGTATCCTCAACAATGTTATTATCATCATCAATCCATTGATTCAATCAATCAACCTTAGCTTGGTTTTCAAATAGAGCTCTGATATAATCACATATCCATATCCAAATCATTAAAATCATGCAAAATCCAAAAACATCAGAAAAACAAAAAAATCCAAAAACATTCATAAAAGTTAGAAAATGTCAAAAACATGGAATCCGAACTACATCATCTCTGAGCTTAAACATAGGCAAGGCTCATCTTTGATTAGCCCTTGAGATATCAAAATCAAAAAACATTCGAAAAAATCAAAAACATCCAAAAACATCCAAAACATCGAAAAATCCAAAACATCGTAAAAATCATCAAAATCCAAAAACATTTGAAAAATCAAAAATCAAAATATTTGTAAAATCTTGAAAATATCAAAACAGCCTCAAAATATTTCAAAACATGAAAAACATCCAAATATTTGAAAAAATCCATCTGTCTCATCTCGCTTGCACCCACAATAATTAATTATCCATAATAAACTGATCATCACCTTCATCCTTTGGAAAAACAAATAGAAACAACCACAACAATCAGCAAAAGTAAGCTTCAATCGTAAAATCAAAAGAAAACAACAAATCTTTAAAACAAAATCAAACTCTTGATCACTTTCAAACATGCCAATCAACTTTATATCAACAGCCTATCGATCAACTTATCAACCCATCATCATCCTATACAATGCATGTCCTAGGATATATCGTTCCGACAATGGGCATCATTTTTGGATATCACTTGGATTCTTATCCTATCAAAACACATTCCTTTGGCTCAAGGTATGAAGAACATTGGCTTGTTTGCGTACTTGATCTTTTCATTTGATTTATCTTATTGTTCTCATTCTAAGGACCTCTCGATGATATCCGAATGAAGGATTTAGAGAGATAGGAATGGGGAGATGATCATTATCTTTTGTCTGTTGTGCTTGTTGGACGTTCCTGTAAAATAACTTGGCGAATACTTGCTTTGTTAGGTACGTCCTAGCAAGGTTTCTGTATGTCAAGTGTGAACAAGAATACTCCTATCTATTTGTCGAGTCAAAGTCCATCGCACTAGGTACAACGCCATCCTAGTTATTTATACCTTGATGCATTGTATCTACATGTGTAATCAAACATAAGGTAAGTAGCCCTTTTAAACTCCCAATCCTTGATAAGCAAATCATAATTATCTATCATCATCATCATCTCTAATAAAGTCTCATCAGATCATGGACTTGTTGGATCCTCTTGTCATCATATCATTCCTAATTTCATCTTTTTTTTCGCACTAACATCACGTCATGAATAGTTAATCATCATCACTAGTGCATCCATCCTGCATCCACAAACCATTAGGATTCTGCATATCATCTCGCATGCATGTTCATCATCATAATATAGATTTGTTAGTCTAAGCATCTGCATAAATCATACATTTTCATGATCATGACATATCACATCATCCATCTCATCCATTGTCACATCATATCATCATTTAACTTGTTTAAGATAATATAGATCTGTTATTCTAAGCATCTTAAAACCATATCATTTGCATCATCATACATAACCATCCATTTTGAACCTCTTTATCGCGAGATCGACCCTCAAATTGAATCTTTTTTCTCAATCTCTTGAGGGGGAAATATACCAGTGTACTTCTTTCCGCCGAGGCATCTGAAAAATCAGAAATTTTTTGAATTTTGATTGCGGTAAGATTATTCTTTGAACCAACGCCACAAGTACATTGCTTTAAAGAGGGGAAAAATGTAGACACATGAAATTGACATCATGCATAATCATATTCGCTCATCATTTAAATAAATCAAGTTTATTTATCAATCTCCTAAAGTCATCAGTTTAAATCAAATAAATCAACTTGATCCTAATATCACCCTTCTTGATTAAATAAATCAAACCTTTTATTTAATTAAGTCTGAAATCACCTTTCATCCCTTTTTGATTTAAATAAATCAAAATATTAAAGTCAAAGGGGTCAATGTATTTAATCATCATTAAGCTAAGATAATCCTAATTAATCTAACCTAACCACCCATCACATCCTCTAGCTTTTCCCACTTGCACCAATAAATCATTTTAATTCATTTATAAAATCAGCATTTTTCATCAACATGGCATCTTTGAGGAATATTCCCTCAAGTTTTAATTCCAAATCAAGTGAATATGTACATCCAACAAAGCATTTATGAGTTCTTACATGGCTCTTACATGTCCCTTGCACAAGTGAAACTCAACATTTATCTCTCAAATTCAAATTTGAAATCTCCCTCTCTTTGGCACATCGACCAAAATGTGCTCATCCTCCAACCTATGACAAGTTGACAAGTGGCCTCTTTTCATTGGATTGTTCTTTATCCAACATTCATCCATTTGGCCATTCTCATCAAAATAATCTATAAACGAAAGGCTTCATTCTTGATCAAATCCTCCACAAATCATCCACAAATCCTATGCAAAGTCACTCTCCTCATTTGAGAACCGATTTTTCCCATCTTACTCCATCATCATCATTGGCATTATGTCATTTAGCTTATCTTAGTAAGGGCTGGGAAAGGGATATTTTCTACAATAGCACCAATCCACTATGAGATATAATTTTCTCCATGTTTTATTATATGCTTTCAATTTATCTATCTAAATCTTTGTTGCTTTGATTGCATTGTTAGCATGCGGAGTTATTTCATAGGGATGTTGATTGTTGGTTTTGTTTTAAAATACTAATCATGCTTTTTGTGTGTTAGGATTTTAACCAAAATTAATATTTTCACATCCACAATACGTCAAAACAACTATCAAACTTTCAAGAAGCAAAACAAAACAATTATCAAGTTGAATACACCCCAAAATACCAACCATATTGAACCACAAGTTACTACCATAACTACAACCCCGTATCAATTTTGACCATGTGATAGATAATTTACCCTATTACATGAATCCCTCTATTTAGTCATGTTACAAATTTTGATTAGGAACTTAATTCTCTTGGCTCTAGTTAGACATATAGAAAAAACCAATCTTTTATAGTAAATGATGTTATAGGGATACCCACCTTGGTCCTGCAAGGCCTAATGTGTCGAGGAGAAGTTTCCAATCAATCTCTTGTTCATTGGCCACTAACCTAGGGTCTCTAAGCATAAGGAGTAGCCACCCTTTAGGAGAAACTAGACCATCAGCTAGAAACACCAACAATTTATTAAGATTCTTACAATTAAGCAAAAGCATGGTTGAAAACTCATCATGATTTTTCTTATCCTACAACAAGTTTTATCAGTCTTCCTCAGATTAAAGTTGGACCAAAAAAATTAGATGTATCATTCTTCATCATCCTAACATCTAACCAATTTTTTGTAAATGTAGGCTACCCATGGTTATACTCCATTAATTTCATCACATTGTTCATTCATAAGTGCATAAAGTTTTCCTTTGAAAATGAGATATTTACAATACACCATAGTAATAGGTTTAATCATTTTTCTTCTTGTGGGAAATTTTCATTTGATTTAATTTTTCCTCAACCTATGGAACCTATAAAACTTGATGAGGATATATTTTTCAAGTCTTACCAAAAGTTTAAGGAAAAGTGTATAGTAGAGATATCCCTTAACAATATCCCACTTGAGAATGATAGGTCTATGGTTTTTCCTCTTGCCCCAACTGTTGTGGATTAACCTAATCCAAAATTCAAAGCTCCTCCATGTTACTAAACTAAATATGTTGCTATTTATCCACCTCTATCATACAAGAGACCAAGAGAAACTTACGTGATTCCCTCTATGCCTCCAAAAAGAAGAAGGTATATGAGCCCAAAGAGACAGTTGTCTTTTGAACCTCATTGCTCCCTTCATTTCCTCCCCTAAGAAAAGAAAAGAGACGAATGGTTGAAAAACCAGTTTGTACACCCTCACAAGTAGAAAATGATGTAAGAAGAAATAAAAATGCTAAGTAGCATAGGTGTAGACGTTATGCTATTGCTCTTCAATTGGAAGAAATGAATAAACCAACACGTCCTAATCAAGCACCAACCCAAACGAAGCATGATGATCCACCACCTTCACCAAAACATGAAACTTGCATATCTCCACCCCAAAAAAATAAATAGAAACAAGAACATACAATGGATATTTCCATAAAACCTTATAGAATGATTAATTTGGATGATTCTGACAAGATTGCTAAAATTGATGAAGAAGTGCATAATGAGCTAAATTGGTTATTTTAAACTTCCATGAATTTAGATGGTGGGAACTATGATGATCTTCCTAATGAGAGTGACCAAGTCCCTCATGTTGAACTTGGTGATTCTCCTAGTACAAAACTTGTTGTAGTCACTTTGGTTAGTTGTCTATGTTACATATGTGATAAGAAATATTGGGATGTAGATGACCTTTAGATTGGATTTCATGTGAAGTACTTCTTTGTTGTGTTTTCTTTATTTTTTCTTTGTGTTTGCATGTAGATGTAATGTGATCTCCCATATCATGCTACTTGGAATTTCTTTGTCTTTGTGAGTTTTCTTTGGATGAATCTTGTTGCTCCATTGGCACAAGGATATAAATGAAAAAATCCTCTCATGGATTTCTTCTATTTGTACCTTCCTTCTATTTGTCATAAATGTTATCTTTTCTTTCATCTTGTGTTTTCTGTTTGGGGACAATGCAAAGTGTCGAGACATTTAGGTCTCTTCTATGTTGAACCAAAAGTTTTTTTGTTCTCTCTGTGTGTGTCATTCTTCCATTGTGTTTGTTGTTCCATGAGTATTTGGGAAATAATGTCAATTATGAGATGTATTACATCACTATAAAAAAGATGTATACTGACCTGAAATCTGTGGATCTCTTTCATAGACATTTCTTTTTTTTTTGGAATTGTACTTGGGCGCAATGCATTGTCATGGAGGAGATTTATTTAGAAACATATCATTGGCATAGGGATTTCCATATAAGCTCTCATTTTTGTATCTTATGGTATTTATCATTTTCTACTAGCTTTAAAGTAATTTCTCACAACATGCTATTTTGCAATTACTTCAAAGTGGGTGCATACATCAAGGTATTATTATATTCACATTTTTTCTTCACTTTGTTCATGAGTGTGTGACTTAGTGATGCATTGATTTTTGAAAAAATTTCTTCACTTTGTTCATAAGAATTGAACTTAGTGTAACGTTGGCATAGAATATTGATCATTTTATGAAACCTTATCAAGGTTATCAGGTAGGATAACCCTTGATATGGTATTCTTGGGTACATACCTAGTGAAAAATGAACTTCACTAGACCTTGTATGTTTCTCATTTTTTCCACCTTGTTATGGGTATACCTAGTAGACCTAGTGTGTTTCTCATCCTTGTCTTGGGGGCTCACTTAGTGAAAAGCAGTCCTCACTAGCCCATGTTCCTTTTTTTTTGTGATTCACCTAGAAAGTATCAGACTTTGCACTATTATGTAAGTCGTGAATTCCTTTGGTGTGGTTTCCATCATAACAAAAATTGTTAGTCCATACCCTTACTTTTCCATTTTATTTTGACATTGAATGTTTGTGTATGTTGTCTTACTAAATATCATACATGTTTATTCTATTGTGTATATTTTTTTAAATACCATGGAATCTTGGATCCTGGGAGCTTGACAATATCCCTATATTCATTTTTATCCTATCTCTTCAATATTTGTGCATTTGAACCCCTCATTACATATAATTTTCAACTTTAGTGTGAGTCTGAGTGTAATTTCATACTCTCACTAAAGTGGGTGCTAAATGTGACACCATAAATTGTCACCCTTGACAATTTCATGTTGCCTAGGGTGCCTATGTCCCCTTATTTTGGATCTAAATTCAAATATGTCAGTTGTGACACTTTATTATTTGAAATTCAAATACATAAAAATGGTTGTTGGGATTTATTTTTTGGTAAATTGAATAAATTCCTATAAATACCTAGTTATTGCATCATTTCAAACCTAATAACAACAATTATCAAAACTCATGATCTAGAAAATTTGGAGAACTTATGATCAAGCATTATTGTCAAGAGCAATAATATTAGAGTTTTATTGCAACAATTCAAGATCTAACATCATGCCAAAGTTTCTATGTGTTCATTTTCACA
The DNA here is from genome assembly GCA_007258455.2 of Sequoia sempervirens. Lineage (NCBI taxonomy): Eukaryota > Viridiplantae > Streptophyta > Pinopsida > Cupressales > Cupressaceae > Sequoia > Sequoia sempervirens. The sequence goes on along the minus strand of VDFB02105785.1, from coordinate 31,542,755 downwards.
TTTTTTTTGTAAAGGTTAACACTTTTCTACATCTCCAAAGGATCCAAGCATTCAAGCATTCAATAAAATTTATCAAGCAAGATCCAAGATCCTTGAAGTGGCATGTATGAATTCAGTCCTTCAAGGGAGCCATTGAAGAGTGATGAGTTTCATCATTCCTTCCTTTTGATTATAATTTATCCATTAACATTGCCATTGTGGAAGTGGGAACACTTACATGAGGTTTGACTAAGGTAGACCCCTGTATGGCACAACATTTTCTTCTCTTTCTGAATGTGTAGATATTTGGTTGAAGATGATCAAAAGAAGTTTGAAGGAACTTTGTTCATTGTTGCATTCAAAACATTGGCCCTTGACAACAAATGGAAACATAGTTTCATAAATATCTAGTAGTGATCTAACCAGTTTGCAAACAGGAAATAGGAAACTATTACAAAATGTCATATTGCTTGAACAAAAAATCTCAATGTTGAACGAAAATGAAAATGGACAACCACAATATGTGAAAAGGAACCAATTGTCACTTGAAATACTCAAAGAAAAAATGCCACAAAACATAGAGATACCTATATTTGATAAATACAATGGTATGGGGGACCCTAGCAACAATATATCAGCATATACCACCTTGTGTAGTGACTTCATCTTTGAGAATAAGCTTGTGCCTAAAATTTTTACGAGCTCATTGAAAGACAAGGTTTTGGAGAGGTTTTGTTCATTTTAAAATAACTCAATTCACTCACTTAATGAGCTTATAATTTTTTTCCTAGCTCATTGAAATACATGGTTTTGTAATGGTTTTTTCCATTATCAAATAACTCAATTCAATCACTTAATGATATTTTTGATGCTTTCCTCAACTATCCCAAGCACACATTTGTCCTAAGAATACTATAACTAACTTGATGTGATGTAAACAAAAGAAAGATGAAAAGGTCATAAACTTTATAGAATAATATCGGTTGCTTTACTCACAAATCAAGCTTACTCTTCTTGATGAGGATGTTCAAAGAATGTTCAATGACAGTTGAACATAAGGGCTAAAATATTGTTATTAAAATTTCCATCCTTTATACACTTATGTATAACTCTTCATGATTGTTAGTATTTGGTTCATCAGTATGAAGATGCATCTTCCTCAACTCATGCTAAAAAATCAAAACTCATACCTCAAAACAATTATCAACCTTTTACGAAGGAAAAAAATAAAATTATCAAGTTGAATACACACCAAAAGACCAACCATATTAAACCAAAAGTTATTCCATAAATACAACCCCGTATCAATTTCGACCATGTGATAGATAATTTACCCTGTTACCTGATTCCCTCAATTTAGTCATGTTACAAATTTTGATTAAGAACTTGTGCCTGAAATTTTTCTTAGCTCATTGAAACACATGGTTTTGGAGTGGTTTTGTTTATTGTTGAATAACTTAATTCACTCACTTAATGATCTTGTTGATGCTTTCCTCATCTATTCCAAGCACACATTGGTCCTAAGAATAATATAATGGACTTGATGTGATGTAAACAAAAGAAAGATGACAAGTTCATAGAATTTATAGAATGGTATTAGTTTCTTTACTCACAAATCAAGCTTACTCTTCCTGATGCGGATGTTCAAAGAATGTTCAATGACAGTCGAACATAAGGGATAAAATATTTTTATTAAAATTTCCATATACACTTATGTATGACTCTTCATGATTGTTAGTATTTGGTTCATCCGTATGAAGATGTATCTTCTTCAACTCATGCTGAAAAATGAAAACTCATACCTCAAAACAATTATCAACCTTTTACAAAGAAAAACAAAACAATTATCAAGTTGAATACACACCAAAATACCAACCATATTGAACCACAAGTTATGCCATAAATACAACCCCGTATCAATTTCGACCATGTGATAGATAATCTACCTTGTTACCTGATTCCCTCAATTTAGTCATGTTACAAATTTTGATTAAGAACTTAATTCTCTTGGCTCTCATTAGACATTTTCTTCAAGGGGTGCCATTGGCTCTCATTAGACATATAGAAACAACCAATCCTTTATTGGGATATTAACCTAGGGTCTCTAAGCATAAGGATTAGTTATCCTTTAGGAGAAACCAAACCATTAGTTGGAAACACCAACACTTTATCAAGATTCTTATGATTAAGTGAAAGTATGGTTGAAAACTCATCATGGTTTTGATTATCCTACAACAAGTTTGATCACTCTTCCTCAAATTAAAGTTGGACCAAAAAAATTAGATGTATCATTATTCATCATCCCAACATCTGACCAATTTTGTGTAAATCTAGGCTACCCATGGTTATGCTCCATGAATTTCGTCACGTTGTTCATTCATAAGTGCATAAAGTTCTCCTCTGAAAATGAGATATTTACAATGCACCATAGTCAAGGGTTTAATCATTTGTCTTCTTGTGGGAAATTTTCATTAGATTTCATTTGGCCTGAACCTATGGAACCTATAAACCCTGATGAGGATATATTTTTCAAATCTTACCAAAAATTTAAGGAAAAGTGTATAGTAGAGATATCCCTTAACAATATCCTACTTGAGAATGATAGGTCTATAGTTGTTCCTCCTGCCCCAACTTGTGTGGATGAACCTAAGCCCAAAGCCAAAGCTCTTCCAATTTACTAAAGTGAATATGCTGCTATTCCTCCACCTCTATCATACAAGAGACCAAGAGACAATAATATTATTCCCTCTATACCTCCAAAAAAAGGAGGTATATAAGCCCAAAGAGACAGTGTTTTTATGACACTCAATGGTCCCTTCATTTCCTCCCATAAGGGAAGAAATGAGATCAATCCTTGAAAAACCTATTTGTACACCCTCACAAGTAGAAAATCATGTAAGAAGAAATCAAAATGGTAAGGTGCGTAGGTGTAGATGTTGTGCTATTGCTCTTCAATTAGAAGAAATGAATAAAACAACACCTCCTAATCAAGCACCAACCGAAATGAAGCATGATGATCCACGACCTTCACCAAAACATGAAACTTGTATATCTCTACCAAAACAAAAAATAGAAACAAGAACATACAACAGATACTTCCATAAACCTTATAGAATGATTAATTTGGACGATGATGACAAGATTTCTAAAATTGATGAAGAAGTGCATAATGAGCTATATTTGTTATTTTAAACTTCCATGAATTTAGATGGGGGAAACTGTGATGATCCTCCTAATGAGAGTGATTGAGGGCCACATGTTGAACCTAGTGATTCTCCTATTACAAAACTTGTTGTAGTGCCTTTTGTTAGTTATCTATATTACATATGTGATGAGAAATATTGGGATGTACATGACCTTCTTTAGATTGGATCGCATGTGAAGTACTTCTTTGTTGTGTTTTCTTGTACATTTAATGTGATCTCCCATATCATGCTACTTGCAATTTCTTTGTGTTTGTGAATTTTATTTGGATGAATCATGTTGCTCCATTGGCACAAGGATATAAAGGAAACAAACCTATTGTGACATTCTTCTTTTTGTACCTTACTTCTTCTATTTGTTATAAATGTTATCTTTTCTTTTGTCTTGTGTTTTCCATTTTGGGACAATGCATGGTGTTGAGACATTTAGGTCACTTCCATTGTGATTGTTGTTCCACGAGTATTTGGGAAATAATATCAATTATGAGATCTATTACATCACTATAAAAAAGATGTATACTAACCTCGGATCTGTGGATCCCTTTCATGTACTATTGTCTTGTTTTTGGAATTGTACTCTAGGGCAGCCCATTGTCGTGGGGGAGATTTATTTAAAAACACATCATTTTTGTAGGGATTTCCAAATAAGCTCTCCTTTATGTATCTTATGGTATTTATCATTTTCTATTACCTCACTAGACCTTGTGGGTTTCTAATTTTTTTCCACCTTCTTATGGCTATATGTAGTAGACCTAGTGTGTTTCTCATCCTTGTCTTTGGGGCTCACCTAGTGAAAAGCAATACTCACTAGCCCATGTTCCTTTTTGTTTGTGATTCACCTAGAAAGTATCAAACTTTGCACTATTGTGTGAGTCATGAATGCCTTTGGTGTGGTTGCTAGCATAACACAAATTGTTAGTACATATCCTTCCTTTTTCATTTCATTTTGACATTAAATGTTTGTCTTACTACATATCATACATGTGTTTTCCTTTGTGTCTATTTTTGTAAATACCATGGAATCTTGGATCCTAGGGGCTTGAAAATCTCCCATGATTCATTTTTATCCTATCTCTTCAACATTTATGCATTTGAACCCCTCTTTACATATAATTTTATACTTTAGTGTGAATCTGAGTGTAATTTCATACTCTCACTAGAGTGGGGGCTAAATGTGGCATCACAAATTGTCACCCTTGACAATTTCTTGTTGCCTAGGGTTCCTATGTACCCTTATTTTAAATCTAAATTCAAATATGTCAGTTGTGACACTTTATTATTTTAAATTTGAATACCTAAAGACGGTTGTTGGGATTTATTTTTTGGTAAATTGAATAAATTCCTATAAATACCTAGTTATTGCATCATTTCAAAACTAACAACAACAATTATCAAAACTCACAATCTAGAAAATTTAGGTAACTTATGATTAAGCATTATTGTCAAGAGAAACAATATTAGAGTTTTATTGCAGCAATTTAAGATCTAACTCATGGAAAAGTTTCTATGTGTTCATGTTCTCATTTTATTGTATAGGTTAACACTTTTGTAGGTCTCCAAAGGATCCAAGCATTCAAGCATTCAATAAAATCTATCAAGCAAGATCCAAGATCCTTGAAATGGGGTGTATGAATTAATTTCTTCAAGGGAGTCATTGAAGACTAATGAGTTACATTATTATTTTCATTCATCATTTCTTCCTTTCGATTATCATTTATCCATTAACATTTCCATTGTGGAAGTGGGAACACTTACATAGGGTTTGACTAAGGTAGACCCCTATATGGTACAACATTTTCTTCTCTTTAGGAATGTGCATATCTTAGGTTGAAGACGATCAAAATAAGTTTGAAGGTACCTTGTTCATTATTTCATTCAAAACATTGGGCCTTGAAAACTCATGGAAACTCAATTTTATAAATATCCATTAGTGATCTAACCATTTTGCAAACAAGAAACCGAAGCACAAATATAACATTAGAGGACTACAAAAATAGATCCCAAAAATACCTAATAAGACAATGGCACCCCTTGAAGAAATGTCCTTGGGAAAGCAACCGAAATTCATATCATAGGTGCACAGTGTCCTCCCCTTTCTATTTTTGGTGTATGATCTTCTCTGTGACATCTCAAATCTATTGTTTCTATATAAAATTGGTTGCTTGCACTATTAGGACAATTGGTTTATTGCATTTCATCATTAGAATATTTTTAAACATGGTTAAGGGTAAGTTGACTCACCTATCAAGTTGTAATTCAATCACATACATTGTCCAAATCCTTTAAACCCCCACTCCATCTTTGTATTTTGATCACATATATAACCCCGCGTGAAATTTAGGGAAAGATAAGTGAATCCCAAAGGTCAAATCCAAAGGGGATCCCCATTTCCCTTTGTTTCAATAGTTATTCAATTTTGAATCCTATTTTATCTACTACTTGTAGAATGATGAAGTTCACTCTTGATGGTGAGATATCTTATGATATGTACAGGGAGAATGGACAAGGTTTTTTCGATCTAGTAGACTATCATAGTCTTCTGGTTTTTTTTTTCTAACATCCATAATAATACTATATAGAAATCAAGTAGTGTGTTTAGACCTATGTGAAATGTGTTGGTTTTGTGTGCAACAATGTTTTGCAAAATAGTTATTGGAAGATAAAAATATTATCAATGAACCTAGATATAAGTTTTTTGGGCAAATGAATATAAATCCATAGTAAAATTTAGGGCATGAATGAGCATAGAATATTACCTTTTTGCATATCAAAATTGGACACTCATGTATGTAGGTGAACGAGTCTTTACATAGGAATGTTTTTTTACTTTAAAAGGTGTTCAAAAATAGATTCTTAATGTTGGGGGCACTTGTATTATCCTTATGTGAATATAGTTTGAATAGTCAAAGGCATGCAAAAATGAGCCTAAAACACACTAGAGAAAATGGCAATAAAATGAATGTAAAAATACAAAATAGATATTGTAAAGTAAAGGTTTTTTTACATTAGTAAAATGTATCCTAAGTAGTAAAACTAATCCTATATATTGATTTGAGGTTTAGACGAATTTAATCATATTTTAAAATATTATCCATAATGCACAACATGTCATGTTCTACTATAGAATCTATAATTTTATCAATATGAGACAACATAAACTAATCTTTATGAGATGTCTACTAATATACAAACCTGAATTCAACCAATAGATTTGACAATAAAAAAGATATTTCAAAAATTGTAATGAGTAATTAATATATGAAACAAAACTTTAATAAGGATGTAAAGAAATGAGAGGTGGGTGCAATCTCCTAAAGCATCTAATGCATTCCAAACCACCATTTGTACACTTCCCCTTCTATTGATAGAAACATCACTAGCTAATATGGTTGACCCTTGAATTCTATATGTCTTATCTCAACTGGTGGGAGGGAATAGAAGGGACGGTTCACCAACACTGACATCTACCGCTAGTGAATACTTTTCAATGCTACACCACTCAATTAAGGGAAACAGATAAATCAACTACCATTCAATAGTTTTCATGTTAGGCTAATTAGTGTAGGTGTGTCCAATAGATGTCATTGCTCCATTATGTAAAGCCTCTTTCCTTCCTGCATCATTGCATTCATTTTGTCCAAGATAAGGTAGTAGCACAGTAAACTATTAGGGTGGTAGGGGTGCTGATACATAGCTTTCCTACTGTTACTGGACTAACAAAACAAAAATAAATACATAGAAAGTGCACAAAGTACACACAGTGATAGCAAGATAAACAGACAGAAATAAACTTTGCATATATTCCTTATTCTTTTCAAAATACAAAAACTCAGAGGACATGCTTTGATTTACATGAAAAAAATAAAGCTAAACTAATTTGGATAGATGTCCAATGATTGGGTGCTACACTCACGCCTTAAATACATAAGCTACTACAATCCTATAGCTGTAGCTAACAATGCGCTGCGTCTGCTAAAACATTCCCTGTGCTACTATTGTCGCTGATTTGTGCTGAACATTCCCTTTTTCATCTACTGTTGTAGGGTCACCTTCCAATACAAAATTTTTGCATACTCTCTTCTTACTCCAACGAATACAAAGACATTATTTTTGTCTTGTTTCAAAATGCTCATTCAAAATGAGCGCTTCTTTCAAATTTCAAATTCACCTAACCTCTTTAATTTTCTCTAGGTATTCGTTGGCCTTTCAAGCTCAAAGATGAGTGCACATTTTGAATTTTGAAATCACCAACCAAAATAAATGTTGAAGGAATACGTTGGGAGGGCAACTTGAAAGTCTTCATTCTGACGTGGGGTTGACTTGGAAAAATCTGTTCACTGCAGAATATAATATTCCAACACTCCCCTTTAATCTGCAGGTCAGCTATCACTCTATAGTACCACACCTGATGTGCTTGTTTTAGCCCATAAAGAGCTTTCTGAAACCTATACACTTTTTCCTCTTGCCCTAGGACTTCATAGCTAGGTGGCTACTCCACGTACACTTCCTCCTTTAGCACTGTGTTTAAGAAGGCTGACTTTACATCCATCTGCATCACTTTCCACTGATGTTGTGCTACAACTACAATGACTATACCGACTTTTCCATCCTTGCAACTAGTGCATATGTCTCATCATAATCAATACTAGGTTGTTGTTTGTACCCTTTGACATCAAGTCTTGCTTTGTGTCTTTCAATTTTTCCTTCTACAGTACACTTGGTCTTATAGACCCACTTCACTCCAATCACTTGTTTACCTTTGGGTAACTCAGTCAACTCCCATGCTTGGTTCCTCTCTAGAGCCTCCAATTCTTCATCCATGGCCTTACACCACTTCTCTTCTTTCACCGCTTCCTCAAAGTATGTTGGATCACTATAGGAGAATAATGCAAAATCCAAGTTCTCATCAAAATCAACATGTTGTGTGTTGTCATAGATCTCCATCACAATCTTTGTTTTTCTTGGCATTAATGATGCAAGTGTATGGTTTGAGTTTTCTTCCAAACTACTGCTACTCTGACCTCTAGAGCTACTATATTGCTGACTGTTAGAATTACTGCTCTGCTGAATTCTGGAGCTGCTAGTTTGTTGTCTCTATTTAGTGCTACCAAAATGTTGTCTTTGCTTAACACTGCCAGATTTACTATTCTATTGCAGATCACCGGAGCTTCTATTTTCTAAAGCTCTACAGTGGTTTCTTGTTGAGCTATTGCTCTCTTGAGCTCCTCCTATGTTGCTATCATCTGCAACTTCTTCATCATCAAGAGGTATTGTAACTGAAATACTCGTGGTGTCATCCACCATTCCATCCCATGCTTCATTCTCAATAAATATAATATCTTTGTTGATCACTACTTTCTCGGTGATGGGATTGTACAATTTGTAGGCTTTTGACTCCTCACTATAACTTATGAAGATGCATTTTTCTTCTTTTTCATCAAATTTTTTCCTCTTCTCTTTTGGCACGAGTGCGTATGCCACACAACCAAATATCCTTAAGTGCTCAACACTCCATTTTTTGTTTGTCCACACCTCTTGTGGAATCCTATCGTAGACATCTTTTGTGGGGCACCTATTCAATATATAGATTGTTGTTGCTATAGCTTCTCCCCAAAATATGTGTGACAACCCTTTTGCCTTCAGCATACTTGCCACCATGATGTCTTGAATGGTCCTATTCTTCCTTTCCACCACTCCATGTTGTTGTGGGGTATACCTAGTTGTAAATTGTTTGTTAATGCCCTCATTCCTACAAAAGTTGAGGAATTCATTGGAGATGTACTCTCCTCCTCTATATGTTCTAATGGCTTTAATATAGTGACCACTCTCCTTCTCAAATACTTCCATAAACCACTTAAACTTCTCAAAGGCTTCTGATTTGTTTTTCAAGAAATAGACCCATATTTTTCTACTATAGTCATCTATGAAAGTCATGAAATATGTATTTCCTCCTAAGGTGGGGGTTTTCATGGGTCCACACAAATCTAAGCGCACTAACTCTAGTGGTGTCTTTTCTCTCCTAGAATACTTGGATTGGAAAGGTTACCTATGTTGTTTTCCTAAAATGCAAGCCTCACACTTGCCATCGAGTTCTACAATGGATGGTAAACCCCTAACCATACCTTTCCTAGACAATAAAATTAAACTTGAAAAGCTTAAGTTCCCATACCTTAAATGACATAGCTTGGATGGGTCTTTGATGATGGTCTTGAATGCAAACTATTGTTCAACTGCCGACTGTTCTAAAACTGATGTTAGTGTCGGTGAACAATGTTGTTGCTAACCATCTGTTGTTCCTGTTGTAGACACTATGTGCATCCTAAGAGGAAACATTTTGTTTCTCATCATCTGCACTACAACCATCACTCTTTTCCTGCCTCCTCTATCAAATATCTTGCATTCTCCATTCTCCATCAGGATCTTGTAACCGTTTGGGACCATTTTTCCAATGCTCAATATGTTATGTTTTATGCCGGGGGCATAATAGACATCTTTGATTTGTTGTTTCTCACCATTCTTGGTTTGGATGCTGACTACACCTTTTCCAATGACGGGAACCTTCTCATCATTTCCCATTTTGATCTTAGTTTTTAGACTGCTCTCAATGGAGGTAAAGAAATTCTAGTTACCACTCATGTGGTTGCTGCATCCACTGTCCAAGTACCATACTTCATCATTGTTGTGCTCAACAACATTGCAAACAATGAAAACATGTGATTGTTTGTCATTTTTCAACTTTGTTCTCATTTGTTACATTAGCATTTTGGCCTCCATGGTCACGCTGCTTTTTTCTACATTCACAAGCATAATGGCCATATTTGTGATAGTAATAACATTGCACATTGTTTTTCTCACTCCTTTGATTTGAACTGTTGTTCATCCTTTGGTTCTGGTTTGCTAACAATGAGTTGCTCATCTCCTCTGTGTTGTGAGAACCTCCTCTTCTAGAATTGTTTATGCCTTTTCCTCTTTGACCTCTTCCTCTATTGTTTCTTCCTCTTCCCCAACCTCTTGCATTGGTTGAGCTTTGAATGCTTGCTCTAGAGAAGGAGTAGATCTGTTCAACCATTGCTCATGGGTTTGTAGTGAACCCATCAACTCATCTATGGTCATTTGAGACAAGTCTTTTGCTTCTTCAATGGAAACTGCTACATAATCAAACATAGTGGGCAGACTTCTTAGGATTTTTTCAACAATCCTTTGCTCTTCCATTGTTTCTCCATTAACTCTCAGCTGATTTACCAGGGTTGAAACCTTAGTGTGGAAATATGAAATGAACTCATTATCTTTCATTTGTAGAGTCTCAAAGTTTCATCTCAAGAGTTGCAACTTAGCTAACCTCACTTTGTCAGTCCCTTTATAGCTATTTTGCAATATATCCCAAGCTTTCTTTGCATAATTTTCTGCTGCAATACATGGGAAAATATCCCCAGTCAAGGCTGCCTCAATCAAGCTAAGGGCTTTGGTATCCTTCACTATTATCTCTTTCAGCTGATTTTTTTGTGCATTTGAAAGGGTTGCAAAAACATTTGGGTCTATGATATCATTGAACCCATTTGTGACCAACTCCCATAGGTCATTTACAACTAAGATGGTTCTCATCTTCTTATCCCATATATCATAATTTTCCCATCAAAATTCGGTGGCTACTACCAACCTTTGTTCTCACCTCCTTCCATATTTCTCAACCTCAAATTTGAGAAAACTTAATGGCTAGATAAGATAGGGCTTAACCCACAATAAAAAAACTGACTGACTGATCGCCAAGAAAAATAGGGCTCTGATACCACTTTGTTGGGGTGGTAGGGGTGCTGATACACAACTTTGATGTTGTTACTGGACTGACAGAACATAAATAAACACATAGAAATTGCACAAAGTACACACAATGACAACAAGATAAACAGACAAAAATAAACTTTGCATATATTCCTTGTTCTCTTCAAAATAAAAAAACTTAGAGGACATACTTTGATTTACATGAAAAAAATAAAGCTAAACTAATTTGGACAGATGTCCAATGATTAGATGCTACACTCACACCTCAAATATGTAAGCTGCTACAATCCTGTAGCTGCAGCTGACAATGCGCTACGTCTGCTAAAACATTCCCTTTTTCATCTGCTACTGCAGGGTCACCTTCCAATACAAAAATTTTGCATACTCTCTTCTTACTCCAATGAATACAAAGACATTTTTTTTGTCTTGTTTCAAAATTCTCATGAAAATGAGCACTTCTTTCAAATTTCCAATTCACCTAACCTCTTTAATTTGCTGTAGGTATTTATTGGCCTTTCAAGCTCAAAGATGAGTGAACATTTTGAATTTCAAAATCACCAACCAAAATAAATGTTGGAGGAATACATTAGGGGGGGGCAACTTGAAAGTCTTCATACTGATGTGGGGCTAACTTGGAAAAATCTACTGACTGCAGAATATAATATTCCAACATAAACGGCTGTCTTATGGAAAGTCGCTTCCCTTCCTGCATCATCGCATTTATTTTGTCCAAGATAAGGTAGCAGCACAAAAAACGGGAAAGTTTAATTTGGTTTTCTCTTGCCCCACTCCAAAGGGAATTTTTTTTTTTGATATATTATGAAGAGGTCCTTGTTAGAGATTTTAGATATTTCTTTTTTCTCTACTAAAGATTTCAAATTTTAACTAATTATTATTTTATGTTGTCCTGTATTATATATATGGTGGATTGATAGTTGAACTTGGTAGGGAAAAAAGTATGAATTGGTTATTGTTTTGTTTGTGCAACACAAAAAAAAAGATGCAGATTGGACAGTTAATCAAGTTTGTAAGGTGTCATTCTAGCAGAAGTCATGGGTTGTGATAGTCATAGCCCTAGGTGCAACAACGGTATTCACATGGAGTTTGTTAAAATCAGAGTGTAAGAAGAATGTGTGGCTTCTGCTAGGTCATGTGCCTCTACCGTTGGTGGGGAATCTACACCTGTTGGGAAGGCTTCCCCATAGAGGACTCACTTATCTTGCACACAGATATGGACCCATTATGTTTCTCCCCCTCAGATTTGTGCCCTCTCTAATCGTATCTTCTCCCGAGATGGCCAAGCTTATCCTCAAAACTCATGATAAAAATTTTGCTACCAGGCCTCCACTGAGTTTCTGGAGAAACATCTTGTATGGCTCCAAAAGCTTGGCTTTTCCTATCTATGGTAGTTACTAGAAGGAAATCCATAAAGTTGTGTCATCGCAACTGTTGGGTCCTAAGATCCTTGATTCCTTGAAATATATGAGAGAAGAAGAAATGTAAGCTATGGTGGATTGGGTTATGGACCACTGCAACAACTCTACTGCTTCCTCTCCTCTTAATGTTAGTAAGCTGGCTTTTGATGTCACCATGTATATGTCTTGCAGGATGAAACTGAGGAATAAGTACTTGGAGGAAGAGCTGGCTAGCAGTACTAGTTTCTCAAAGTTCAATTTCAACCAGCTGGTTCAAGAGTTTTTCTACTTAGGCGGTTCTTTTAATATCAACGAATTTATTCCCTAGTTGTAGTGGCTGGATGTGCAAGGTCTTATCTGTCGCCAGAAGAATCTAAATAAGATGTTCGATGCGTTTCTAGAGAAGATATTAGAGGAGCACCTGCGGGCCAAGGCCAGTGGTCAATCCAATAGGGAATTTACTAACGAGTTAGCTAAACACATGCTTGATAAAGGAAAGGCTAGGGAAAAGTTCACCAGAGGAGAAGTCAAGGCAAACATCCTTGTATGATTTAACATTTTTTTTCTTTCTTTTGGTGTAGATTGTTAGAATAGATATCAATATTCATACAATGTTCTAATTTGTAGGAAATGTTGGTCACCGCAATCGACACGTCAAGTGTGATAGTAGAGTGGGAAATGAATGAACTATTATCAAATCATCCATCCATTATGAAGAAAGTACAAGAGGAGCTGGATAGAGTTGTGGGGATGAAGCAGAAAAGTGTACAAGAGTCAGATGTGTGAAAATTCTATTGCAGTTACTGATTATTAATCTCCTATCTAAATAGATTATTTGACTATTGAAAATTAATTAATTCATAGAAAATATTGAAAAATAACACAACTGCAACTTCACAAATAAAACTCAGAGGAATAGAGAAGAAATCATGCACAATAATAAACACAATATTTTTGGACAAATTGTCCCTAGAAAAACTCCAAAGGGAAAACTAGTCCTGTAGATGAGAAATTTTAGTAAACTTCAGCAAATTAAGAGATACATAAACTGCTTGCCTCTTACTGGTAGAGCTCCAGCAATATTCTTCTCTGGAAATTCTTCCCTCAATTTCTCCTACTGAAATTCCACTGTTGTTGTCCCCAACACTAACACTGCGCCCTTGCTATCACTGCAAGACTATTTTCTCTCACTGCAAATCTACTTGCTATCACTGCAAGTCTTTCTCAAGTGTGTGTGTTCTCCAAATTCCCATTGATCCCCTTTTATACTATTCTCATTGGAAAACCAATGGCCATGATTTAATCTCAATCAATGGCTAAGATTAAATAGACTCTAACAACCCTAACTAACTAGATTCTAGAAGTCTCTAGAGGAATCACTTAATTAATTACATAATTATCTAGACAACTAACTCCTTTCTAGAAGTCTCCATAAAAGAAAAATAATAATAATAATCTTGGGAATGGAGATAACAACTGTTTGAGCTACAAAAATTAACACTCCTTAGCGAGGAAGGTGTTCTGCAAGACACCCAACTTATCTCTAAAGAAACTGAATTTCTCCTTCCCCAATGCCTTAGTCAAAATGTCTGATACCTATTGATCTGTAGGTATACACTATAGTTGAACAATCCCACACTGTACACAATCCTTAATGAAATGATCTCTAATGTCTATATTCTTAGACCTATCATGAAACACCAAATTCTTAGACAATTTGATGCAACTTTGATTGTTGCAATGTATCACTGTATTCTTAACCCTCTGACCAAACAAGGCCACTAGCAACTTCTGAAGCCATATTGCCTCACACGTCACCATGCTAGCTGCTATGTATTCTACCTCTGTAGAACTCAAAGCCACAAACTTCTGCTTCCTACTGTACCAAGAGGCAACTCCTCATCCCAAACTAAAGCAACACCCTGAAGTGTTTTTTTGTCCATTGTACTGTCTGCCCAATCTGCATCAATATAGCCTATCAACCTAATACCATCACCTTGAGCATATCTGATCCCATACTCGATTGTACCATGCAAATTCCACAACACATGCTTTGTCGCTATCCAATGCACTCTCTTTGGCTCAACCATGAACAGACTAAGAGAGTTTACTGCAAAGGATATATCTGGCTTGGTGTTGACCAAATACATGAGAGATCCAATCAACTTCCTGTATAAGGTGGGGTCTATGTCCTTCTCCCTGGATGTCTCTACCTTCTTCCAATTCATGATCATAGGAGTAGACAAGGATCTACAATTCTCCATCTCGAACCTCCTCAAGATTTCAATGTAGTATTTCCCTTTTCCATGGAAAATATCTCCATCTATATTCCATACCTCCATGCCTAGAAAGTAGTGCATAAGCCCCAAATCCTTCATCTCAAACTCTATTGCACGGTCCCTCTTGCAATCCTCTATGAGCCCCAATGAACCTATCAAAAACAAGTAATAAAAATATAGGACAAGAATGAGAACCTCACCCCCAACCACCAAGTAGTAGAGGTTAGCATCCACTTCACTCTTCACGATGCCCATCCACTACAAGTACCAATCAATGCACTCATACCACACCCTGGGATCCTGCTTGAGTCCGTACAAAGCTCTCTTCAATCTGCACACGTGGGTTTCACTACTGTGTGCTACAAATACCTCTGGTTGTTCTATGCATACCTCCTCTTTCAATTTTCCAATAAGAAATTTATTCTTGACATCCATCTGATGGATCTTCTATCCCATCTATACTACAATTGAAATCACAGCTCGTATAGAAGTATACTTGGCCACTGGAGCAAATGTCTCCTGATAGTCAATTCCATCCTTTTGAGAGAACCCCTTGGCCACGAACCTTACCTTGTATTTCTCGATGCTACCATCTGCACCGTTCTTTATCTTATAGATCTAGCATGATCCAACCATTTCCCTATATGTTGGTCTAGGAACAACCTCCCACACATCATTCTGCACTATTGAGGTATATTCCTCAACCATCGCATCTTGTCACACCTGCTGTTATGCAACCTCCTGATAGTTGGAAGACTCACTATCTACCAACTGAATAACTAATGCCATATATTCATTATACCTAGCTGGTTGTATTTGCTATCTGTTACTCATCTTAGGAGCTCCCACAAACTCTTGAGTATCTCTAAGTGTTTGTTGGTTCCTACTACCAAATTTCAAGGATGAAGCATCAACCTCCATGTCTCCTTAATGCATCTCTTGGATCTATTGCATCTGTTGTTCCAAACTCTGTGAACTCTCAGCACCTGAGTCTATTCTTGTACTAGTAACTGTACTCGAGCTTTGTTGCCCCTAATCTAGTTGCATGATCTTTGGAGCTTCTACTGGCTGCTCATGTTGATCATCTACTGGAAAATCTCTAGACCTTCTTAATACCTTGTCTTCTGTGAACTTAACATCATTCCTAACTATAACCCTCCTAGCCCCTAGAATAAATATTTGTTATACCTTTGAGGTTTCACTATACCCCACAAAGTACCCTCTTTCTGCAATCTCATCTAACTTTGAATGTGTAGGCCCTGGAATGTGACAATATGCCAAACCCCCAAATATCCTAAAGTGGCTAAAATCTAGCTTCGTCCATGAGAATGCCTCCTCTGGTGTCATCTTTCCCAATACCTTATGTGGAACCCTGTTTTGTATGTATACTGTTGTATTGGATGCCTCTGGCCATAAGTAACGTGGCATATCCTGGTCATATAGCATAGCCCTTTCCACCTCTGATATAGAACTATTCTTCCTCTCAACAACCCTATTTTGTTGTGGGTTGTAAGGAACAATCCACTCTCTCTTGATTCCTTCCTTGGTATAGAATTCCTGGAACTCATTCCCTTTGTACTCACCTCCATTGTCTAACTGAAGAACCTTTATCTTCCTTCCTGTCGAATTATCCACAAGAGCTTTGAACTCTTGGAAGTGACTAAAAACCTCATCCTTGGTCTTCAAGAAGTATACCTAGGTCTTCCTAGAGAAATCATCAATAAAAGTAACAAAATACTCATATCCTCTAAGAGACTTCATCGACATTGGTCCACATATATCTGAATGTACTAGATCAAGAACACCCTTGGATTTGGTGTCACTCCTTGGAAAATATTATTTCACAAACTTCCCCAACACACATCCCTTGCATACATCATCATGCTCTATGCTCACCTCTAGAACACCTATCACTTTCTCACAGAGAATTTTAAGTGCTCCATGATGTATATGACCCATCCTCCTATGCCATAGTTCTCCTTGATCATTAGAATTATTGCTGCTCATTAGTGCCTTATGAGTATCAAAATGCAACCTGTAAAGATGACCACTCCTAACTCCAATAGCTATGGGTGATTTCCAATCCTTATGCTTCATTAACACATTCACCCCTCTAAAGAGTACATTGTAACCTTTATCATGAAGGACGGATACAAAAATAAGATTCATACCCAAGCCTGGCACATGCAACACATCATGAATGGGAATCAGTTAGCCATTCTCCCTCTGAAATAGAATAGTCCCTTTCCCAACTGGATTGATCTCGGACATGTTCCCCATAGAAACTTGGATTATGATGTCCTCCTCCTTATAAGTAGAGAAGTACTCTCTAACTCATGTCATATGAAATGATGCCCCACTATCTATATACCAAACACCCTGTGAGGTTGAGCTAACCATACAAGCTATGAGTGAAAATTCATCCTCCATTTGGCTAGAGAGCTCATTTTTGCTTGTTGAAGTTGTTGTCTACTTATTTCCCTTCTTATCATTCTTCTTCCTTTGTGGGAAATCGCTGACATAGTGGCCAAACTCATGACAGCCATAGCACTTGATCTTTGACAAGTCTTTCTTCTCACTTTGTGGATTTGATCCTTTGCTAGACCCCTTCTTCACTTTCCCCTTTCCTACTAGGGAAATGTATTCCTATTCTACCTCACTTTTATAAATCTTAATGTTTGTTCCATTGACAAGATTAAGTTTAAGCTCCTCCTGAGTGAAGTCACTCCATAGTTGATCCCAACTTGATATGGTGTCTCATCCACTAATAACTTGAACAAAGACATCCCACTGCTTAGTAAACCTATTAAGGGCTATCTGCACTAGCTCATCATCATCTAGTTTATCTCCAATAGCTGCCAACTCATCCTTGACAAGTCTGAATCTGATGAGGTAACTTGTAACATATTCTCCCTTGTTCATTCGGGTATTTCTCATCTTTTCTCTAAGAATCAACTTTCGATTAGTGGTAGCATTCTAGTGTTGATTCAGAATGGTGTCCCGCATCTTCTTCAATGTATCTAACTCTACGGAATGTGGAACAATATGGTCCTTGAGACCATCAAGGATCAGCCTCCTTGCCTAGGAATCTTCCTTCTTATATGCTAAGAGTTGTGCTAGATCTATAGGTACAACTACAACACTGGTCACATATTCCTTAATACCATTCTCTTCCAGTAATAAAGAAATTCTAGCTTTCCAGACACCAAAATTTGAGGCTCCATCCAATCTATCCTAATCTCTTAAACTTGTTGAGGCCATCTCAAAAGAAAATAATAATAATAATTTTTTTTTTTGAAGAGGTAGCACTGGGTTTTATAAACCCTCAAACTTTCCATCCTGTGCTGAGCCTTGTCTACCCTCAAATCAACTCTAATACCATGTGAAAATTCTATTGCAGTTACTAATTATTAATCTCCTATCTAAATACATTATTTGATTGTCAAAAATTAATTCACAACAAATATTGAAAAAATAACACAATTGCAACTTCACAAATAAAACTAATAGGAATAGAGAAGAAATCATCCGCAATAATAAACATAATATTTTTGGACAAATTGTCCATGCAAAAACCCTGAAGGGAAAACCAGTACTGTAGATGAGGAATTTTATCAAACTTCAGCAAATTAAGAGATACATAAATTGCTTGCCTCTTACTGGCATAGCTCCCACAATATTCTTCTCTAGAAATTCTTCCCTCAATTTCTCCTGCTGAAATTCCATTGTTGTTGTTCCCAACACTAACACTGCGCCCTTTATATCACTACAAGACTATTTTCTCTCACTACAAATCTACTTGCTATCACTGCAAGTCTTTCTGAAGTGTGTTTTCTCCAAATTCCCATTGATCCCCTTTTATACTTCTCATTGGAAAACCAATGGCCATGATTTAATCTCAATCAATGGCTAAGATTAAATAGACTCTAACAACTCTAACTAACTAGATTCTAGAAGTCTCTAGAGGAATCAATTAATTAATTACATAATTATCTAGACAACTAACTCCTTTCTTGAAGTTTCCAAAAAAAATTAAATAATTAAATAATATTTGGAATGCAGATAACAACTGTTTGAGCTACAAAAATTAACAGGATGTGGGGGATCTGGAATTCTTGCGAGCAGTTTTAAAGGAAACATTGAGGCTCCACTCGCCGATGTCGTTGATGATTCCAGGACAGAACATTGAGGACTTCCAGATAGGTTGTTATCTGATTCCTCATGGATGTCATGTTACCGTGAATGTGTGGGTGGTATCGAGGGATCACAATGCATGGGGCGATGATGCGGATGTGTTCAGAACAAAGAGGTTCATGGAGATAAAGAGGGATGTAGATGTTAGAGGGCACCATTTTGAGATGCTTCCCTTCAGAGCAGGGAGGCGACTGTGCCCCGACATGCCTCTAGGATTCAAAGTGGTTCATCTTATACTCGCCAGTTGCTTACATTCCTTTAAGTGGTGTCTTCCAGATGGAATGACCGCCACTGATTTGGATATGGCAGAAGAATTCAAACAGTCTATGCCTAGAGCAGTTCCCCTTTGTGCCATTCCCACCCCTTGCATCCTTTCAATCTAGTTTGTGCGTGCTACTTTGTCATAAAATCCATTGCTACTTTCTTTGCATGTTTCAATGTCATCCCTTCCTATCTCCATCATTCTTTTTCTTACTCAATAAAATTTAAGATTCTTCAAGAATCTATCAAAATATTTTTAATTTTTCTTGCTAGTATGATTTATAATGTTAAAAAATGTATGTCACACACATAAATACAAGTATATTTCAATGGTCTTCTTAATTGTTTTTATACTACCAATAAAATTTTAAGTTTCATCAATATATTTGTTTAACAATCTTTCTTTAGGTCACACATAAACACAAGTATATTTGAAAGACATTCCTAATTGTCTAGATCATTTCTTGAAAGAAATCAATTTATTATCTTTATATTTTTCTTACCAATATGATTTATAATGTTTAAAAACTTAGGATTTGTTCTTCAATTTATCTTACTATATGTCACACACATAAACAAAAGTATATTTGAATGGTATCCCTTATTTTCTAGATCACTCTTTCCTTACTCTTATAAAATTTAAGTTTCTTCAATTTATTTGTCAAGAATCTATCATTTTTTTATTTTTTCTTACTAGTATGATTTATAATGTTAAGAAAATTAGGATTGGTTTTTCATTTTATTTTTCTATATGTCACACACATAAACACGAGTATATTTGAATGGTATTCCTAGTTATTTTTAAACTAAAATTGAAGTTTCTTTAAAGAAATAAATTGATTATGTTCCTAATATTTTCTTATTAATATGATTTATAATGTTAAGAAATGTATCATTTGTTGTTCAATTTATCTTTTTATATGTCAACACATAAACACACTTAAGATTTAATCATTTTTTCATGCATAATATAAATTGATCAATCCATTCAGAATAGGCATCCACCAAAATTGCCAATCATCTATCATAAAAGATAGGTATATGTTATGGCCAAAGCCTTAGACTCATTGGGATCATATGGATCTTGAGTCACCTCATTGAAGACAAAACTTCCCCCTTAGGAGTGTACCAAGGTCATCATTAATTAGTGGTATGAAATTTAATATATAAGGGTTGAAATCATGCCTCATAATTTATCCTAAATCCTCTAGGACAATATGAAAATCCATCATGGATTCCTTTTGAGTTTATAATAATTGATTTCTTTTCAAGACTACATTCAAGAGTTTATTTGTGAGAATAGTTTACCTAATTTATAAGGGAGTTAAAATTCTAATCTTTTGAAATATTCCTAACCTCATACCTGAAATCCTATGTGCTAAGAACATTTTGTGTTCGCCAAACTGCTTACATACATGACTTCTAAATGAGATCAAGGAGTATATGCGTAGTTCTAGTTTCTAGGCTATGTTTCATATAACTACATTAATAGGTTCACAACCCTTTCTAAGGTCTAGTTTCCCCAAATAGTTCTTCATCGAATACCACCCACTCAGGGGAAACAATAATGAAAACTTAATTAAAATTACTAAACAACACCTCCGAAGAGGGCATTTGATGTAGAGTTTAGTTGTGAATATTTATATTTTTTCCTATATAATCTAAGTTTGTATCACCTCAAACCAATGGTTATTGGAGTTATTCTCTTAAGTACTTAATACCTAGTTCTTAAGAAATTTACTCAATCAACTCAAGATTTCTTTACTCACAAAAAAAAATAGGCCAACATGTTTGACTATATCTATTTCATTCCACTGTGATAACTATATCAAAAAATCAATAAATAGTAACCTTAATTATTCAACAGAAGTAATTTTACTTATGGTAATAACTTACCATTAGTTGTAAGTCTTCTACTATAATTTCATTCTACAACTCAATTCTTGCCAACTTTTTAATCCATCAAGATAAACAAGAGACCTTAAACATTCAACACAAGGCGTTAACTAGGACAATAATTAATAATTTAATGAGAAAATAAAGTTTAGAATTCATGACTATAAATGATACCACTTGCTAACTATGCAAAATATCATGATAGCTAACCAACATGAAAATTCTATGATAACTATCTTAATTCAAATGATATATTTTCCTCTAAAGAAATAATTGATCAACAAGAACTATATACTCACCTTTCAACTAAAAATGGCATGCATATATGCATATTCATTATAAATTCATATCATACCTAGATCAATGAATCATATTTACTAGAACTAGTAATAAACTATATGGTAATCTGCAATGTTTTATGCACACTATTTTGATATTGACATAAAAGAATTTACCTAAAATTAAAAGTAATATTATCACTAACCTTAGTTAATTTCAAAAGACTAAAATAATTAGTAAGAGATAATGATTTACATATAATCTAAAGTAATAGAACTTAAATAAAAACATCTTCTAAATGTATAAAACTAAGGAAAATAATATCAGAACCATAAATGACCACGATTCTTTATTTAGCATTTCATATCATAAGTATCTTCAACCTACTCCTTTACTATATGGATAATAATAAAATTTAATCTATTCACATGGAATGTTTTAATGTTTTCAACAACCTCTCTAGCCAAATAGGTATATCAATAACCACTAGAATGTGAGATAATAAATCAATATTTCAAATAAAGTAAAAAGAAGAAACATAGGACATACACCAATTATTTCATAGAATCAAATTATATGATAAATGGATACAAAAAATACCTTGTTAGATTCTAGTTCACCTTATCCGTTAGGTTTAAGTGTACTTCTTGTGTGTTCCTTGACTGATTCTACATCTTGAGTGACATATTGATTGAAGATATTAACACTTGTCTTCCTTGAGTTTTATTGTCTCACATTTAATCTTTTTCAATCATAAGGACACAAATATTAGTTTTTAAATCTCAATAATTATATTATCCAAAAAAAATCATCTTTTGGAATGTTTGAATTCAAACTTAGGTTAATGGGTTCTTAAGACCAACTGCTAATTTTCTAAACATAAAATCCTAAATAAAAATTAGGTATAAGTACCCTTATTAATCATTCAATGTCTACCTATTATCATTACATAATATGATAATAAGGAATTACTATACAATACTTAATGAATGTTAAAAAATAAACTAGTTAGTTATAGTAAAAACCATGTTTGATAACTAAAATAAACTATTGGATAACTATCCACTAAAAATAAACTGGTATCTAATTAATTCTACACAAGTAATGTTTTTTTTTTAGTCCATTTTGGAGGGATGGTAAATCCCATCATTATTAGCTATTAACATATCCAACATGTTCACTTATTTTTTAATTATAATCTGAATGGGTTGTCGTATCCATTGGGTATGTTGGAATTAATTTTCTAATTTTTTACTATCATCTCAAGGGAAACCTAGAATTTGGGAAGTGAACTTGAACTTTTATATCATTTTAACCTGGTGTGTTCTCCTCCCATTTGATTTTCTTTCCTTCATCTATGTGTGAACTATTCAACTTTAAAGTCGCTATTATATTTCTACCATTATGGGAACGAATGGATGAATAGAGGTATAGTTCCCCTTATTTTGCTAAGTAATACCATATTGTTTCCATGATGGAGCCGAATGCCTCAGTTTGGAAAATTTTTTGGGTCCACACTCAAGCTTGTAATTATTTTCTTTTGAGATTTTGTCATGAATTTTTTTCCTTTCTTATGTATGACGATTTAGTAATGTTGAGGCCAAAACAATTAGGGGCATGTGTGTTGCAATTCATTCTAGTTCCCATGCCTTGTTTGACCTATATGGTCTACAAAATGGGTCATGGATGCTTTGGGTTTGCTTTTTTTACTTTTTAGCAATTTCAGAGGGTATAAATCACCCAAAGAGGGAAACCCCAGTGTTCTTGAGGAGCTCCTAATTGCAGTTGGCTTTCCTAGGTCTGATATTCAACCACCAACTCAAGGGTTTATTGTACTGACTAGATAAGTTGACCATAAAGGTAATGATAATGGTTCTGGGGAGTCATTTTGTGTCATCTAGTGAATGATATAGGGTAAATTATGATATCACTTCTCATTTCATAGCATCTTTACTGGAGCTTCATGCTTCTAAGGAAATCATTGCACATTTGACGCAACAGCTGTTTAAGCTAGCTTTCCTTGAGGGTTTGGACATGGTGATAGTTGTCACCCAGCTCAGTGAGGGTACACAACTAATGTTATTAGGTAATGAATTAAATAATTCTTTACGCAAATATTTCAATGAATAAATAAGTTTGTCATTTTATTGTTCATCTTGGGTGCACTTTAGTTTTTCTAAACTTGTATGAGTTTCTTGAATTGGTATCCTATTGCCAATACTTTAGTGAGATGTAGTTCTAGACTTATGGCATCTTGAGATGTTAAATCTATTGTTGATCCTGGGTCTTTCAACTCTTTCATGCAATTTTTTTTTTATATTCAACCCATTTTGGACTCTATCCCTAATGCTACCATACCAATGATAACCTTACAAAAACCATATTCACTGATGTTGAGACTCTGATTTCCAATGTTTCTAAAGAAAAAATGAAACAATTGGAAAAAGATTTAGATAAATTTCAGGACTATGTAGTACTAAATAACTATCCTAGTCCCTATAATTTAGATGATACGAGGAAATTGATTGATGATTCTCAAGGACTAAAGCTAATACGTAGTCTAGCACATATTATTGAGAATCATGTAGCTACAATGACTAGTTGTGCTCAATATTTCAATAGTGTTGAAACTCAAGGAGGAAATAAAGTTCCCTCCCTACAACTATAGCCTCTATTCGCACATAAAAAAATACAACTATGGCTTCAACGATATAATCAAGCATTGGTATAACTCCAACATTAGGTCTTTCAACTGAAAATACTTATGGTTTTATCTCTTCCCATATCACACACCAAGTTTTATCCCCTCTCAGAAACTTTTAATATATTAATCCACCAAGGACATATACACTTTGTGGACACCGAAAAAGTAACCCTTCTACTTTTTTTTTGTCTCATTCGGGTCCTCCATGTGATTTTTTCTTAATTATGCCTTGATTTAGTGTTGTATTGTGGATAACACATTCACAATTGGTCTTGGGTTCTTGTGAACTAAAAGAACTCAAGTGGTACCTTACTTAAGTGTTGTAAAGTGTTGTAACACACTTTCACACTTTTCTAGGGTCTTATTAATGCATTTCACCTAAATAATCTCTTTATATCATTTACTAAGCCTTATTTCAAAGTGTTGTAAAGTGTTGTAACAAACTTTCACTCTTTTCTAGGCCTGTCACTAATATTTGGACCTTTCTTATGCTTTAATTGGCCCCATTTTACACTTATAGGCCTGAATTAAGTGTATTTTTTAAAATAATCCTAATAAACATCATATAAAATATCTAAATTCTAAAACCCACTTAAAATTCCTTTAGTGGAACCCATTCACCATTAGGGGTGAAATAGTCCCCTTTGGCACAAAACTTAAAATAATGTCAAATTTTTAGTGGGTTTTTATTTTCTAACATCTAAGGTCGGCTTGTGATGTATTTTTGGGAATTAGGGAATAATTATGTATAAATATAAGGTTTTTCTACTCATTTCTCTCTCTCCCCTAATCTCTTAATCAATCCAACAAGAAATCAAGTGATCTAGCATTCAAGCATTTTGTTTACAAGAGCATTCAAGCATGTCTTCAAAATTCTACTTCAAGTGTTTGGTAAGTTGTAGCATTTCTTTTGTTCATTCATCATTCTCCATTTCATTTCATTTCATTTTCAAGGGTTTAATTATCAATCCATGGTTTGACCAAGGAAAACCCCTATTCACTAACCCTTCAAGGATTTTTCCCTCTCTTTCCATGTGATTTGTAGGTTTAGGTTGCAGATTTATCAAAGAGAAAGATTGGAAAATTTGTCATCAAATTATCAAATCTTATCAAAGGTTTCAAAACCCTAGGAAAATCTTCGAGAACATGTATAGGTTGAGTTTGACAATTTCAAACCCGAATCTAAACCAGGAGTGTAAGTGCAGACTAAGGGCTTCAGGTTCAACTTTTGAATTTCTATAAATTAGTAAGTGGACTGATTCTCCATCAGTGGCAAATGAGTCCCACTGCCTAGGCCTAAACAAGGATTTTTGCAGTTTTGAGTACATAGTTCTCTGAAACATATTTCGGTAGAATTTTTTAGAAAGCTGGACTAAGTCGCCCAACTTGGCATATGAGTTCCAATTGGCATCAAAAATAATTTTTTTAGGATCCTAGAGCTTCATTCCATCTCTTTCTAGTCTCCAGATGCACACTTTCAATCTCATAATTTTTTGTTACAAATTACTTGTATTTCTAAGTCATTTTTCACATCACATTATGTTTTCAGACATCTTGCATTTTCTAACGTTTGCATTAGTGTTAAATTTATTTATCAATTTCCATCCTTGAGGACAATCTACTTTGACATATTTCAATCTCCTTTGCATTGGAATATCAAGGGTTTGTTCTTGAGTGTGAACATTGTGAAATCGGATCCCTCTTCCTTCATTCCCCTTTTGGAGTGAACAAGGAAGTTTTGCATTCCATTTCCATTGTCCACATTTTGGTGAACCTAACTTTTGAACATCATAATTCTTCTTTGGAGTGCATTTACATCATAGGAATATCTTACATTAACATTGCATTGCATTTTGCATTGTTTAATTTGCATTCTCGGGTTTCAAACTTTGCATTAGTCAAAAGTTTATTTAGCTTGCACTATTGCACTTAATTTCATTAAAAACTAGTAAAATTATGCATTTTCATTTCAGACTTTCCTCACAAAACTTAAAAAGTATAAAAATCATTTCAGAAATTCTAATTTTTTTCCAAAAAATCACTACCTGGTCTCATTTGCCACCCTGGGTGAATCAATCTAGTTGCATATTTTTCACTGAATTTTTTGTCATTTCCATTTTAATTTTTTAGTTTGTGTTTGCTATTTCTGCATTTTAGTTTTATTTTCTCGAATTTTAGTTTTAAGCATTTCATTCTTGTTAGTTTACATTGCATTTACGGGTATGTACAGGATCATGATCGGCCAAAAAGTGGCGATATGATGGGTATGTGTAGGGTATGTGGCTAATGACTTTTTTTTAACCTAAAATTGATGAAACAAAAAGGGTTTTTAAAGGAGATTCTTAGCTTTCCACCAATATAAATTATTCTTTACTTTGAATTTAATAAATAATTATTATTCATATTCTATTTGAATTCCGACTAAAGTCCCGATTGATGGGTTGAGTGAAAAACATCTATAGCTTTCAAACGGTATCACATTTTTTGAATCCAAAACATGCATCACATTCTATTCTTCCCATACTATAAGATTAAACAAAAAATGAATTTCATGAAGTTTTGATCAAGTTAAGGTGGTTAGACATACAAATTTTTATATTTTTTTAAAGTTGTAATAAAAAATTAATAATTAATTATTTACTTGGAAAAAAATTACAAAAAAATATGCATCATATTAGGACATAAGTCCTCTACTTATATCTAAAATATTATAAAAAAATGTGATCATTTTATTGTGGTTAGGGTGGTGAGACAGACACCTACTTCTTTTTTTTCCCTAAAATTTAAGTGCTACTGCATTGAAATTTTAAATTTTCACCAAATAGATTTTATTTTTTAAATAAGACTAGTAGTTTAGAAACTAAATTCAATTGGCTATAGATTCTATTCTTACATATTTTTGAAACAATATAGATAACTTATTCAAATTTTTATGTCAAGTTTCCTAACTCTAATTTTTTTGAATTTTATTGCCACTTAAGGGCCTATTTTTTCCATGATGATCCTACACATACCCTTGCATTCACCCCACATTTAGTAACCTTTGCATAATTTTTTGGTGTCTTATTTCTAATACCTTAGTGAGAAGAAGTTCTAGACTGATGTCATCTCGCAATAACACACTTGTTGTAGATCTTGGGTTATCTAGAGCTTCCACTCCTAGTACTGACACTAGTACACTAGGCATGGATAATATCCTTAGCAACTCTTTACCTTCAGGTAGCATGCATGTTGAACCAAGGATTGATGATATACCGCAAGAGAAAATTATTCAAATTCATGAGGACTTAGTCCACCTACAACACAAAGTCAGCCTTGAAAACATTTTCGCTACTACAATTCCTACCATAGAAAACATTCACTGCATGCTTGAAAGTGATGAAGGCCTTGACCTTGTGAAAAACATAGTTCAATTTTTTATAAAACATCTAGTGCTCCTACACTAGCAAACAATATTGTAAGCCATAGATGAAATCAAACTCCTCCTGCCTCAATCATAGCCTTAATACCTACCTATACCACTCCTCAAGTCACAACAACAATGCAACAAGTTAGTAATGTGATTCCTTCCTTAGGTATTCCTACTAGCATCCCTAGTTCATATGTGGCATCACATGTTCTATCTTCTACCATATTACCACCTATAAGCATTCCATTCACTTGACCTAGCACTACATCCACTCCATCACCACTTTCACTTCCACCTCATACCACTTATAATGACCCTCTCATAATACAACTGTTCCAAATTGTTTCCTGCATGCAAAGGAAAATCTCCACCATAAACCAAAATTAGAATGGCCCACCCACATATTATGTTCAAAGTGCAGCCAATTTTCTTTGGAAACATTGCGAACACTGATGCCACAAGGAATAGAGATTCCTAGATTTGAAAAATACAGAAAGAAGGGAGATCCTTCCAACCATGTTAATGTCGACAGTTCCTTATGTAGTGATTTTGTCCTTGATGATAAACTGTTACCAAAATTGTTCCATAGGACTTTAAAAGATACTGCCTTGGAATGGTTCTCTTATTTACCAAACAATTCAATCTGTTCATTTAATGAAATTGTTGATGCATTTATAAACCATTTCCAAGTGCATATGACTCCCAAGAAGAACTTGGCTAATCTGATGAGGTGAAAGCAAAACAAGGAAGAAAAGATAACTGATTTTATCTCATGCTATCAATCGCTTTATTCCCAAATCAATGTCAAGATCCCTGACCCACACCTTCAAAACATGTTTATAGAAAACTTGAAAACTAAACTTTAGGAAAAGATAACTATGATGAAATTTTCATCCTTCATGCACTTGTGTACTACCCTTTGTGATTATCAAAATTCAATTAGTGGTTGAGATATAAGGTCCACTTCTAGAAAAATTGAGAAGTCCAAGTCCGCCAACCAAAACAATTCCCAACCATTTAGAAAGAAAAATAAAAGGTTAATTCAATTTAATCCTTCTGAGCCAACAACTCAAAATGTGAATAACCAAATAGAAATCGTTAAAACCGTGGTTCCCTTTAGTTATGGAGATCTAAAAATACAATTCACACCCTTATCTGAAACCCTTCATAGCACAATGCCATAACTTTTACAACACCAAATGATTAGCTTTCCCATCGTCAAAGCACCCGATCCTACTAAGCCTTTACCCCCGAGATTTAAATCAAATGCTTATTGCCACTATCATTGAAAAATGGACGTGTATGACACAAAAAATTGTAAGCATCTTAAACATCTTGTGCAAGGCCTCATTGATTCCAATCGTTTATCCATTGTAGGTGCTAGTTATCAAGGCAATAATTCTATTGCCCCTCCGAACCAAAACTTGTGAATTTTCACTAATCTGATGCCTAAGCATAATATTTCATTTTTCAAAGCCAGCGAAACTACACAGAATGATGTGATGTATGTTGATATAGATGATGAATATAATGAATCTATCTCAAATTATATCCATGTTAATCCTAAGGATGAAATGGTAGGCGCGATAAACATTATCCCTCGTAAGGGCCAACCTAAGAAGTCTCTTGATATTGCTTTCTCCTCTAAGGATATCATTAAACATCTACCTAATGGTCCTCTCTACATAGCCAGCTGAATCTATGACAAGCCCACCAATGGGATACTAATAGATCCCACCTATGGAGAGAATGTGATCATTGATGAATTTTTAGTATTACATGAACTTTATCAAGATGACTATGATAAACCGAAAGCATGGATCAAGACACATAATGGTTTTGCTTGCCCTACGATTGGATCGATCACCCTTCAATTACAAATAGGACCAAAAATATTAGATGTCATATTCTACATCATCCCGTAGTTAGACCAATTTCGTTTGAGGCTAGGTTATTCGTGGCTTCGCTTAATGAAATTCGTCCCTTCGGTTATACACAAATTCTTAAAGTTTTGATTTGAGAATGATATATTCACTTTCCACCATAGTGGCTTTAACCCCTTGTCTTCCAAAGGAAAATTTTCCTTATAATCCTTCTAGCTCAAGCCCATGGAATCTATAATGCCACAATAGGACTTCCTTTTCATAGCTTACCAAAAATTCAATGCAAATAAAATAGAAAAATTGTCTCTCTGACACATGTCTCTATCCACCTCTGACACTCCCATATAGACGAAACCATGCTTCAAACTGACCAAGAACCAAATAACCAAGACCAACCAACACTAGAAACTTCCCCGCCATTGTCCAAAAGACTAAGAGATAATGAAAGCAACTTTGTCATGCCTCCTCGAATAAAACAAGTTTAAAAAGAAAAAGAGAAAGAGGATGACCAACCTCCTATGTTTCCTTTCCTTCTTCCACTTAGGGAAGAAAATCAACCTATGGTTGATCAACCGACTCTTACATAGAAAAAATTGCACAATAAAACCAAACGAAAAAAAGGTGCTCAAGAGTGTAGACATAGACGTCATGTACTTTTTTGCAAGCTACATGAACCTAATAACAAAAGTCAAGATCCAAACTTGACTGAAGCAATGCATGATAATCATCCTCCCCACCTACCACAAAGTGATCCAATACAACAATCACAACAAGAGTTGCAATATTCATCAGATATTATCATTAGTCCTCATGTTGTGATTAATTTGGATGACGATGATGAGATCACCAAAATTAATGAAGAGGTGCATAATGATTTGAACACATTATTTTCCTCTTCAATGAGCTTAAACGAGAAATATCCTAAACAGAGTGATAAACCTGGCACTTCTCCTAGTTCAACACTTTCTATTGTCCCTTTAGCTAGCCATACGCCTTCTGAATATATTGAACATGACTGGCACATGGATGAATTGCTTGATGGTTGATTTTCATTTTCCTTACTAGCCTTTTCAATTTTACTTTCTTTTTTTTGTGTGATTGCATGTGCGTAATGTAATCCCCCGTGATGTTATGTTTGATGTTCTCTCTGTGTGCCATTCCTCTATTTTTACCTTCATTCTTCAAAATTTCATGCATCTCTTTCCTTTTTTTTTCTGTTTTTTCCTCTTAGGGATGACACAAGGCATTGAGACATCCAGGTCTCTTCCATGTTGACCCAAAAGGCTTTCTTTTTCTTTCCATTTTCTTTTGTCTTTTTCTTGTGTTTTCCTTTTGGGGGATGACACAAGGTATTGATACATTCAGGTCTCTTTCATGTTGACCCAAAAGGCTTTCTTTTTATTTTCATTTTCCTTTGGGTATCTGCAGGATCATGATGGAAAAAATAGGGACTTAAGTGGCAAAAAAATTACAAAAATCAGAGTTAGGAAACTTGACATAAAAATTTGAATATGTTATCTATACTATTTAAAAAATATGTAAGAATAGAATTTGTATCAAATTGAATGTAGTTTCTAAACTACTAGGTTTATTTAAAAAAGAAAAAAATCTATTTGGTGAAAATTTGAAATTTCAATGTAGTAGTACTTCAATTTTAGGAAAAAAAATAAGTAGGTGTTTGTTTGACCACCCTAACCACAATAAAATGATAAAAAGAATTTATAATATTTTAGATATAAGTAGAGGACTCATGTCCCGATGTGATACATATTTTTAATAAATTTTTTCCAAGTAAATAATTAATTATGAATTTTTTATTAC
The DNA here is from genome assembly GCA_007258455.2 of Sequoia sempervirens. Taxonomy (NCBI): domain Eukaryota; kingdom Viridiplantae; phylum Streptophyta; class Pinopsida; order Cupressales; family Cupressaceae; genus Sequoia; species Sequoia sempervirens. Next base: position 31,511,653 of record VDFB02105785.1, on the reverse strand, counting down.
AAATTTTAAATAATATAAAAGCTCGTATATCTGACCACCTTAATTTGGTCAAAACTTAATGAAATTCATTTTTTTTAAATCTTATAGTATGTGAAGCATAGAATGTGAGGCATGTTTCAGATTCAAAAAATGCAATACCGTTTGAAAGCTCTAGATGTGTTTCAATCAAGCTATCAATAGGGAATTTAGTCGTAATTCAAATAGAAAATGAATAATAATTATTTATTAAATTCAAAGTAAAGAATAATTTATATTGGTGGAAAGTTGAGAATCTCCTTTAAAAACCCTTTTTGTTTCATCAATTTTGGGTAAAAAAAAGTCATCAGCCACATACCCTACACATACCCATCATATCGCCACTTTTTGGCCCATCATGATCTTGTACATACCCCTTTGTATTTTTCTTGTGTTTTCCTTTTGGGGATGATGCAAGGCATTAAGACATTCATGTCTTCTTCATGTTGACCCAAAAAAAATTCCTTTTCTTTTTCATTTGTCTTGTGTTTTCCTTTTGGGGATGACACAAAGTGTCAAGACACCCTATGTCTCTCCCATGTTGACCCAAAATATTTTTCTTTGTTTTCACTCTCTTTGTGTCATTCTTCTAGTTCTATGTTTATTTGGGGGATGATGACAGTTGCAAGATCTTTACAAAATATTGCAACAAATAACATACTGACCCAAAATCCATGGATCCCTTATCTGTTTGGTGTTTTCAGTTTGGGGGCAACCGATTCCTTTTCTTTTTTATCCTTTCCTTCATATGGCGTAGCCTTACTTAGAAGCATATGACTTGGAACATGTATTTTCAAGTTGGGTCTTGTGTATTCTTTCTTGTTTGCATTTTTCATTTTCTACTTTAAAGTAATTGCTCATAGAATGGTGTTTAGCAATTTCTTTAAAGTGGGGGCATACATTGACATTATTCTTTTGCATTTTGTTTTTTCTTGGTTCTTAGTGCAGCATTATTACTTCATGCAATGCATTTTTCACTTTGTTGATGACATTGGGTTTGACGTCCCTCATGAGCATGATCTATCTTAGCATATTACGTTCCTCTTAGTGGCTTGATGCGACACACTACATCACCTAAGTTGCAAATTTTCTATTCTTTGATTGGTCCTCTCTTGGAGACATTAGACATGATGTTCCCTAAGTTAAAGACCTCACATGGACTAAGAAAGAATTTTTTGAACATTCTTTGCCTGCTGCATTTTGCATTTGTTATATGGAAACCTTGCATAACATAGTTTGTATACCTATGGAGCCATCGTGTTTGTTCATGAGCTCCAAGAATATGAAGTTTTTCTTGTCTCATGAAGCTTGAAAAGTAATTTTTCTTTTTATGGTGCCTGATTATAGTTATCAAGAGGTATAACTTTGGTATTGTTGAGTGGGAAGCCCATTCTGAGGCATGACTTTCCCCATAGCCACATGTGTGTGTGAGAGTGCATATCAGCCATGAGTGCATGTTTCTCACCTTTTAGGATTTCTCACCCAGTGGACATCCATGATTTTTGTCGCCTGAGAGTGAATATGTGTTTTTCAGACAAACAACCTAGATTTGATCCACATCCTATTGGACAAACGATCAAAGCTTGATTTGATTCTGTCTTTCTTTCCTTTTTTTCTCTCTTTTATCTCTGTCATTGTTTGCTTGTGATTTTTCATTGTTCTTGATATCATGCGTGTTCCCTTTGTGCTTCTGTTGGTTTGTCATGAGATCTTGATCATAGGCGATTGATCACCCCTCTTGATCATTGTTATCCCATCTTGTTAGCATTCGTTCATGAGAACCCCTCTTGATGCACATTGTTCTACTTTAGTGTGAGTTTGAAGTAGGTTCATCCTCTGATTAAAGTGGGGGATAAATGTGGACACCGAAAAAGTAACCCTTTTACTTTTTCTATCTTGTTCGGGTCCTTGTGATTTTGTCTTAATTGTGCTTTGATTTAGTGTTGTAATCTGGATAAGACATTCACATTAGGTATTGGGCCCTTGTGAACTAAAAGAAATCAACTGGTACCTTACTTAAGTGTTGTAACAAACTTTCACACTTTTCTAGGGTCTTATTAATGCATTTCACCTAGATAACCTCTTTTTATTATTTACCAATCCTTATTTCAAAGTGTTGTAAAGTGTTGTAACAAACTTTCATGCTTTTCTAGGCTTTTCATTAACACTTGGACCTTTCTTATGCTTTAATTGGCCCCATTTTACACTTATAGGCCTTTATTAAGTGTATTTTTGAAAATAATCATTATAAACATCATTTAAAATATCTAAATTCTAAAACCTAGTTAAAACACCTTAAGAGGGACCCGTTCACCATTAGGGGTGAATGAGTACCCTTTGGCACAAAACTCAAAATAATTTCAAATTTTTGGCAGGCTTTTATTTTCTAAGATCTAAGGTCAGCCTGTAATGTTGTATTTTTTGGAATTAGGGCATAATTGTGTATAAATATAAGGTTTTTCTACTCATTTATTTCTATCCCCTAATCTCTTAATATGTCCAACAAGCAATCAAGTGATCTAGAATTCAATCATTTTGTTTACAAGAGCATTCAAGCACTTTGGAGCCATTACCTGCATGTCTTTAGAATTCTACTTCAAGAGTTTGGTGAGTTGTAGCATTGCTTTTTTTCATTCATCATTTTCCATTTCATTTCATTTTCAAGGGTTTAATTACCAATACAAGGTTTGGCCAAGGAAAACCCCTATTCACTAACTCTCCAATAATTTTCCATCTCTTTGCATGTGATTTGTAGGTTTAGGTTGCAGATTTATCAAAGAGAAAGATTGGAAAAGTTGTCAAAACCCTAGGATAAGCTTGGATAACACCTACAGGTTGAGTTTGATAGTGAAGACTAAGGGCGTCATATTCCACTTTTGAATTTACAAAGATTAGGAAGTGGACTGATTCACCATCAGTGGAAAATGAGTCGCACTGCCCAAGCGTAAACATGGATTTTTGAAATTCTGAGTACCCAGTTGTTTAAAACCTATTCTGGAATTTTTTTCTAGAAAGCAGGACTAAGTCGCCTAGCTTGGCGTATGATTCCTAGTTGGCATCAAAATAAAGTTTTTTAGGATTTCATGGCTCCATTCCATCTCTTTCTAGTCTCTAGGTGCACATTTTCAATCTCATAATTTTTTTTATAGTTTATGTATATTTCTAGGTCATTTTGCATATCACATTGTGTTTTCTAACATCTTGCATTTTCTAAGTTTTCCATTACTATTGAATTTCTTTATCAATTTCCAGCCTTGAGGACAATCCCCTTTGATATATTTCAATCTCCTTTACATTGGAATCTAAAGGGTTTTTCCTTAAGTGTGAACATTGTGAAATTGGATCCCTCTAAGTTCAATCCCCTTTTAGTGTGAACAAGGAAGTTGTGCATTCCATTTTCATTGTCCACACACTTCAACCCTATTCACCTCATTTCCAAAAAAAATTAAACAATGATTAAGCAACTATTAATAAATGTCACATCCCTTCAACAAAAATCTCAATGTTGAATGAAAATGAAAATGGACAACCACCATAATATGTGAAAAGGAACCCATTGTCACTTGAAATAATGAAAGAAAAAATGCCACAAAACATAGAGATACCCATATTTGACAAATAAAATGGTGTGGGGGACCTAAGAAATGATATATCAGCATATGCCACCTTGTGTAGTGACTTCATCTTTGAGGATAAGTTTGTGCCTAAATTTTTTACTAGCTCATTGAAAGACATGGTTTTGGAGTAGTTTTGTTCATTGTTGAATAACTCAATTCACTCACTTAATGAGCTTGCTGATGATTTCCTCAACTATTCCAAGCACACATTGGTCCTAAGAATACTATAACTGACTTGATACAATGTAAACAAAAGAAAGATGAAAATGTCATAACATTATTGGTTGCTTTACTCACAAAGCAAGCTTACTCTTCCTGATGCGGATGTCCAAAGAATGTTTAATGACAGTCAAATATAAGGGATAAAATATTGCTATTAAAATCTCCATCTTTTATACACTTATGTATGACTCTTCATGATTTTTAGTATTTGGTTCAATAGTATGAAGATGCATCTTCCTCGACTTATAGTAAAAAATCAAAATTCATATTGTTGATCATCAAAGCTTGTGCCTCTCTAACAATCTTATGGGAAATTCAATGAGTGGGGGAATGGTTTGCGCCTCACTGAATACCTCTGGGATTTTTATAGAAAGTTGACTCTTCTCTAGGTTTTGGAGAAAAGGGTAAAGGAAATTTAAACATAAAACATAAAATGGTGATGCACCAAAGATTTTACAACATTTAAAACCCAATCATTCCTATGAGTGATATAATTAGACACAAAATGCCACAACCCTTCATTGTTGGAAAGAGAATGAACAAAAAAGGCTAACAGCAAGAATAGTGCAGACTTTCAAATCTTTCCACAAGCAGTGTTCATTAAGGTCTGATCAAACATAAAGATTTCCAAGGGTAATAGAAAAATGTTTAGAAATTGCATAAAATCTCTTTCCTAATACAACATAATATAACAAAACAACAACCCTTTAGAAAAACAGAGAAGTCCACTGACATAATCCAATTTTCTCATGTTATTATTCCACCATACAAGCATACATCATGGAAATCAACCACTTAAACTATTCAAATTCAGCTTGACATAATGTTTCATTTAGAAAAAAAGCATAAAGAAAGAAAGATTAATAAAGGCCATACATACACAGTCTCAAAGATTTATTCTCAATAGTTTATGCTTTAAATATCAAATGAACTTTAAAACAAAGTTCATATGCTAATCTGATGATAGCTTGGGCTTTAAAAGATATAACATGCTAGACAAAAGAAGTTCTACAACTTTACTTCTGAAAATAGTTCTATAACCTAAGAAAACAAAAGAAACTTTTCCTCAGTAAAGGAAACTAGAACTTGGAATCTAACCCTTTCCTCAGTTGCCACCTCTCATTTATAGCTGCAAAAAGAAGAAAGTACCACCAAAACACAAAATTAACTAGATGTTGGCATCTGACAACACACAATCTAGTCATAGATCTTTAGTTAGGTCACAACAATCTTTGCTCATCAATTGTCAACTATCACATTAATGCTCTTTAGATATTCAACAAAGATAGTTGTCTTTAAATGATCAAATCCTAGAAAATAGTTTGGAAAAAATGTCTAGTTGACCAATCATGTCATCCAATGACACCGATGGAAAGCTTCCATCGTGAAAACAAAGAATATTAAAAAGGCCAGCAAGCTCCGACAAACTCCCATAGGATATCACTTCATCAGAAGCACAATCTACTCGCGGCAAAGAGGTGATGTGTCGAATAGGTAGAAAATACCAAGCTCATGAATATAGCTCCTTAAGAAAATCTCCAATGAGTTGACACATGCCCCAACTCTCTCCGAAAGGGAATGAAAAGAATGAAATTCGCGCATCAACCACATGGCATGTTGCACACCTTTTTGATAACTTTACTTGAGTGTGAGAACATCTGAAGCCAAAAACATTAGACAAGCCAAAAATCAAAATGATCAAGGAAAAAATGCTTCACAGTTTTGGCAACTCACAAGTGGTCTTCACTTGCGGAGGCATGAACCTAGGCCTCTAGTAATTCTTGAAGTTTGAGGAAAGTGGAATGTTGGACTCCCCAATATGCATCTATAGGTCAAACTAGAGTACAAATGTGCCTGTATGCTTGTTGTAGCTGAAAAAATACTTTGAAAGAAATTAATTCCCATATGGAAGAAACCGTCCCAAGGTGATAATAGAGTCGAGAAAGAGGAAATATCTTTTGCTCAACATCATCAATAGTGGGCATCATGCTTGAACCTCATAGTTCTATAGAAGTTTGGAACTTGCATCGGATCACGTTTATGACCTGTTCAACTATTAGTAGATTTCCATCTGATTAAAGAAGAGGGGTTAGCCTATAGTCATCTAGGATGTTCAAGTGCTTTTTAATTTCATTGACCCACTTGTTCAGCACCATCTGACAATCCTTGCACTTTGTTGTAGCCTTGTGGAATTTGATGATCTCATTTACTTTCATGGAGGCAACCCTTCGATAGGAAATTCCCACACATTTTAGGGCCTTATCGGTGGCTACACACAACTTGGAAATAAAGCTTTGTGATTTCGCCAGTAAGGGTGAACATGCTTGCATAAAGTGATCGACCATCGGGATAACCTTAACATTCAATTCCTAAACAAATCTTAAGAATTGTAAAGTGGGCCTGAGAATGGAAAAACCAACTGTGATCCACTCCCAATGTGTAGATATCAGATTCTTCATAATTGGGAGGGTTCCAAATCCTTGTGCAACAACTAGTTCTTGATTAAACTGAGCCTCTCTTGCTCTTGCACTTTCCTCCATTTGAATTATTTCTTTGAGGGAATTTGTTAGTTCTGAGCTCAACCTCACGATCTCCTATTTTGACTTTCCACTTCCATGTGGGCCTTCTGAAGATCATTGGAAATTTGGGATTAGATGCCATCACACTCTCTTCTCATACTTTCTTGAGAATTCTAGTGCTCTACATTCATTTGGTGCACAATAGCTAACTAACCCTTTAATCTTTCAATTTTAGCATGAAGTTGAACCTTTTCAATTTGAGCTTTTTTTAGACACTTAGACATTTCTCCTTGCTAACCTTGTATTTTCCTTATGTGGGCCATCTCAACATCTTTGGCTCAGTTCATTTTGTAGCCTGCTCACTGTTTCCTTCACATTTACTAACTCTACTTCGTGCTTCTTCAAATTTTTTCCCATCCTCTCATAGTCCACATATACTACCTTTTGAGTGGCCTTAGCTAGTACTACTTTGTCACGAGGTGAGTTTTGTTCAAATCCAAGTACATGGCTTTGATGTCGCAGTCTTCCATTTGAATCTGTCCCTTGAGATTAGACATGAGAGAATTCATGGTAGTTATTAGCAAAGAGTTCCACTCTTCATTGAATCAATCTTCATTCTTCTTGGTGGTAGGCATCCCAACATTCTTTAAAAATATTTTTTTCTTTCTAGTCTGTTAGGCCTACTTACTCACATTAAAATTCTCTTGGAGACTCTGAGGGACATCAATACTCTGTGCTACAATGGAGGCACCAAAAGGGAGTTTGAAAAGGGTGACAAAAGGAGAAATTTTGGATGTATGAGCATGTGGGGATGCAAAAGGAAGTGTTATCATGGAAAAAGGTAGGATACCAAATTGAGGTTGGGCAGGAGAAAAACTAGCTGGGGTGAAAAGAGAAATGTGTTGAAGGAGAGATGCCTTCATAGAAGTAGATGGGCTAGCAATGATAGGTAACACAGAGGTTTCTACTCTTTTAATGGGGGCCCTTGACAGGGTGATCAAGGAATCAACAATGACCAAAGTGAATAATGCTCGTTTGGCACGCGGGGTAACTTTAGAAGATTCATTAAAAGTGGCAGTGGGTGTATTCAGGACTATCAACTCAGGGTCTAAGGATGGAGGATTCCTTTCCATGGGAGGGGGCCGATGAGTAATGAAATATGTAGAGATAGGAAGAAGAGAGGGAGAAAAACTTACTTGGGCCACCAAGTTCGGAACATTTTGCAGGGAAAACTCCACTTCTTCTCGAGTCATCACATTGGGTGCACCAAGATCTTGGACATGTCTTCTATTTCCATGACCGAAACCAACACGTTTCGATCCTGTGGCATCCAATCCCTCTGAAACTTGGCCTTTGAGGACCACAATGGACCCTCTTGGGAACGTTGGGTCCTTTTTGCTTTACTTCAGGCTCTAGGGGAGGATGTAGCTTGTGAGTCCATTCGATCTGAGTCTCTTTGATTGTTAGATTCTTGAGGCTAAGAAGTACAATGTGGAACTTGATCATCATCAATTTCATGATTGGTCTCTAGATTTCTATTGTTCGAGTTAGCCTCTTGATCATAAATTTCCTTGAACTCCTCATCATGTAGCTAGAAGTTACAAAATAGTGCACTAGGGCATCTCATTTCTTTTTGAAATCTCTAGAAGTTTATATTTTTTCTCTCTGACCATCCCCTGCACTTTAATTGTGTGTTGAGGGATTTTCCCATCGGCATGTTCTTCTAATACTCTACTTGCGACTCATAGAAATTCAACCATTTTTTTCACTAGAATGGAATGCAAACCAAGTTGATATATGCCTATGACCTTTCTTGAGTTGGATTCCTCCTTCTTTCAAAATATTCATGTTTCTCATGTTTCAAACTGAAGTTCTTTATTAGGTTGTAATCCCACTTGTCACAAATGAGAGATAAGACTAAGGCTTCCAGTAAATTTTTGAGCTCAACCTCAGCCTTTTGTTTGTTCAACATTACCTAATTGTTGGTAATTGTGAGTGGAAGTGGATACATCTTTGTTTTGTTTCTTCTAGCATCATTGATGTCAACAATGCTTTTCTGACGACATGCATGCAACATGAAAACCCTCTCTATTACAAATTTGGGGAGTCAAAAAGGCTCCCCAAAAAAATTGTGAAATATGATAAATATGAAATCCTCACCGAGGAAATAATCCATCAGGGTTAGTGGATCTTCCATCCATTGTATGACCTTAGGAGATAAATATCCCATAGGGCATGACAACAAATCTTGAAGCACTGGCCTTAAGAAATGATCTACAAACTAGTAGTTATCCCCTGCTTTTGAAAGTACATGGGTCCACACAGAAACCGACTAAAGAAAACCCCTTACATCTAGCCTAGACACGCGTATATTTCCCTCAAGCCACTCAAAATTTTGATACAAAACTAAATGAGCCAAGAAAGAAGAATACCTAAATTTAGACTTAGTGCTATAATTTTTTAGCTGCTCTAGCATGTTTCCAGCTAGATCACCTCAGCAAAATCATAGTACTTCTAGTTCCTTTCCCTTTTGAGCACAAAAGCTAGACCCAACTAAAAAGGAATTACCTCTTCATCATTATCAAGGTTAAAAACCCAGGCCAACATCGAGAATACAACCTGTATGTCCTTGAATTTCTTGTGTGAAAAAGGAAAGAGAAGATGACCTCTCGCTGGTTTTTCCCTTTCTTTTTCCTCTTAAATAAATTTCCCTAGCCATTTCTTCCACGAAGATGTCCATATTTTCTTCATCAAATGTTCAGCACTGTAGGTCATAGGGATACACAACGTATCTCATATGGTTTTGGCAGAAATGGTAATTTTGATCTTGCTATCCTCAATGGCTTTTGTTATTTTGTTGAATCTTCTGGTACATGCGTCAACCAGCTCTGGGCATGGGTGTACAATAGGTAGTATGAATTGTGGAAAACCATAATTCAAAAGCCAAAAGAAAAAACCCTCTAACAGTTCATGCTCCACAATTCTTTGAAATGCACCCTCCCTAAAAATTGTCGGGTTAGCTAACAACCTTGGTCAAAAAACTTGTCAGTGATATCCCGTACCGCCTCCCTTGGGATGTGTCTATCATGCTACACCTTTTTACAAAATTTGAATGGCTACTTTTGATGTGCTAGGGCATTGGAAAATGAGTTTCGCCCAAAAAATATTGGCATAACCAAGCTTTTTTCTTGAAGTTACAACTTTTCTACTAGAGGTTGATGGATCTACCATAGCTGTATCAAGAAGTTACAGAGAGTCTCCTTAGAAAAAACAACCACTTTCCTTTTTCTTCTTCAAAAAAATCTACTTTTGAGTCAATTAATTTCCTCGCTCGTACATGCTATTAAGGCTAAGTCGTTACTGCGTGTTTATTAAATGTTTCTACCAAGGAAATACATTTGGATTTGAGATTTGTATCCCTTGGGAATGCTGAAAATGTCATGAGAATGGAATGAGTACATTCTCCTTGCTGCCTCTTTCACAAATAAACTCATTGCATTATTGCTATGATAAATGTGCTAAACTGATGCAAGGTACCTTTGAAAAGACGTGCCCATTAATTTGTTAGAATTTTCCATGTTAATCCATGTCTTTTCACATAAATAAGTTGGTTGGTGTTGATGATGGCAAAGGACATATGTCAACAATTGACATACGAGAGGATTTACTCCCAACACCCAAATTTATTTATAAAAACCTCCTGTCAAATTCAATGTATGATTTATCTACCTTCCTTCATTTTTCTTTGATATTTTATTATTGTCCTCTTGCCAAAAATAGACCTTTCATTGGTTGGGTTAGTCGACTTATCTTTCTATATATATCTACACCACCTTATGCAATATTCATTTGAAAATATAGCTTTTAAGTTTAGCAATCTTTTCATTGTCCGCCATTCTTTCATAATTCAATTCTCTATCAGAATGTCTGTTGGCTTTGGCACTCCTATTAGGCTTCTCCCATGGAGGCCACAATACTAGTTTGTGGGGGAGGTCACTAGTGACAGAATTAAGTGTTTTATGAAGAAGTGTGGCCACCTTACCTTGGTTGCTTTCAAGTGGGTAGTTAGCTAAGACTTCATTAATGACGAGAACAAGCTTCAAAGAAACTACAACATTCTTTCCCACTTCATCACCTCCCTACATGACTTGAATGTGGCCAAACCCATGATAATTAAGTTGTGCCACCAGATGTTCATCGCTATGATAATGGAAGGGCTTGGAAAGATGGTGCAAGTGGCTATCCCTGTTGTATACGTCTAAAAATGGTCATGATTAAGCTTGTTAATTAATTAAATATGATTTATTTAATTAATTCCTCTAATGTCATCTACATATAAATAAATTTAATTATTTATTTATATCGTTCATCTTCTAAATTCTTCTACCTTAAATTAAATAAATAATTTTATTTAATTACTAACATTTCTACCCTCCGCTTAATTAAATTAAATAAATTTGTATAATTTATTTATATTTAATTATCATTTTGGTTCTAAAGTTTAAATATTTTTGAATATTTAAATAATGGAATATTCTCCATCCCATATTTCAAATTTTAAAATATTAAATATTTTATTTAATATTTTCCATCTCACCCTAATTTCATTTTTAAACATAATTAAATATGAATTATTTAATTATGTGGGTTTCCATTTCCATCTTCACTCCTAAATTAAATAAATTTAATTTATTTAATTCTAATTCATTATTAACTCACCTTTCCAAATTCTAACTCGCTTTTCGAAATGGAAATTTCTCTTCGAAACTCAATGAAGAAAGAGGGAAACCTTCCATCCTCTTCTCCACTTTCGAAAATCTCCCACCATCCATTCAAACAAGTTTAATCTGGACCATTGATCGATTCAGCCAATCAAACTCGTTCGAAAACTCTATAAAAGCCCGTGCAAATCCAAGCCTTGGTTAATCAATCACCCCACATTCACACGCATATGCATACTCTCATATTCAGGCAATCAGCTTTATGCATTCACATCATTTTCAGCATCACATTCGTACTTTCATATTAGCATAGCATTCTTGCATTTTGCATATTATGCATTCTTATTTTTATCTCGTTCTTCATGCTGTCATTTTGTTGAGCTCTATCTGCTGATCTGAGAGCTATTTCGAAGCAACAAAATGGTGAAGATAGAGGAGGATAAGACGGTTTCGAGAAGCTATGATTACAGTTTGCACATTCTCTTTCCTTTTAGCTTTTTCGATTTAATGTTTTATTAACATGTGTTTGAATTTAATTTAAATTTGATCCAATTTTCACACACACATTAAAATGGCGCCCACCGTGGGGCTCGAACCCATGAATTTAACGTTTTCTATAAGTTTTTGATAGTTTTGGCTTTCTGGAATTGGTTTTTTGGAAAAATCTGACGTTTCGGCGCATTCAAAAATTCCTGATGCGCATACAGAGTTTTTAACTTTTTGGTTTTGCAGAATTTTGACGTACATCTCGTGACTGTTACGGCACATCTCGTGACTGTTACGGCACATCCCGTGACTATTACGGCGCATTCGTGGCCATTAAAGCGCATACAGTGACTGTTAAAGCACATTTAGTTTTTGTACATGCACAGTAAATTAGACATTTTTCTTATGGCGCATCCAGTTTCTGTTTAGGCGCTTATAGTATCTGTTAGGGCGCATCTAGTTTCTTGTTTAAGCGCATTTTGTTTCTGTTCCGGCGCATCTGTGTTTCGGTGCATACAACCTCTGTTTTGGTGCATCTGTGTTTCGACGCATACAACCTTTGTTTAGGCGCATATAGACTGTAACAAAAATCACAGAATTCTGACTTTGACGCATTCCACAGACAGAATTCTATTTCTTTTTCTAAAGTTTTAAAATGAAGCAATCCTAGGGTAGCCACATCTAGATAAAAAGAAGCAATCTAGGATAGTCACCAAACATTCAAATCTTGCAGTTAAAATGAACAATCTATTTTTGGTGAAGCAATATCTTCACCTAGATTAGCTCATTGTTATTTGGGTTTTAAGAAGAACATTTGCTTGCTGTGATTGTGGCAATAGGTATATGCTCTCCCCTTAACTAGGTGATCAGAATACCAGACTTGCCTTTTAATTTCATGCAATGTTTGTTTTTCAATTACATCCTTTAGAGAGCCTGTCGTAGTGGGAAAAAGTACTCACCCTACGGGAATGACTCAAGTGGGTTCAAGCCAAAGCCAGGCTATTCCGCCCCACTATAAAATTTAAAGCAGATATGGGGAAACCCTCTTCTACCGGTAGTGTGCAAGATAACCATCCCCAAATCCTTTGTTCTAAAGGTTGGGAGGTCTCCTAAGGGAGTTTATTATTGCCGCACCGAATGGAAATCCTTACTATGAACCTAGTGTAGTAGCCAGCCGAGTCAGTTGCCAAACATTCTGATAATCACAGTGCAAGGGGAGGGAAGAATCTGCCCCCAAGATACTCACCATATAACTCCAAGGACCGTTTGCTCAGGGGACCCGGTATCCACTTCTGTAACTCTGAGAACGCGCCTGGAAAAGACAAAAACATGGGCGCCCCTTCGAGGGTGACACGGCTGTGTGAGTCTACGCAGTTCTAAGATGTGGGCTGTTGATTACTAGAATGACCTATTTGAGCACTTAAGAGTGAGTCTGTCTGAACTGTCTTTCATGTGAAAAACCTGTGAAAACATTTGATGAAAAACATTTTTTTGATCAAACACTTCATGTTAGCATAGGGCTTTAAGAACAATTGTTTTCAAAAAAATGTTTGTTGTGTCTTCCATTACATTAATCCAGATAAAGAAATCATCCAAATGAAACATGAAGAACAACAACTGAAAGCCACTTAAGAATTTTGTCATATCATTGCTTCAAAAATGTTTCTAAATACCTTTTTCCATGCTTAGAAATTGGAAGTCAACAAAGTTTCCCAAGAAATCAGTCTCCAAGAGAATCAGGAAACCTAAGAAAATGTTAGGATACAAGAAAACACTGCAAAAGAGGAAATTCTTGTACAAAAGTCGACAAGTCTTGCTTCACTATCGAGGATTTCTCCACCGATATCAGGATTTTGTTAGAGGATTCACTGATGAATATGATGTAGATCCTTTAGATTCCCGAGCTTATTATCAAAGAAGAGCTCTATCACAATGGCATAATCATAACCAACCTCTTGAATTTGACAACATACCACAACCTTCCATAGAATATCCTTCACACCCAAACCATATTCTTCAAAGATCTTGAGAGAATCTCCTTGAAAACAAAGGACAAAATCTTTTAGAGTGCACTCTTCAAAACAACTTTTTAATTTTTGGCTCAAGTTTCCCCAACAGGATTCTGAAATCCTTTATCATCTTGGAAGCTACAACCCATAAGTTAGGAGTGTTCTTGATCATATCATAAGATTACATATCTTATCGGATCAAGATATCATCACCATTGCACTCGTCAAAAAACCGTGATCTAAGTTTAGAGGAAATTTTCAAAAACATATGCCTATCTCCACAAGATCTCAACACAATAAATCGAAGGATACAATCCAAAAAGAAAGTCATATTCAGAACATTCAAGAAGAAGGAGAAAGCAGTAATCCCATTTTTAGCATAAATCAGAATCCAATTTTCAACAACAACATGGACAATAGAGAAGAGAATCCTTTCCATCAAGTGGATAGTGATGAAGAACAAGAAGAAGAACGTCTTAGAGAGGCCGAACAAGATCCAAAATTCCATAAAGCCATTGAGAAGGTCTTGCAGCGAGATAAGGAAAAATATTTTCGCTATCTAGCCGAACAAGGGGCTAAATTACCTCATGACTTTGACACTGAAAATTTGAAAAACAAACCTGAAGAGACACCCCTTTTAGATCTTAGTGCTTTGACCCAACAAATCAAGGAACTTCAAGGACAAGTTAGAGAATTACAAGGGGGAACAACCACAAAGAAATACACTTTGGAGGAAAGATGTCCTTATCCTTTTGACAGAAGTTTAAACATGATTCCTTTTCCCAAGCATTGTGAAATACCAAAATTTGATCGCTATAACGGGAAAACGGATCCAATTGATCACGTTAGAGACTTCAGAAACTTGACATTAGAGTTTTCTTACGAAGATACTTACTTGATGCGATTATTTCCTAGGAGTTTGGGAGTGCACTCTATGGAATGGTTATCCAAAATCTCACCTCCCATAAGGACATTTGAAGAGTTGATCAATTTATTCATATTACAATACACCTACAACATACAGCATTAGATCACCATGATAGATCTTTGTAAAATGGCACAGAAACCTGGTGAACCTTTCATCACGTTTCTCCAGAGATGGAGAAGAACATTTTCCAGATACCCACGTCTTGTTCCAGAGAAAGAAAAGATGGTTACTTTCATCAACAGTTTAAACTCGGAAATGAGCTATCACTTGAACTTACATTATCCTTCTTCTTTTGAGAAAATGATTGAAGATGCCTTAACCATTGAAAGTGCTTTGGTCAAGAAAGGCATAATAAAACATGACAAAGAAAATCCTAGCTCATCCAACCATCATAATCAAGACAAATCCAAATTCTGGACCCGCAACAAAAATGTGGTGAATGATGGTGTTGTGGATGAAAATCATGCTTCAACCAAACCATTCATCCTCGCTACCCCAAACACTCGCAACAACAATGTCAACTCAATTGCAAATCATGGAAATAATCCTCCTCCTCAAAGGAACAATACAAATCAACACTCCACTTCTCATCAAGGGACTTTAAACAACAACCAGGGTTACCGAGGAAACAATAACAATCACAATTTTTTAGGGAACACCTCAAATTCAAATCCACAAAGATTTTCGTTCTTATCCAATAGAATAACTTTTACTCCATTGGGTCAATCCCTAGAATCCGCATTCAAAGAGTTGATGGCCAGAAATGTTATCACTTTACCACCTCAACGAAATTATGAACCTAGTGTAAAGCCTCCATCATGGAATGAGGCATACTATTGTGATTATCATCGGTGTAAGGGTCACCGCACCAACAACTGCCAAGCCTTGAAAAATTCCATTCAAGACTTGATTGATAATGACATCATCATAGTAGAGGGAAATCAACAAACCAATGCAGACCACCAAGCATTTCACAATCCTTTACCTAATTATCAAAAAGGTGAGTCTTCCGACAAAAAAGTGAATCACATCAATGATGATCATATAATCAACCATCTCTACGTAGACGATGAGCGAGTAAATGTCATAAAAATCAAAAAGAGGGAGGAATACAGAGAAGTCAACGCAACAACAAGAGCACAAGCAAAATTTGTCCTAAAAGACGCTTCTTCAAAATCCACTGAACCCCCACCTCAACATCAATATGATTTGGTCAATCAACTTCGAAAAACTCCCGCTCAAATTTCCATTTTTGAACTATTAAAGATTTCTCCATCCCATAAAGAAATTCTTGACAAAGCCCTTATTGAAACCAATGTATCTACTGATTCTGATGTGAATCAATTTCAAACCATGGTAGGGCATTTGTCCTCATCTACTTGTCTTTCATTTTCTAATAAAGATGACGTTTCCATAACTCATCCTCATAACTCCTCTTTGTATTTAGAAGTCATGGTCCATAAATTTCGCATCAGACGAGTTCTAATAGATGGAGGTGCTAGTTTGAACATCTGTACCTTGAAGTTGGTCAAAGCTTTGGGATTTTCTGAGGACTCTATTGATTTTAGAAGAAAGATTACCATAAAATCTTATGATGATGAAGAAAGAGCATCCAAAGGTCTAATCATGCTGCCAATCAGAGTGGGCCTTGTTATAAAGAATACTTTTTGTCAAGTACTAGATCGTGATCTGGCATATAACATCTTGTTGGGTCATCCTTGGATCCATGAAATGCAAGCTGTCCCATCAACTTACCATCAATGTCTCAAGTTCCCTTATGATGGACAAGAAATCATGATACCTGCTGATAATTCCAACACTCAAACTTGTGCCAACATAAAAGCCAGTCAAGATACTTTGGTCCCTAATAATCAAGAAGCTCATACTAGTACTTCTCTAAAGATTGATACACAAATCAGTCAATTGACCAATAGTTTTGACAAAAAGATGAAATTCAAGGATCATGGAGTTGGAGAATACTCTCTTTGTCTTGTCAATTTACCTACATCACCTCGATCACATGGACAACCATCTATTAGAGAACATCAAATAGCAGCAGCATCAACATCAAAGCAAAGGCCAATAGAGCCTATTACAAAATTTAATGGGCAATTCATCAAAGAAAAATTCCCCATGGAAAACCCTGAGGATACTGAAATTCTAAATTGGCTCTATAAAGATGAAGATGAAGTAGTTTCTAATGTCAAATTACCCACAGACAAATATGGAAAAGGATATTTAATCATGCAGAAGATGGGTTATGATGAAGGACCTATTGGAAAAAGGAAGGAAGGAGTAGTTGAACCCATTCACCTCCATGGACTTGCTGCAAAAGAGAAAACTGGATTGGGTTATGATACTAACTCTCAAGAAAGCAAATCCAAACATGACAATGTCTTCACATTGCAGGAAGGCTCAAATTCACAAGAGGCATGTTTGACAACAATTCAGAATTTCCTAGACAACAATTCTGACACAGACTCTGCTGAATATGAATGGGACACCATTTACAATGATGAGTTCTGGAGAGACAAAGAGGTTGATGTAATACACCAATATGTCCCAACTCTAATTGAAGGACAAGGTTCAGGGTCCCAATCACGAGGATTTGAACCACAAGTCGATTATGATTCTAGTGATACTGAATCAGATCTAAACGAACAAGACTATCATGAGGACAGTACCATCATTGATCCACCTTATACCTTGGATCCTACAGACCACTCTGTCATGACCTTGACCATAGCTTATCTCACACAGCCTAATGACCCGCTACCTTTACTCCATCCTGACCTTATTGATTGGGATTTTACGGAATCTATTAACATACCTATGTTTCCAAGTGATGAAGCTATCGTAAACTTCCTTTCCGCAGAAGATGCGAATGATTGTTCCACTAGTGATTTCTGACATAGATTTTTTGACCAGGAGAGTGTCAAGTCTCCTAGCTGCAAAAATAAAAACAAAAAAGAAAGATCTAATGGTGAAAACTAGAATCTGGCAGTATTATATCAAACAAAAGATAAAATAAAGAGCGTATCTGATGGTGAAAACCTCTTTGAGGTGCCAGATGATGGGACTTTTGACACCCTCCCGGAGCATTACCATGAACAATCGCCTATTCTGATTGAACCTACAAATGTTGTCGATCTTAAAACTTCTGACAAACCAAGAATTTTACAGTTGGCCGCATCTATGATAGAGAAAGAAATACCAGAGTTTATGAAATTCCTGAAAGAAAATCAAGTCAACTTTGCATGGTCTTATGCCGACATGCCTGGTCTTGATCCTGATCTTATCATGCATCATTTATCTATCAAACCAGGTGTCAAACCGGTAAAGCAAAAACTCAGAAAGATGCACCCTCATGTTGCATTGTTAGTTAAGAAGAACTAAGAAAACTTCTTGATGTGGGATTCATCAGACCAGTCAACTATGCATAATGGATCTCCAACATTGTACCTGTATCCAAGCCAGATAAAGCTGTCAGAATATGCACAGATTTCTGAGATCTTAATAAAGCGTGTCCTAAGGATGACTTTCCA
The DNA here is from genome assembly GCA_007258455.2 of Sequoia sempervirens. Lineage (NCBI taxonomy): Eukaryota > Viridiplantae > Streptophyta > Pinopsida > Cupressales > Cupressaceae > Sequoia > Sequoia sempervirens. The sequence goes on along the minus strand of VDFB02105785.1, from coordinate 31,493,591 downwards.
TTACCAAATATTGACACCATAGTTGATCTGACAGCGGGCCATGCCATGTATTCATTAATGGATGGTTTTTCTGGATATAACCAAATCAAGATTGCACCTGAAGATCAAGAGAAAATAGCCTTCACGTGTCCATGGGGAACTTATTGTTGGAACGTCATGCCTTTTGGTCTGAAAAATGCTGGGGCTACCTACCAAAGAGCCATGACTACAATTTTTCATGACATGATGCATGTCTTCATGGAAGATTATGTGGATGACATATTGGAAAAATAATACACCAGAGAAGGACATCTTGAAGTATTGTCCAAAATATTTGCAAGATTAGAGAAATTCAAAGTTCGTCTTAACCCTAAGAAATGTGTTTTTGGGGTCAAGTCTGGAAAACTATTGGGGTACATTGTTTCAGAAAAAGGAATTGAAGTAGATCCAGCAAAAGTTCAAGCAATTATGGAAATGCCCCCACCAAAGAACATTAGTCAGCTAAGATCACTACAAGGATGACTTCAATCTATATGGAGGTTCATCGGACAATTGACTGACAAGAGTTTACCATTCACACATCTACTGCATAAAAATGTTCCTTTCAAGTGGGATGAAAAATGTTAATTAGCCTTTCAAAAAATCAAAGAATATCTAATGACTCCACCGGTTCTCATATCACCAGATCCAGACAGACCACTCATCTTGTACATTGCTGCAACATAAACATCTCTGGGGGCACTACTAGCACAAGAAGACTCTACAAGAAAGGAACGCACAATCTACTACATCAGTAGAACATTAACAAGTCATGAGCTCAACTACACTTCTATTGAGAAGGCTTGTCTGGCAGTAGTCTTTGCTTCACAAAAGTTTTGACATTACATGCTGACCCATATAGTCAATTTGGTTTCGAAGATTGATCCACTCAAGTATTTATTGAGCAAGGCATCATTGACATGAAGGTTATCTAAGTGGGTAATGATTCTTAGTGAGTTTGATATCCATTATGTTGATCGTAAGGCAATCAAAGGACAAGTTATCGCTGATCAACTAGCTGAAGCACCATTACAAGCAGATCATCCCCTGCACATTGAATTTCTAGATGCTGATGTCTTTACTGTAGAATCCAAACAATCATGGGCTTTATACTTTGATGGTTCTTTCACTCAGCATGGATCAAGAGCAGGCATACTTTTTGTCACCCCTCAAGGACACACCATTCCTCGTTCATATTGGCTAATGTTCCCATGCACCAACATAGCTGAATATGAGGCATTAATCACTAGACTCAAGATAGCACTAGAGTGGAGAATAATAGAGTTACAGGTATATGGTGACTCACAATTGGTCATTTGTCAGATCAATGATGACTACCAAACCAAAGATGAAAAACTCTTACCTTATGAAAAGATGGTGGATGACTTTAAGAAGTATTTTGTGGACATCAAATTTACACAGATTCCAAGGCTTAATAATAAAGCAGCTGACGCTATGGCTATGATCGCATAATTGTTACAACTCCCAGAAACTCAGCATCATTACGAATTTCTGGTGGAACAATCATTCACACCTGCATATGATACCCCTGAAAGCCAAATCATTTGTCACTTGGTAGGGAAAAATTTATGCTTACCTCAAAGACAAACATCTTACCACCCGATCTATCCCGTAATCAAAAACACAACTTTATCCATCAATCTGCTCGCTATACCCTCATCGTTGATACCCTTTATCACCGTGGTCTTGATGGTACTTTACTCCGATGTCTTGAACGCGAGGAATCTGACAAAGCTTGACAAGAAGTTCATGGTGGCATCTGTGGTACTCATTTAAGTGGACTAACCTTGTCCAAGAAACTGATTAGAATGGGTTACTACTGGCCTACAATGGAGAGGGAATCATTCACTTTTGTGAAAACATGTTCAAAATGTCAGATCCATGGGAATCTCATTCATGCTCCTGTATAAGAACTCCAACCGTTTTCACCAACCTGGCCATTTTCTCAATGGGGATTAGATCTAGTGGGCAAAATTCATCCTTCTTCATCAAATGGGCATAAATTTATCATCACAGCAACAAAATATTTTAATAAGTGGATTGAGGCAGTCCCTCCTACCAAAGTTACCATCAAACAAATATCATCATTCATACTTAACTATATTATTTGTCGGTATGGCATTCCCAACTCCATTATTACAGATAATGGACGTCCATTCAAAAATCAAGATGTTGATGAACTTTGTGAGAGATTTCACATACAACATAGATATTCAACACCTTACAATCCACAAGGGAATGGCCAAGCAGAGGCCTCAAATAAAACAATATTGAAAATATTGAAAAAGACTGTGAATACATCAGGGAAGGATTGGCACGTTCAACTCAATCCTGCTCTATGGGCCTACAGAACTAGTGTCCACACGCCAACAGGAGCAACACCATTCGCCCTTGTTTATGGAGCAGAAGCCATATTTCCCTTAGAAGTGGAGATTCCCTCACTCAGAGTATCATTGAAAGGCCTTACAACAGATGATGAATACAGAGTTTCCCGACTCCAAGAGCTTGAATTTCTAGATGAGAAGAGACAAAGAGCAGCTGATCATTTGAAAGCTTATCAACAGATGATGTCTCGCAGTTACAACCACAAAGTAAAGCCACGTACCTTTCAGGTAGGTGATCTCATTCTGAAAGAGAATCCATGTAATCAACAAGACAGAGAGAAGAAAGGAAAGTTTGAGCCAAATTGGCTAGGTCCTTATGTGGTTATCGCAGTTTATGGTTCAGGAGCCTGCAAGCTATCAACGCCAGAAGGGGACCTATTTGACGAGCCGATCAACACCATGCATCTGAAGAAGTATTATGTCTAAGACGGTCATCATCATCAGAAAAAGTCCTGAAGAAATATCAAAAAAAAAATCAGAAAAAGTCTTGAAGAAATATCAAAAAAATCAGAAAAGTCCTTCAAAAATCCAAAAAATCAGAAAAAGTCCTTAAAAATCCAAAATCAGAAAAGTCCCGAAGAATACAAAAAATCAGCAAAAGTCCTAAAAATCCAAAAATCAGAAAAAGTCCTAAAAATCCAAAAAAAAAAAAAGTCCTGAAGAAATACAAAAAAATCAAAAAAAGTCCTAAAAAATGGTTACCCTGGGGAAAACTTGGCAAACAGGCATCTCGGTAGCAGCAAAAAAAAAAGAAAAAAAGTCATAGGGTGAAAACTTGACAACAGGCAGTCTATTGACAAGAAAAGTGCAATAAAAACAAATAGTGAAAATCTAGCAAACAGACGCTATTTGTAGCTCTCCATCTATTAGTTCATGTTCTGCAATTAACTTTTTAGTCTTCATTTTCATGCATCTTTTCCATCATCTTAGGGTTACACCAACACCATGTTGTCATCATTCTCCTTGAGCGATAACGTCTTACCATGGTTTGACTATTGTATATATTCATTTTAGCAAGTTGTGTCAGTACCTAGGGCAAATGTGGGGCATACTAGGGGCAATCAACTTTCAACAGTCAGACAAGGACATCGAAACCAATCACGCAAAGCAACCAATTTAAACCAAAACATCTAACCATTGATCCATATCGTAGTAGCTTCCAGTTGCCTACCTTATCATGACTCATATCTGGATGATCTCTAATCTAAATAATGTTTGGAATGACAGTATTTCATTTTTGAAAAATGTTGTTTAATTTTTTGATATCATTTCTCTGGAGCACACTCGATGATGTACTACACTAGAGTGGCAAGGAAAGAGGATGATTCTTCTTTGTCTGCTGTCTGGAGGTTAATCATTTATTGGTTGCAAATATGTCGCGAGATGTGATGATTTATCATTGATGACAGTTCCAAATTTGCATCAGATGGTCGTTAGTCTTTGTCTGTTTATGCAAGAAATGCTCAGGTCACCTCGGTTCAATTATACCTAGATGCTTGTGTTCACTTGCTATATCAAAAATATGAAAGTTGTACTCAGGTCATCATTGGTGCTAATTTCCTCTTTGATGCTTGTACATACTTCCAACATTTTCAAATGCTCTATGATGATTTAAGCAGGCTCACTAAACAGCTCAACAAAATGATTGCTTTCATTTAGCTGCATTTCATTTTAGGTCATTATACATAGTTGCATACTGGATCTTGCATCTTGAGTTTTCCAAAGGTCAAATGGCTGTCATCTTTTGGACTATTTGTGGAGGACAATACAAACATTTGTATCATCACCATTACATTTCATCTTCAGTTCATTTCATCATCAGTAGCATTATCGTTTCATCATTTCAAATATCAATATCATCTTATTAAGTGCATCCCATATCATTTCATATTAGTTTCCTTATTGCATCCACTAGCATCTCATTAGTCACAATTTATTTCATCATTATTATCATTTCATTTAAACATTTCATTTATTCTTACCATTTGATTATCATTTCTTTTCATTTTCATATCACTTTAGCATCCTTGCATTTTTCATTATCATTTCATTTTGGTTTCGTTATCATTCCATCATTCCATATTTTTATCATTCTTTCAGTTCATTATTATCATTTTAACGACACATTACCATTATCTCATTCATTCCACTTTGCATTATCATTATCTTTTTTTTTTCTTACCATTATAATTATTTCTCATTTCATTCGCTTATCCCTCATTCCATCCATTCGTTAGTATTATATGATCATTATCATTATCATTTACTGCATTACCATCTCATTATCACCTCATTTCATTATTCATTGCATAATTATCATTCATTCTATTAGTATATTCCTTCATTGCATATCATCTCATTTATCATTTCATTTCATTTTATTCCATATCATTTATCAATTTCATTGCACTTCATATCATTTACCATTTCATTTTATTTCATTTCATTTACCATTTCATATCATTTATCATTGCATTTCATTTCATTTCATTTATCATTCCATATCATTTATCAATTTCATTGCACTTCATATCATTTACCATTTCATTTTATTTCATTTCATTTACCATTTCAAATCATTTATCATTTCATTTTCATTTCATTATCATTTACCATTTCATATCATTTATCATTCCATATCATTTATCAATTTCATTGCACTTCATATCATTTACCATTTCATTTTATTTCATTTCATTTACCATTTCATATCATTTATCATTCATTTCATTTTGTATCATTTATCATTTCATTTATCAATTTCATTGTACTTCATATCATTTACCATTTCATTTTATTTCATTTCATTTACCATTTCATATCATTTATCATTGCATTTCATTTCATTTCATTTATCATTCCATATCATTTATCAATTTCATTGCACTTCATATCATTTACCATTTCATTTTATTTCATTTCATTTACCATTTCATATCATTTATCATTGCATTTCATTTTGTATCATTTATCATTCCATATAATTTATCAATTTCATTGCACTTCATATCATTTACCATTTCATTTTATTTCATTTCATTTACCATTTCATATCATTTATCATTGCATTTTATTTCATTTAATTTATCATTCCATATCATTTATCAATTTCATTGCACTTCATATCATTTACCATTTCATATCATTTATCATTTCATTTTATTTCATTTCATTTATCATTCCATATCATTTATCAATTTCATTGCACTTCATATCATTTACCATTTCATTTTATTTCATTTCATTTACCATTTCATATCATTTATCATTTCATTTTATTTCATTTCATTTATCATTCCATATCATTTATCAATTTCATTGCACTTCATATCATTTACCATTTCATTTTATTTCATTTCATTTACCATTTCATATCATTTATCATTTCATTTTATTTCATTTCATTTATCATTCCATATCATTTATCAATTTCATTGCACTTCATATCATTTACCATTTCATTTCATTTCATTTCATTTACCATTTCATATCATTTATCATTTCATTTCATTTCATTTCATTTATCATTCCATATCATTTATCAATTTCATTGCACTTCATATCATTTATCATTTCATTTTATTTCATTTCATTTACCATTTCATATCATTTATCATTTCATTTTATTTCATTTCATTTATCATTCCATATCATTTATCAATTTCATTGCACTTCATATCATTTACCATTTCATTTCATTTCATTTCATTTACCATTTCATATCATTTATCATTTCATTTCATTTCATTTCATTTATCATTCCATATCATTTATCAATTTCATTGCACTTCATATCATTTATCATTTCATTTTATTTCATTTCATTTACCATTTCATATCATTTATCATTGCATTTCATTTCGTATCATTTATCATTCCATATCATTTATCATTTCATTGCACTTCATATCATTTACCATTTCATTTTATTTCATTTCATTTACCATTTCATATCATTTATCATTGCATTTCATTTTGTATCATTTATCATTCCATATCATTTATCATTTCATTGCACTTCATATCATTTACCATTTCATTTTATTTCATTTCATTTACCATTTCATATCATTTATCATTGCATTTCATTTCATATCATTTATCATTTCATTTCATTTCATACCATTTCTCATTTCATTCACTCATACCATTTTCCATCCCATCCAAATCCAAAGCACAACATTCATATTTCGTCTTTTATCTGCACTACAAAATTTAAAAATACACATCATAGGCAATTCATCTGCATGACATTGTTAGTACACATCATCAGATAATCATAATCATAATAAAACATCAAAATCAAACCATCCTGCATATCATGTTAGTCATCAAATCATTTACATGCATAACAATATCCATCACATATAGACATCAATGCACATCATATCATCACATCAAAAAAAAATGAATATCACATCATCACCAAAATAATCATCGCCGCTGCATATCATCACTCATCAAAAATGATACAAATATCCAAAGGTCCACTGAAACTACAATGTCCAATACATCAAATATGATCAAAAATGGCATATACATGCTCTGCACTATAAATGTCCAGCTAGTGGATGCTCCTGATGGTGCTGGTCCAGAGGGAGGTGGTCTACCACTGGTGCCTACATCTGGATCCTGCGGTGGCCCTGTCACTCCCCTGCTCTGGGTCCTGCTGTGGGATCGCAGGTATGGCTCTCTGCGCTCTAGAGGGCATAGCTCCTCATATCTAACCCTATAATACTCAGCCTCCCTGGCCATCTCCATGCCCTCTGCAATAGCCTCTCGCAAGGATGCACTCTCCATTGTGCCCATCAATCTCTGAGCCACGCCCTCAGCCTCTACTTCCCATCGCTTGAATGCATCCCTCTCGGCAATCACCTGAGCTAACTGTGGGTCCAGGGCAGGTGCCTGTGCCTGTGTCTGTGCCTATGCCTGTGCCTGTGTTTGAGCAAGCTGTGTCTGTAACTGCACAATAAAAGCCTGTGCCTGTGACAGCTGACTCTGTAGCTGACCCTGCTACCCCTGCAATGTCTGCACCTGAGCCTGCAGAGTGGTTATCTGTCCCTACTGTGAGGAAGAGGCCAATCAAATCACTGTCTGCCTCCCTATCCCTGTCCTCGATCGCCGCATAATCCGCACACCCCTCAGGATATCCAGTCCCCCTGGTGCAGGTCCTCCCATCCCCCCATCATCCCCACCATCATCATCATCACCATCTGAGCCCTCCTCCTCTCTGCTCTCCTCCTCTCCTCCAACAGCTTCCTGCTAACCGCCAGCCACATCCACCTGTCCACCCACTCCGGGTGGTGGTACCCTCAAAATCGGTGCTGGTTCATTAGGACTGGTAAACCGCAGAAAGGGATGCGTGTGGAAATAGGCAGCATACTCATCGGACATCCCGACATCCACTATGTCTCGTCTGTCCACCCATGCCTCAAGTGCTAAGGCCATGTACTCTGTATAGGTGGCCTGGTACACAATGCATGGCCCCCATCCGGCCTCATCTCTGCTCCGGGCATAGTGTGCAATCCCCTACGACATGCCCTGTGTGAATCTGAATTGCCTCTACACCCACAATGCCAAAAATCTCTCCAAAATAAAGGGAGTCCTCCCTATTAGAAACCGTGACATACAGACATAGGGCATCTCTATATCATCGATCGCCCATTGCTCACAATCTAAATACGGTCGCCATATGACCGTATCGATGTCATCCAGAAGTCGTCTCAGTAATCTACCTTGCCCAGCTTGGGCTAGGTAAGGAACTCAGAATAAGTATAAATGTATGGCCTGCTACGTGCCCTCACTCTGGGGCATGCTGACCTCGTCACAGTAAAATGCTCCCAGGCCCAGATGTGTAGCACTGTAACTCCGCAGGATAGACTGGTGGATCCCCTGTAAACCACCTAGTGCAAATCGTGATAAAGGTGAGCTAACATGCAACTCCCCCATGCATACCCCCTCGGCTGTAGTATCATCTGCTCGAGAATCCTGCCCCAGCCCACTGCTAATCCCTTTCCCTAGCGATCCGGACAAAGGAGACCTCCAATGAAAGCACCCAAAATTGCTGCCAAGGCTGGATATCCATGAAAGTTTGCCCATGGTACCCAGTACCCGGCTATCCTCGCGTCTCCATACACTCTCCTCAGAGCATCTGTACCCCCAATCTCCTTGTGATCATAATACACAAGGTCTGCTCCGGGCATAGTGTGCAATCCCCTACGGCATGCCCTGTGTGAATCTGAATTGCCTCTACACCCACAATGCCAAAAATCTCTCCAAAATAAAGGGAGTCCTCCCTATTAGAAACCGTGACATACAGACATAGGGCATCTCTATATCATCGATCGCCCATTGCTCACAATCTAAATACGGTCGCCATATGACCGTATCGATGTCATCCAGAAGTCGTCTCAGTAATCTACCTTGCCCAGCTTGGGCTAGGTAAGGAACTCAGAATACGTATAAATGTATGGCCTGCTACGTGCCCTCACTCTGGGGCATGCTGACCTCGTCACAGTAAAATGCTCCCAGGCCCAGATGTGTAGCACTGTAACTCCGCAGGATAGACTGGTGGATCCCCTGTAAACCACCTAGTGCAAATCGTGATAAAGGTGAGCTAACATGCAACTCCCCCATGCATACCCCCTCGGCTGTAGTATCATTTGCTCGAGAATCCTGCCCCAGCCCACTGCTAATCCCTTTCCCTAGCGATCCGGACAAAGGAGACCTCCAATGAAAGCACCCAAAATTGCTGCCAAGGCTGGATATCCATGAAAGTTTGCCCATGGTACCCAGTACCCGGCTATCCTCGCGTCTCCATACACTCTCCTCAGAGCATCTGTACCCCCAATCTCCTTGTGATCATAATACACAAGGGCGCCAACAACGAGAATGCCTAGGATCCTGTATACATCCTCGGGAGTCACTGTCACCTCACTGGTCGGCATGTGAAAGGTGTTGTGCTCCGAGTGCCATCTCTCTGCTAGTGCTGTCAACAATCCTCTGTTGACCCTAATCGGCGGCATCGCCAATAAGGGTCTCAAACTGCAAGCATCAATCACTACTCTGTCAACGGGGGTCAACTCAGGGATCCGATCCCATCCCGCTGAATGTCGCTCCCTAATCTGGAGGTTTTTGAAAACCTCCTATTTTTCATCACAACGATCATCCATTAGAATCATATAATAATCACACAAAATCAAAATCAGATTCATATCTATCAATAACCTCTATCAGTGACCTATATCAGATCCATATCACACAATCAATCCTATCAGGCAAACCAATCCACAAATTCATCTAGCTCGATACCATATCAATCTGATCTACTATCTATTACCATTTGTTTTCTATCACAGGAACCAAGTTTGTCAGAAATCATATCAGTTTCATCTACTCCTTGTTTTCTATCCTAGGAAGCAAGGTTATCAATCAATCATTCGATTTTCCTATCATCTCTATCCATATCATCCTGATGACATGACAATTTACCTATCTATTGACTAAGGAAGCAATACAAAATCATCATTTTTTTCATTCGGGCTATCTACTGGATGCGCCTTTCTTTTTACGGAATGCGCGTTTTCCCATATGTGCCATAGTTTTTACCATATGTGCTAAAACAGTCACCGTATGTACGTTTTTCCGTATGTGCCACTTCATTCACCGTATGCGCCACTGTTTTCGCTAGATGCACGCTTTCCCATATGCACGTCTGTTTTCCCTATATGCGCTCTAGCCCTAAATATTTTTCAAACTGCCCTATATGCGCGCTAGTTTTCACGGGATGCGCTACACTGGTTTTTCCTATGAAAATTAAAAACTAAACCCTATGCGCGTTTGTTTCTACTATATGCGCACCTGTTTTTTTCGAAAGCGCCTAAAGATTTCTATATGCGCGCAAACGTAAAACCTTAAACTAAATCTGCGGAAAATTTTAAAAAATTTGATTCGAAACAAAAAATCTGAAAGCACAGAGGGTTAGATCGACTCACCAGTGGTCCATACGCTGCTAGCCTCTGATATCGGTGCGATCTCTCGAATCTATGATGATGATACGGAATCTCCATCTTGCAATGTCGCTTTTAGAGCTATAGTTTCACCACAGTCAAAAGTGCAAATGACTTGTCTCTTTCAACCTTTTTACCCTTTAAAGGTCAACCAAGGGTAAAATGTGACTTTATTTTTCAAAATGGATATTTATTTTTCTGTCATAAGCTAAACCACTTCACCTCTCCTCCGTGATTTACCTCCCGCGGGGGCATCATTAGCAAAAATATCAAAAGAATATCAAGGGAAAAAATCTTATTTTCTTTGAAGCAATGTGTTTTACACATCAATTCAAAGAGGGGAAAAATGTATACGTCTAAAAATGGTCATGATTAAGCTTGTTAATTAATTAAATATGATTTATTTAATTAATTCCTCTAATGTCATCTACATATAAATAAATTTAATTATTTATTTATATCGTTCATCTTCTAAATTCTTCTACCTTAAATTAAATAAATAATTTTATTTAATTACTAACATTTCTACCCTCCGCTTAATTAAATTAAATAAATTTGTATAATTTATCTATATTTAATTATCATTTTGGTTCTAAAGTTTAAATATTTTTGAATATTTAAATAATGGAATATTCTCCATCCCATATTTCAAATTTTAAAATATTAAATATTTTATTTAATATTTTCCATCTCACCCTAATTTCATTTTTAAACATAATTAAATATGAATTATTTAATTATGTGGGTTTCCATTTCCATCTTCACTCCTAAATTAAATAAATTTAATTTATTTAATTCTAATTCATTATTAACTCACTTTTCCAAATTCTAACTCGC
>VDFB02105785.1:31440162-31482222 GCA_007258455.2 Sequoia sempervirens | reverse complement strand
TGAGGAATTCATTGGAGATGTACTCTCCTCCTCTATATGTTCTAATGTCTTTAATATAGTGACCACTCTCCTTCTCAACTGCTTCCATAAACCACTTAAACTTCTCAAAGGCTTCTGATTTATTTTTCAAGAAATAGACCCATATTTTTCTACTATAGTCATCTATGAAAGTCATGAAATATGTATTTCCTCCTAAGGTGGGGGTTTTAATGGGTCCACACAAATCTAAGCGCACTAACTCTAGTGGTGTCTTTTCTCTCCTAGAATACTTGGATTGGAAAGGTTACCTATGTTGTTTTCCTAAAATGCAAGCCTCACACTTGCCATCGAGTTCTACAATGGATGGTAAACCCCTAACCATACCTTTCCTAGACAATAAAATTAAACTTGAAAAGCTTAAGTTCCCATACCTTAAATGACATAGCTTGGATGGGTCTTTGATGATGGTCTTGAATGCAAACTATTGTTCAACTGCCGACTGTTCTAAAACTGATGTTAGTGTCGGTGAACAATGTTGTTGCTAACCATCTGTTGTTCCTGTTGTAGACACTATGTGCATCCTAAGAGGAAACATTTTGTTTCTCATCATCTGCACTACAACCATCACTCTTTTCCTGCCTCCTCTATCAAATATCTTGCATTCTCCATTCTCCATCAGGATCTTGTAACCGTTTGGGACCATTTTTCCAATGCTCAATATGTTATGTTTTATGCCGGGGGCATAATAGACATCTTTGATTTGTTGTTTCTCACCATTCTTGGTTTGGATGCTGACTACACCTTTTCCAATGACGGGAACCTTCTCATCATTTCCCATTTTGATCTTAGTTTTTAGACTGCTCTCAATGGAGGTAAAGAAATTCTAGTTACCACTCATGTGGTTGCTGCATCCACTGTCCAAGTACCATACTTCATCATTGTTGTGCTCAACAACATTGCAAACAATGAAAACATGTGATTGTTTGTCATTTTTCAACTTTGTTCTCATTTGTTACATTAGCATTTTGGCCTCCATGGTCACGCTGCTTTTTTCTACATTCACAAGCATAATGGCCATATTTGTGATAGTAATAACATTGCACATTGTTTTTCTCACTCCTTTGATTTGAACTGTTGTTCATCCTTTGGTTCTGGTTTGCTAACAATGAGTTGCTCATCTCCTCTGTGTTGTGAGAACCTCCTCTTCTAGAATTGTTTATGCCTTTTCCTCTTTGACCTCTTCCTCTATTGTTTCTTCCTCTTCCCCAACCTCTTGCATTGGTTTGAGCTTTGAATGCTTGCTCTAGAGAAGGAGTAGATCTGTTCAACCATTGCTCATGGGTTTGTAGTGAACCCATCAACTCATCTATGGTCATTTGAGACAAGTCTTTTGCTTCTTCAATGGAAACTGCTACATAATCAAACATAGTGGGCAGACTTCTTAGGATTTTTTCAACAATCCTTTGCTCTTCCATTGTTTCTCCATTAACTCTCAGCTGATTTACCAGGGTTGAAACCTTAGTGTGGAAATATGAAATGAACTCATTATCTTTCATTTGTAGAGTCTCAAAGTTTCATCTCAAGAGTTGCAACTTAGCTAACCTCACTTTGTCAGTCCCTTTATAGCTATTTTGCAATATATCCCAAGCTTTCTTTGCATAATTTTCTGCTGCAATACATGGGAAAATATCCCCAGTCAAGGCTGCCTCAATCAAGCTAAGGGCTTTGGTATCCTTCACTATTATCTCTTTCAGCTGATTTTTTTGTGCATTTGAAAGGGTTGCAAAAACATTTGGGTCTATGATATCATTGAACCCATTTGTGACCAACTCCCATAGGTCATTTACAACTAAGATGGTTCTCATCTTCTTATCCCATATATCATAATTTTCCCATCAAAATTCGGTGGCTACTACCAACCTTTGTTCTCACCTCCTTCCATATTTCTCAACCTCAAATTTGAGAAAACTTAATGGCTAGATAAGCTAGGGCTTAACCCACATAAAAAAATTGACTGACTAATCGCCAAGAAAAATAGGGCTCTGATACCACTTTTTTGGGGTGGTAGGGGTGCTGATACACAACTTTGATGTTGTTACTGGACTGACAGGACATAAATAAACACATAGAAATTGCACAAAGTATGCACAATGACAACAAGATAAACAGACAAAAATAAACTTTGCATATATTCCTTGTTCTCTTCAAAATACAAAAACTTAGAAGACATACTTTGATTTACATGAAAAAAATAAAGCTAAACTAATTTGGACAGATGTCCAATGATTAGATGCTACACTCACACCTCAAATATGTAAGCTGCTACAATCCTGTAGCTGCAGCTGACAATGCGCTACGTCTGCTAAAACATTCCCTTTTTCATCTGCTACTGCAGGGTCACCTTCCAATACAAAAATTTTGCATACTCTCTTCTTACTCCAATGAATACAAAGACATTTTTTTTGTCTTGTTTCAAAATTCTCATGAAAATGAGCACTTCTTTCAAATTTCCAATTCACCTAACCTCTTTAATTTGCTGTAGGTATTTATTGGCCTTTCAAGCTCAAAGATGAGTGAACATTTTGAATTTCAAAATCACCAACCAAAATAAATGTTGGAGGAATACATGGGGGGGGGCAACTTGAAAGTCTTCATACTGATGTGGGGCTAACTTGGAAAAATCTGCTGACTGCAGAATATAATATTCCAACATAAACGACTTTCTTATGGAAAGTCGCTTCCCTTCCTGCATCATCGCATTTATTTTGTCCAAGATAAGGTAGTAGCACAAAAAACGGGAAAGTTTAATTTGGTTTTCTCCTGCCCCACTCCAAAGGGAATTTTTTTTTTTGATATATTATGAAGAGGTCCTTGTTAGAGATTTTAGATATTTCTTTTTTCTCTACTAAAGATTTCAAATTTTAACTAATTATTATTTTATGTTGTCCTGTATTATATATATGGTGGATTGATAGTTGAACTTGGTAGGGAAAAAAGTATGAATTGGTTATTGTTTTGTTTGTGCAACACAAAAAAAAAGATGCAGATTGGACAGTTAATCAAGTTTGTAAGGTGTCATTCTAGCAGAAGTCATGGGTTGTGATAGTCATAGCCCTAGGTGCAACAACGGTATTCACATGGAGTTTGTTAAAATCAGAGTGTAAGAAGAATGTGTGGCTTCTGCTAGGTCATGTGCCTCTACCGTTGGTGGGGAATCTACACCTGTTGGGAAGGCTTCCCCATAGAGGACTCACTTATCTTGCACACAGATATGGACCCATTATGTTTCTCCCCCTCAGATTTGTGCCCTCTCTAATCGTATCTTCTCCCGAGATGGCCAAGCTTATCCTCAAAACTCATGATAAAAATTTTGCTACCAGGCCTCCACTGAGTTTCTGGAGAAACATCTTGTATGGCTCCAAAAGCTTGGCTTTTCCTATCTATGGTAGTTACTAGAAGGAAATCCATAAAGTTGTGTCATCGCAACTGTTGGGTCCTAAGATCCTTGATTCCTTGAAATATATGAGAGAAGAAGAAATGTAAGCTATGGTGGATTGGGTTATGGACCACTGCAACAACTCTACTGCTTCCTCTCCTCTTAATGTTAGTAAGCTGGCTTTTGATGTCACCATGTATATGTCTTGCAGGATGAAACTGAGGAATAAGTACTTGGAGGAAGAGCTGGCTAGCAGTACTAGTTTCTCAAAGTTCAATTTCAACCAGCTGGTTCAAGAGTTTTTCTACTTAGGCGGTTCTTTTAATATCAACGAATTTATTCCCTAGTTGTAGTGGCTGGATGTGCAAGGTCTTATCTGTCGCCAGAAGAATCTAAATAAGATGTTCGATGCGTTTCTAGAGAAGATATTAGAGGAGCACCTGCGGGCCAAGGCCAGTGGTCAATCCAATAGGGAATTTACTAACGAGTTAGCTAAACACATGCTTGATAAAGGAAAGGCTAGGGAAAAGTTCACCAGAGGAGAAGTCAAGGCAAACATCCTTGTATGATTTAACATTTTTTTTCTTTCTTTTGGTGTAGATTGTTAGAATAGATATCAATATTCATACAATGTTCTAATTTGTAGGAAATGTTGGTCACCGCAATCGACACGTCAAGTGTGATAGTAGAGTGGGAAATGAATGAACTATTATCAAATCATCCATCCATTATGAAGAAAGTACAAGAGGAGCTGGATAGAGTTGTGGGGATGAAGCAGAAAAGTGTACAAGAGTCAGATGTGTGAAAATTCTATTGCAGTTACTGATTATTAATCTCCTATCTAAATAGATTATTTGACTATTGAAAATTAATTAATTCATAGAAAATATTGAAAAATAACACAACTGCAACTTCACAAATAAAACTCAGAGGAATAGAGAAGAAATCATGCATAATAATAAACATAATATTTTTGGACAAATTGTCCCTAGAAAAACTCCAAAGGGAAAACTAGTCCTGTAGATGAGAAATTTTAGTAAACTTCAGCAAATTAAGAGATACATAACTGCTTGCCTCTTACTGGTAGAGCTCCAGCAATATTCTTCTCTGGAAATTCTTCCCTCAATTTCTCCTACTGAAATTCCACTGTTGTTGTCCCCAACACTAACACTGCGCCCTTGCTATCACTGCAAGACTATTTTCTCTCACTGCAAATCTACTTGCTATCACTGCAAGTCTTTCTCAAGTGTGTGTGTTCTCCAAATTCTCATTGATCCCCTTTTATACTATTCTCATTTGAAAACCAATGGCCATGATTTAATCTCAATCAATGGCTAAGATTAAATAGACTCTAACAACCCTAACTAACTAGATTCTAGAAGTCTCTAGAGGAATCACTTAATTAATTACATAATTATCTAGACAACTAACTCCTTTCTAGAAGTCTCCATAAAAGAAAAATAATAATAATAATCTTGGGAATGGAGATAACAACTGTTTTAGCTACAAAAATTAACACTCCTTAGCGAGGAAGGTGTTCTGCAAGACACCCAACTTATCTCTAAAGAAACTGAATTTCTCCTTCCCCAATGCCTTAGTCAAAATGTCTGATACCTATTGATCTGTAGGTATACACTATAGTTGAACAATCCCACACTGTACACAATCCCTAATGAAATGATCTCTAATGTCTATATTCTTAGACCTATCATGAAACACCAAATTCTTAGACAATTTGATGCAACTTTGATTGTTGCAATGTATCACTGTATTCTTAACCCTCTGACCAAACAAGGCCGCTAGCAACTTCTGAAGCCATATCGCCTCACACATCACCATGCTAGCTGCTATGTATTCTGCCTCTGTAGAACTCAAATCCATGAACTTCTACTTCCTGTTGTACCAAGAGGCAACTCCTCATCCCAAACTAAAGCAACACCCTGAAGTGTTTTTTTGTCCATTGTACTGTCTGCCCAATCTGCATCAATATATCCTATCAACCTAATACCATCACCTTGAGCATATCTGATCCCATACTCAATTGTACCATGCAAATTCCACAACACATGCTTTGTCGCTATCCAATGCACTCTCTTTGGCTCAACCATGAACTGACTAAGAGAGTTTACTGCAAAGGATATATCTGGCTTGGTGTTGACCAAATACATGAGAGATCCAATCAACTTCCTGTATAAGGTGGGGTCTATGTCCTTCTCCCTGGATGTCTCTACCTTCTTCCAATTCATGATCATAGGAGTAGACAAGGCTCTGCAATTCTCCATCTTGAACCTCCTCAAGATTTCGATGCGGTATTTCCCTTTTCCATGGAAAATATCTCCATCTATATGCCATACCTCCATGCCTAGAAAGTAGTGCATAAGCCCCAAATCCTTCATCTCAAACTCTATTGCACGGTCCCTCTTGCAATCCTCTATGAGCCCCAATGAACCTATCAAAAACAAGTAATAAAAATATAGGACAAGAATGAGAACCTCACCCCCAACCACCAAGTAGTAGAGGTTAGCATCCGCTTCACTCTTCACGAAGCCCATCCACTACAAGTACCAATCAATGCACTCATACCACACCCTGGGATCTTGCTTGAGTCCGTACAAAGATCTCTTCAATCTACACACGTGGGTTTCACTACTGTGTGCTACAAATACCTCTGGTTATTCTATGCATACCTCCTCTTTCAATTTTCCAATAAGAAATTTATTCTTGACATCCATCTGATGGATCTTCTATCCCATCTATACTACAACTGAAATCACAGCTCGTATAGAAGTATACTTGGCCACTGGAGCAAATGTCTCCTGATAGTCAATTCCATCTTTTTGAGAGAACCCCTTGGCCACGAACCTTACCTTGTATTTCTCGATTCTACCATCTGCACTGTTCTTGATCTTATAGATCTAGCATGATTCAACCATTTCCCTATATGTTGGTCTAGGAACAACCTCCCACACATTGTTCTGCACTATTGAGGTATATTCCTCAACCATCGCATCTTGTCACACCTGCTGCTATGCAACCTCCTGATAGTTGGAAGACTCACTATCTACCAACTGAATAACTAATGCCATATATTCATTATACCTAGCTAGTTGTATTTGCTATCTGCTACTCATCTTAGGAGCTCCCACAAACTCTTGAGTATCTCTAAGTGTTTGTTGGTTCCTACTACCAAATTTCAAGGATGAAGCATCAACCTCCATGTCTCCTTAATGCATCTCTTGGATCTATTGCATCTGTTGCTCCAAACTCTGTGAACTCTCAGCACCTGAGTCTATTCTTGTACTAGTAACTGTACTCGAGCTTTGTTGCCCCTAATCTAGTTGCATGATCTTTGGAGCTTTTACTGGCTGCTCATGTTGATCATCTACTGGAAAATATCTAGACCTTCTTAATACCTTGTCTTCTGTGAACTTAACATCATTCCTAACTATAATCCTCCTGGCCCCTAGAATAAATATTTGTTATGCCTTTGAGGTTTCACTATACCCCACAAAGTACCCTCTTTCTGCAATCTCATCTAACTTTGAATGTGTAGGCCCTGGAATGTGACAATATGCCAAACTCCCAAATATCCTGAAGTGGCTAAAATCTAGCTTCGTCCATGAGAATGCCTCCTCTGGTGTCATCTTTCCCAATACCTTATGTGGAACCCTGTTTTGTATGTATACTATTGTATTGGATGCCTTTGGCCATAAGTAACGTGGCATATCCTGGTCATATAGCATATCCCTTTCCGCCTCTGATATAGACCTATTCTTCCTCTCAACAACCCTATTTTGTTGTGGGTTGTAAGGAACAATCCACTCTCTCTTGATTCCTTCCTTGGTATAGAATTCCTGGAACTCATTCCCTTTGTACTCACCTCCATTGTCTAACTGAAGAACCTTTATCTTCCTTCCTATCGAATTATCCACAAGAGCTTTGAACTCTTGGAAGTGACTAAAAACCTCATCCTTGGTCTTCAAGAAGTATACCTAGGTCTTCCTAGAGAAATCATCAATAAAAGTAACAAAATACTCATATCCTCTAAGAGACTTCATTGACATTGGTCCACATATATCTGAATGTACTAGATCAAGAACACCCTTCAATTTGGTGTCACTCCTTGGAAAATATTCTTTCAAAAACTTCCCCAACACACATCCCTTGCATACATCATCATGCTCTATGCTCACCTCTAGAACACCTATCACTTTCTCACAGAGAATTTTAAGTGCTCCATGATGTATATGACCCATCCTCCTATGCCATAGTTCTCCTTGATCATTAGAATTATTGCTGCTCATTAGTGCCTTATGAGTATCAAAATGCAACCTGTAAAGATGACCACTCCTAACTCCAATAGCTATGGGTAATTTCCAATCCTTATTCTTCATTAACACATTCACCCCTCTAAAGAGTACATTGTAACCTTTATCATGAAGGACGGATACAAAAATAAGATTCATACCCAAGCCTGGCACATGCAACACATCATGAATGGGAATCAGTTAGCCATTCTCCCTTTGAAATAGAACAGTCCCTTTCCCAATTGGATTGATCTTGGACATGTTCCCCATAGAAACTTGGATTATGATGTCCTCCTCCTTATAAGTAGAGAAGTACTCTCTAACTCATGTCATATGAAATGATGCCCCACTATCTATATATCAAACACCCTGTGAGGTTGAGCTAACCATACAAGCTATGAGTGAAAACTCATCCTCCATTTGGCTAGAGAGCTCATTTTTGCTTGTTGAAGTTGTTGTCTACTTCTTTCCCTTCTTATCATTCTTCTTCCTTTGTGGGAAATCACTGACATAGTGGCCAAACTCATGACAGCCATAGCACTTGATCTTTGACAAGTCTTTCTTCTCACTTTGTGGATTTGATCCTTTGCTAGACCCCTTCTTCGCTTTCCCCTTTCCTACTAGGGAAATGTATTCCTATTCTACCTCACTTTTATAAATCTTAATGTTGGTTCCATTGACAAGACTAAGTTTAAGCTCCTCCTGAGTGAAGTCACTCCATAGTTGATCCCAACTTGATATGGTGTCTCATCCATTAATAACTTGAACAAAGACATCCCACTGCTTAGTAAACCTATTAAGGGCTATCTGCACTAGCTCATCATCATTTAGTTTATCTCCAATAGCTGCCAACTCATCCTTGACAAGTCTGAATCTGATGAGGTAACTTGTAACATATTCTCCCTTGTTCATTCGGGTATTTCTCATCTTTTCTCTAAGAATCAGCTTTCGATTAGTGGTAGCATTCTAGTGTTGATTCAGAATGGTGTCCCACATCTTCTTCAATGTATCTAACTCTATGGAATGTGGAACAATATGGTCCTTGAGACCATCGAGGATCAGCCTCCTTGCCTAGGAATCTTCCTTCTTATATGCTAAGAGTTGTGCTAGATCTATAGGTACAACTACAACACTGGTCACATATTCCTTAATACCATTCTCTTCCAGTAATAAATAAATTATAGCTTTCCAGACACCAAAATTTGAGGCTCCATCCAATCTATCCTAATCTCTTAAACTTGTTGAGGCCATCTCAAAAGAAAATAATAATAATAATAAAAAATTCTGAAGAGGTAGCACTGGGTTTTATAAACCCTCAAACTTTCCTTCCTATGCTGAGCCTTGTCTACCCTCAGATCAACTCTAATACCATGTGAAAATTCTATTGCAGTTACTAATTATTAATCTCCTATCTAAATACATTATTTGACTGTCAAAAATTAATTCACAACAAATATTGAAAAAATAACACAATTGCAACTTCACAAATAAAACTAATAGGAATAGAGAAGAAATCATCCACAATAATAAACACAATATTTTTGGACAAATTATCCATGCAAAAACCCTGAAGGGAAAACCAGTACTGTAGATGAGGAATTTTATCAAACTTTAGCAAATTAAGAGATACATAAATTGCTTGCCTCTTACTGGCATAGCTCCCACAGTATTCTTCTCTAGAAATTCTTTCCTCAATTTCTCCTGCTGAAATTCCATTGTTGTTGTTCCCAACGCTAACACTGCACCCTTTCTATCACTACAAGACTATTTTCTCTCACTACAAATCTACTTGCTATCACTGCAAGTCTTTCTGAAGTGTGTTTTCTCCAAATTCCCATTGATCCCCTTTTATACTTCTCATTGGAAAACCAATGGCCATGATTTAATCTCAATCAATGGCTAAGATTAAATAGACTCTAACAACTCTAACTAACTAGATTCTAGAAGTCTCTAGAGGAATCAATTAATTAATTACATAATTATCTAGACAACTAACTCCTTTCTTGAAGTTTCCAAAAAAAATTAAATAATTAAATAATCTTGGGAATGCAGATAACAACTGTCTGAGCTACAAAAATTAACAGGATGTGGGGGATCTAGAATTCTTGCGAGCAGTTGTAAAGGAAACATTGACGCTCCACTCGCCGATGTCGTTGATGATTCCACGACAGAACATTGAGGACTTCCAGATAGGTTGTTATCTGATTCCTCATGGATGTCATGTTACCGTGAATGTGTGGGTGGTATCGAGGGATCACAATGCATGGGGCGATGATGCGGATGTGTTTAGAACAAAGACGTTCATGGAGATAAAGAGGGATGTAGATGTTAGAGGGCACCATTTTGAGATGCTTCCCTTTAGAGCAGGGAGGCGACTGTGCCCCGACATGCCTCTAGGATTCAAAGTGGTTCATCTTATACTCGCCAGTTGCTTACATTCCTTTAAGTGGTGTCTTCCAGATGGAATGACCGCCACTGATTTGGATATGGCAGAAGAATTCAAACAGTCTATGCCTAGAGCAGTTCCCCTTTGTGCCATTCCCACCCCTTGCATCCTTTCAATCTAGTTTGCGCGTGCTACTTTGTCATAAAATCCATTGCTACTTTCTTTGCATGTTTCAATGTCATCCCTTCCTGTCTCCATCATTCTTTTTCTTACTCAATAAAATTTAAGATTCTTCAAGAATCTATCAAAATATTTTTAATTTTTCTTGCTAGTATGATTTATAATGTTAAAAAATGTATGTCACACACATAAATACAAGTATATTTCAATGGTCTTCTTAATTGTTTTTATACTACCAATAAAATTTTAAGTTTCATCAATATATTTGTTTAACAATCTTTCTTTAGGTCACACATAAACACAAGTATATTTGAAAGACATTCCTAATTGTCTAGATCATTTCTTGAAAGAAATCAATTTATTATCTTTATATTTTTCTTACCAATATGATTTATAATGTTTAAAAACTTAGGATTTGTTCTTCAATTTATCTTACTATATGTCACACACATAAACAAAAGTATATTTGAATGGTATCCCTTATTTTCTAGATCACTCTTTCCTTACTCTTATAAAATTTAAGTTTCTTCAATTTATTTGTCAAGAATCTATCATTTTTTTATTTTTTCTTACTAGTATGATTTATAATGTTAAGAAAATTAGGATTGGTTTTTCATTTTATTTTTCTATATGTCACACACATAAACACGAGTATATTTGAATGGTATTCCTAGTTATTTTTAAACTAAAATTGAAGTTTCTTTAAAGAAATAAATTGATTATGTTCCTAATATTTTCTTATTAATATGATTTATAATGTTAAGAAATGTATCATTTGTTGTTCAATTTATCTTTTTATATGTCAACACATAAACACACTTAAGATTTAATCATTTTTTCATGCATAATATAAATTGATCAATCCATTCAGAATAGGCATCCACCAAAATTGCCAATCATCTATCATAAAAGATAGGTATATGTTATGGCCAAAGCCTTAGACTCATTGGGATCATATGGATCTTGAGTCACCTCATTGAAGACAAAACTTCCCCCTTAGGAGTGTACCAAGGTCATCATTAATTAGTGGTATGAAATTTAATATATAAGGGTTGAAATCATGCCTCATAATTTATCCTAAAGCCTCTAGGACAATATGAAAATCCATCGTGGATTCCTTTTGAGTTTATAATAATTGATTTCTTTTCAAGACTACATTCAAGAGTTTATTTGTGAGAATAGTTTACCTAATTTATAAGGGAGTTAAAATTATAATCTTTTGAAATATTCCTAACCTCATACCTGAAATCCTATGTGCTAAGAACATTTTGTGTTCGCCAAACTGCTTACATACACGACTTCTAAATGAGATCAAGGAGTATATGCGTAGTTCTAGTTTCTAGGCTATGTTTCATATAACTACATAAATGGGTTCACAACCCTTTCTAAGGTCTAGTTTCCCTAGATAGTTCTTCATTGAATACCACCCACTCAGGGGAAACAATAATGAAAACTTAATTAAAATTACTAAACAACACCTCCGAAGAGGGAATTTGATGTAGAGTTTAGTTGTGAATATTTATATTTTTTCCTATATAATCTAAGTTTGTATCACCTCAAACCAATGGTTATTGGAATTATTATCTTAAGTACTTAATACCTAGTTCTTAAGAAATTTACTCAATCAACTCAAGATTTCTTTACTCACAAAAAAAAAATAGGCCAACATGTTTGACTATATCTATTTCATTCCACTGTGATAACTATATCAAAAAATCAATAAATAGTAACCTTAATTATTCAACAGAAGTAATTTTACTTATGGTAATAACTTACCATTAGTTGTAAGTCTTCTACTATAATTTCATTCTACAACTCAATTCTTGCCAACTTTTTAATCCATCAAGATAAACAAGAGACCTTAAACATTCAACACAAGGCGTTAACTAGGACAATAATTAATAATTTAATGAGAAAATAAAGTTTAGAATTCATGACTATAAATGATACCACTTGCTAACTATGCAAAATATCATGATAGCTAACCAACATGAAAATTCTATGATAACTATCTTAATTCAAATGATATATTTTCCTCTAAAGAAATAATTGATCAACAAGAACTATATACTCACCTTTCAACTAAAAATGGCATGCATATATGCATATTCATTATAAATTCATATCATACCTAGATCAATGAATCATATTTACTAGAACTAGTAATAAACTATATGGTAATCTGCAATGTTTTATGCACACTATTTTGATATTGACATAAAAGAATTTACCTAAAATTAAAAGTAATATTATCACTAACCTTAGTTAATTTCAAAAGACTAAAATAATTAGTAAGAGATAATGATTTACATATAATCTAAAGTAATAGAACTTAAATAAAAACATCTTCTAAATGTATAAAACTAAGGAAAATAATATCAGAACCATAAATGACCACGATTCTTTATTTAGCATTTCATATCATAAGTATCTTCAACCTACTCCTTTACTATATGGATAATAATAAAATTTAATCTATTCACATGGAATGTTTTAATGTTTTCAACAACCTCTCTAGCCAAATAGGTATATCAATAACCACTAGAATGTGAGATAATAAATCAATATTTCAAATAAAGTAAAAAGAAGAAACATAGGACATACACCAATTATTTCATAGAATCAAATTATATGATAAATGGATACAAAAAATACCTTGTTAGATTCTAGTTCACCTTATCCGTTAGGTTTAAGGGTACTTCTTGTGTGTTCCTTGACTGATTCTACATCTTGAGTGACATATTGATTGAAGATATTAACACTTGTCTTCCTTGAGTTTTATTGTCTCACATTTAATCTTTTTCAATCATAAGGACACAAATATTAGTTTTTAAATCTCAATAATTATATTATCCAAAAAAAATCATCTTTTGGAATGTTTGAATTCAAACTTAGGTTAATGGGTTCTTAAGACCAACTGCTAATTTTCTAAACATAAAATCCTAAATAAAAATTAGGTATAAGTACCCTTATTAATCATTCAATGTCTACCTATTATCATTACATAATATGATAATAAGGCATTACTATACAATACTTAATGAATGTTAAATAATAAACTAGTTAGTTATAGTAAAAACCATGTTTGATAACTAAAATAAACTATTGGATAACTATCCACTAAAAATAAACTGGTATCTAATTAATTCTACACAAGTAATGTTTTTTTTTTTAGTCCATTTTGGAGGGATGGTAAATCCCATCATTATTAGCTATTAACATATCCAACATGTTCACTTATTTTTTAATTATAATCTGAATGGGTTGTCGTATCCATTGGGTATGTTGGAATTAATTTTCTAATTTTTTACTATCATCTCAAGGGAAACCTAGAATTTGGGAAGTGAACTTGAACTTTTATATCATTTTAACCTGGTGTGTTCTCCTCCCATTTGATTTTCTTTCCTTCATCTATGTGTGAACTATTCAACTTTAAAGTCGCTATTATATTTCTACCATTATGGGAACGAATGGATGAATAGAGGTATAGTTCCCCTTATTTTGCTAAGTAATACCATATTGTTTCCATGATGGAGCCGAATGCCTCAGTTTGGAAAATTTTTTGGGTCCACACTCAAGCTTGTAATTATTTTCTTTTGAGATTTTGTCATGAATTTTTTTCCTTTCTTATGTATGACGATTTAGTAATGTTGAGGCCAAAACAATTAGGGGCATGTGTGTTGCAATTCATTCTAGTTCCCATGCCTTGTTTGACCTATATGGTCTACAAAATGGGTCGTGGATGCTTTGGGTTTGCTTTTTTTACTTTTTAGCAATTTCAGAGGGTATAAATCACCCAAAGAGGGAAACCCCAGTGTTCTTGAGGAGCTCCTAATTGCAGTTGGCTTTCCTGGGTCTGATATTCAACCACCAACTCAAGGGTTTATTGTACTGACCAGATAAGTTGACCATAAAGGTAATGAGAATGGTTCTGGGGAGTCATTTTGTGTCATCTAGTGAATGATATAGGGTAAATTATGATATCACTTCTCATTTCATAGCATCTTTACTGGAGCTTCATGCTTCTAAGGAAATCATTGCACATTTGACGCAACAGCTGTTTAAGCTAGCTTTCCTTGAGGGTTTGGACATGGTGATAGTTGTCACCCGACTCAATGAGGGTACACAACTAATGTTATTAGGTAATGAATTAAATAATTATTTACTCAAATATTTCAATGAATAAATAAGTTTGTTTGTCATTTTATTGTTCATCTTGGGTGCACTTTAGTTTTTCTAAACTTGTATGAGTTTCTTGAATTGGTATCCTATTGCCAATACTTTAGTGAGATGTAGTTATAGACTTATGGCATCTTGAGATGTTAAATCTATTGTTGATCCTGGGTCTTTCAACTCTTTCATGCAGTTTTTTTTTTATATTCAACCCATTTTGGACTCTATCCCTAATGCTACCATACCAATGATAACCTTACAAAAACCATATTCACTGATGTTGAGACTCTGATTTCCAATGTTTCTAAAGAAAAAATGAAACAATTGGAAAAAGATTTAGATAAATTTCAGGACTATGTAGTACTAAATAACTATCCTAGTCCCTATAATTTAGATGATACGAGGAAATTGATTGATGATTCTCAAGGACTAAAGCTAATACGTAGTCTAGCACATATTATTGAGAATCATGTAGCTACAATGACTAGTTGTGCTCAATATTTCAATAGTGTTGAAACTCAAGGAGGAAATAAAGTTCCCTCCCTACAACTATAGCCTCTATTCGCACATAAAAAAATACAACTATGGCTTCAACGATATAATCAAGCATTGGTATAACTCCAACATTAGGTCTTTCAACTGAAAATACTTATGGTTTTATCTCTTCCCATATCACACACCAAGTTTTATCCCCTCTCAGAAACTTTTAATATATTAATCCACCAAGGACATATACACTTTGTGGACACCGAAAAAGTAACCCTTCTACTTTTTTTTTGTCTCATTCGGGTCCTCCATGTGATTTTTTCTTAATTATGCCTTGATTTAGTGTTGTATTGTGGATAACACATTCACAATTGGTCTTGGGTTCTTGTGAACTAAAAGAACTCAAGTGGTACCTTACTTAAGTGTTGTAAAGTGTTGTAACACACTTTCACACTTTTCTAGGGTCTTATTAATGCATTTCACCTAAATAATCTCTTTATATCATTTACTAAGCCTTATTTCAAAGTGTTGTAAAGTGTTGTAACAAACTTTCACTCTTTTCTAGGCCTGTCACTAATATTTGGACCTTTCTTATGCTTTAATTGGCCCCATTTTACACTTATAGGCCTGAATTAAGTGTATTTTTTAAAATAATCCTAATAAACATCATATAAAATATCTAAATTCTAAAACCCACTTAAAATTCCTTTAGTGGAACCCATTCACCATTAGGGGTGAAATAGTCCCCTTTGGCACAAAACTTAAAATAATGTCAAATTTTTAGTGGGTTTTTATTTTCTAACATCTAAGGTCGGCTTGTGATGTATTTTTGGGAATTAGGGAATAATTATGTATAAATATAAGGTTTTTCTACTCATTTCTCTCTCTCCCCTAATCTCTTAATCAATCCAACAAGAAATCAAGTGATCTAGCATTCAAGCATTTTGTTTACAAGAGCATTCAAGCATGTCTTCAAAATTCTACTTCAAGTGTTTGGTAAGTTGTAGCATTTCTTTTGTTCATTCATCATTCTCCATTTCATTTCATTTCATTTTCAAGGGTTTAATTATCAATCCATGGTTTGACCAAGGAAAACCCCTATTCACTAACCCTTCAAGGATTTTTCCCTCTCTTTCCATGTGATTTGTAGGTTTAGGTTGCAGATTTATCAAAGAGAAAGATTGGAAAATTTGTCATCAAATTATCAAATCTTATCAAAGGTTTCAAAACCCTAGGAAAATCTTCGAGAACATGTATAGGTTGAGTTTGACAATTTCAAACCCGAATCTAAACCAGGAGTGTAAGTGCAGACTAAGGGCTTCAGGTTCAACTTTTGAATTTCTATAAATTAGTAAGTGGACTGATTCTCCATCAGTGGCAAATGAGTCCCACTGCCTAGGCCTAAACAAGGATTTTTGCAGTTTTGAGTACATAGTTCTCTGAAACATATTTCGGTAGAATTTTTTAGAAAGCTGGACTAAGTCGCCCAACTTGGCATATGAGTTCCAATTGGCATCAAAAATAATTTTTTTAGGATCCTAGAGCTTCATTCCATCTCTTTCTAGTCTCCAGATGCACACTTTCAATCTCATAATTTTTTGTTACAAATTACTTGTATTTCTAAGTCATTTTTCACATCACATTATGTTTTCAGACATCTTGCATTTTCTAACGTTTGCATTAGTGTTAAATTTATTTATCAATTTCCATCCTTGAGGACAATCTACTTTGACATATTTCAATCTCCTTTGCATTGGAATATCAAGGGTTTGTTCTTGAGTGTGAACATTGTGAAATCGGATCCCTCTTCCTTCATTCCCCTTTTGGAGTGAACAAGGAAGTTTTGCATTCCATTTCCATTGTCCACATTTTGGTGAACCTAACTTTTGAACATCATAATTCTTCTTTGGAGTGCATTTACATCATAGGAATATCTTACATTAACATTGCATTGCATTTTGCATTGTTTAATTTGCATTCTCGGGTTTCAAACTTTGCATTAGTCAAAAGTTTATTTAGCTTGCACTATTGCACTTAATTTCATTAAAAACTAGTAAAATTATGCATTTTCATTTCAGACTTTCCTCACAAAACTTAAAAAGTATAAAAATCATTTCAGAAATTCTAATTTTTTTCCAAAAAATCACTACCTGGTCTCATTTGCCACCCTGGGTGAATCAATCTAGTTGCATATTTTTCACTGAATTTTTTGTCATTTCCATTTTAATTTTTTAGTTTGTGTTTGCTATTTCTGCATTTTAGTTTTATTTTCTTGAATTTTAGTTTTAAGCATTTCATTCTTGTTAGTTTACATTGCATTTACGGGTATGTACAGGATCATGATCGCCAAAAAGTGGCGATATGATGGGTATGTGTAGGGTATGTGGCTAACGACTTTTTTTTAACCTAAAATTGATGAAACAAAAAGGGTTTTTAAAGGAGATTCTTAGCTTTCCACCAATATAAATTATTCTTTACTTTGAATTTAATAAATAATTATTATTCATATTCTATTTGAATTCCGACTAAAGTCCCGATTGATGGGTTGAGTGAAAAACATCTATAGCTTTCAAACGGTATCACATTTTTTGAATCCAAAACATGCATCACATTCTATTCTTCCCATACTATAAGATTAAACAAAAAATGAATTTCATGAAGTTTTGATCAAGTTAAGGTGGTTAGACATACAAATTTTTATATTTTTTTAAAGTTGTAATAAAAAATTAATAATTAATTATTTACTTGGAAAAAAATTACAAAAAAATATGCATCATATTAGGACATAAGTCCTCTACTTATATCTAAAATATTATAAAAAAATGTGATCATTTTATTGTGGTTAGGGTGGTGAGACAGACACCTACTTCTTTTTTTTTCCCTAAAATTTAAATTTTTTTAAATTTTCACCAAATAGATTTTATTTTTTAAATAAGCCTAATAGTTTAGAAACTAAATTCAATTGGCTATAGATTCTATTCTTACATATTTTTGAAACAATATAGATAACTTATTCAAATTTTTATGTCAAGTTTCCTAACTCTAATTTTTTTGAATTTTATTGCCACTTAAGGGCCTATTTTTTCCATGATGATCCTACACATACCCTTGCATTCACCCCACATTTAGTAACCTTTGCATAAGTTTTTGGTGTCTTATTTCTAATACCTTAGTGAGAAGAAGTTCTAGACTGATGTCATCTCGCAATAACACACTTGTTGTAGATCTTGGGTTATCTAGAGCTTCCACTCCTAGTATTGACACTAGTACACTAGGCATGGATAATATCCTTAGCAACTCTTTACCTTCAGGTAGCATGCATGTTGAACCAAGGATTGATGATATACCACAAGAGAAAATTATTCAAATTCATGAGGACTTAGTCCACCTACAACACAAAGTCAGCCTTGAAAACATTTTCGCTACTACAATTCCTACCATAGAAAACATTCACTACATGCTTGAAAGTGATGAAGGCCTTGACCTTGTGAAAAACATAGTTCAAATTTTTATAAAACATCTAGTGCTCCTACACTAGCAAACAATATTGTAAGCCAAGGATGAAATCAAACTTATGGAGATCGTTAAAACCGTGGTTCCCTTTAGTTATGGAGATCTAAAAATACAATTCACACCCTTATCTGAAACCCTTCATAGCACAATGCCATAACTTTTACAACACCAAATGATTAGCTTTCCCATCGTCAAAGCACCCGATCCTACTAAGCCTTTACCCCCGAGATTTAAATCAAATGCTTATTGCCACTATCATTGAAAAATGGACATGTATGACACAAAAAATTGTAAGCATCTTAAACATCTTGTGCAAGGCCTCATTGATTCCAGTCGTTTATCCATTGTAGGTGCTAGTTATCAAGGCAATAATTCTATTGCCCCTCCGAACCAAAACTTGTGAATTTTCACTAATCTGATGCCTAAGCATAATATTTCATTTTTCAAAGCCAGCGAACCTACACAGAATGATGTGATGTATGTTGATATAGATGATGAATATAATGAATCTATCTCAAATTATATCCATGTTAATCCTAAGGATGAAATGGTAGGCGCGATAAACATTATCCCTCGTAAGGGCCAACCTAAGAAGTCTCTTGATATTGCTTTCTCCTCTAAGGATATCATTAAACATCTACCTAATGGTCCTCTCTACATAGCCAGCTGAATCTATGACAAGCCCACCAATGGGATACTAATAGATCCCACCTATGGAGAGAATGTGATCATTGATGAATTTTTAGTATTACATGAACTTTATCAAGATGACTATGATAAACCGAAAGCATGGATCAAGACACATAATGGTTTTGCTTGCCCTACGATTGGATCGATCACCCTTCAATTACAAATAGGACCAAAAATATTAGATGTCATATTCTACATCATCCCGTAGTTAGACCAATTTCGTTTGAGGCTAGGTTATTCGTGGCTTCGCTTAATGAAATTCGTCCCTTCGGTTATACACAAATTCTTAAAGTTTTGATTTGAGAATGATATATTCACTTTCCACCATAGTGGCTTTAACCCCTTGTCTTCCAAAGGAAAATTTTCCTTATAATCCTTCTAGCTCAAGCCCATGGAACCTATAATGCCACAATAGGACTTCCTTTTCATAGCTTACCAAAAATTCAACGGAAATAAAATAGAAAAATTGTCTCTCTGACACATGTCTCTATCCACCTCTGACACTCCCATATAGACGAAACCATGCTTCAAACTGACCAAGAACCAAATAACCAAGACCAACCAACACTAGAAACTTCCCCGCCATTGTCCAAAAGACTAAGAGATAATGAAAGCAACTTTGTCATGCCTCCTCGAATAAAACAAGTTTAAAAAGAAAAAGAGAAAGAGGATGACCAACCTCCTATGTTTCCTTTCCTTCTTCCACTTAGGGAAGAAAATCAACCTATGGTTGATCAACCGACTCTTACACAGACAAAACTACACAATAAAACCAAACGAAAAAAGGTGCTCAAGAGTGTAGACATAGACGTCATGTACTTTTTTGCAAGCTACATGAACCTAATAACAAAAGTCAAGATCCAAACTTGACTGAAGCAATGCATGATAATCATCCTCCCCACCTACCACAAAGTGATCCAATACAACAATCACAACAAGAGTTGCAATATTCATCAAATATTATCATTAGTCCTCATGTTGTGATTAATTTGGATGACGATGATGAGATCACCAAAATTAATGAAGAGGTGCATAATGATTTGAACACATTATTTTCCTCTTCGATGAGCTTAAACGAGAAATCTCCTAAATAGAGTGATGAACCTGACACTTCTCCTAGTTCAACACTTTCTATTGTCCCTTTAGCTAGCCATACACCTTTTGAATATATTGAACATGACTGGCACATGGATGAATTGCTTGACGGTTGATTTTCATTTTCCTTACTAGCCTTTTCAATTTTACTTTTTTTTTTGGTGTGATTGCATGTGCGTAATGTAATCCCCTGTGATGTTATGTTTGATGTTCTCTCTCTGTGCCATTCCTATATTTTTACCTTCATTCTTCAAAATTTCATGCATCTCTTTCCTTTTTTTTCTATTTTTTCCTCTTAGGGATGACACAAGGCATTGAGACATCCAGGTCTCTTCCATGTTGACCCAAAAGGCTTTCTTTTTCTTTCCATTTTCTTTTGTCTTTTTCTTGTGTTTTCCTTTTGGGGGATGACACAAGGTATTGATACATTCAGGTCTCTTTCATGTTGACCCAAAAGGCTTTCTTTTTATTTTCATTTTCCTTTGGGTATCTGCAGGATCATCATGGAAAAAATAGGGACTTAAGTGGCAAAAAAATTACAAAAATCAGAGTTAGGAAACTTGACATAAAAATTTGAATATGTTATCTATACTATTTAAAAAATATGTAAGAATAGAATTTGTATCAAATTGAATGTAGTTTCTAAACTACTAGGTCTATTTAAAAAAGAAAAAAATCTATTTGGTGAAAATTTGAAATTTCAATGTAGTAGTACTTCAATTTTAGGAAAAAAATAAGTAGGTGTTTGTTTGACCACCCTAACCACAATAAAATGATAAAAATAATTTATAATATTTTAGATATAAGTAGAGGACTCATGTCCCGATGTGATATATTTTTAATAAATTTTTTCCAAGTAAATAATTAATTATGAATTTTTTATTACAAATTTTAAATAATATAAAAGCTCGTATATCGACCACCTTAATTTGGTCAAAACTTAATGAAATTCATTTTTTTTAAAATCTTATAGTATGTGAAGCATAGAATGTGAGGCATGTTTCAGATTCAAAAATGCAATACTTTGAAAGCTCTAGATGTGTTTCAATCAAGCTATCAATAGGAATTTAGTCGTAATTCAAATAGAAAATGAATAATAATTATTTATTAAATTCAAAGTAAAGAATAATTTATATTGGTGGAAAGTTGAGAATCTCCTTTAAAACCCTTTTTGTTTCATCAATTTTGGGTAAAAAAAAGTCATCAGCCACATACCCTACACATACCCATCATATCGCCACTTTTTGGCCCATCATGATCTTGTACATACCCCTTTGTATTTTTCTTGTGTTTTCCTTTTGGGGATGATGCAAGGCATTAAGACATTCATGTCTTCTTCATGTTGACCCAAAAAAATTTCCTTTTCTTTTTCATTTTTCTTGTGTTTTCCTTTTGGGGATGACACAAAGTGTCAAGACACCCTATGTCTCTCCCATGTTGACCCAAAATATTTTTCTTTGTTTTCACTCTCTTTGTGTCATTCTTCTAGTTCTATGTTTATTTGGGGGATGCTGACAGTTCCAAGATCTTTACAAAATATTGCAACAAATAACATACTGACCCAAAATCCATGGATCCCTTATCTGTTTGGTGTTTTCAGTTTGGGGGCAACCGATTCCTTTTCTTTTTTATCCTTTCCTTCATATGGTGTAGCCTTACTTAGAAGCATATGACTTGGAACATGTCTTTTCAAGTTGGGTCTTGTGTATTCTTTCTTGTTTGCATTTTTCATTTTCTACTTTAAAGTAATTGCTCATAGAATGGTGTTTAGCAATTTCTTTAAAGTGGGGGCATACATTGACATTATTCTTTTGCATTTTGTTTTTTCTTGGTTCTTAGTGCAGCATTATTACTTCATGCAATGCATTTTTCACTTTGTGGATGACATTGGGTTTGACGTCCCTCATGAGCATGATCTATCTTAGCATATTACATTCCTCTTAGTGGCTTGATGCGACACACTACATCACCTAAGTTGCAAATTTTCTATTCTTTGATTGGTCCTCTCTTGGAGACATTAGACATGATGTTCCCTAAGTTAAAGACCTCGCATGGACTAAGAAAGAATTTTTTGAACATTCTTTGCCTGCTGCATTTTGCATTTGTTATATGGAAACCTTGCATAACATAGTTTGTATACCTATGGAGCCATCGTGTTTGTTCATGAGCTCCAAGAATATGAAGTTTTTCTTGTCTCATGAAGCTTGAAAAGTAATTTTTCTTTTTGTGGTGCCTGATTACAGTTATCAAGAGGTATAAATTTGGTATTGTTGAGTGGGAAGCCCATTCCGAGGCATGACTTTCCCCATAGCCACATGTGTGTGTGAGAGTGCATATCAGCCATGAGTGTACGTTTCTCACCTTTTAGGATTTCTCACCCAGTGGACATCCATGATTTTTGTCGCCTGAGAGTGAATATGTGTTTTTCAGACAAACAACCTAGATTTGATCCACATCCTATTGGACAAACGATCGAAGCTTGATTTGATTCTGTCTTTCTTTCCTTTTTTTCTCTCTTTTATCTCTGTCATTGTTTGCTTGTGATTTTTCATTGTTCTTGATATCATGTGTGTTCCCTTTGTGCTTCTGTTGGTTTGTCATGAGATCTTGATCATAGGCGATTGATCACCCCTCTTGATCATTGTTATCCCATCTTGTTAGCATTCATTCATGAGAACCCCTCTTGATGCACATTGTTCTACTTTAGTGTGAGTTTCAAGTAGGTTCATCCTCTGATTAAAGTGGGGGATAAATTTGGACACCAAAAAAGTAACCCTTTTACTTTTTCTATCTTGTTCGGGTCCTTGTGATTTTGTCTTAATTGTGCTTTGATTTAGTGTTGTAATCTAGATAAGACATTCACATTAGGTATTGGGCCCTTGTGAACTAAAAGAAATCAACTGGTACCTTACTTAAGTGTTGTAACAAACTTTCACACTTTTCTAGGGTCTTATTAATGCATTTCACCTAGATAACCTCTTTTTAT
This sequence comes from Sequoia sempervirens, assembly GCA_007258455.2. Taxonomy (NCBI): domain Eukaryota; kingdom Viridiplantae; phylum Streptophyta; class Pinopsida; order Cupressales; family Cupressaceae; genus Sequoia; species Sequoia sempervirens. The sequence continues at coordinate 31,458,991 of VDFB02105785.1, read as the reverse complement.
CATTTACCAATCCTTATTTCAAAGTGTTGTAAAGTGTTGTAACAAACTTTCATGCTTTTCTAGGATTTTCATTAACACTTGGACCTTATGCTTTAATTGGCCCCATTTTACACTTATAGGCCTTTATTAAGTGTATTTTTGAAAATAATCATTATAAACATCATTTAAAATATCTAAATTCTAAAACCTAGTTAAAACACCTTAAGAGGGACCCGTTCACCATTAGGGGCGAATGAGTACCCTTTGGCACAAAACTCAAAATAATTTCAAATTTTTGGCAGGCTTTTATTTTCTAAGATCTAAGGTCAGCCTGTAATGTTGTATTTTTTGGAATTAGGGCATAATTGTGTATAAATATAAGGTTTTTCTACTCATTTATTTCTATCCCCTAATCTCTTAATATGTCCAACAAGCAATCAAGTGATCTAGAATTCAATCAGTTTGTTTACAAGAGCATTCAAGCACTTTGGAGCCATTACCTGCATGTCTTCAGAATTCTACTTCAAGAGTTTGGTGAGTTGTAGCATTGCTTTTTTTCATTCATCATTTTCCATTTCATTTCATTTTCAAGGGTTTAATTACCAATACAATGTTTGGCCAAGGAAAACCCCTATTCACTAACTCTCCAATAATTTTCCATCTCTTTGCATGTGATTTGTAGGTTTAGGTTGCAGATTTATCAAAGAGAAAGATTGGAAAAGTTGTCAAAACCCTAGGATAAGCTTGGATAACACCTACAGGTTGAGTTTGATAGTGAAGACTAAGGGCATCATATTCCACTTTTGAATTTACAAAGATTAGGAAGTGGACTGATTCACCATCAGTGGAAAATGAGTCGCATTGCCCAAGCATAAACATGGATTTTTGCAATTCTGAGTACCCAGTTGTCTAAAACCTATTCTGGAAATTTTTTCTAGAAAGCAGGACTAAGTCGCCTAGCTTGGCGTATGATTCCTAGTTGGCATCAAAATAAAGCTTTTTAGGATTTCATGGCTCCATTCCATCTCTTTCTAGTCTCTAGGTGCACATTTTCAATCTCATAATTTTTTTTTTATAGTTTATGTATATTTCTAGGTCATTTTGCATATCACATTGTGTTTTCTAACATCTTGCATTTTCTAAGTTTTCCATTACTATTGAATTTCTTTATCAATTTCCAGCCTTGAGGACAATCCCCTTTGATATATTTCAATCTCCTTTACATTGGAATCTCAAGGGTTTTTCCTTAAGTGTGAACATTGTGAAATTGGATCCCTCTAACTTCAATCCCCTTTTAGTGTGAACAAGGAAGTTGTGCATTCCATTTTCATTGTCCACACACTTCAACCCTATTCACCTCATTTCCAAAAAAAATTAAACAATGATTAAGCAACTATTAATAAATGTCACATCCCTTCAACAAAAATCTCAACGTTCAATGAAAATGAAAATGGACAACCGCCATAATATGTGAAAAGGAACCCATTGTCACTTGAAATAATGAAAGAACAAATGCCACAAAACATAGAGATACCCATATTTGACAAATACAATGGTGTGGGGGACCTAAGAAATGATATATCAGCATATGCCACCTTGTGTAGTGACTTCATCTTTGAGGATAAGTTTGTGCCTAAAATTTTTACTAGCTCATTGAAAGACATGGTTTTGGAGTAGTTTTGTTCATTGTTGAATAACTCAATTCACTCACTTAATGAGCTTGCTGATGATTTCCTCAACTATTCCAAGCACACATTGGTCCTAAGAATACTATAACTAACTTGATACAATGTAAACAAAAGAAAGATGAAAATGTCATAACATTATTGGTTGCTTTACTCACAAAGCAAGCTTACTCTTCCTGATGCGGATGTCCAAAGAATGTTTAATGATAGTCAAATATAAGGGATAAAATATTGCTATTAAAATCTCCATCTTTTATACACTTATGTATGAATCTTCATGATTTTTAGTATTTGGTTCAACAGTATGAAGATGCATCTTCATCGACTCATAGTAAAAAATCAAAATTCATATTGTTGATCATCAAAGCTTGTGCCTCTCTAACAATCTTATGGTAAATTCAATGAGTGGGGGAATGGTTTGTGCCTCACTGAATACCTCTGGGATTTTTATAGAAAGTTGACTCTTCTCTAGGTTTTGGAGAAAAGGGTAAAGGAAATTTAAACATAAAACATAAAATGGTGATGCACCAAAGATTTTACAACATTTAAAACCCAATCATTCCTATGAGTGATATAATTAGACACAAAATGCCACAACCCTTCATTGTTGGAAAGAGAACGAACAAAAAAGGCTAACAGCAAGAATAGTGCAGACTTTCAAATCTTTCCACAAGTAGTGTTCATTAAGGTCTGATCAAACATAAAGATTTCCAAGGGTAATAGAAAAATGTTTAGAAATTGCATAAAATCTCTTTCCTAATACAACATAATATAACAACACAACAACCCTTTAGAAAAACAGAGAATTCCACTGACATAATCCAATTTTCTCATGTTATTATTCCACCATACAAGCATACATCATGGAAATCAACCACTTAAACTATTCAAATTCAGCTTGACACAATGTTTCATTTAGAAAAAAAGCATAAAGAAAGAAAGATTAATAAAGGCCATACATACACAGTCTCAAAGATTTATTCTCAATAGTTTATTCTTTAAATATCAAATGAACTTTAAAACAAAGTCCATATACTAATCTGATGATAGTTTGGGCTTTAAAAGATATAACATGCTAGAGAAAAGAAGTTCTACAACTTTACTTCTGAAAATAGTTCTATAACCTAAGAAAACAAAAGAAACTTTTCCTCAGTAAAGGAAACTGGAACTTGGAATCTAACCCTTTCCTCAGTCGCCACCTCTCATTTATAGCTGCAAAAAGAAGAAAGTAGCACCAAAACACAAAATTAACTAGATGTTGGAATCTGACAACACACAATCTAGTCATAGATCTTTAGTTAGGTCACAACAATCTTTGCTCGTCAATTGTCAACTATCACATTAATGCTCTTTAGATATTCAACAAAGATAGTTGTCTTTAAATGATCAAATCCTAGAAAATAGCTTGGAAAAAATGTCTAGTTGACCAATCATGTCATCCAATGACACCGATGGAAAGCTTCCATCGTGAAAACAAAGAATATTAAAAAGGCCAGCAAGCTTCGACAAACTCCCATAGGATATCACTTCATAAGAAGCACAATCTACTCGCGGCAAAGAGGTGATGTGTCGAACAGGTAGAAAATACCAAGTTCATGAATATAGCTCCTTGAGAAAATCTCCAATGAGTTGACACATGCCCCAACTCTCTCCGAAAGGGAAGGAAAAGAATGAAAGTCGCGCATCAACCACATGGCGTATTGCACACCTTTTTGATAACTTTACTTGAGTGTGAGAACATTTGAAGCCAAAAACATTATACAAGCCAAAAATCAAAATGATCAAGGAAAAAATGCTTCACAGTTTTGGCAACTCACAAGTGGTCTTCACTTGCAGAGGCATGAACCTAGGCCTCTAGTAATTCTTGGAGTTTGAGGAAAGTGGAATGTTGGACTCCCCAATATGCATCTATAGGTCAAACTAGAGTACAAATGTGCCTGTATGCTTGTTGTAGCTGAAAAAATACTTTGAAAGAAATTAATTCCCATATGGAAGAAACCGCCCCAAGGTGATAATAGAGTCGAGAAAGAGGAAATATCTTTTGCTCAACATCATCAATAGTGGGCGTCATGCTTGAACCTCATAGTTCTATAGAAGTTTGGAACTTGCATCGGATCACGTTTATGACCTATTCAACTATTAGTAGATTTCCATCTGATTAAAGAAGAGGGGTTAGCCTATAGTCATCTAGGATGTTCAAGTGCTTTTTAATTTCATTGACCCACTTGTTCAGCACCATCTGAAAATCCTTGCACTTTGTTGTAGCCTTGTGGAATTTGATGATCTCATTTACTTTCATGGAGGCAACCCTTCGATAGGAAATTCCCACACATTTTAGGGCCTTATCGGTGGCTACACACAACTTGGAAATAAAGCTTTGTGATTTCGTCAGTAAGGGTGAACATGCTTGCATAAAGTGATCGACCATCGGGCTAACCTTAACATTCAATTCCTAAACAAATCTTAAGAATTGTAAAGTGGGCCTGAGAATGGAAAAACCAACTATGATCCACTCCCAATGTGTAGATATCAGATTCTTCATAATTGGGAGGGTTCCAAATCCTTGTGCAACAACTAGTTCTTGATTAAACTGAGCCTCTCTTGCCCTTGCACTTTCCTCCATTTGAATTATTTCTCTGAGGGCATTTGTCAGTTCTGAGCTCAACCTCACGATCTCCTATTTTGACTTTCCACTTCCATGTGGGCCTTCTGAAGATCATTGGAAATTTGGGATTAGATGCCATCACACTCTCTTCTCATACTTTCTTGAGAATTCTAGTGCTCTACATTCATTTGGTGCACAATAGCTAACTAACCCTTTAATCTTTCAATTTTAGCATGAAGTTGAACCTTTTCAATCTGAGCTTTTTTTAGACACTTAGACATTTCTCCTTGCTAACCTTGTATTTTCCTTATGTGGGCCATCTCAACATCTCTGGCTTAGATCATTTTATAGCCTGCTCACTGTTTCCTTCACATTTACTAACTCTACTTTGTGCTTCTTCAACTTTTTTCCCATCCTCTCATAGTCCACATATACTACCTTTTGAGTGGCCTTAGCTAGTACTACTTTGTCATGAGGTGAGTTTTGTTCAAATCCAAGTACATGGCTTTGATGTTGCAGTCTTCCATTTGAATCTGTCCCTTGAGATTAGACATGAGAGAATTCATGGTAGTTATTAGCAAAGAGTTCCACTCTTCATTGAATCAATCTTCATTCTTCTTGGTGGTAGGCATCCCAACATTCTTTAAAAATATTTTTTTCTTTCTAGTCTGTTAGGCCTACTTACTCGCATTAAAATTCTCTTGGAGACTCTGAGGGACATCAATACTCTGTGCTACAATGGAGGCACCAAAAGCGAGTCTGAAAAGGGTGACAAAAGGAGAAATTTTGGATGTATGAGCATGTGGGGATGCAAAAGGAAGTGTTATCATGGAAAAAGGTAGGATACCAAATTGAGGTTGGGCAGGAGAAAAACTAGTTGGCGTGAAAAGAGAAATGTGTTGAAGGAGAGATGCCTTCATAGAAGTAGATGGGCTAGCAATGATAGGTAACATAGAGGTTTCTACTCTTTTAATGGGGGCCCTTGACAGGGTGATCAAGGAATCAACAACGGCCGAAGTGAATAATGCTCGTTCGGCACGCGGGGTAACTTTAGAAGATTCATTAAAAGTGGCAGTGGGTGTATTTAGGACTATCAACTTAGGGTCTAAGGATGGAGGATTCCTTTCCATGGGAGGGGGCCGATGAGTAATGAAATATGTAGAGATAGGAAGAAGAGAGGGAGAAAAACTTACTTGGGCCGCCAAGTTCAGAACATTTTGCAGGGAAAACTCCACTTCTTCTTCTCGAGTCATCACATTGGGTGCACCAAGATCTTGGACATGTCTTCTATTTCCATGACCAAAACCAACACGTTTCGATCCTGTGGCATCCAATCCCTCTGAAACTTGGCCTTTGAGGACCGCAACGGACCCTCTTGGGAACATTGGGTCCTTTTTGCTTTACTTCAGGCTCTAGGGGAGGATGTAGCTTGTGAGTCCATTCGATCTGAGTCTCTTCGACTGTTAGATTCCTGAGGCTAAGAAGTACAACGTGGAACTTGATCATCATCAATTTCATGATTGGTCTCTAGATTTCTATTGTTTGAGTTAGCCTCTTGATCATAAATGTCCTCGAACTCCTCATCATGTAGCTGGAAGTTACAAAACAGTGCACTAGGGCATCTCATTTCTTTTTGAAATCTCTAGAAGTTTATATTTTTTCTCTCTGACCATCCCCTGCACTTTAATTGTGTGTTGAGGGATTTTCCCATGGGCATGTTCTTCTAATACTCTACTTGCGACTCATAGAAATTCAACCATTTTTTTCACTAGAATGGAATGCAAACCAAGTTGATATATGCCTATGACATTTCTTGAGTCAGATTCCTCCTTCTTTCAAAATATTCATGTTTCTCATGTTTCAAACTAAAGTTCTTTATCAGGTTGTAATCCCACTTGTCACAAATGAGAGATAAGACTAAGGCTTCTAGTAAATTTTTGAGCTCAACCTCGGCCTTTTGTTTGTTCAACATTACCTAATTGTTGGTAATTGTGAGTGGAAGTGGATACATCTTTGTTTTGTTTCTTCTAGCATCATTGATGTCAACAATGATTTTCTGACGACATGCATGCAACACGAAAACCCTCTCTATTACAAATTTGGGGAGTCAAAAAGGCTCCCCAAAAAAATTGTGAAATATGATAAATATGAAATCCTCACCGAGGAAATAATCCATCAGGGTTAGTGGATCTTCCATCCATTGTATGACCTTAGGAGAGAAATATCCCATAGGGCATGACACCAAATCTTGAAGCACTGGCCTTAAGAAATGATCTACAAACTAGTAGTTATCCCCTGCTTTTGAAAGTACATGGGTCCACACAGAAACTGACTAAAGAAAACCCCTTACATCTAGCCTAGACATGCGTATATTTCCCTCAAGCCACTCAAAATTCTGATACAAAACTAAATGAGCCAAGAAAGAAGAATACCTAAATTTAGACTTAGTGCTATAATTTTTTAGCTACTCTAGCATGTTTCCAGCTAGATCACCTCAGCAAAATCATAGTACTTCTGGTTCCTTTCCCTTTTGAGCACAAAAGCTAGGCCCAACTAAAAAGGAATTACCTCTTCATCATTATCAAGGTTAAAAACCCAGGCCAACATTGAGAATACAACCTGTGTGTCCTTTAATTTCTTGTGTGAAAAAGGAAAGAGAAGATGACCTCTCACTGGTTGTTCCCTTTCTTTTTCCTCTTAAATAAATTTCCCTAGCCATTTCTTCCACGAAGATGTCCATATTTTCTTCATCAAATGTTCAGCACTGTAGGTCATAGGGATACACAACGTATCTCATATGGTTTTGGCAGAAATGGTAATTTTGATCTTGCTATCCTCAATGGCTTTTGTTATTTTGTTGAATCTTCTGGTACATGCATCAACCAGCTCTGGGCATGGGTGTACAATAGGTAGTATGAATTGTGGAAAACCACAATTCAAAAGCCAAAAGCAAAAACCCTCTAACAGTTCATGCTCCACAATTCTTTGAAATGCACCCTCCCTAAAAATTGTAGGGTTAGCTAACAACCTTGGTCAAAAAACTTGTCAGTGATATCCTGTACCGCCTCCCTTGGGATGTGTCTATCATGCTACACCTTTTTACAAAATTTGAATGGCTACTTTTGATGTGCTAGGGCATTGGAAAATGAGTTTCGCCCAAAAAATATTGGCATAACCAAGCTTTTTTCTTGAAGTTACAACTTTTCTACTAGAGGTTGATGGATCTACCATAGCTGTATCAAAAAGTTACAGAGAGTCTCCTTAGAAAAATCAACCACTTTCCTTTTTCTTCTTCAAAAAAATATACTTTTGAGTCAATTAATTTCCTCGCTTGTACATGCTATTAAGGCTAAGTCGTTACTGCGTGTTTATTAAATGTTTCTACCAAGGAAATACATTTGGATTTGAGATTTTTATCCCTTGGGAATGCTGAAAATGTCATGAGTACATTCTCCTTGCTGCCTCTTTCACAAATAAACTCATTGCATTATTGCTATGATAAATGTGCTAAACTGATGCAAGGTACCTTTGAAAAGACGTGCCTATTAATTTGTTAGAATTTTCCATGTTAATCCATGTCTTTTCACATAAATAAGCTGGTTGGTGTTGATGATGGCAAAGGACACATGTCAACAATTGACATACGAGAGGATTTACTCCCAACACCCAAATTTATTTATAAAAACCTCTTGTCAAATTCAATGTATGATTTATCTACCTTCCTTCATTTTTCTTTGATATTTTCTTATTGTCGTCTCGCCAAAAATAGACCTTTCATTGGTTGGGTTAGTCGACTTATCTTTCTATATATATCTGCACCACCTTATGCAATATTCATTTGAAAATATAACTTTTAAGTTTAGCAATCTTTTCATTGTCCACCATTCTTTCATAATTCAATTCTCTATCAGAATGTCTGTTGGCTTTGGCACTCCTATTAGGCTTCTCCCATGGAGGCCACAATACTAGTTTGCGGGGGAGGTCACTAGTGACAGAATTAAGTGTTTTATGAAGAAGTGTGGCCACCTTACCTTGGTTGCTTTCAAGTGGGTAGTTAGCTAAGACTTCATTAATGACGAGAACAAGCTTCAGAGAAACTACAACATTCTTTCCCACTTCATCACCTCCCTACATGACTTGAATGTGGCCAAACCCATGATAATTAAGTTGTGCCACCAGATGTTCATCGCTACGATAATGGAAGGGCTTGGAAAGATGGTGCAAGTGGCTATCCCTGTTGTATACGTCTAAAAATGGTCATGATTAAGCTTGTTAATTAATTAAATATGATTTATTTAATTAATTCCTCTAATGTCATCTACATATAAATAAATTTAATTATTTATTTATATCGTTCATCTTCTAAATTCTTCTACCTTAAATTAAATAAATAATTTTATTTAATTACTAAAATTTCTACCCTCCGCTTAATTAAATTAAATAAATTTGTATAATTTATTTATATTTAATTATCATTTTGGTTCTAAAGTTTAAATATTTTTGAATATTTAAATAATGGAATATTCTCCATCCCATATTTTGAATTTTAAAATATTTAATATTTTATTTAATATTTTCCATCTCACCCTAATTTCATTTTTAAACATAATTAAATATGAATTATTTAATTATGTGGGTTTCCATTTCCATCTTCACTCCTAAATTAAATAAATTTAATTTATTTAATTCTAATTCATTATTAACTCACCTTTCCAAATTCTAACTCACTTTTCGAAATGGAAATTTCTCTTCGAAACTCAATGAAGAAAGAGGGAAACCTTCCATCCTCTTCTCCACTTTCGAAAATCTCCCACCATCCATTCAAACAAGTTTAATCTGGACCATTGATCGATTCAGCCAATCAAACTCATTCGAAAACTCTATAAAATCCTGTGCAAATCCAAGCCTTGGTTAATCAATCACCCCACATTCACATGCATATGCATACTCACGTTCAGGCAATCAGCTTTATGCATTCACATCATTTTCAGCATCACATTCATACTTTCATATTAGCATAGCATTCTTGCATTTTTCATATTATGCATTCTTATTTTTATCTCGTTCTTCATGCTGTCATTTTGTTGAGCTCTATCTGCTGATCTAAGAGCTATTTCGAAGCAACAAAATGGTGAAGATAGAGGAGGATAAGACGGTTTCGAGAAGCTGTGATTACAGTTTGCACATTATGTTTCCTTTTCAGCTTTTTCGATTTAATTTTTTATTAACATGTGTTTGAATTTAATTTAAATTTGATCCAATTTTCACACACACATTAAAATGGCGCCCACCGTGGGGCTCGAACCCATGAATTTAACATTTTCTATAAGTTTGTTTTGACAGTTTTGGCTTTCTGGAATTGGTTTTTTTGAAAAATCTGATGTTTCGGCGCATTCAAAAATTCCTGATGCGCATACAGAGTTTTTAACTTTTTGGTTTTGCACAATTTTGACGTGCATCCTGTGACTGTTATGGCACATCCCGTGACTGTTACGGCACATCCCGTGACTGTTACGGTGCATTCGTGGCCGTTAAAGCGCATACAGTGACTGTTAAAGCGCATTTAGTTTTTGTACATGCACAGTAAATTAGACATTTTTCTTATGGCGCATCCAGTTTCTGTTTAGGCGCTTATAATATCTATTAGGGCGCATCCAATTTCTTGTTTAAGCGCATTTTGTTTTTGTTCCAGCGCATCTATGTTTTGGCGCATACAACCTCTATTTTGGTGCATCTGTGTTTCGGCGCATACAGCCTTTGTTTAGGCGCATATAGACTGTAACAAAAATCACAGAATTCTGACTCTGACGCATTCGGCAGACATAATTCTATTTCTTTTTCTAAAGTTTTAAAATGAAGCAATCCTAGGGTAGCCACATCTGGATAAAAAGAAGCAATCTAGGATAGTCACCAAACATTCGAATCTTGCAGTTAAAATGAACAATCTATTTTTGGTGAAGCAATATCTTCACCTAGATTAGCTCATTGTTATTTGGGTTTTAAAAAGAACATTTGCTTGCTGTGATTGTGGCAATAGGTATATGCTCTCCCCTTAACTGGGTGATCAGAATACCAGACATGCCTTTTAATTTCATGCAATGTTTGTTTTTCAATTACATCCTTTAGAGAGCCAGCCGTAGTGGGAGAAAGTACTCACCCTACGGGAACGACTCAAGTGGGTTCAAGCCAAAGCCAGGCTATTCTGCCCCACTATAAAATTTAAAGCAGATATGGGGAAACCCTCTTCTACCAGTAGTGTGCAAGATAACCATCCCCAAAGCCTTTGTTCTAAAGGTTGGGAAGTCTCCTGAGGGAGTTTATTATTGCCGCACCAAATGGAAATCCTTACTATGAACCTAGTGTAGTAGCCAGCCGAGTCAGTTGCCAAACATTCTGATAATCACAGTGCAAGGGGAGGGAAGAATCTGCCCCCAAGATACTCACCATATAACTTCCAAGGATCGTTTGCTCAGGGGACCCGGTATCCACTTCTGTAACTCTGAGAACGCACCTAGAAAAGACAAAAACATGGGCGCCCCTTCGAGGGTGACACGGCTGTGTGAGTCTACGCAGTTCTAAGATGTGGGCTGTTGATTACTAGAATGACCTATTTGAGCACTTAAGAGTGAGTCTGTCTAAACTATCTTTCATGTGAAAAACCTGTGAAAACATTTGATGAAAAACATTTTTTTGATCAAACACTTCATGTTAGCATAGGGCTTTAAGAACAATTGTTTTCAAAAAAATGTTTGTTGTGTCTTCCATTACATTAATCCAAATAAAGAAATCATCCAAATCAAACATGAAGAACAACAACTGAAAGCCACTTAAGAATTTTGTCATATCATTGCTTCAAAAATGTTTCTAAATACCTTTTTCCATGCTTAGAAATTGGAAGTCAACAAAGTTTCCCAAGAAATCAGTCTCCAAGAGAATCAGGAAACCTAAGAAAATGTTAGGATACAAGAAAACACTGCAAAAGAGGAAATTCTTGTACAAAAGTCGACAAGTCTTGCTTCACTATCGAGGATTTCTCCACCGATATCAGGATTTTGTTAGAGGATTCACTGATGAATATGATGTAGATCCTTTAGATTCCTGAGCTTATTATCAAAGAAGAGCTCTATCACAATGGCATAATCATAACCAACCTCTTGAATTTGACAACATACCACAACCTTCCATAGAATACCCTTCACACCCAAACCAGATTCTTCAAAGATCTTGAGAGAATCTCCTTGAAAACAAAGGACAAAATCTTTTAGAGTGCACTCTTCAAAACAACTTTTTAATTTTTTGGCTCAAGTTTCCCCAACAGGATTCTGAAATCCTTTATCATCTTGGAAGCTACAACCCATAAGTTAGGAGTGTTCTTGATCATATCATAAGATTACCTATCTTATCGGATCAAGATATCATCACCATTGCACTCGTAAAAAAAACCGTGATCTAAGTTTAGAGGAAATTTTCAAAAACATATGCCTATCTCCACAAGATCTCAACACAATAAATCAAAGGATACAATCCAAAAAGAAAGTCATATTCAGAACATTCAAGAAGAAGGAGAAAGCAGTAATCCCATTTTTAGCATAAATCAGAATCCAATTTTCAACAACAACATGGACAATAGAGAAGAGAATCCTTTCCATCAAGTGGATAGTGATGAAGAACAAGAAGAAGAACGTCTTAGAGAGGCCGAACAAGATCCAAAATTCCATAAAGCCATTGAGAAGGTCTTGCAGCGAGATAAGGAAAAATATTTTCGCTATCTAGCCGAACAAGGGGCTAAATTACCTCATGACTTTGACACTGAAAAATTGAAAAACAAACCTGAAGAGACACCCCTTTTAGATCTTAGTGCTTTGACCCAACAAATCAAGGAACTTCAAGGACAAGTTAGAGAATTACAAGGGGGAACAACCACAAAGAAATACACTTTGGAGGACATATGTCCTTATCCTTTTGACAGAAGTTTAAACATGATTCCTTTTCCCAAGCATTGTGAAATACCAAAATTTGATCGCTATAACGGGAAAACGGATCCAATTGATCATGTTAGAGACTTCAGAAACCTGACATTAGAGTTTTCTTATGAAGATACTTACTTGATGCGATTATTTCCTAGGAGTTTGGGAGTGCACTCTATGGAATGGTTATCCAAAATCTCACCTCCCGTAAGGAAATTTGAAGAGTTGATCAATTTATTCATATTACAATACACCTACAACATACAGCATCAGATCACCATGATAGATCTTTGTAAAATGGCACAAAAACCTGGTGAACCTTTCATCACCTTTCTCCAGAGATGGAGAAGAACGTTTGCCAGATACCCACGTCTTGTTCCAGAGAAAGAAAAGATGGTTACTTTCATCAACAGTTTAAACTCGGAAATGAGCTATCACTTGAACTTACATTGTCCTTCTTCTTTTGAGAAAATGATTGAAGATGCCTTAACCATTGAAAGTGCTTTGGTCAAGAAAGGCATAATAAAACATGAAAAAGAAAATCCTAGCTCATCCAACCATCATAATCAAGAAAAATCCAAATTCTGGACCCGCAACAAAAATGTGGTGAATGATGGTGTTGTGGATGCAAATCACGCTTCAACCAAACCATTCGTCCTCGCTACCCCAAACACTCGCAACAACAATGTCAACTCAATTGCAAATCATGGAAATAATCCTCCTCCTCAGAGGAACAATACAAATCAGCACTCCACTTCTCATCAAGGGACTTTAAACAACAACCAGGGTTACCGAGGAAACAATAACAATCACAATTTTTTAGGGAACACCTCAAATTCAAATCCACAAAGATTTTCGTTCTTCTCCAATAGAAGAACTTTTACTCCATTGGGTCAATCCCTAGAATCCACATTCAAAGAGTTGATGGCCAGAAATGTTATCACTTTACCACCTCAACGAAATTATGAACCTAGTGTAAAGCCTCCATCATGGAATGAGGCATACTATTATGATTATCATCAGTGTAAGGGTCACCGCACCAACAACTGCCAAGCCTTGAAAAATTCCATTCAAGACTTGATTGATAATGACATCATCACAGTAGAGGGAAATCAACAAACCAATGCAGACCACCAAGCATTTCACAATCCTTTACCTAATTATAAAAAAGGTGAGTCTTTCGACAAAAAAGTGAATCACATCAATGATGATCATATAATCAACCATCTCTACGCAGATGATGAGCGGGTAAATGTCATAAAAATCAAAAAGAGGGAGGAATACAGAGAAGTCAACGCAACAACAAGAGCACAAGCAAAATTTGTCCTAAAAGGTGCTTCTTCAAAATCCACTGAACCCCCACCTCAACATCAATATGATTTGGTCAATCAACTTCGAAAAACTCCCGCTCAAATTTCCATTTTTGAACTATTAAAGATTTCTCCAGCCCATAAAGAAATTCTTGACAAAGCCCTTATTGAAACCAACGTATCTACTGATTTGGATGTGAATCAATTTCAAACCATGGTAGGGCATTTGTCCTCATCTACTTCTCTTTCATTTTCTGATAAAGATGACGTTTCCATAACTCATCCTCATAACTCCTCTTTGTATTTAGAAGTCATGGTCCATAAATTTCGCATCAGACGAGTTCTAATAGATGGAGGTGCTGGTTTGAACATCTGTACCTTGAAGTTGGTCAAAGCTTTGGGATTTTCTGAGGACTCTATTGATTTTAGAAGAAAGATTACCATAAAAGCTTATGATGATGAAGAAAGAGCATCCAAAGGTCTAATCATGCTGCCAATCAGAGTGGGCCCTGTTATAAAGAATACTTTTTGTCAAGTACTAGATCGTGATCTGGCATATAACATCTTGTTGGGTCATCCTTGGATCCATGAAATGCAAGCTGTCCCATCAACTTACCATCAATGTCTCAAGTTCCCTTATGATGGACAAGAAATCATGATACCTGCTGATAATTCCAACATTCAAACTTGTGCCAACATAAAAGCCAGTCAAGATACTTTGGTCCCTAATAATCGAGAAGCTCATACTAGTACTTCTCTAAAGATTGATACACAAATCAGTCAATTGACCAATAGTTTTGACAAAAAGATGAAATTCAAGGATCATGGAGTTGGAGAATAATCTCTTTGTCTTGTCAATTTACCTACATCACCTCGATCACATGGACAACCATCTATTAGAGAACATCAAATAGCAGCAGCATCAACATCAAAGCAAAGGCCAATAGAGCCGATTACAAAATTTAATGGGCAATTCATCAAAGAAAAATTCCCCATGGAAAACCCTGAGGATACTGAAATTCTAAATTGGCTCTATAAAGATGAAGATGAAGTAGTTTCTAATGTCAAATTACCCACAGAAAAATATGGAAAAGGATATTTAATCATGCAGAAGATGGGTTATGATGAAGGACCTATTGGAAAAAGGAAGGAAGGAGTAGTTGAACCCATTCACCTCCGTGGACTTGCTGCAAAAGATAAAACTGGATTGGGTTATGATACTAACTCTCAAGAAAGCAAATCCAAACACGACAATGTCTTCACATTGCAAGAAGGCTCAAATTCACAAGAGGCATGTTTGACAACAATTCAGAATTTCCTAGACAACAATTCTGACACAGACTCTGCTGAATATGAATGGGACACCATTTACAATGATGAGTTCTGGAGAGACAAAGAGGTTGATGTAATACACCAATATGTCCCAACTCTAATTGAAGGACAAGGTTCAGGGTCCCAACCGTGAGGATTTGAACCACAAGTCGATTATGATTCTAGTGATACTGAATCAGATCTAAACGAACAAGACTATCATGAGGACAGTACCATCATTGATCCACCTTATACCTCAGATCCTACAGACCACTCCGTCATGACCTTGACCATAGCTGATCTCACACAGCCTGATGACCCGCTACCTTTACTCCATCCTGACCTTATTGATTGGGATTTTACGGAATCTATTAACATACCTATGTTTCCAAGTGATGAAGCTATCGTAAACTTCCTTTCCGTAGAAGATGCGAATGATTGTTCCACCAGTGATTTCTGACATAGATTTTTGACCAGGAGAGTGTCAAGTCTCCTAGCTGCAAAAATAAAAACAAAAAAGAAAGATCTAATGGTGAAAACCAGAATCTGGCAGTATTAGATCAAACAAAAGATAAAATAAAGAGCGTATCAGATGGTGAAAACCTCTTTGAGGCGCCAGATGATGGGACTTTTGACACCCTCCCTGAGCATTATCATGAACAATCGCCTATTCTGATTGAACCTACAAATGCTGTCAATCTTAAAACTTCTGACAAACAAAGAATTTTACAGTTGGCCGCATCTATGACAGAGAAAGAAATACCAGAGTTTATGAAATTCCTGAAAGCAAATCAAGTCAACTTTGCATGGTCTTACACCGACATGCCTGGTCTTGATCCTGATCTTATCATGCATCATTTATCTATCAAACCAGGTGTCAAAACGGTAAAGAAAAAACTCAGAAAGATGCACCCTCATGTTGCATTGTTAGTTAAAGAAGAACTAAGAAAACTTCTTGATGTGGGCTTCATCAAACCAGTCAACTATGCAGAATGGATCTCCAACATTGTACCTATATCCAAGCCAGATAAAACTGTCAGAATATGCACAGATTTCAGAGATCTTAATAAAGCGTGTCCTAAGGATGACTTTCCATTACCAAATATTGACACCATACTTGATCTGACAGCGGGCCATGCCATGTATTCATTAATGGATGGTTTTTCTGGATATAACCAAATCAAGATTGCACCTGAAGATCAAGAGAAAACAACCTTCACGTGTCCATGGGGAACTTATTGTTGGAACGTCATGCCTTTTGGTCTGAAAAATGTTGCGGCTACCTACCAAAGAGCCATGACTACAATTTTTCATGACATGATGCATGTCTTCATGGAAGATTATGTGGATGACATATTGGAAAAATCATACACCAGAGAAGGACATCTTGAAGTATTGTCCAAAATATTTGCAAGATTAGAGAAATTCAAAGTTCGTCTTAACCCTAAGAAATGTGTTTTTGGGGTCAAGTCTGGAAAACTATTGGGGTACATTGTTTTATAAAAAGGAATTGAAGTAGATCCAATAAAAGTTCAAGCAATTATGGAAATGCCCCCACCAAAGAACATCAGTCAGCTAAGATCACTACAAGGACGACTTCAATCTATACAGAGGTTCATCGCACAATTGGCTAACAAGAGTTTACCATTCACACATCTACTGCATAAAAATGTTCCTTTCAAGTGGGATGACAAATGTGAATTGGCCTTTCAAAAAATCAAAGACTATCTAATGACTCCACCGGTTCTCATATCACCAGATCCAGATAGACCACTCATCTTGTACATTGCTGCAACAGAGACATCTCTGGGGGCACTACTAGCACAAGAAGACTCTACAGGAAAGGAACGCGCAATCTACTACATCAGTAGAACATTAACAAGTCATGATCTCAACTACACTTCTATTAAGAAGGCTTGTCTGGAAGTAGTCTTTGCGTCACAAAAGTTTTGACATTACATGCTGACCCATACAGTCAATTTGGTTTCAAAGATTGATCCACTCAAGTATTTATTGAGCAAGGCATCATTGACAGGAAGGTTAGCCAAGTGGGTAATGATTCTTAGTGAGTTTGATAGCCACTATGTTGATCGTAAGGCAATCAAAGGACAAGTTATCGTTGATCAACTAGCTGAAGCACCATTACAAGCAGATCATCCCCTGCACATTGAATTTCCAGATGCTGATGTCTTTACTGCAGAATCCAAACAACCATGGGCTTTATACTTTGATGGTTCTTTCACTCAACATGGATCAGGAGCAGGCATACTTTTTGTCACCCCTCAAGGACACACCATTCCTCGTTCATATCGGCTAATGTTCCCATGCACCAACAACATAACTGAATATGAGGCATTAATCACTGGACTCAAGATAGCACTGGAGTGGAGAATAACAGAGTTACAGGTATATGGTGACTCACAATTGGTCATTTGTCAGATCAATGATGACTACCAAACCAAAGATGAAAAACTCTTACCTTATAAAAAGATGGTGGATGACTTTAAGAAGTATTTTGTGGACATAAAATTTACACAGATTCCAAGGCTTAATAATAAAGCAGCTGACGCTATGGCTACGATCGCATCATTGTTACAACTCCCAAAAACTCAGCATCGTTACGAATTTTTGGTGGAACAATCAT
Organism: Sequoia sempervirens; assembly: GCA_007258455.2. Lineage (NCBI taxonomy): Eukaryota > Viridiplantae > Streptophyta > Pinopsida > Cupressales > Cupressaceae > Sequoia > Sequoia sempervirens. The sequence goes on along the minus strand of VDFB02105785.1, from coordinate 31,441,490 downwards.
TTACACCTGCATATGATACCCCTAAAAGCCAAATCATTTGTCACTTGGTAGGATCCGATTCGCCTTGGTACGAAAAAATTTATGCTTACCTCAAAGACAACATCTTACCACCCGATCTATCCCGTAATAAAAAATGCAACTTTATCCGTCAATCCGCTCGCTATACCCTCATCGCTGATACCCTTTATCGCCGTGGTCTTGATGGTACTTTACTCCGATGTCTTGAACGCGAGGAATCTGACAAAGCTTTACAAGAAGTTCATGGTGGCATCTGTGGTACTCATTCAAGTGGACTGACCTTATCCAAGAAACTGATTAGAATGGGTTACTACTGGCCTACAATGGAGAGGGAATCATTCACTTTTGTGAAAACATGTTCAAAATGTCAGATCCACGGGAATCTCATTCATGCTCCTGCACAAGAACTCCAACCGTTTTCACCAACCTGGCCATTTTCTCAATGGGGATTAGATCTAGTGGGCAAGATTCATCCTTCTTCATCAAATGGGCATAAATTTATCATCACAGCAACAAAGTATTTTACTAAGTGGATTGAGGCAGTCCCTCTTACCAAAGTTACCAGCAAACAAATATCATCATTCATACTTAACTATATTATTTGTTGGTATGGCATTCCCAACTCCATTATTACAGATAATGGACGTCCATTCAAAAATCAAGATGTTGATGAACTTTGTGAGAGATTTCACATACAACATAGATATTCAACACCTTACTATCCACAAGGGAATGGCCAAGAGCCTTATGAATAAACAATATTGAAAAACTTACCCAAGAAAAAGTGAATATTACATGTCCAGAGGATTAGCCACGTTCGCTCAATCCTTCTCTGTAGACCTCTGAGAACCCGGTGTCCATACGCCAGCAGAACACACCATTTAAGCCCCTTGTTTATGGAGCAGAAGGCATATTGCCCTTAGAAGTGGAGATTCCCTCACTCAGAGTATCATTGAAAGGCTTAACAACAGATGATGAATACAGAGTTTCCCGACTCCAAGAGCTTGAATTTCTAGATGAGAAGAGACAAAGAGCAGCTGATCATTTGAAAGCTTATCAACAGATGATGTCTCGCAGTTACAACCATAAAGTAAAGCCACGTACCTTTCAGGTGGGTGATCTCGTTCTGAAAGAGAATCCACGTAATCAACAAGATAGAGAGAAGAAAGGAAAGTTCGAGCCAAATTGGCTAGGTCCTTATGTGGTTATCGCAGTTTATGGTTCAGGAGCCTACAAGCTATCAACGCCAGAAGGGGACCTATTTGACGAGCTGATCAACACCATGCATCTGAAGAAGTATTATGTCTAAG
>VDFB02105785.1:31384315-31440062 GCA_007258455.2 Sequoia sempervirens | reverse complement strand
CCATTTCATTTTATTTCATTTCATTTACCATTTCATATCATTTATCATTGCATTTCATTTTGTATCATTTATCATTCCATATCATTTATCATTTCATTGCACTTCATATCATTTACCATTTCATTTTATTTCATTTCATTTACCATTTTATATCATTTATCATTGCATTTCATTTCATATCATTTATCATTTCATTTCATTTCATACCATTTCTCATTTCATTCACTCATACCATTTTCCATCCCATCCAAATCCGAAGCACAACATTCATATTTCATCTTTTATCTGCACTACAAAATTTAAAAATACACATCATAGGCAATTCATCTGCATGACATTGTTAGTACACATCATCAGATAATCATAATCATAATAAAACATCAAAATCAAACCATCCTGCATATCATGTTAGTCATCAAATCATTTACATGCATAACAATATCCATCACATATAGACATCAATGCACATCATATCATCACATAAAAAAAAAATGAATATCACATCATCACCAAAATAATCATCGCCGCTGCATATCATCACTCATCAAAAATGATACAAATATCCAAAGGTCCACTAAAACTACAATGTCCAATACATCAAATATGATCAAAAATGGCATATACATGCTCTGCACTATAAATGTCTAGCTAGTGGATGCTCCTAATGGTGCTGGTCCAGAGGGAGGTGGTCTGCCACTGGTGCCTGCATCTGGATCCTGCGGTGGCCCTGTCACTCCCCTGCTCTGGGTATGTGTCTGTGATCTGCTCTGGGTCCTACTGTGGGATCGTGGGTATGGCTCTCTGCACTCTAGAGGGCATAGCTCCTCATATCTGACCCTGTAATACTCAGCCTCCCTGGCCATTTCCATGCCCTCTGCAATAGCCTCTCGCAAGGATGCACTCTCCACTGTGCCCATCAATCTCTGAGCCACGCCCTCAGCCTCTACTTCCCATCGCCTGAATGCATCCCTCTCGGCAATCACCTGAGCTAACTGTGGGTCTGAGGCAGGTGCCTGTGCCTGTGTCTGTGCCTGTGCCTGTGCCTGTGCCTGAGCAAGTCGTGTCTGTAACTGCACAATAAAAGCCTTTTCCCTTTTACAGCTGACTCTATAGCTGACCCTGCTACCCCTGCAATGTCTGCACCTGAGCCTGCAGAGTGGTTATCTATCCCTACTGTGAGGAAGAGGCCAATCAGATCACTGTCCGCCTCCCTATCCCTGTCCTCGGTCGCCGCATAATCCGCACACCCCTCAGGATATCTAGTCCCCCTGGTGTAGGTCCTCCCATGCCCCCATCATCCCCACCATCATCATCATCACCATCTGAGCCCTCCTCCTCTCCGCTCTCCTCCTCTCCTCCAATAGCTTCCTGCTCACCGCCGGCCACATCCGCCTGTCCACCCACTCCGGGCGGTGGTACCCTCAAAATCAGTGTTGGTTCATTGGGACTGGTAAACCGCGGAAAGGGATGCATGTGGAAATAGGCAGCATACTCATCGGACATCTCGACATCCACTACGTCTCGTCTGTCCACCCATGCCTCAGGTGCTAAGGCCATGTACTCTGTATAGGCGGCCTGGTACACAATGCATGGCCCCCATCCAGCCTCATCTCTACTCTGGGTGTAGTGTGCAATCCCCTACGACATGCCCTGTGTGAATCTGAATTGCCTCTGCACCCGCAATGCCAAAAATCTCTCCAAAATAAAGGGAGTCCTCCCTATCAGAAACCGTGACATACAGACATAGGGCATCTCTATATCATCGGTTGCCCATGGATCACAATCTAAATACGGTTGCCATATGACCGTATCGATGTCATCCAGAAGTCATCTCCAATAATCTACCTTGCCCAGCTTGGGCTGGGTAAGGAACTCATAATACGTATAAATGTATGGCCTGCCTCGTGCCCTCACTCTGGGGCATGCTGGCCTCGTGACAACAAAATGCTCCCAGGCCCAGATCTGTAGCACTGTAACTCCGCAGGATAGACTGGTGGATCCCCTGTAAACCACCTGGTGCAAATCGTGATAAAGGTGAGCTAACATGCAGCTCCCCCATGCATACCTCCTCGGTTGTAGTATCATCTGCTCGAGAATCCTGCCCCAACCCACTAATAATCCCTTTCCCCGGCGATCCGGACAAAGGAGGCCTCTGTTGAAAGCACCCAAAACTGCTGCCAAGGCTGGATATCCATGAAAGTCTGCCCATGGTACCCAGTACCCGGCTATCCTCGTGTCTCCATACACTCTCCTCATAGCATCTGTACCCCCAATCTCCTTGTGATCATAATACACAAGGGCGCCAACAACGAGAATGCCTAGGATCTTGTATACATCCTTGGGAGTCATTGTCACCTCACTGGTCGGCATGTGAAAGGTGTTGTGCTCCGAGTGCCATCTCTCTGCTAGTGCTGTCAACAATCCTCTGTTGACCCTAATCGGCGGCATCGCCAATAAGGGTCTCAAACCGCAAGCGTTAATCACTGCTCTGTCAGCAGGGGTCAACTCAGGGATCCGATCCCATCCCGCTGAATGTCGCTCCCTAATCTGGAGGTTTTTGAAAACCTCCTATTTTTCATCACAACGATCATCCATCAGAATCATATCATAATCACACAAAATCAAAATCAGATTCATATCTATCAATAACCTCTATCAGTGACCTATATCAGATCCATATCAATGACTCACAGCAATGACCCATATCACACAATCAATCCTATCAGGAAAACCAATCCACAAATTCATCTAGCTCGATACCATATCAATCTGATCTACTATCTATTACCATTTGTTTTCTATCGCAGGAACCAAGTTTGTCAGAAATCATATCAGTTTCATCTACTCCTTGTTTTCTATCCTAGGAAGCAAGGTTATCAATCAATCATTCGATTTTCCTATCATCTCTATCCATATCATCCTAATGACATGAGAATTTACCTATCTATTGACTAAGGAAGGAATACAAAATCATCATTTTTATCATTCGAGCTATCTACTGGATGCACCTTTCTTTTTACGGAATGCGCAATTTCCCATATGTGCCATAGTTTTTACCATATGTGCTAAAACAGTCACCGTATGTACGTTTTTCCGTATGCGCCACTTCATTCACCGTATGCGCCACTGTTTTCGCTAGATGCGCGCTTTCCCATATGCATGTCTGTTTTCCCTATATGCGCTCTAGCCCTAAATTTTTTTCAAACTGCCCTATATGCGCGCTAGTTTTCACGGGATGCGCTACACTGGTTTTTCCTATGAAAATTAAAAACTAAACCCTATGTGCATTTGTTTCTACTATATGCGTGCATGTTTTTTTTGAAAGCGCCTAAAGATTTCTATATGCGCGCAAACGTAAAACCTTAAACTAAATCTGTGGAAAATTTTAAAAATTTTGATTCGAAACAAAAAATCTGAAAGCACAGAGGGTTAGATCGACTCACCAGTGGTCCATACGCTGCTAGCCTCTGATATCGGTGCGATCTCTCGAATCTATGACGATGATACAGAATCTCCATCTCGCAATGTCACTTTCAGAGCTATAGTTTCACCACAGTCAAAAGTGCAAATGACTTGTCTCTTTCAACCTTTTTACCTTTTAAAGGTCAACCAAGGCTAAAATGTGACTTTATTTTTCAAAATGGATATTTATTTTTCTGTCGTAAGCTAAACCACTTCACCTCTCCTCCGTGATTTACCTCCCGCGGGGCATCATCAGCAAAAATATCGAAAGAATATCAAGGGCAAAAATCTTATTTTCTTTGAAGCAATGTGTTTTACACATCAATTCAAAGAGGGGCAAAATGTATACGTCTAAAAATGGTCATGATTAAGCTTGTTAATTAATTAAATATGATTTATTTAATTAATTCCTCTAATGTCATCTACATATAAATAAATTTAATTATTTATTTATATCGTTCATCTTCTAAATTCTTCTACCTTAAATTAAATAAATAATTTTATTTAATTACTAACATTTCTACCCTCCGCTTAATTAAATTAAATAAATTTGTATAATTTATCTATATTTAATTATCATTTTGGTTCTAAAGTTTAAATATTTTTGAATATTTAAATAATGGAATATTCTCCATCCCATATTTCAAATTTTAAAATATTAAATATTTTATTTAATATTTTCCATCTCACCCTAATTTCATTTTTAAACATAATTAAATATGAATTATTTAATTATGTGGGTTTCCATTTCCATCTTCACTCCTAAATTAAATAAATTTAATTTATTTAATTCTAATTCATTATTAACTCACTTTTCCAAATTCTAACTCGCTTTTCGAAATGGAAATTTCTCTTCGAAACTCAATGAAGAAAGAGGGAAACCTTCCATCCTCTTCTCCACTTTCAAAAATCTCCCACCATCCATTCAAACAAGTTTAATCTGGACCATTGATCGTTTCAGCCAATCAAACTCGTTCGAAAACTCTATAAAAGCCCGTGCAAATCCAAGCCTTGGTTAATCAATCACCCCACATTCACACGCATATGCATACTCACGTTCAGGAAATCAGCTTTATGCATTCACATCATTTTCAGCATCACATTCGTACTTTCATATTAGCATAGCGTTCTTGCATTTTGCATATTATGCATTCTTATTTTTATCTCGTTCTTCATGCTGTCATTTTGTTGAGCTCTATCTGCTGATCTGAGAGCTATTTCAAAGCAACAAAACGGTGAAGATAGAGGAGGATAAGACGGTTTTGAGAAGCTGTGATTACAGTTTGCACATTCTATTTCCTTTTCAGCTTTTTCGATTTAATGTTTTATTAACATGTGTTTGAATTTAATTTAAATTTGATCCAATTTTCACACACACACCTGTCATTGGTATCCTGAGTGTCATGGATCTTCACAAGCATGTAGAGTTTTGGATAGACGTACCTTGATTTCCCTTCCTCTCTAACTTTTACACCATGGACCTTGAGATGCACCACTACTCTTCTTAGCTAGCGGCCACCTACCTACTATGGGAGTATGATGAAGAGCGCATTTTGGACCTCACCTAGAGGAAGCACTTTGAGTTCCTAGTGTAGATCCATGGAAACTAGGCTTCTGCCCACCATCATGTGGAACCCGCATGTGTTTTGTGTTCAACCCCCCTTTTTTCCCTGACAAAGAAGAAGAAGAAGAAGAAGAAGAAGAAGAAGAAGAAGAAGAAGAAAAAGAAAAAGAACCTGAACATGAGCCCTTTCAACTTCTTGGGCAACGGTTGGAGGTTTTTCTTTATTGATTTTTGCATGTTACCTCCTTTTTGCATCTTTTAGCTCTGTGACTCTTTTTGGGTTTGCTCGAGAGGGTCTCATGTTTAAATCTAGGCCTCGGTCTTTGTATTACATTGTAATTTTTTTATGAATACAATATAATACAAAATTTTCACTTCTTTTGTGTTATTCAATGGCTTATTCTAAAAATGTAGAACATATATACAATTTTTTTTACATATGGTACATAACTATTCAGGTTTTTAAAGAACTACGTAATTTAATGGAATAACATCAAATAAATACCATTCACTAGTACGTCTAAAGTATTTCCTTCCATATATTTTAGTTTGTATGCATTCTTTTCCTTACAAACATTAATTCAGAAGGGTCCCTTTTCATAGCACTTCAAATTTGTGTGTTGCCCTTGTTTTGTAGTACATTCATCGTACTTTAGCACTAGGATCCCCTCTCTGAATTCTAGGTTAGAAGTATTTTTATGAAACCATCACTTTACTATCTATTGTTAGTTGAACGACTTCATAAGATTTTCCTCTATCTTCTTCCAGTTTGAGGAGTTCAGCCAATTGTACTTCCATTTCATCACTTTCTTCAATTTCTAGGGCTTCTAGTAGTTGTAAGGTAGGAATTTCCAAGGAAATAGGTAACACTACCTCTTTTCCATACACCAATTCATAAGGGGAGGTCTTCAAAATTTGGTTAGGAGTAATCTGGTCCACCCATAGAGTAGCTCATAGGTTCTTGTGTCAAACCCTTTGTCATTTTGACCCAATATGCTTGTTTAACCTAATTAGATTTTTGTTGGTCAACTTTGCTAACCCATTCCATGTGTATAGTAATTCAATGAATTTTTAAGGAAAATATCATGTCTGATAGCAAAATATGACATCCCTAAACCTACAAAGGCTCAGGAATTATCAGATATGATGGTCTTGGGTGAGCCAAATCTGGATACCAACTCTTCAAGGAAATTGACAATCTCACCCTTTGTGGCATTTTTTAGGACTACAACCTCTATCCACCTTGTGAATTATTTGGTCACTCTAAGGATCCACTTGTGGCTAGTGCTAGAAATATGATTTATCATTCTAATAAAATCCAATCCCCTTTTAGCAAAGGGCTCCTTAGTCACAATCGGACTCAAAGGAAAAGCAACACTCTTTCTTTTTCCAACAAATAATTGGCATTGGGTACACTTTCACACCAAATGATGTGCTTCAAAAAATATAGAAGTCCAATAATATTCCAGTCATATTATATTCAAGGTGGTACTCTTGGTGAAGAAATATCCACCCTTAGGACTGTGATGGAATTCCTTGAGAACTCTTTCCGACTATAGCTTGTCTAGACATCAAAGTAGGACACCATTGTAATTTATCTTAAATAACACATCTTCAATTAACACATACCTAGTTCCTTGCAATCAGTAGTATCGACTTTTATGGGATGGAAGATTGGTCGAGTAGTACCCCTTTTGCATATAATATGTCTAATCTGCCACCCAAGACTTGTCAGACTCATATTGGTTCGAGTAGACATGATCAGTCTTTCTTTCAGCTAGGGAACTTGATTCTTGTGCAATGTAGTCACATAGACCTCTTGTTGAACCAACTTGGTTGGTCTAATGTGACCCACATCATATTCTAAGATCTTGGTGATCCAATTTTCCCTCTTTTTGTTATCTCACCTTTTGTGATATACTCCCTCACACTAGGATGTGCAACAAGGATAGTGATCTTGTTGGCCGACACCAAGTGTCAAAACTTCTTTAAGCTTTTAACAATAGGAAAAGCTTGCTTTTCTACAAAATTATACCTAGCTTCATAACCTTTAGGGTTTTTGATCCTTCTGTGTGAGCATTGAAGCTATACTATGTTGGCCAATGTACACATAAAGTAGAAAGTATTTGGAAAATTCAGTCTTGGCCAATATTGGAGAAGTGGAGATGGCCATCTTTATCTACTCAAATGATTCCTTCCCCTCGGGGGTTCATTCGAAGATCAGGTTCTTCTTAAGGGTATGTGCAGGATCATGATGGGCCAAAATGTGGCTATATGATGGGTATGTGTAGGGTATGTGGCTGAATTTTTTTTTACCCAAAATTGATGAACGAAAAGGGTTTTTAAAGGAGATTCTTAGCTTTCCACCAATATAAATTATTCTTCACTTTAAATTTAATAAATAATTATTATTCATTTTCTATTTAAATTACTACTAATGTCTTTGATTGATAGGCTGATTGAAAAACATCTATAGCTTTCAAACGGTATAACATTTTTTGAATTCGAAACATGCGTCACATTCTATGATTCATATACTATAGGATTAAAAAATAAAAATGAATTTCATGAAGTTTTGACCAAGCTAAGGTGGTTAGTCATACAATTTTTTATATTTTTTATATTTTTTAAAATTTGTAATAAAAAATTCATAATTAATTATTCACTTGGAAAAAAATTACAAAAAAATATGCATCACATCGGGACATGCGTCCTCTACTTATATCTAAAATCTTATAAAAAATATTATCATTTTATTGTGGTTAGGGTGGTCAGAAAGACACCTACTTATTTTTTCTTGAAATTTAAGTGCTACTACATTGAAATTTCAAATTTTCACCAAATAGATTTTAAAAAAAAAATAAACCTAGTAGTTTAGAAACTACATTCAATTTGCTACAAATTCTATTCTTACATATTTTTGAAATAGTATACATAACTTATTCAATTTTTTACGTCAAGTTGCCTAACTCTAATTTTTCTAAATTTTTCATCGCAACTTAAGGGATTGTTTTTTCCATGATGATTCTGCACATACCCTTAAGCATCAGTGTGATCAGTCTCGCAATGCTTGTGAAATATGATATGAACTTGCTGACAAAGTTTATCTTCCCCATAAAAGATTGTAGTCCCTTCTGATTTACTGGTAGGGGTAATTCTATTATAGATCTCACCCACTTTGGTTCTATTGCTATTCCCTCCTTAGACACTACAAAATCAAGTAACTTACTTGAGGTACTCCGAAAATATGTATTTTTGGATTCAAAGAAATCCTGAACTATTTGCATTTTTTGAAAATCTTTTCTAGATGATCGAAGTTATCATATTTTGACTTTGAAAAGATGGTTAGGTCATCCAAAATATATTAAGATAATCAAGTTGATCTATCCCTTAAAATTAATGTACATTGCTCATTGAAAAGTCACACCATCATTTTAAAGTTTGAACAACATTTTTGATTATGCGAAAATTCCCCACTTAGTGGTAAAAATTGTCTTATGTTGGTCGGCTTCCTTCACATATACTTGGTTATAGCCTGATGAACCATATAGTAAGGAGAACATCTCTGATCTGGCCACAATCTGTAGGATTTTCTCCATCGACGATAAAGGGTAGTGGTCTTTTAGCAAGGGTTTATTCAAATCTCAAAATTCAACACAAAGCCTAATATCACCATTCTCTTTTTGGACTAGTACCATATTTGACACCCAGGTGGAATGCTTGATCAGATATGATTCTTGACTCGACCAATTTGGTGAGCTCCTATGCCATGAACGCCTCAACCTTCAAATTAACTAGCCTTTGTTTTTTTCAGATGGGCTTAGATCCTTCCACCAAGTCAATGGTATATTGAACTATGCCCAGGTCAAACCCTCTAAGATCATCATAGGTCCAGGAAATGACACCATCATATTTGAAACATAGATCCTTTAGTATTTTCTTGTCCTTGTGAGGAACTTCCCTTCCAACTTTTAACTTGCTGTCGCTTCCAAAATCAAGTTCTTCATAGTCCCTAGAGTCCTTCATGAACCTATACTTGTCATTTCTTACATCTTCACAATCAAATAGATTCTCAAGAGAAATCAATCCTCAAGGAGCTTTTTCCCTTTTAATTGGATGACCTACTCTTTGGGAAATTATGCTCCTAGTGGTGAATAGTTAGAAGTTATTCTTGATTTTTGTATGAAGGAAACAATCTAAATGTCATCAAAAACTTTCTAGTTTTGATTGTTTTTGGGAATAAAGGGTAAGACGATGACTTGCACTACATTTTTTTTTACTAAATCATAAATTGGTTCAAATTGTGAACCAAAAGAAGCCATCTGATTGGTGACACTATTTTGAGATCAAGGAATAACTTGTATGTTGAAGGCTTCAAATCTCTCAATCAGGTCCCACATTTTATATATGTACACCTTCATTCTTGTGTTCTTTGCGGCTACTTGCCCATGGACCTAGCTCACTACTAACTCTGAATCTCTAAAATATTGTACTCTCTTTACACCCATCTATTCTGTAAGGATCAAAAAATGGACAAGGGCCTCATATTTAGAATCATTGTTTGAGCATGAGAACTAAAAAATGGTAAGCTTTAAGGGTCTCTGATCCTGCTGGAGATACTAGTCAGACACCCACTCCAGAGCCAACTTTACACTTGGTGCCATAAAAATACAAGGTGCATAGACAATTATTATCTATATCATCATATTCCTCTTGATCCTTCATTAATTTTGGAAAGACCTGATCATCATCAAAAATTGAATAGGTGCCTAGCCTTGTTGCATGAAAGTTGTCGAATGGGTCAAAGTCAATGCATTGGTTGAGTAACACTTCTTCTTTGAGAGTCTAATCACCTGTATCTTCTTCATCTTCCAACATTTTTACACAATATCTCTCTTATTGAGAGATGGAGGCATGTGATGCTTCAAATTTTAGGACTACATTGTCCGCTATCTATGTGTTTGGGGTGCAAAGATTTAAACAAAATCTTCATCTTTTCCCCGTGCTTGGTTCTCAATATCAGGTGGGACTAGTCGACTGCTAAGTATTGGCCAAGCTTCGTAGTGAGATATCTTGAAAGACACATCCCAAAGACCAGGGGAATGTTTATCACTACTATTTCTTGTGTGACTGTTTGGCTTGGACATGAGAAGAGGGTCAAAGATAGATCTTTTATCTAACTAGTGGTCAAAACCTTCTTCCCATCTAGTTGCATGATTCCTTTCTCAAGGGGTTCATACTTAAGTTTCAAGGAATTTACAACTTGTTTTGGCATGACAGTTGTGATAGCCCCCAAATCAATCATATTATTATCCAAAAGCTTATCTCCAACAATAAGTGTCAAAAAGAAAGGTGTGGGTTTTGGCTTGGTTGCCTCTTTCTCTTTTGTATTGTCCATGTCGTTCGCATAAACTGTTGCTTTCAAAGCTTGAGGGGCTGACGCGGATCCTTTATCCCCACTTTGACCACACAATAAAGTCACATTTGTCTGCGACATTTGTTCTTATTTCTTTAATGCTTCCTGAAGCAGTGTCTTTTGTTTAGGGATTGATATGACATCCGATAGAGATACATTGGCAGGTGCCTTCTTCAATTGATCCACCAAATTAAGTGTTCTATTTGGCTGGGTCTTTGGCTTGAATAGTGGTATTTCTATCATTTTTAGAAGAAAATGTTCCTCTGTGACTGGGATTGGTGCCTTTTCCATCTCCCTCTCTGGAAATGGTAGATTATGAGGTTGTAGAGTAGGTTAGATGGTGAGCAGTGAATTATAATTTTGTTACAGTGACAATTGACATAGTTTAGGACATGGCAGAGCTTGTTGGATGTATTCTCCCATGAGCCTTCTTTTGGATCTTGTGTTATAATTTGACTGTACTTGTGGATTACTAGTCATCAAAGCTTCATTTGCAAACACCGCATCTTGTTCTTCCATCCATCAATATGCGCTTGGTCGAGCACAATATCCAACTCTTGCTCCAAAGACATTCCTTACATTTACGCTTTGAAATGGGCATTTTCCATTTTAGAGGACTCGTAATCATCCACATTCAAGAGCATTCCCTTGTTTCTTTTTTCTGCTATCTTCTATTGCATATTCCCCCTTGGAAAATTTCAGAGTATATGGCTATCGCTTTATGGGAACTACCATACATTTTCATCCTCTGCCAAATTGTTCTAGCTTTGAATCAAATCTTTACTCTAGCTATATGTAAACATCTATAGTGGCATGGTGACCAAAAAAATTTGGTTTGCAGACACTTTATGTTGACTTCCTCCTTTGAAGGATCCTTGGTATATATTCTACTGATAAGATGGCTTTCCTCTGTCACATGCTTGCATGGTTTTCTTTAGAGGTGTTTCTTGCTATCATTTGATAATAACCAATTCATTAGCAAAAGTCTGGATCAAACTCTTCATGTCATTGATATTCACTATAATAGAGGAACAACCCGATGTGCTTGTCTGGGTGGTGGGGTACATGTTGGTTATTTTCTAGGAACCGAACTTATTCATACCACATACCTATGAGTTTTTTTGGATTCAATTATCAATAAGGGTAAGAATTGGTGAACACATAAGTAAGGGTTCTTAGGCCTTTACTTCTTCACTTCGGGCTCTATGAAATCCAGGAGGGTAATCTTGTAGTAAATTAAATAGCCTCTTGGATTCCTTTGTCAATCTCAGCCCTTCCTAGCTCCTTTATTGTGTAAAAATGGATTTTTGTTATAAATAGTTTCTAACACAAAATATTATTCACATTACTGAGAGACTTCAATTATTTATGAAAGTGTTCAATTTGGGTTACGAAATGTTGTAGTCTATGTTATTAGTGGGTTAGGATAAATGAAAATTATATTTCAATTTATAAGTAATTAAATATTATATTTATTAAAGTATTATTTTAAGAGAAATGTTTTAATCATGGAACTTAATTAGGAGAAATTGAGTTATTTACCTTTAGATTTCGTAAAATTGTAGGATGTGATTAAATACATTAAATTACACTATTTCTAAGTTAATACATGGGAATTCCCTTGATAGCCATTTAATGAGATGATTTGTCGGCATATGATGATGGCATGGGTGTATCAGTTACTAGTGTGTTGTTTTGTCTAAGGTGTTTGGTTTGTGGACCTTATCAAGTCTATTGTCATAGCCTCCTTGCACCTAAACAATATCAAGATCAATTGTGAATTTTAATATGAGAGTATTTCTACAAAATAATTTTAGAGTATTGTTGTTGTGGTTGTATAAATTGCTTTAAGTGTTTGGGTTTATGGCATATTTATGGAGATGTCTTAATGGCCTGTTCATTATAAGTATTTTAAAATAGTGTTCTTCAAGGTTGCAGTGTTTGATGTTTTCCTTGTATGGAATTATGTGTGCGAATTTGAAACTCGTATATTTGTTCATGATTGTTTAAATTTTGTGGTTGGTTTGATGAGTCTCTCTTGACATGACTTTTCTTAAGTTAATTTCGGTCTTTAGGGGGAAATTTTATCCTTGTGTTGGAATTCATTTGGAAAATTTGTGTTGCGTTGTTTTTCCCTCGTTTGTGGGTAGATGTTATTTTCTTGGACTTCTAGAGGTGTGAGACATTTGTTCAATGATGTTTTATCTTTTATTTTCTCTTATTGTGGCAAGTTGATTGGCATCGTGGTTTTTAGAAGGGTTGTACCATGTAAATGGGAATTTTGTGATGTGATTTGGTAGGATGGGTAATGCCTCGCATGTATTTTAGTTGAGTCTGGATATTATATTTCTTTGTTGGTACAACCCTTGGATTTTGGTTTATGGTTTGTGTCTCTTGGGAGAGTGGCTCTTCGTGGGGGCCGATGCCTCAAATAGGAGGAAGAGCACAGGATAACCCATGCAAAAGTATTATAACAAGTGATAACCTAAAAATAGAATTTAGGGGGATGGGTGGTAAAACACACAAGATAATAAATATTGGATACCTCATCTATGCATTAGGGCTATCATAGACTAATGATAGACTGAGAAGGCTGTGGTCGGCAAAGTCGTAACCTTGTGCCCATGAGAGGTTATCGACGCTGCATGAGCTACCCTATGGTGTCGGTGTCTCAAGTAGGAGGAAGGGCCAAGATATCCATAGATGGGCGCCGATGCCTCAAGTTGGAGGAAGGGCCAGGATAACCCATGAGAGCTATGCAATGACACTCTCCACTAGACACCCATTTTCCTTGTTTCCTTATTGCCTCTAGAATTGTACTATGTTTATTATTTCAGTTTGATTTGGAAATGTTTCATGATCATCCTTTGGTTACTTGTGTACTAGTTATTGCTTTCTTTAATGAGATGAGATTTATGACTTTAAGTTATTATGTTGACTCATGACTGTTGTTGATTGTTTCATCATAATCCTTGAGTTTTATGATACTTTTGTATAACATTGAGTCTTGTGATTCCCTGTTTGGATGTTCTTGGTTGAGGTCTCTTTCTTGTCAGCTCCTTAGCACGGGGGGTGGGTCTTCGGACCCACATGGTCGGGTGGAACGTGCTAAGCACCCCATTGGGTCCCCAGTCGAGGATCGAGAGGTGTGGATTGGTGTCAGTTGCGGCGACTCCAGAGTTGTATTCATCTTGGAGCTAGTTATGATACTTTGTATTCAACTCTTCAGTTGTATCATGTTATCTTATTGTATGGTTTTCGTTCATGTTTGGAAACACTTTTGTATCATTGTAATAATTGAACAATGGAATGTATTGTAATGAATGTAATGTATCAGTTAATCTTTGGTAAAATTTTGTGTAATTATTGATCCATGGCAAATATTACATGCCCCATTGAGTTCTTATGTTGTTAATATCAATATTTTATATGTGTGTTTACTTAAGTGTATGGTTTCTTATTGACAAATTTAGATGTATGTTTTCTATTGTAATCATACATGTTGATCATGGTTTATTATTTTGGCTTTCATTTGTTATCGTTTTTGTGTGGAATTAAGTTTCGTAATGTCTCCTCATGTACCCCAAGGGACGTAGGTGATAGTGAACTTGTTTAAATAAATTACATCTCATAACTTAATGTGTATCTCATGTATGTTTAGTTATATATAAAAAATTAAAAAAAATTGTTCGGCAATTGTTGCATTAGTTGTCATTTGGGGTTCGCATGATGGGGCGATACAACATGGTATCAGAGCCTAGGTTCCTACACTGGGCACTATGTGTGCTCACTATGTAACCTTGCACTTAGACCCTTGGGTCTAGAGTTTCACCTTTCTATTGTCATTGTTGTGAACTTGAGTTATTTTGTTAGCTGGTGTCGAGTCGATGGTGCAAGAAATTGATGGGAAAGGATAGGACCCTCAATGTAGTGCACAATGAACCAATATCCTTCCTGTCAGGGATGCACTATGGACCCTTGTGTCGTTGTCGAAAGTGGTTTCCAGTGATGTGATTTATGTGTGTGAGTATGTCAAGTGTGCGTGGAATTTTCCATTTTGTTGTCCTTGAGTGACAAATTATCTTTCCCTGAATCTGTGAAGGTGTAAAATTTTATTTTATTTCCTTTTGTTGAAATTTTGAAAGTTTTGGTGTTGAATAATGACTGAAGTGGAGTGCTTTGTGTGAAAATGATGAGTTTTTAGTGAAAAGGTGCATTTGAGTGGATAATTATGCTTTAATTTTATGAAAGTATAACATTTTAAGGTAAAGAATTAGCTTGAATTCTTGATACTAATGTTTTTTGTTTCATGGTAGTTAATGATTCCTAGGTAATTGGCTCAGAAACTCAGCAACAAAGGTAGCATAATTGGTATTTATAGAGATAGATATTTCTAACGTAAAGTAGTAACCGACCTCTGAAATAGCTTTTGAAATAGATTCAAGGTTAGGACCATTATGTGAATGTTCTCCTAATTGATATGTAGTAAATTGTTATGAAATATTTGAATTGTTTTGATATTGTGTGTGGTCTGGTGAGAGGGACAGTGTAGCACCACTCGCTCGTGAGTGCCCTACTACACTACGAATTCCTCTCACAATGTGTTTGAGAGATATATATGTATTGTGCACAATGTTTGTTTGTATGTAGGATTGTAGGAACTGAGCCTCGATTCCACCTGCATAGTCAGGATAGGGCGATCATCTTACACACCCAATGGATTTGACATGGAAAAATAGGAGCTAACAAGAAAGTTTCCCCAACCCAGTTCATCACCCGTCCTCATGTTTGACAAATTGGTCTGGTTGCAACCCTGTCTCTATTTCTATTTTGGTATCGTTTCTTTTCTTTTGTTTTGATGTCATTTAATTTTCTTTATGGTTGTTATTGTTGTGTTACTATGTTTATGCCTGAGCTCGACTTCCAGGAGTAAGTTGAAACCTAGGGGGGAGGATGTAGTGCCCTCCGTTTCGATCATCCTTGGCATTCAAGTAAGATGTTTATTGGGTGGTCATGTCATTTTTGTTTGTTAGAGTGTCACTGAGAAAGTGTCCATTGGTGTATTATTTTTTACTGTGTTATTGAATATTTTATACGACTTTGTGCAATCAATTAATTAAATTAAAATTCCTTTTGAGGTAACTTAAATAAAAATAAAATTTAAAATAATAATATAATATGAAGTATATGATTATTAATAAATAATTAGATTTAAATTGTTTAGATAAAAGTTTCATTTTAAATTATATTTTTATATTTGGCAATTTAACTTTTTGGGAGGATAATTGTTTAATTATGAAAAATAAGGTGATTTTTTTAAAATATGAATTTAGAAGATAAGTTTCGAAACTGTTGTTAAAAAAAAACAAAGCTAGAAAAAGATGGTTGAGATCCAAGCAAGGCTTAAAAACTCATTTTCGAATTGGAAACATACCAAAAATTCTTTGATCTCATGTTTTGGGAAACTTATCTTCTTGAGAGCTTTATTGAATAAAGAAAAGTGGGGGCATGTAGAAAAGAAGCGGTTACACCTCTTAAAATAGATAAGCTAATTAGGGGGAGTGGCAGAAAAATTTGGGGGAGAACCCCTATTTTACTTCAACTTCTGTCTAATCCAAGGGGGGGAGTAGGTTTTAGGAGAGATGAGGTGTCATCCTTAGGGAGATCTAGAGAGCTTCCCTACAAATCCTAATGCACGTATCCTGCAATCAAGGTCTATCTTTTTAGATTGTTTATTCAACATTATGGATAATCTCCGCAATTTTGATGGATTTGTCTCACGACTCTCATTCAGGTTACCTCTGAAATCCGTGGTGTATGAGGAAAGTGGTGAGGTTTTGTTCGTCAACTTCTAGAATAAATGTGGGTTCTCATCTACTCTGGTAGCTATTCTAAGGGGAAAGTTTGGACAAATAGGTGATGTCTCCAACTCTCCCCTATGGTGGCAGATAAGTACTTCTCCAGCCTTTTCCATTCGTAAATACACAGAATAAGAATAGATCTTGATGCTAGATTAGAAGATAGCGAGTGAAAGCTAATTATCATCATTTAGCCACCTGAGCATCTAGCTGAAATTGCCCTCGTTAGAAAGGACCTTCTCCCTTAATGTGACTCTGTTAAAGATCTTGTTTTAAATTCATTTTGTGCTTATCTTGAGACCATTACATCCTGCGAGGATTTGTCTCATCTAGGATTCAATAGTTAGGCCCATACCTCGTGGTCTCCCTCCTAAGTCGTTACTTCCATATACTTGTGAGTATCTTTACGAGTTGATTCTCATGGTAGTTTGTGTGGCCTCATTTCTTCCTGGTGTTTGTTTATTAGATTATGTGTATTGTCTAAACTACTAAAGTTTTCATACATGTTATACTGGACAATGGAAATAAATCCTTATTACTTTGATATGCCATTTAAGCCGAGAGGGTACTGGAAATCTCTCGATTGATCAAATGGATAACTTTTTTTTTTTATAAAAGAAACCCCTTCACTCTTATTTTGTTTATAGATGGGTAGGAATGATTTTCCTGGGCTTTGTAATCTATATTTTGTATAACATTATCTAGTTGTGACATTTTACAAATACCTGGTCTTGATTCAATACCTTCTTTAGGGGTTCATATAACAAATAAAAGAATGGTACTTTTTAAGTTTGCCGCTTCTTGAGGCATTATGCCAAACAGTATAGGCATTATAACAGTGCCACCTCAATTAGTGTGCATGTATAGAAAGGTATGCATGATTCCTTGAGTTATTATGGTAATGTATTTGAGGGAGTTATTCTTCCATTTATTGATGTTGAAATGTGGTTATAGTTGCACACTAATGAGCATTTGAAACTACATCTGACAAAATACTTTTTTTTCAATTATCTTATTTGATGGATCTACGTACCCTGTTCCAACACTTCCATTTTTGCACAAGTTGGGAGTATACTTGCTTAAGTTGATGAATCTTTGTTTTACACCTGCCAATTGCATTTGCTTAAGAGTTTCAAAGGTCTGTCCATCAAATCCATCCCATGCATATCCGACAATCATCACCTCTCCTATGAGCATATTTATTTAAGGCAATCTGTCAAACAGTTCACGAGCCTCATCTGTGCCTCTGCGTTTTGCACAGAGTTTCCTGTCTCAGCTGTAGCGCTTCAACATAATAGGAAGTTTAAAGATTTAAATAACCTGCTTGATTCTACTGACAATCTATCACAGTTGCAGCACTTGAAAATAAATATTGTCAATGTACTAACATAATAGAGAGCTTACCTTTGATCATGGTGAAGTTTAATTTCCAAACTTCAAATTTAAGCATGTCTCTGGAAAACTCGCCACCAAACAGAAATGCGTCTAGTTCAAAAAAGAAAAGTTGTACATTATTTCTCCTCCTCTTAAGTCACGTATTTTCACCTCACCTTTCTCCTTCCCTTCAGTCTTTGGGATAACATTTGGGATTTGACAATAATGCAAGAAGATGGCGATATTTCCATATTCCAATATTCACTTTCTAATATACTTGGAAACCCATCACTGCTGCAGCTTTTAGACTTGCAAAAGTGTAGTAAGTTAAATAGCCTCTTGGATTCTTTGTCAATCTCAGCCCTTCCTAGCTCCTTTATTGTGTAAAAATGGATTTTTGTTATAAATAGTTTCTAACATAAAATATTATTCACATTACCGAGAGACTTTAATTATTTATGAAAGTGTTCAATTTGGGTTACGAAATGTTGTAGTCTATGTTAGTAGTGGGTTAGGATAAATGAAAATTATATTTCAATTTATAAGTAATTAAATATTATATTTATTAAAGTATTATTTTAAGAGAAATATTTTAATCATGGAACTTAATTATGAGAAATTGAGTTATTTACCTTTAGATTTCGTAAAATTGTAGGATGTGATTAAATATGTTAAATTAGACTATTTCTAAGTTAATACATGGGAATTCCCTTGATAGCCATTTAATGAGATGATTTGTCAGCATATGATGATGTCATGGGTGTATCGGTTACTAGTGTGTTGTTTTTTCTAAGATGTTTGGTTTGTGGACCTTATCGAGTCTATTGTCATAGCCTCCTTGCACTTAAACAATATCAAGATCAATTGTGAATTTATTATGGGAGTATTTCTGGATAATAATTTTAGAGTATTGTTGTTGTGGTTGTATAAATTACTTTAAGTGTTTGGGTTTATGGGATATTTATGGAGATGTCTCGATGGCCTGTTCATTGTAAGTATTTTAAAATAGTGTTCTTCAAGGTTGCAATGTTTGATGTTTTCCTTGTATGGAATTATGTGTGCAAATTGGAAACTCATATATTTTTTCATGATTGTTTAAATTTTGTGGTTGGTTTGATGAGTCTCTCTTGGCATGACTTTTCTTAAGTTAATTTCAGTCTTTATGGGGAAATTTTATCCTTGTGTTGGAATTCATTTGGAAAATTTGTGTTGCATTGTTTTTCCCTCATTTGTGGGTAGATGTTATTTTCTTGGACTTCTAAAGGCGTGAGACATTTGTTGGATGATTTTTTATCTTTTATTTGCTCTTATTGTGGCAAGTTGATTGGCATCGTGGTTTTTAGAAGGGTTGTACCATGTAAATGGGAATTCTGTGTTGTGATTTGGCAGGATGGTTAATGCATTGCACGTATTTTAGTTGAGTCTGGATATTATGTTTCTTTGTCGGTACAACCCTTGGATTTTGGTTTATGGTTTGGGTCTCTTGGGAGAGTGGCTCTTCATGGGGGCCGATGCCTCAAATAGGAGGAAGAGCACAGGATAACCCACATAAGAGTAGTATAACAAGTGATAACCTAAAAATAGAATTTAGGGGGATGGGTAGTAAAACACACAAGATAATAAATATTGGATACCTCGTCTATGCATTAGGGCTATCATAGACTAATGATAGAATGAAAAGGCTATGGTTGGAAAAGTCGTAACCTCATCCCATGAGAGGTTATCGACTCTGCATGAGCTACCCTATGGTTTCGGCACCTCAAGTAGGAGGAAGGGCCAAGATATCCATAGATGGGCATCGGTGCCTCAAGTTGGAGGAAGGGACAGGATAACCCATGAGAGCTATGCGATGACACTCTCACTAGACACCCATTTTCCTTGTATTCTTATTGCCTCTGGAATTATATTTTGTTTATTATTTCAGTTTGATTTGGAAATGTTTCATAATCATCCTTTGGTTACTTGTTTACTGGTTATTGCTTTGTTTAATGTGATGAGATTTATGACTTTAAGTTATTATGTTGACTCATGATTGTTGTTGATTATGTCATTGTAGTCCTTGAGTTTTATGATACTTTTGTATAATGTTGAGTCTTGTGATTCCCTATTTGGATGTTCTTGGTTGAGGTCTCTTTCTTGTCAGCTCCTTAGCACAGGGGGTGGGTCTTCAGACACACATGGTCGGGTGGAACGTGCTAAGCACCCCATTGGGTCCCCAGTCAAGGATCAAGAGGTGTGGATTGGTGCTAGTTGCAGCGACTCCGGAGTTGTATTCGTCTTGGAGCTAGTTATGATACTTTGTATTCAACTATTTAGTTGTATCATGTTATCTTATTGTATGGTTTCCATGCATGTTTGGAAAATATTTTCTATCATTGTAATAATTGAACAATGTAATGTATTGTAATGGATGTAATGTATCAATTAATCTTTGGTAAAATTTTGTGTAATTTTTGATCCATGGTAGATGTTATATGCCCCATTGAGTTCTTACATTTTTAATATCAATCTTTTATATGTGCGTTTACTTAAGTGTATGGTTTCTTATTGAAAAATTTAGATGTATGTGTTCTATTGTAATCGTACATGTTGATCATGGTTTATTATTTTGGCTTTCATTTGTTATCATTTTTGTGTGGAATTAAGTTTCATAATGTCTCCTCATGTACCCCAAGGGACGTAGGTGATAGTGAACTTGTTTAAATAAATTCCATGTCATAACTTAATGTGTATCTGATGTATGTTTAGTTATATATAAAAAAAATAAAAAAATTGTTTGGTAATTGTTGCGTTAGTTGTCGTTTGTGGTTCGCACGATGGGGCGTTACATATCCTAAATACCATTCTTATAGATACTGCTGTTTCAAGGCATCAAACACAGAATAAATAGATGATTCTCCTTAAATGCTTAATAGACACAATACCTTAAAGATTCGACTGATCTTCATGGTCATGACTAACTTAAACAAGAGAAAATGTAATTCATTAAGATTCACACACCCAAAAAGAGATTTTCAAGTAAGTTGATTATATATTTGTGATCAACTGTTCAATTTTTCACCACAACTAGAGTATAATTAATTGTCTAAACCAATGCCATATTCTTGGAATGGAGTCAAACCAAATACCCATATGATTAGAAGACAATTTTATTTTGATAATACCTGAAGCCTTGAAATTATTGCATTAAAATGTTTCCACTTATCATCCCAATAGTTTACTTCTTACTAGCATCCTCATACATGACTTATATCAAACCTAATATTATATTCAAGCATTTACATGCATTCATTAACCAAATGAACAAGAATAGAACAATACACCCATTGGAAACCAACAAACACAAATAATATAATCATTGATTATATTATTCATAGTCTGTATAACCTGTAGATAATAGAGTAACATGTAGAAACTTCATACTATTCTTCTATATGTGTTTTCATTGACTTTATCAAAAAACCATATATATATCGACTCACCCTTATCCCTAAAACATATTACTAGATAGTTTAGTATCCCTTTTATCCCAATGTATAACCTCTCCAAAGAACAACTACCCACTGACCTCCCTTGTAATCAGCCTTGAAATCCCTTTTATAAGACAAGGTAGCAACAAGCATCAGGTTGAATTACACCTACATTTCACATTTCACTTTCATTTCAAAATTAATTTCACCAGAAAGTGAAAATATTCCCCAATCAGTTACAAGTAATCATTTGTAGGAAAAAGGCAGGAAAAAAGATAAATTCCAAAAACCATTAGTCATAGGAGACCCACCAGTCTTCAAAAAGTGTCACCATCATAGCATCAATAACATGCAAGTCCACACCAAATTGGGAAATGTCACCATCAACACTGAAGGAAAACTAAACGAAAGACTTATAACACAACGAAGCAACACGAAGGACCAAAAACTAGGCACCAACTCAGAAAGGGAGTGGGATACTACTTGGCCTTGTCAGAAACAAAGTAAGTATGCTTACTTGATTTCCTTATTGAAAGTGGAGTAGCCATCACCACCTCATCCTCAAAATCAATCAAATCAGTCATGGGCATGAGATATTGGTGATAACCTGAATCAGTTTTTGTGGAAGTCAAAATCTGTAAATGGTTAAAAAACTAACATACACAAGCATGGTTAGTGTTTTTTAAACAAAAGAAACCTTCAACATCCATATGAGATAATCTAACATGCCTTTTAAAATGCAATAAACAACAAGATAACTAAAGAATCTATAGAAAAACATGAAGTATATATATCCCATATTGGATTGGTGTTAATTTGATGTGAAAAGTAGCCCTTTCCAAACCTTTGACAAGCTTAAATGATGCAATGCTTTGAAGATAAAATGAGATGGAAAAAATTAGTTCTCAATTGAAGAGAGTGACTTTGAATGAGGTTGTAGATGAAATGCTAAGATTGTGGAGGATTAAACCAATGGAGATGATCTTTATTTATAGAATAGAATGATATAAGAATGCCAAACACGGAGGATGTGGGACTAAAAACAAGCCAATGAAAAGAGGCCACTTGTCAACTTGTGATAGGATGAGGAATGAGCACATTTTCGTCAATGTGCCAAAGAGGGGGAGATTCAAATTTGAATTTGAGAGTTAAATGCTAACTTTGACCTTTGCAAGGGACATGTAAGAGACATGTAAGACCTATTAAATGCCTTGTTGGATGTACATTTCAACTTGCTTTTGAATTCAAACTTGAGGGAATATTCCTCAAAGATGCCATGTTGATGGAAAATGCTGATTTTATAAATGAATTCAAATGATTTATTGGTGCAAGTGGGAAAAGCTAGAGGATGTGATGGGTGATTAGATCAGGTTAATCAGGATTAGATTAGCTTAGATGATGATTAGATGCTTTGACCCATTTGACTTGAATATTTTGATTTCTTTAAATCAAGAGGGAGAAATATGACTTTTGAGATTTAATTAAATAAAGTCTTGATTTACTTAATCAAAGAGGGAATGGTAGGCTTAAATTAAATAAAGTTAATTTATTCAATTTAAGTTGATAATCCTTAAATATTGAATTAAATGAACCTAGTTTTCCTAATGAATGGATTTAATGAACTTGATTAACTTTATGAGTGGATGAATGTGAACTTGGTTTACTTGATGAATGGACCTAATTAAATGCATGATGCTAATTTTGCATGTCTACATTTTGCCTCTCTTTGAAGAAATGTACTTGTTGTGTTGGTTCAAAGAATAAACTTGCCACAATCAAAACTCAATTTTTTTATTTTTTTTTTCGATTTCCCCAGTGGAGAGAAGTACACTAGTACATTGCCCCCTCGAGAGATCGAGCGAAAAGATTTGATTTGAGGGTCGATGTCATGATAAAGAGGTTCAAGATGGATGGTTATAGATGATGATGCAAATGAGATGATTTTAAGATGCTTAGAATAACAAATCTATATTATTTTAAACAACTTAAATGATGATATGATGTGAGGATGGATGAGATGGATGATGCGATGTGCTTTGATTATGCAATGGATGATTTATGCAGATGTATGATTTTATTAGATGCTTAGACTAACAGATCTATATTATGATGATGATTATGCAATGCATGTGAAATGATCGGTGTTTCCTATTATGTATGATATGAATGATATGTGGTATGTTGACGGTTTGTGGATGTAGGATGTATGTATGATGGATGCATTGGTGATGATGATTAACTATTCATGACATGATGTTAGTGTGGAAAAGAAGAAATTAGATGATGACAAGAGGATCCAACAAGCCAACTTTATGAGAGATGATGATGAGAAATGATGATAGATAATGATTTGCTTATCAAGGATTGGGATTTCAAAAGGGTCACTTACATTATGTTTGATAACACACATAGATACGATGTATCGAGGTATAAAGAACCAGGATGGCATTGTACCTAGTGCGATGGACTTTGACTCAACAAACAGATAGGAGTATTCTTGTTCACACTTGACATACGGAAACCTTGCTAGGATGTACCTAACAAAGCAAGTATTCACCAAGTTATATTACAAGAATGTCTAACAAGCACAGTAGACAAAAAGATAATGATCATTGCCCCATTCCTATATCTCTAAATCCTTTGTTCGGATAGCATCGAGAGGTCCTTGGAATGAGCACAATAAGATAAATCAAAAGAAAAGATCAAGTACGCAAACAAGCCAATGTTCTTCATACCTTCAGCCAGAGGGATGTGTTTAGATATGATAAGAATCCAAGGTGATATCCAAAATGATGCCCATTGTCAGAATGATATATCTTAGGACATGCATTGTATAGGATGATGATGGGTCGATATGTTGATTGATAGGCTGTTGATATAAGGTTGACTGACATGTTTGAAAATGATCAAGAGATTTATTTTGCATTTAAAATTTTGTTGCTTCGACTTTGGTTTTCTGTTTGAAGTTTTCTTTTGTTGATTGTTGTGATTGTTTCTGTTTGTTTTTCCAAAGGATGAAGGTGATGATCAATTTATTATGGATGATTTATTATTTTGAGTGAAAGCGAAATGAGACAGATGGATTTTTTCAAATATTTGGATGTTTTTGGAGTTTTGCAATGTTTTGAGGCTGTTTTTTTGGTGTTTTTCGAGATTTTCAAATGTTTTGATTTTCAATTTTTCGAATGTTTTTGGATTTTGTGTTTTTCTTAATGTCTTTGAATTTTGATGTCTTTTGAATGTTTTTGGATTTTTGATGTTTTTGAATGTTTTTGGATTTTTGATGTCTTGGGGGCTGATGAAAGATTAGCCTTGCCAACGTTTAAGCTCAAAGACGACGTAGTTCGGATTCCAATGTTTTTGATGCTTTATGTTTTTGAATTATTTTTGGATTTTCTGATTTTCTAATTTTTTGGATTTTTTGCATGATTTTGACAATTTGGATATGCATATGCGTGACGATATCAGTGCTTTGTTTTGGGATTTTGTTGAAACCAAGCTAAGGTTGATTGATCGAATTGATGGATTGATGATGATGATAACATTGTTGAGGATACACAACAATGCAAGGATTTGATTGATCAAGATTGATGACGATAACATTGTTGAGGATGCACAACAATGCAAGGATTGATGATGATGACATTGTTGAGCATGCACAACAATGCAAGGATAGTGTTAAGCAACACAATGATCGGGAAGGATATCCCAAGATTATGGATTGATTGGATTTGATTGATCAAGATTTTTGAAGCTTGGTTTGGAACAAAAGTTGTTCGAATGATTTGACGTGATGTTTGAAGTGTATATTAGATGTGATTGATAGTGATTGTTTGGATTGATGTTAGATGAAAGATGAATACTGATAAGGAATGTCTTCTCGTCAAAATATTCCATGGGCTAGTGATTTGGATTTTGGCTCACAAATGCTTTGACCAATTTGATTTCACATTTTCCAATGTTTGAATTACCACATAAGTTGGAGGATATAGATCAAGATTTAATCTTGAAGCAAGATGTAAATATCTACCCCCAATGTCTAGCAATGTTTGACATGTCATGGGTGGATGTTCAGATGGGTGGATGCTCGGATAGGTGTATGGATGGATAGATATGGATTATCTTGTGATAAGATAAAGTGTTTAGATAAAGAATGCTCATTTGGATAATGCTCTATGGCTCAGATAATGCTACATGGGATAGGATTAATGAAAATGGCCCATGTCAAGATGTTTACCATAAGCAAGTGTAAAGTGTACACCAAACTTTCATCAAGATCAAGATAACTTGGACCATGTATGTAGATGGATGAAAATGGATTGGATAAATGGTTTATGGATGGATGAATTTATTATGGATAAGATAGATGGAATGTTGGATTTATTACGGATGGGACAAGATGATTTCGCTTGAACTGAT
Source organism: Sequoia sempervirens (assembly GCA_007258455.2). NCBI lineage: Eukaryota > Viridiplantae > Streptophyta > Pinopsida > Cupressales > Cupressaceae > Sequoia > Sequoia sempervirens. Next base: position 31,414,499 of record VDFB02105785.1, on the reverse strand, counting down.
GCACGTAGATGCTCGATTCCACACATGATGCCTATTTTCTAGGTTTTCATCATGGTCTTACCCAAAGCGCCACCATAGTGGTTTTCACTGGAGGACAATTTTTTTCTTTACTACTTTCAATCATTTTTCTTATTTTTTGGATTTTCATATTTTTTGGTTTTTTGGTTTTTCTGAAATATTTTAAACTCATGTTGAATCACAAGGTGTTGCTCATGTAGATTCCTCGGTCATGATGTGCCATTGATAGCCTACTTGAAGAAGTTTCTTTGCTAAGATACATGCACTTGAATGCAACTTTTGAGATTTTTGATCTGCTTCATTGATATCGAGGTTAACTCTGTCTTTGTGTGTACATCTCAATAGAGTGCCTTCAGAATCTTTATGATGACGGGTCGTTGCCAATACATGGTCAATTTGAAAATTGGATATCATACGTGGAGGCATGGATGGAGTGTATTTAGGGATAGGAGATGGATTGGTTGACAGTTTGGAACCTTTGACTCTCCAAACTTGGGAAGATGAGCAATGATGGGTGAATAAGGAAGTGTGCATGGAATTAGGACCAACTGGTTGATATACCTTGTACGTCGCTTGAAAATCCTACTTTTTCTTTTGTGGACATCTTTGATGGATAATTTTCCCTTTTTTATCTTGCCCCATAGTTTCTTTGACTGATGGAGTTTGATAGGGATAATCTTTCTTTGTATGTTTTGGTATCCATGTGTATCTTATTTTTCCATTATGCTTCTCAGCTTCTTTTGATTTGATAACATTCTTTGTGCTTTGATTCGAATCTTTCTTTTGACGTTGGTCCCAATTCATGGATGGGATGATGGGTGGATGAAGATTCATGACTTGGTTGGTTGTGGTATTGACGCTGGTTTCATCATAAGGATTCTTTGTGCTTCCTATGTTGATGTTTGCTTGAGATGAAGTTGCCCCCAATATTGTCGAAGTATTACCTTCATGCTTTGATTCTGCTTGTTTCGAGAGTTCCTTTTTAGAGTGCATTCTCTGATAAATGACCACCGCAGATGATGTTATTTCAATTTGTTGCTCTGCTAACTTCGAAATATCTTGTTCTGCCTGACCTACTTCCTTCAGTGGATAATGTTGGATGTCTTCATACATGATGTCTTTAGTCTAGATTTTGGATATATCTAATCCTTATGTTGACAACTCTATTTGGTTGTAGGAATCAATAACCTGCTCTTTTTGTGTAATAATATCAGGATTAAAGGAATCATGTTCTGAATGAAGATCATGTACATTTCCATCTGCATAAAGCATCTCATGGGTAGATGGAGGAGTATGTGCTACATGGATATGATCATCTTGCATAGATAGGAGAGTATCCATTAGATTATTGTAGTATCTTGAAGATACAAAGTCTTGATCTTGAATGATTTTAGAGTTGCTTTTGAAATGCTTTGGATCAAGTTCTTGACATGGGTTAGTGTCAAAGGATGGATTGCTTATAAAGGATTCTTGGATGTCTTCATTAGGCATGGGAATTGGCTCAATATCCTCTTGATTTTTTAGTGGACTTAGATCAAGTGTTGAGTTGAGGATTCTTTCAACATCTGTACAACCATGAGGTCAAAGGGTGTCAACATGTTTTGGAAAGAAACTTTGCTAGACCTTGGTGAAATATTTTGATCTTGCTTTGGAATAAAATATTGAGATATGTCCTCTAACTCATTAGGTGATATAGAGACATTTTCAACATGATCATTGGTCGATGGATCATGCATTATGTTGATAGGATCGAATAATCCCAACACTCCTTCAAATAGATAACTAAAAAGTGGCTCTTGATGTATGGTGAGTTGATCATCGGATGGGGTAGAAACATACTTAGTATGCTCCTTAATTGAGAGATCTTGAACATTGTTTTCAACAATTGTGGCAAAGAGATTGTGAATGTCTTCAACTATAGGGTCAACTGATGTTAACACTTCTTGAATTGGATCATTGTCGAGTATTGTTGGTGGATTTTGATCATGATTGAAAAGTGACTCTTGACCTATGTTGATTTGATCTTCGAATGAGATAGAAACATCTTCAATGTGCTCTTTGATGGATAGATCTTGATCATTACTTTCAACAATTGTGGTGGGGAGATTGCCAATGCTATCACTAGTGTTTGAATGTTCATTGTTATCCCCAATAGTTATCATTTTTTTTGTTTGTGCTTGTGTTTGTTGGGTAGCTTAAGAGGCTTGGGCAGCTTGAGAGGCTTGTTGCATAGCTAGATATATTGTTGGATGGAATTTTGGTAGGCCTGGTGATCTTTTAGCACAATGTTATATTGTCTTGTTGTGTTTGGTTTTGGTGGTACTGGTGGTGGATTCATAATTGTGTTGGATATAGTAATAAGTGGTTGAGATACACTTGGAGCGATCATGGCAGTGAGGGGTTGAGATATGATGGGTGGGATAGGGGTGGTTGGAGTGATTGAGATGATAGGAATGGTTGGAATGACTGAGATGATAGGTCTTTGGGATACCATATTTTGATTTGTCAGGATTGATGTTGTCATTTGATTAGATACCATATGTTGGTGCGATGTCGATGGTATATTCCAAGGATTTGATGTGATGGCTTGATTGGTGTTAGGTGGATTGATTTGGATGGAGTGATTGGTGCTAGGTAAAGGGGGAAGCCCTAAACCAAGGAATGATGTTGATATGGGTAATGGTGGCAGAGATGTCTCTTGGCACAATGACTCAACTATTTTGGTAAGTGTAGCAATTTGATCTCGCCAAATTTGATCTTGATTTCGATCTTGACTTTCTTGATATAGTTGATTTGATTTTTGTTCAAGAAAATTTGGGATGCATACTTGTGGTTTTTTAATGGGATCATGGAAAAATTGATCTTGGACAATGTTCTGATTTGGGATGATGTTTAGATTTGGCATGATAGGTTCAAATTGAACATTGTTGATGTTGGGAATCACATTCCCTTGATTTAGGTAACTTTTATTTTGCATGGTGTTACCTTGACTTGGAGTCGTTAACATCTTTTTTGTATTTTGAACAATATTTGTATGATTTGCAAACATATTTATCCCAAAAAAATTCAGATTAATGTTTGGAAAACTTGTACTTGGTACATTCTCATTTGGCATGTAGGGATTTTGTGGGATGAAATTGTTCATTTGAAGGATCATGCATTGATTCTTCGGTTGGTGGATTTGTAGGTTTGGACTTGGATTTAAATCTACCATTGGGAAAGGTGTCCCAAACTTTGATTTGGGCATACTCACATTTTTTCTACTAATGACATTTGTCGAAGGTAATGATCCCATGCATGGTTTGTATAGATGTGAGTGTTGATAATCAATCGGCATTGTAAGGCTTTGATAGCTTAGTTGACTTGGATTACTCATGATGTATGGATCAAGTTTATATTCCATGTTCCTCTTATGTTTTGACCTTGTTGTAAAAGTGACCTCTAAGGTTCTTAGGACCAATGACGAGATGAAGGATGAAAAGGGGAAATGATATGAGCATTGAACATTTAGGGTCTTTGGATCAATGCTAGACTTAGGGTTTGATTTTAATTGGTTTGATTTGGGTAATGAACTTGTAAACCCTAAGATGTAAGATGTTATATTATGATGAACTTGTTCAAAGGATTGCTGATTTAATTAAATGTATGAGAAAGGATGCATTCCCACACACCTAACTAAACAAATGATTTGATTTGATTTAAGGATGTACCCAAGTCTAGACTGATGTTTCAAAAACTCTAAAGTTGTTTGGTGGGATGGGATGATAAATGTTTTGAGATGGATGAAGTGTTTGATTTGATCCTAAATGAACGTAGGAAGGACTTGTTTACAAGACCAAGATAGTGAAGAACATTCCTTTCTCTAAGAGTAATTCAAAATCAAAAGACCAATGTTTGCATGAAAACCATATGACTAAAATATGCCAAGCACATGTGTGGGGTCCAATTGATTTAATCTTTTCTTAATGGATTATTTTTACCACAAACACACTCTTGATTAGATTTTGAATCTAGATGTCCAATGTCTCAACTTTCCCCTTATCCTGCAAAGTGTATTATGCGGAAACCAAAGAAATTTGAGGCAAGAGTTACCTATTGTTGACCTTAGTAGGAGAAAATTGAGATGAAATCCAAATGTTTAGAAGCCTCTAAGGATACGAATCCCAAGGGCAAGCAATAACATGTGAATTTTTTCAAGGATATTTTCTTTTCCTAAAGGGTTTGAGATTTGATGCTCATGTTGAATGTTGGTTTTCCAATGATTTTGATCAAGGCACTATGTTTTCAAACTGACTCACAAACAATATAACATCCTAGCTCAATTGGTATGTTTTTCTTGGTGGGCTTGCCTCATGGCATTCATAGTAGAAGAGATGATTTTACATGCAACCAAGGAAAAAATATAAAGGTATGTTAAGAATGAAGTCTTAACCTCTATATTTTAACAAAGATTGGACATGGCAGGTAACTTCTTGGAATCTAAGTTCCAATGCACCACTTTGATAAACTCATTGGATGGACTGGTTGGCTACTACAAACAAGGGTTTTAGTTCAGACTTTCCATTCATGGAGATTGACCCATATGGCGAGAGTCCCCTTTCAGATCCATCTCGTCAGAATCAACCGCGTGATATTCGCATTTCTTCCAATACCCACATTTATATCTCGGCTAGAAATACTCTCAAGTTCAGATTGTTACCGGTTGAGTCATTCCCTTGGGTGAGTACTGTTTCCCCAAGGCAGGCCCTCTAAGATAGAAAAAAGCAAGCAAACATATTCATAGTTCGATCAACCTTCGTTTAGAAACAAAGGGAGAACATATGCACTAGGTTTACTCACACTCGCAAAGTGTTTTGTTCAACTTTTAAACCCAAAATGAAGTGTGAAGGCAATATTTTATGCAACTTAATGTCATCAAAAATACTTTTGATTCTCAAGATCATCGTGAAGTACGAGAGAAGTGCATACACCTTTTTAGATGAGATTATTTTTCATAAAAGATTACAAAATATTAAAGACACATGTTCGTTTTAAATACCACAGAGAAATAATGACATTGTTTTAAGCACCAAAGGAAATGCGATAATTTTATTTTTTCAATTTTATCCAAATCCAAAAGCTAGTGAGTTTATAGGGTTTAATTTTTAGCCCAACTTTAAAAAAAATAAAAAATCAATGATCCAGGTGGCCTAAAACAGAAAATAAAATCAGCCACGGATGCTCTAGACTATTAGAATAAGCATTGAAAAATGCTCTTTTTAAGTTCCAATTCAAGGCCCTCCTTCTAGCGCCATTTTGTGGACATAAAAATCTACAAATGGTTAAAAAACTAACATACACAAGCATGGTTAGTGTTTTAAAAAAAAAAAAAACCTTAAACATCGATATGAGATAATCTAACATGCCTTTTAAAATGCAATAAACAACAAGATAACTAAAGCATCTATATAGAAAAAAATGAAGTATATCTATCCCATACTGGATTGGTGCTAGACTTTGATGTGAAAAGTATCCCTTTCCCAACCCTTGACAAGCTTAAATGATACAATGCTTTGAAGATAAAATGAGATGGAAAAAATTAGTTCTCAATTGAAGAGAGTGACTTTGCATGAGGTTGTAGATGAAATGCTAAGATTGTGGAGGATTCAACTAATGGAGATGATCTTTATTTATAGAATAGAATGATATAAGAATGCCAAACATGGAGGATGTGGGACTAAAAACAAGCCAATGAAAAGAGGCCACTTGTCAACTTGTGATAGGATGAGGAATGAGCACATTTTTGTCAATGTGCCAAAGAGGGGGAGATTCAAATTTGAATTTGAGAGTTAAATGATAACTTTGACCTTTGTAAGGGACATGTAAGAGACATGTAAGACCTATTAAATGCCTTGTTGGATGTACATTTCAACTTGCTTTTGAATTCAAACTTGAGGGAATATTCCTCAAAGATGCCATGTTGATGGAAAATGCTAATTTTATAAATGAATTCAAATGATTTATTGGTGCAAGTGGGAAAAGTTAGAGGATGTGATGGGTGATTAGATTAGATTAAACAGGATTAGATTAGCTTAGATGATGATTAGATGCTTTGACCCACTTGACTTGAATATTTTGATTTATTTAAATCAAGAGGGAGAATTATGACTTTTGAGATTTAATTAAATAAAGTCTTGATTTATTTAATAAAAGAGGGAATGATAGGCTTAAATTAAATAAAGTTAATTTATTCAATTTAAGTGGATAATCCTTAGAGATTGAATTAAATGAACCTGATTTTCCTAATGAATGGATTGAATGAACTTGATTAAATTTATGAGCGGATGAATGTGAACTTGGTTTACTTGATGAATGGAACTAATTAAATGCATGATACTAATTTTGCATGTCTATAGTTTAATCTCCACTTTCAGAAGAATCATCTGAGACCTCAAAAGGAGACAAATGATGTTCCATATAAGCCTAGTGATACCTATTCTTTCTCACAGCTTCCCTCTCAGGCCTATAAATTTTCTTCTCCTTACCTTTGACCAATTTATCTGAGATAATTTAGCTTCTCAGATGATAAGCGTGCCTAAGAACACCCCATACAAATCTTTTGAAAGCTCTCGTATTCTTCTTTGGATTCACAGGTTTTTAGGCATATCACACTCACTCTAAGGAGAATCATGTTGAGGCTCAAGAGGGTTAAGTCTCCTAGATCTTGGGACTGGGATGATGTTCACACTAACCTTACCCATTTCCTCACTTAACAACTTCTCAAATTTTCTCAGAAAAAAGACACCACACAACTCAAAAATAACAAGCTTGAATTCACACTTACTTTTAGATTCTTAATTTTCATAAATAACCAAATGGTGAGAATAATCAAGCACGTGATCTTCATTAAATAGAACAACAAGATAGTGTCTTCCTTAATTTCCAAAGAAAGCTTGTGTGAGGATGAAGGAAATAAATTACCCTGATTTTGAATCTCAACCATCAATCATACCTTGAAGTGAATCAATGGATAATCAATGAGGATGATTAATTATGACAAAATTAAATGCAAGAATTTGATATTTCTCCATAATTAGAAAACTAAAGTGAGATAAAAATCCACTTAGTTTTCATATTAACCACACGCTTAGCGTTTAACCAAACCCGTCGTGTCATATTTACCCGCTTGCCCGTGGGAATTAATTTACTTGTAATTCATCACAATAAGATAGTGGGGACTGATCATGATTTATCTTCAAAATATCATGCTATACCCTTCCTTATTTCAATTTCACCTTACCATGTATACCAACACCTAATAGATTTGACAGCCATAAAAATATTTCCCAAAATTTGTATGCGTTCCCAAGATTCAGTTCTAATTTAGCATTGTTTTTTATCTTAGAATAGTCTCGGCCAATATTTTAGCAATGCCTTATCTCCATATGAATCCATCTGAGCCTTTCAAATATTCCACCTAGTACTTTCCCACTTTCCCACTGAAAAACATGGTACACAAGCGAGGCCACTCATAGGATGACGGGGAGCAGTTAGGATTGACCCACGTCACCCACCATCTATCGCCAATCTTCCTTCTTTATGAAGTAATCACCATCTTCAAAGCCTGGAGGGTCCCACAAAAAGTGGTAGATGTCACCTTACCCACTATTCCATATGATCATCTTTCCTTTATGAACAAGACGGACAGGTGCACGAGGAATGCTTCTAATGAGAACATGTGTCATGGTGTCCATCGTTGATCCTTCTCGAAGATATGTCCACCAGCCTTTTGGAAACACTAGTCACACCACCAGACATGACATGTGGCCATCACCCACTAGCCCTTATGTTTTAAAATAATATGAAATAAACCAACATGAGCGCGTGAGGAGTGGTCAGGATGTGGCCACATTGCTTAATAACTGTCATTGATCATCTTTTAGTTGTTCCAACTATCTTTACCAAGGAGATCTGACACACCAATGCACCAGATGCATGGTTGAAGCCCAACATCCCATGCAAATAAAATAGTAAGGAATAAAACAACACGAGTGCATGGGGAATGGTGGTGATCAACCCTTAACGATCAAATGACAAGCGTGAAAGCCTAATTCTTCACATGCCGCAAAAGATAATTTAAAAAGAGGGCAACCTCTAGGCCAATGGGAACTTGACCCTTAGAAATGAAGACTAAAAATTTAAGTCATGAAAATCAAGCTTGATCATAGAAAAAATTGACGCTGAAAAGGACTAAGGTGACTGATAAACCTAAACTTAGGGGGCCGGTGAAAGCAACGATATCAAATGTAACTTGAATGACTAGATACTAGGAACATCAGGTCAATGTAAAATTAGAACGACCAAGGGAAAGGTTAATTGTGAGGGATTTGGGCAACACAAACCCTAAAATAGTAATGAGGAACACAACCCCAAGCCAAAAATGAGGGTCCAAACCAAGTATGCAAAATTTAAAATGGAACCAAAAGAATTTTTGAGGGGTTCCATCAGTGGCTCCAATTGGGGACACATGCCTCTCACAGGCATGGTGAGATGTTAAAATCATGGGTGAAGGAAACCAAACACAGAGGAAAAAACCAGGACAACCAACATATACACATTTTTTACACATGTCACAAGGACTAAAACCGGGAGATCCAATCTCCATCCTATCTGAAGCCTTCCCCTAAGGTGTGGGATATCAATATGCACCCTACAATTTAACCAGGCTTCAAATTTTCATAGTGGCCCTGGCCACTAAACTTTGGGCTAATACATGCCTTTGTCAAAAACTTTATTTTCCACTGTATCAAGCTAAGGCTAAAAATATTCTCATGAATTTCCCATCTCTTAATAATATTTTTGTCACCAGACCTATCCACTATGAACTTATCATTGTTTATCTTATTTACATCTGGTTGTGAATTATGGTCAATCATCAATTGAAACCCATGATTAATGGAGTATTCTATCTAACTTAACTTGCAACTATACTCCACCAAATGCTCATCTGACTAGATAGGGAAAGTGAAACACTCATAATTTGTTTTATCACTATTAATATAAGGGCATATATCATATTTATTTTGTGTACTGAAAAAGAAACATTCATATACATGCTCTTGTTCAAGTTGGTGTTCATATTCATCAGAACAATATAAATTAATTATGTTTCACAATGCTTCATTTTATTGAGAAATCAATTTCTCATAATCCATGGAATTTTTACTTTTACTTATAACAAGATCATTCCCATAAAGGGAATCATTCATATCATCCTAGACATCAGAGACAATTTATGTTTTAGGATCACTACCACAATTTGATTCTTGTTTCTAGTTATCATTGCTCATCTTGAAACAAAATGTTTCAAAGGATGGATCAACTAATTCACAATTGATATGATTAGTAGTAGGGTATTCAAATGCACCTTTAGGTGATAATTTTATTGATTCATACGTGCAGGACTGCTGTAAACTTGAACATAGCTTTTGTTCCACCAAGTAGATTTGTTCACTTCCTCCCTCAGCAGGACTTTGGTCAAACACAATCATGTCTATCTCTACCATAAAATATGTACATCTCGCTTCTGCTTCATGTAAACATTTAGGAACAGAACCCTATTGACTAGCATTACCAAATCCATTATTAAATTTAGGCTCTAGATTCTGAGTATAGAAATTCTTGTCTTTGAATTCATCATCAACCATATCATCAGTATGCTCTAAACCTAAAATAGTTGAATTGTATTGCAAGGACCCATCACATGTAATCTATTTATCTACTAGTGAGGGTAAAATTTATTTAGGAAATAAGGGTTCCTTCAAATTTTCATCACAAAAAGGTTGGTATTCCTCATGAGATTAATCAAAAAAATTATCTTCATTACCCTGGTTATCAAATTTTAAAAGTATGTCAACAATATTTACAAGTATGACAATATCATCATCTATAATTCTATGCAGAAGTTCATTCTCAGAAATATCCTTATCCATTCTTTGGGAAAACTCTTGATATTTTTCAATAAGGTTCGCACCCTTGCTATTTTGAGACCTCATTTTTTGTTCATATTCATGTTTTTCTTCTTCAACAATTCTGATCCACTCAATTATCTGATCAAAATCTTAAGGTTTCAAGTTCTTGGGCAAGGTACTGAGCCCTGGATCATAAATATCACAAAATATGTCTATGCACATGGAATATTTAGGTCGTAACCTTTTAGACATATCTATCAAGGAATCCAAAAACCTTTCTAACAACTCCTATGGTTATTCCTCCTTATATCTCTTCATGCTAGACAACCTTTGAATTATCAACTCTCGATCATCATCATTTGAACATTGTTGGAATCTATTATGAATTTTTCCATGATCAATATGTTGTGAGAATGAACGAAATAAGAAATCAAAAGTATCATCACATTAATGACCATTCTTTTTATCCTTATTTACTTCATCTTTATGATGTGTATCTAGACAAGAAACACTTGCAACCATATGTCCCTTCATCATTGAGTATTTCATAGTATTTTCAATATCCATAGCAATATGATATGACTATTGCAATGTTGTATGTTCCTTATCTCTTATCAAATAACTCATCTTATTGTCAAAAGCTCCAAGATACACAATTAAACACTCTATATCACTAGGTCTCAAGTATTCAGGGATATCTTTTAATGCTTTGATAAATCTAAGGTTAAAAGAAGGAACTAACTCTTCTTCATCTTGTTGGATTTCCCTAAATCTTTTTCTTATTTCATTTGGACTAATCCTTTCACCAAATTGTTCCAAAAATTCTATCATAAAAGCATCCCATGAAGCTATACAACATACTCATAAATATGAGTACCAGACTCTAGCATTCTCTTTTAATGATTGAGCAAACAATTTCATGACAACATCTTCATGGTTTATCTCAAAATCACCCATCAAATTTGTGAATGCATTTAGGCTTTTGGAAGCTAGCTTAGAATTTTTCCTTGTAAATTTTAGTAAAAGTTTCATAATATAATTAAGAATCTTGTTAGGGAAACCTTTAATACCTTCAAAACTAAATGGCTTATATCTCTCAATAGAGATCTTCCTTTGAGGGAAAGATAAGAGTTCCATATCTGACATACTTTAACTTGATATTATACCAGAAAATACAGGGGAATGATACATTTCTCTTGTGTCTTTATTCAATCTTCAAATATTAAATTTATGGTAAATGAGAAACTATCTCATCATGATTATAAAGACACACAACTCAAATATACTCATGCCTTAAAGTTTTTTAAAATGAAAATTTCAGAAATAAGCATACTTCTTCCAACCCACATAGATACTACAAATTTCATCTCAAAAGTATGTTAAAAAACTACCACTATCCCCTTCCTTAGTGTTTTAATTCATTGAATTGGGAATAAAGTATTTCTTCTTGTAAATAAAAATAGGGGAAAATACCTAAATATATTTGCAAATATTCTGAATTATGCTTTGTTAGGTTCTTTGCATAGAGTCACCACCTCCTTTGTAGAGGATCAAACTTCAACAACATGAAGTTTCTTTCACCAACTGATTTCACTTTAAGCTTCTTTTTCCTTAAACAATTTTCACTGGTACAAATCTCGTTGGAGTAGCCACCCACTTTTAGTGAGAACTTTATTTTAGAACCTTCATGACTCTATTAAGGAAAAAAGATCTACTCCAAGGGTTTTCTCAAATAGTTCCCCAGTGGAGTCACCATTTATGTTGGTTATTTTTTAAGAAGCAAACTTATTCTTACCACATATCTATGAATTTGTTGGGATTCAATTATCAATAAGGGTAAGGATTGGCCAACACATAAGTAAGGGTTCTTAGGCCTTTACTTCTTCACTTCAGGTTCTATGAAACCCAGGAGGGTAATCCTAAATACTATGCTTACAGATACTTATGTGTGAAGGCATCAAACATAGAATAAATAAATGATTCTTCTTAAATGCTTAATAGACGCAATACCTTAAAGATTTGGCTGCCCTTCATGGCAGTGACTAACTTAAACAAGAGAAAATGTAATTCATTAAGATTCACAGACACGTAGAAAGAGATTTTCAAGTAAGTTGATTATATTTGTGTGATCAACTGTTGAATTGGTCACCACAACTGGAGTATAATTACTTTGCTAAACTAGTGCGATATTCGTGGAACAGAGTCGAACCAAATACCCACATGATTAGAAGACAATTTTATTTTGATAATACCTTAAGCCTTGAAAATATTGTATTACAACATTTCCACTTATCATCTCCACAATTTACTTCTTACTAGCATCCTCATACATGGCTTATATCAAACCTACTATTATATTTAGGCATTTAGATACATTCATTGAACAAATGAGAAAGAATAGAACATTACACCCATTAGAGACCAATAGAGACAAATAAGATAACCATTGATTATATTATTCATAATCTATATAACTTGTATAACTTGTACATAGGATAGTAACATGTAGAAACTTCATACTATTCTATTATATGTATTGTCATTAATGTTATAAAAAACCATATATATTGAATCACCCTTATCCCTATAACATATTACTACATAGTTCAGTATCCATTTTATCTCTATGTATAACCTCTTAAAATAGCAACTAACCATTGACCTCCCTTTTAATTAGCCTTTAAATCCCTTTTATAAGACAAGGGAGCAACAAGCGTTGGGCTGAATTACACCTAAATTTCACATTTCACTTTTATTTGAAAATGAATTTCACCAGAAAGTGAAAATATTCCCAAATCAGTTACAAGTAATCATTTGTAGGATAGAGGCAAGAAAAAAGAAAAAAATCCAAAAATCCGTTAGCCATAGGAGACCTACCAGTCTTAAAAATGTGTTGCCATCATAGCATCAAAAACATGCAATTCCACACTGAACTGGGAAATGTCACCATCAATGTCGAAGGCATAAGTAAACAGAGACTCATAACACAATGAAGTAGCACAATGGACCAAAAACTAAGCACCAGCTTAGAAAGGAAGTGGGATACTACTTTGCCTTGTCAGTAGTAGAGTAAATACGCCCACTTGGTGTCCTTATTGAAAATGGAGTAAGCATCACCACCTCATCCTCTAAATCAATTGACTCAATCATGGCCATGAGATACCGGCAATAACCTAAATCAATTTCATCTCCACTATCATAAGAATCACCCAAGACCCTAATAGGAGATAGATGACATCCCCTATAATCCTGGTGATACCTATTCTTTCTTGTAGCTTCCCACTTAGGCCTATCAATTTTATTCTCCTTACCTTTGACCAATTCCTCTGAGATAATTTTTCTTCTCAGATGATACATATGTCTGAGAACACCCCATGCAAACCTCTTGACAACTCTTGCTTTGTTCTTTGAAGTCACAAGGATTTCAAACATATCACTCTCACTCTGAGGAGAATCACCCTAAGACTTAAGAGGGTTGAGTCTCCTAGACCTTAAGATCCCGGTATGATGTTCACACTTATCTTACCCATTTCCTCACTTAACAAATTATCAATTTTTTTCAAAACAAAGACACCACCCAACTCAGAAATAACAAGCTCTAATTCACACTTACTTCCAGATTCTTAATTCTCATAAAAACTCAAAGGGTGAGAATAATCAAGCAGGTGAATTTTATTAAATAGAACAACAAGAGAGTGTCTACATTAATTTCCCAAGAAGCTTGTGTGACGAGATAGGCAATCAATTATCCTGATTTTGATCTCATTGATCGATCATATCTTGAAGTGAATCAATGGATAATCAATCATGATGATTAATTATGACAAAATTAAACACGTGTTTGATATTTCTCTATAATCAGAAAATTCAAGTGAGATAAACATCTACTTAGTTTGCATATTAGCCACATGCTTAGCATTTAACCAAATCTGTCTAGTCATATTTACCCACACTCTTATGGGAATTAATTGTAATTCATCACAGTAAGACAACGTGGAGTGATCATGATTTATCTTAAGAATATCAACCTACACCGTGTCTTATTTCAATTTCACCTTCTCATGTGTACCAACACCTAACAAATTTGATGTCCATAAAAATATTTCCCAAATTTTGTATGTGTGCCCAAGAATCAGTTCTAATTTAGCATTGTTTTTATCTTCGAATAGTCTCGACCAATATTTTAGCAGTGCCTTATCTCCATATGAATCCATTTGAGCCTTTGAAATATTCCACGTGGCACTTGCGCTCTAAAAGAATTGGGAAACAAGCAAGGCCACTCACGGGATGGTGGGGAGCAGACGGGATTGACCCACGTCACCTGCCATCAACCTTTGATCTGCCTTCTTTATGAAGCAATCGCCATCTTCAAAGTCTGGAGGGTCCCACAAAAAGTGACAAATGTTACATTTCCTTAATGCACAAGACGATTCTGTAACATGGTATCAGAGCAGGAACTTATTTTTGGAAAAAATTTTAAATAAAAATTCGTAATGAATTTTTTTTTAGTTATGAATTTTTTTTGTATTTTTCGAAAATGTGTTTTTTTTCCAGGACTGAAAATCACGAGTTCTGTATTCTAAAGATTAAGGGTTTTTTGTTTTGATTTTTCATGAGCCTTTCTCACAAAAATCGTGACCCTTCTGTTAAAAACCGCGGGTCTTCTGAAAATGCATTTTTTCATTTTTTCTGACTGTGTTCTCTTGGCTTGAGATTTGTTTTCTTCTTCGGCTCGCATTTTTTACAGATCAAAAGTGAGAAGGCATCAAAGATAGTTCATGTTTTGGGCATCATTTCTGGCACGTTTTTGTGTAGTTTTTTATCGCGTTTTACCAGCGACTGATCTCAGAACCCGCGCGACACTTGCTACGACCTTCTCGCGACGGACGTGTGTCATCCTTGTCTCCTGCGATGGGATTTCTTCAATTTTTTCGTGGCCAAGTCTTTAGCTCACATTTTTTGGAAAACCCGAAGGCATTTTTGTGAGTGATCTATGCGCATTTGTTCTTCTTTTTCTGCTCAACCAAGGGTGATGCGCGACTAGATCTTCTTCCTTTATGTTCGTGTTTCTGGGTCCATTTCTAATCTTCTATGTTTTGACATGATTTTTGTAGTCTCCTCTAAATTGTGGCCAAAGATTGGACGGGCCTGAGATGTTCTACAATTTTGTGCTCTGAATTTGGTGCCCTATTTTGTATGTGGCTAGGGTTTTCAAAAATCCTTTGTTTTTTTTTTCAATTGCCTAATCGATGTTTTTGGGTTTTTAAATATTTTTTTTTGTCCCTTAAAAGAAAGAAAAAACTGTCTTCTAGGTTCCAGGAGGGTTTATAATTTTGTCCTAAAAAGTTAAGAGTTTTTTTAATGTATACCCTTGTCAGGGTTTCTGTCATTCAGGAGAACTCTTTGGCTTTTACAGGTTTTTTCTGAAAAAATGATGATTTGTAATCTTGGGTTTGGCAAATTTTTCCTCAAAAATCATGGTTTGGTGCAGTTATTTTTTTGGTTGCAGTTGGGGCGAACATCTGCACATCTGGCTTCTTGCAGTCTGTTCTGGGGTGTCATGTCCATCTACAGAAGTTTGGAGGGTTTGCTGATTTTTCCTCAAAATTGTAGTAGTTGTTCTCGGTGTATCCTTGGTTACAAGGAGGGACATTTCTCTAACATTAGGTTGGACTGTTGGTGTTATTATTTCCAGAAGTTCTATAGTTTTTGGGAGGGTTGGTGGCAAACTCATCTCAAGTGGCAGAGTCACATTCTCTGTTATCTCTAGGTAGTTAGAATGATGACCATTAAGGGAGGGTATTAGAATAATATCTTTCTATTTATGTCGTAATGGTCATCTCATCGTTGATTTTTCTAACTTAACGATTATTTCTTTTAGAAACATCGTCTCTTGTAATATATATAAGGAAATCTCATTCCTCTTGATTAATAGCACAACAACATCAATTCTGTAACACCGTCTTTATGAAGCAATTACCATCTTCAAAGTTTGGAGGGTCCCACAAAAAGTGACAAATGTTACCTTTCCTTAATGCACAAGACGAATGGGTACGTAGGGAACGGTCCTAATGAGAACACGTGTTGCGATGTCCATCATTGATCCTTCTCAAAGATATGTCCACCAACCTTTTGGAAACACTGGTCCTATCACTAGAAATGACATGTGGTCATCGCCCGCTAGCCCGTGTGTTTTAAAATAATATGAAATAAACCAACACGGGTGCATGGGGAGTGGTTAGGATGTGGCCATGTTGCCTAATAACTATTGCTAATCTTCTTTTAATGGCGCTAGATATCTTTACCAAGGAGACCAGGCCCACCAATGCACCAAATGCACGGTTGATGCCCATAATACTGTGTGAATAAAATAATAAGGAATAAAACAGCATGGGTGCACAGGTAATAATGGTGATCAACCCTTGACGATTGAATGACAAGCCTAAAAACCTAATTTTGCACATGCTATAAAAGTTCATTTAAAAAGGGGACTATGTCTAGGCCAACGAGAAGTTGACCCTTAGAAATGAAGGCTAAAAAATTAAGCCATGAAAATAAAGTCTGATCATAGAAAAATTTGACACTGAAAAGGACTAAGGTGACCGACAAACCTAAACTCATGAGGCCAGTGAAAGCAACGATATCAATGGCATAAAAGGTAACTTGAATGACCATATACTAAGAACATCAAGTCACTACAAAATTAGAATGGCCAAGTGTTTTTTGGACTCATAGGTTAATTGAGAGGGATTTAGGAAACACAAACCCTAAAACAATGATGGGGAACACAACCCCAAGCCAAAAACAAGGGTCCAAACCAAGTATGCAAAATTTAAAATGGAACCAAAAGAATTTTTGAGGGGTTCCATTAGTGCATGTACATAGACTGCAACATAGTCGATGTCAGTTGTGTAGAAAAAGTACTTGGAGTAGCTTCTTCCCGAAGACTAGTGGGGTGATCCCACAATATTGGTTTACAATTTCTAGGAGATCCTTACTTTTGCTGAAATAACATATTTTTAGAATATATAATATTTAAGCCTTGAAAAGTTCCATTTAAAGGATTCTAATTGAAGAGGGTTTGATTGAACAACCTTAGATGAAACCCCCTTGGATAGAACCCCGCTATTTTTAAACCATACCTATAACAGAGTCTCTTTTACACCTATCAAAATGCTAATTAAAAACCACTTTTGATTTACCTTTTGGGGTATCAAATGAATTCATTTAAAATTTATATTTTGTAAGTATGTAGTCCTTATTATAAGCTTCCCAAAAAGTATAATTTAAAATAAATTTAATTTTCTTATTATTTTTATTTTTTATTTCATGTGAATGTAGGTTTTGCATCGAAAATCAAACTCTTTGTTTTGCACATGTGGAAAAATAGCAGATTATCAAAAAAAAATTGAAAATAATTAGTGCACTAGATATTGAAGTCCTTGATCTAACAAAAAAAATAAAATCGATACATACAAAAAAAACTATGTTGTATATAGTCTGCCAATGTCTAAATTGTAATTGGTTTGACTTCAAAACTTGATTAAGGAAAATAATTCAGTAAAACACTACGAAACCAAATGAAAGTGCTATATATCATAGTTACAAATCTAAATTCAAAAAATATAGAACACTATAAAACCAAATGAAAGTGCTAGATATCGTAGTTACAAATCTAAATTAAAAAAAAATAGTATTTTATCCTTCATGGAAAAAAAGTTATGTTGTATACAGTGAGCATCACTCCTTAAAATTGTTTACTTAAAAAAAAAAATTTTGAAGGAGATGGAAAAAAAAGTGCAATCTGATTCCAAAAATTTTGAAAAAAAATATATTTAGAATCTACAGAAAAAATTTCAAAAAATCACTAGTTTGCGTCATCTTCAAATTCCTCAGGGTTTAGCCGCTATTGGTGCTCGAAAGTGAAGATTTAGTTAGAGAAAATCAGTTCAGTGTCTAGTTTGGCCAAAAATTATTAACCAGTATTGTGCGATCATTGAACAAAGATTTTTGCAAATACAGTGTTGGAAGAATGAAGAAGAATGACTAACTATATAGTTTTGTGTTGTCATTGATGTCACCATGTTATACAAGTTGTGATTGCAAGACTAAGTTAGTGTTTGATCTGGTTTTTGGGTCTGGTATCTGAATCGGTATACAATTTACACCCTCTATTATTTTGGTCTACAATCCTCTGTAGTTGATAGTTTCTACTAGTGGTTTTGGGAAACAGTCTATGGATATTGAAAGCATGTACGTTCAAAATCTCTCATGGTCTAGTGCTCATATGGTGTATCAATTTCGTTCTGGTTGATTTCATTTTTATATTAAGCCTATCTTTGGTTGACTTCATGGATAATTGGTGATATGGTGAATTAATTTTTATACGGATATATTTGTGAACTATCTTAGGTATATGCTGACATGATAAAGTGTGCTACACGTTTTGATTTATTATCTAGAAAGATTTTGTAAATTCCTGAAGCTGACAGTTGGTGTTTTTGGTAAACAAGGATTGCATCTAATTAGGCCAACCTAATTAATGCTTGTGGATGGATCGAGTATATATGTTGGACAGTTTTGAAGATTAAAAAGAAGAATAAAAAAGAGAGCGAGGAATGACACTGATGAGAATGTGAAGAAGTGAAAAAGTGATGAAGTGTGGTAAGTTAGTATATTGAGCATCACTGGAACTGTATCAACACTTGTTAGGTGTAGTGTCATCATTTCATTTCAACTGTGAAGCCATTTTTTTTTTGTAATCCTTTTGCAGGCAGTGAGCCTCCTTGTGTAAGTAGTGAGCTTTTTGTATCAAGACAATGAGTCTTATTCTTGGAAGTGAGCCCTTTGGTAGTGAGCCTTATATATTTGGTTTTGGAACTACTTTATATTGTGAGTTAATCCTAACCATGGTTTTCCCTTATTGGGCTTTCCACATAAAATATGGTGTTCATTGTGTTGATTTTACTTTCTATTATTTGCATTTCATGTTCATACTTAATAATAGAATAGTGTGGTTGTGAAGTTGATAAGTGTTAGGAGTTTTATGTTTGAATTTGGTGACAACTGATTCACCCCCCTTTCAGTTGTCTTGCACCTTTTAACAATTGGTATCAGAGCTTTGGTTCCTTGGTGAAGGGATTAACCACTATAGGATGGTCTTGAAGGTTGATCAAATGGATAATAAAGAAGAACTCTGGACTATAGTTGAAGATCTTGATAAGACTAAAAATGAAAACAAAGACTTCAAAGAAAATTTAGATGGAGCAAATATATCTACAAACTCAAAGAGCAGCTGAAGAAATTCAAGGAGAGACATAGGGAAGTTAGTGAGTAGCAGAAACAAGAGATCATCAGATTGAAAGTGCTTGTAGAAGAAAAGAAGATAATTGAAGAATGTTTGAACACAATGGTACAAAAAAAAGTCTGCTGAATGCACTAGACTTGAACAAGAGGTAGTAAACTTGAAAGTAGAACTGGAGAAGGAAAAACTCGATGAGAACAATTTCAAGTCTAGATCTAACAAGCTTGAAGAACTGCTTGCAGGACAAAAATTAAATAAAGACAAAGGTGGCTTGGGAAATTAATCAGGTGAAAGCTCAAAGGGCAATCAAAAGACTAAGTGCAAAGAGAAGAAGAAAGGAAATTCAAGAAACTTTGTAAGGAAATTTCCTGTGAGATAACCTAATGCACAAAGATATCCCTCTTTCAAAGGTATTTGTTTGTCATGCAACAGTTTTGGTCACAAGGCAACAAAATACAAGAGTAAGATGAATCAATTTTTTGGCTCCTTCTCTGGACAATGATTTTCATGTAATAATTTTGGGCATAAAGCCACTAAATTTAGATCTCATGTGAGAATGATCAGTCAAGTGATGATGAATAGATTTAATGGAGGAAAAATGAATCAATCCTTTAATGGCTACTCCTATACCTCTAACAAATTTGGACACAAAGTAAATCAATGTAGATGAAGGATTAATAGAGGTCAGATTAATCAAAAAATTGTTGTCTGCTATAATTGTAACAAACCCAGAAATATCTCAAAAGTTTATAGAAGTAATAAGGGAAAGTAGTCTACTCCGGTAGAGCAGAATGAACTAGTAAAGAAAATTGACAAAGAAGTGAAGAAAGAGATGAATAAGATATGTAGGAAGAAAGAAGAATAGCTAGAGATGACATATGTGTCATTTCCCTCATTCGATATGGACAATTCCTATGAGAATTAGACCTAGCATGGTCTTGGGGGGAATATTAATATAAAATTGTACAAACCCCCTAGATAAATGGCATGTTAGATGTTCGCATGAGGATATATTGTAAAGAATGAATAGGAAGAGGTTTTGGAAAAGAAACCAGAAGAAAATATGCTAGAATTTTCTTTTGTGGATCTTTTTAGGGTTTATAGTTCTAAGAAATAAGGGATTTACCAGCTTTTTGAAGTCTTCCACATTTAATGCGAATAAGGGAAAACTGATTATGTATAAAGTAAAATTTGTAAATCTCTTTGATCACTAGTGCACTTGAAGATTTTGAAAGGCATCTTGGAGCGATCTTGAAGCGATTTGAAGAAGTTTGAAGGAATTATTATGGACAATCAAGAATTATTTTTCTGTTTACAAAGGGAAAGAAGGGGAAAGGAAGAAGTTTTGATTGAACGATAACAAATTTGGGAGAGATAAGCATGACAATGGATAGAGGATTGTGTGGCAACATTCCACTGAAGTTGAAAGGTGTTGAATTGGAAGAATTTTATCATAGGAAAATGAAGGAAATGGAACTAGGGCTAAAGACAAATGAATCACAAAGCATAAAAACCCTAGCTATGAATTTATGGGGAGAATTTCCCTGGTTTCCAAATAAAGAATTCATCTTGTTCTTATTAAGTTGATTGAAGAAAGACAACATTATGTTGAAAACACCCTACTTGATCATGAAGGAAGTGATCAAAGCGATTACTAGTTTATGCAGTGTTGGGGACCTCCCTGGGAAGAAAACTGTGAAATACAAAGATTTGGAGGAACTTACTAGCATTGACAAAAACCATGAAGGTATGTTGCGCACAACATTTCCTATAAAATTTATTTCAAAAACCATGAAGGTTCAACTTCGGCTATTGTTGTATATCTTGCACACATGATGGTTAAGGAAAACAAGAAATCTGATTTGTGTATCCTATTATTGGAAAACCTAATTAAGAATGTCGAAATGTCATTTATTGAGGGTTATCCTTTTTAGTTTATATTTTTTCTTATATGTTTGACATTTTACTTTTTGAGCTCGCTACCGGGAAGAGAGAATGTTGGATGGGAATCTGGTATTCCTATTGGAAAATAAGTTTATAGATATTTGGAATTGTTGGTGGATAAGGTAAGTGTTTGCAGAACCTATTTTGCATCCCTAAAGATGAATTTGTGCTCTGGTATGTTAGTACCTAGTCAGTTTGAAGTGGGTTCATGCTCTAGTAAGAAAGAGTTGGAATTTATCATTGGTGAGTCCCCTCCATAATCTAAAAGAAGGAAAAAATTTATAATAAATGTCTCGAAAGAAAAGAAGAATGAAGAAGAATTTTTGTTTGTATCTAACTCATTTGATCTAGAGGATATTCAAATGATGATAGACAAGGGTGAAATGAAGAAGATTGGTGAAATGTGGAATGCATGCTCTCTGACTGAGAGGCTTAAAATTGATGATGTACTAGTTGATTATTTGCTCAATAAAGGTATCTTAGCTTCAGATGTTTCTAATTCTTTTCTAGATGATCTAGTAGAGATTATTGAAGAGAGAACATTGTTGGAACGACTCGAAGGTCATAAGTTCAAAGCTATCGTTGAAATAAGATGTACCAAAGTCAAACAAGTGTTATCTAAACATATGAATGAGACAAGAGAATGCATCAAAGAAATATCTAACATCTTCAGGTATTGTCTCTGGTGGCCGGTAGCTATTGACAACTTCAGAAAAAAAATTGAAGTTATCGAATCTAAGATGAATATTATTGGAAAAAGTTTTGATTTCTTTAAAGACAAGGATGGAAAACATAGAATAAGAGTTGGTGAATTGCAATTGGAATTGTTGATTACTTAAAGGAAAAGAGAAGATATGGTTAAAACCTTCTGGTTGGTTAAGGAACTTGTTGAGGTCCGGTTGGATCATCTCTCTAGAATAATCTTTGATGTAGAAGATTGTGAATTTCATTTTTTTTCTTTTGATCAGTCATCCTATTTTTCGTAGTTTTCTTTATTGGATGGTATGAGTGCAAGAATGAATTCATTTGTGCTTGCTTGGAAAAGATTCTTCTGATCATAAGAGACAGGTAGAAGAAAATATTTCATGTAAAAAGTGTCATTTTCACTTGAATGTTTGAAATGGGGAGTTGGAATCACCTTTGTATATACCGTACACATCCTATTTTTTTGGTGGCCCTTTGTCATTGATATAAAAGGATGAGTGAAGATTACCTTTAAAGGAGTAAAAAATAAAATGATGATAAAGGGGAAGAATGCTATTTTTGTAAAATTTTGGCACATGTTTCAATCAATGAAAAAGGGGGAGATTGTTGGAAGAATGAAGAAGAATGGCTAGCTATACAGTTTTTTGTTGTCATTGATGTTACCATGTTATACAAGTTGTGACTGCAAGACTAAGCCAGTGTTTGATCTGGTATTTTGGTCCAATATCTGAATTGATATACAATTTACATCCTCCAATATTTTGGTTCGCAATCCTCTACGGTTGATAGTTGCTCCTTGTAGTTTTGGGAAATAGTATATAGATATTGAAAGACCGTAAGTTCAAAATCTCTCATACTCTACTGCTTGTATGGTGTATCAATATCGTTTTGGTTGATTGCATTTTGCTATTAAGCCTATCTTTGGCTGAGTTCATGGGTAATTGGTGATATGGTGAATTAATTTTTATATGGATATATGTGTGACCTATTTTAGGTCTATGAAGACATGATAAAGTGTGCTACATGTTTCAATTTATTATTTGGAAAGATTTTAGGAATTTTGGAAGTCGACAATTGGTGTTTTTGGTAAACAAGGATTGCATCTAATTATGCTAGCCTAATTAACACATGTGGATGGATTGAGTATATATGTTGGGAACTTTTGAAGATTAAAAATAAGAAGAAAAAAGAGAGCGAGGAATGACACTGATGTGAATGTGAAGAAGTGCAAAAATGATGAAGTGCGCTACGCTAGTTTATTGAGCATCACTGGAACTGTATAATCACTTGTTAGGTGCACTCTCATCATTTCAATTTGGTTGTGAATCCAAATTTTTTTTGTAATTCTTTTGGAGGTAGTGAGCCTCCTTGTGTAAGCAGTGAGCATTGGTATCTAGATAGTGAGTCATATTTTGGGTAGTGAGCCCTTTGGAAGTGAGCCTTATATATTCAATTTTGGAACTACTTTATATTGTGAGTTAATCCTCACTGTGGTTTTTCCCTTATTGGGTTTTCCATGTAAAATATGATGTTCATTGTGTTGATTTTACTTTTTTTATCTGCATTTCGTGTTCATACTTAATAATAGAATAGTGCCGTTGTGAAGTTGATAAGTGTTAAGAGTTTTATGTTTCAATTTGGTGACAACTAATTCACACCCCCTCTTACTTGTCCTACGCCTTTTAACATACAGGCATCAGATGTCATGGAGGAAGCTTCTTGACATCAATTAGACTTATTTTTGCTTCCATAGTCAACTTGTATGCATTGAGGAAGATATCTCCTCCCATGGATGTCATCATTATTTCAATGTCCAAATTGAGAGCCTTCAAATAGAACATGAACACCATCGTAGCCAGGGGTTGAGTAGTTACAGGGATCCTTTGCTAGGTCTTATGGAACCTAGTGTTGAAATTACTCATGGCCTCTTGCGGAGCTCTCTTGATGGTGATTACTTGTTGTAGCAGCGAAGAACGATCTCCTTTTTTTGAGAAGCATTCGAGAAACCTTTCTCCGAGTTGATCCTAGAAGACGATAGAACCCAAGGCCAAAGATCGATACCAATCTTAGGGCTTTCCTTTGAAAGAGGTGGCTAATAGCCTCAAGGTGATGCTTTCCTCTACTATGTTATGTACCATACATACCTCTGCTATATCTTGCAGGTGTTTGGAGGGGGTTTTGAAATATTCTCCAGAGAATTTTGGGATAGCCTTGAGGTTGTTAGTAGGTATGGCAGGCCATACATATGGGGGTGTAGGTGGTTGTTGTGGACTACTGCTATCCCAGGTTATGAAATATCTAGGAGCAAGGGCAACTATGTGAGCCATAAAGAAAAGATTCCTATGAAGCGGGTATATAGGAATTCTAATTTGGAAGGTTGAGCCTTTGGGTGGAGTAGATAAGGATCTAGATATTGGGCTCTTACTTCTCAATATATTGCTCCTTACAAGTGATAAAGAACATGTATATCTCTTCTTCTCTTAGGTACCGAGGCTTGTAATTGGGAGTACTCAAAATAGCCTCTTGAATATGCTCTTGTTTAGATTCTGGGCATCAAACGTCCAATTCCTTTCCTTACCCTGATTTAAGAAATATTTCTAACGTATAATCAGACATTTAGAGAACTTTTTGTCCCACTTGGCATGCTAGAAAAAGAACTTTTGATCATCAAAGTTTGTGCCTCTCTAACAGTCTATGGGAAATTCAACGAGTGGGGGATTGATTTGTGCCTAACTGAATACCTCTGGTATTTTTATGGAATTTGACTCTTCTTTAGGTTTTGGAGAAAAGGGTAGAAGGAAATGTAAGCATAAAACATAAAATGGCAATGCGCCAAAGCTTTTACAACATTTAAAACCCAATCATTCCTATGAGTGATATAATTAGACATAGAATGCCACAACCCTTGATTGTTGGAAAGAGAATGAACAGTACAGGCTAACAACAAGCATAGTGGAAACTTTCAAATCTTTCTACAAGTAGTGTTCATTAAGGTCCTATCAAACATAAAGATTTCCAAGGGTAACAGAAAAATGTTCAAAAATTGCATAAAATCTCTCCTAATACAACATAATATAACAAAACAGTAACCCTTTAGAAAAATAGAGAATTCCATTGACATAATCAAGTTTTCACAAGTTATTATTCTACCATACAAGCGTACAACATGGAAATTTCCCACTTAAACTATTCAAATTTAGCTTGACATAGTGTTTCATTTAGAACAAAAGCATAAAGAAAGAAAGATTGATAAAGTCCATACATGAAGAGTCTCAAAGATTTCTTCTAAATAATTTGTGCTTTAAATATCAAATGAACTTTAAAATAGAGATCAGATGCCAATATGACGAAAGTTTGAGCCTTAAAATATATAACATTCCAAAGAAAAGCAGTTCTACAACTTTACTTCTGAAAATAGTTCTATAACTTAAGAAAACTAAAGAAACTTTTCCTCAACAAAGGAAACTGAAACTTGGAATCCAACCCTTTCCTCTGTTCTCGCCTCTCATTTATAGCTTAAAAAAGAAGAAATCATTGCTAGAACACAAAAGTAATTGTTGCTAGATGTTGGCATTTGATAGCACAAAATCTGATCATAGATCCTTAGTTAGGTCACAACAATCTTTGATCATCAATTCTCAACTGCCACATTAATGCTCTTTAGATATTTAACAAAGATAGTTGTATGTAAATGATCAAATCCTAGAAAATAATCTGGAAAAAGGGTCCATTTGACCAGTTATATCATCTAGTAGCACCGAATCAAATCTTCCATCCTGAAAACTAAGAAAATAAAAAGGCTAACAATCTCTAACAAAGTCCCAAAAGATATCACTTCATAAGAAGCATAATCTTCCTACATCAAAGAGGTGATGTGTCAAATATGTGGAAACTCTCAAGATCATGAATATAGCACCTTGAGAAAATCTCCAATGATTTGACATGTGCCATGACTCTCTCCCAAAAGGAAGGCGAAGAATGAAATCCACACAACCACCACATGGCATATTGCACACCTTTCTGATAACTTTACTTGAGTGTGGGCACATCTGAAGCCAAAAACATTATACAAGCCAAAAATCAAAATGATCAAGGAAAAATGCTTCACACATACCTCAAAAAACTATCAAGCTTTCAAGAAGCAAAACAAAACAGTTATCAAGTTCAATACACCCCAAAATACCAACCATATTGAACCACAAGTTACTTCCATAAGTTCAACCTCGTATCAATTTCGACCATGTGATAGATAATTTACCCTATTACCTGATTCCCTCAATTTAGTCATGTTATAAATTTTTATTAAGAACTTAATTCACTTGGATTTGGTTAGACATATAGAAACAAAAAATCCTTTATAGTGAATGATGTTATAGGGATACCCACATCGGTCCTACAAAGTCTAAAGTGCAGAGGAGAAGTTTCCAATGAATCTCCTATCCATTGGCCACTAACCTAGGGTCTCTAATCATAAGGAGCATCTACCCTTTAGGAGAGACTAGACCATCAACTAGAAACACCAACACTTAATCAAGATTTTTATGATTAAGTGAAAGCAAGGTTCAAAATTCATCATGGTTTTTCTTATCCTACAAAAATTTTGATCACTCTTCCTCATATTAAAGTTGGAGAAAAAAAATTAGATATATCATTCTCCATCATCCCAACATCTGACCAATTTTGTGTAAATCTAGGCTACCCATGGTTACACTCCTTGAATGTCGTCACATTGGTCATTCACAAGTGCATAAAGTTTTCCTTTGAAAATGAGATATTTACAGTGCACCATAGTCGGTTTAATCATTGGTCTTCTTGTGGGAAATTTTTGTTGGACTTAATTTGGCCTCAACCTATGGAACCTATAAAACATGATGAGGATATATTTTTCAAATCTTAAGACCAAAACTTTAAGGAAAAGTGTATAGTAGAGATATCCCTTAACAATATCCCACTTGAGAATGATAGATCTATGTTGTTCCTCTTGTCCCAACTATTGTGGATGAACCTAAGCCCAAATCCAAAGCTCTTCCAAATTACTAAAGTGAATATGCTACTATTCCTCCACCCATGTCATACAAGAGACCAAGAGACAATCACGTGATTCCCTCTATACCTCAAAAAAAAGGTAGGTATATAATCCCAAAGATACAGTGGTTTCTCGACCCTTAGTGGTCCCTTAATTTACTCCCCTAAGGGAATAAAATAGACTAATGGTTGAAAAACCCATTTGTACACCCTCACAAGCAGAAAATCATGTAAGAAGAAATCAAAATGCAAAGGAGCATAGGTGTAGACGTTCTACTATTTATCTTCAATTGGAATAAATGAATAATCCAACACCTCCTAATTAGGTACCAAAACAAATGAAGCATGATGATCTGCCATCTTCACCAAAACATGAAACTTTCATATCTCCTGTGGACAAAGATTTTGTCACCACAAGACTCTTTAACACTTCTAGGGTTTTTCACCTAAAAGGAGAGAGGTGTGCCAAAGGTTGCAATGTCTCCACTCAATACTAATACAAATATGGATGAAATGTATCTAAATGGAATGTCCTAAATGCAAAAAATTCATAAAATATATTAAGTAATGAATGAAAACTAAGAGAATGCAAGATGTTTGAAAACGCAGTGCAGTATGCAAAAACATCTAGAAAGATGAATATAAATGTAAATGAACCATAACAGGAAATTAAAACAGAAAGCATACACCTTGAAATGTGTTTAGGATTGGAATGAGGACTAGAAATGTTGTTGATCCTAAAAATTTGGCCTACTGGGACACTTATACCATTTTGGGTGACCTAGTCACAGATCTGGAAAATTCTCTCGGAGCTCGTCTCAGCCCAATGGGTGTCCAAAGCTACAAAAATATTTGATAAAAATTTATAGTGGGACTAATTTTCCATTTATGGCAACTTAGTCCACTTTGGATTTTCTGAAAATCCGAAACTGGAAACAAAAGCCCTTGATCTGCACTTCAGTTCCTGACAGGTGTATGCCTCTAAAACTCTGATTTTCGGCAATGCAAGTGACCTTTTTGTGGATATTTTGACCTATCCAAAAAAATTTCAACTTAATCTTTCATCATTTCTAATTCTTCAATGTACCTACATCTACAAACACATAAGGAGAGAAAGAGAAAAATGTTCAATGTTAGGGCATGTGGGTTTTCCTTGGTCAAACCCCTTTTTAGGTAATTAAACCAAAATGAATAAATAATGTAATGAGGCATGAAATAATAGAATTAGATACTTTCCATGATGTTATATCTTGAATTTCTATAGCAATAGAAGAAAAATCTTCCCTTGAATGCCTTAGAAAGCTTTCTTGATGAATTAGAATGCTAAAACCCTAACTTGCTTGACTTAAATGCATGATGAATGATTAATGAATAGTGAATTGATTATGATTTAGGGTTTAGAAGCTTGTATTTATAGGCAATCCACCTAAAATTCTTGATAATTTAATCCCCAAGGCCGACGTGGAGGAAAATTAAACTTAAAATCCAAAATTTCCCACTCAAACCTCAAAAATAGCCTAAATGGGACTAAGTCGCCAAGTTGGGTGACTTAGTCCCACCAGGATGGGACTGATTCACCTAGATGGGTGACTTAGACCCACAAGGGCTCTCTTTCTAGTTGGAATTTCTACAAGTGAAGAAATCAAGTTTATATGATGATTTTGTCAGGTATTTGAGCAAATTAAGCCTCGGGATGATGCACAATATGGGGTCATAGGGGCCTATTAATGATGTTGTAAAGGATAATTATGGTTAGGGAGACAAATTTCAATGTGAAAGTGTGATTAAATACACTTTACAACATTAGAATGAGGTCCACATAGCCTAGAAAGGTGCAACATCCAATGTGAATGTGTAAAACACATTACAACACTAGATTAGAATTAGGTTTAATTTACAAGCCTTCTAGACTAATGTGAGAATGTAATTAAATATATTTTACAACATTGAATTAGGGGGAAAATAGGTCCATTTAAATGCTTAATAAAATTCTAGAAAAGTGTGAAAGTCATTTACAACAGCTTTACAAGACATGTATTTTGGTAGGGCCCATTGGTACATTTTGACCAATTTTTTTATGATGGCCTGTCAGAATTTTGACGACATTTGAAACAACAAAAGTACAGCCCAAGACCTAATGTGGATGTGTTATTCACTTTAAATCAAGGTAATATTAAGTAAAAATCATGAGGGACTAAACAGGAAAAAGTAGAAGGGTTACTTTTTCCGTGTCCACATTTAACCTGCACTTTAGTGAGAGGATGAACTTGCTTCAAACTCACACTAAATTAGACATTTGAGAGGGGTCCAATTATGCTAGTGTAGATGATCTAGGATAACAGAGATCAAGGAAGTGATCAAGCCCCAAGGATCCAAGATCCTCAGTCAAACACACATGAGAACAAAAGGACATGCACATGGTGAATGATTTGCAGTAGAACAAGATACACGATCGTGTAATGGCAAGAACTAAAAGGAAGAGAAAAGAAAAAATAAAAGGGTGGATCAGGCTTTGACCATTTTTCCAACACAATGTGGAAAAATGCATACTCACTTTGAGGTGATGGAAGTCTTGGCTATCTATCGAGTGAGAATTCTTCAAAGGTGATACACATATGGCTAATATGTGCTCACACGTACGCTAATGGCCATAGGGAAATCCATGCCTTGGAAAGGGCTTCCTGCTTGAACCATACCAAAGTTATACCTTGTGATAAGTTTAATAAGGTACCACAATGAAAATTTCTTTGAATGTCATGCAAATATTTTTTGAAAGGGTATTTTTATTTATTCGTGCAATGTCTCATCTTAGGGAACACCATGTTTAATGTATCCAAGAGAGGATAAGTGCAAATGGTCTCATCTTGTTTCCAAGAGAGGACAAGTGCAAGGTCTCATCCTGGGCAACATTGTACCTTATTTTTCCAAGAGAGGGAACCACAAGAAAAGGAAAATCACACAATGAAATATGAGTGTCAATGTATTCCCCCACTTTAAAGTGGTTTCTAACACCATGAGTTGTGAACAATTGCTTTAAAGTAGAAGAAGAAATGAGATCCTATTCAAAAAGCCCTATGTCGAGTCATATGTTTCTGATAAGCTATGTCATAAAAAATGTATCATGTCAAAAGTGAGGCCACTTAAGGCATGTCGTTCACATCCCAAGCTTGTTCTTATATGTTCATGAAAGGTTAACAACTAGCCAAAAGAGGCAACAACAAGTGACATACAGGAAGAA